>CM060929.1:243486565-244704065 GCA_030765085.1 Allium cepa | reverse complement strand
GAGCGTTTCCAACAGTTTCAGCATTTTTTAAATATTCAGGATGCACTGAATATTCATAGCTGAAAATGAGAGAAAAGATAAATAACCACATATTGATTTAATGGACATCTAGCATTAAATGCTCACCAGGTGAGCGTTGGAAATTTAAGCTGTCATTTAAGGATGCATAGAGTTGACATTCATTAAATTAGTACTTGGAACTCAAATGTTCATTTAACGAACATCCATTAACGTACCGTCAAATTAAATTTCTGTAAATCGAGGCATCTATCAAACAGACGTACAATAACGTACATAATGATCGTTCAATTCTAGTTCAGCTTTCCTAGTTGAAAACTGAATATTAGTTGGTAATCGTTCTCTTGTAACATGGAAGCTGAATGTTCGGCTTGAATTTCACGCCGTTGGAGACCAAATTAAACCAAATAAAATATACTTTTCATAAAATATGATAAGATTTAAGCCAACTCACAGTAGCATCAAAACGTTTATAACGTCCTTCACATGTTTACTCTGCATTCTGCATGTGGACGAAAAAAGGGTGTCATGCCACCTCCTCAGTAAATATTTGATACAAAATAGGTGATATCCCCAATGTCTCGAACAATACTTTTGAAGAATACGCCCGGATTTAACGCCGGCTGCGTTAAATGCTGGCTTTGTATGGCATGATTCCAAATTCACGGATTAAGCAATCGATATCTGGGCTACTCTATATTGGATCGAATTTTATCATCCATAGGCCTCATCCATCTCTCCAATGGATCATAGACTGCGCCTGATAGCTCAAGTTGGGTTAAATGCTAAAATACCTAAATTCGATCAAATCAGCTTCTTTTACAGGGATATGTTTTCGGCAAATCAGAAACAATCAGTAAAAGCTTTAACATTGGTAGAAAATATATTAACATGTAACGTGCATAGCAATAACAATATAAACATATTTCATAGTTTGTTTCAAATTTTAATATTTCATTTGTACCTGATCCAAGAACGTTAAAGATATTGTCTTTAACATATCACTGGAAATTGCTCCAACCTCGTACCTATAGATGTCAAATTCAAAACAAAAATTCAAAATTCAAATTCAAAAATCAAATCTTTAAAATCAAAATTGTCAGTTTTGAAATTGTAAATTTTGAAATTCAAATTTTAGAAATTGAAATCAAAATTAAAGTGCTCTTATTCACAAAGATAAAATTCAAAATATCCAATTCTCTTATTTAAGAGTTTCAATGTCAAAATTCAAGTTCAAAATTTTGGAAGTATGCATTTTATGAAATTCAAGTTCTCAAATTTTCAAGTTCAGAATTAAAATTTTCCTTTTTGATGAAAAATTCAACTTAAATGCGTCTGCCGAGAGTCAAACCCAGATCTATTGCTTGGAAGGCAATTTTCCTAACCGTTGGACTACAAACACTTTTTGATTAAAATTCAAAATTCTTATAATTTCATATAGAATTTTCCTTTTCTAACACAGGTCTACCAAATGGTTTTTTTCACTTTTCAAAATTTTAAATTTTGGAATAAATTCAAATATGAGTTTTCAAGTTCAGTTTCAAATTCAAATTTTATCATCTAAAGAAGTGTCATTTCAAAACTCAAGTCTTGTGTTTTTCAAAATTTCAAATTCAAGTTTCATATTTAAAATTTTATTTCCAGATTCAAATCTAAAATCGTAAAATAATTCCATAGATTATTATTTTATTTTTTAAAATTAATCAAAATTTACAACAAAACGTTCCTTTTTTAAAATATGCAATCGAACAATTGGTTTTCTCTTTTTTTTGTGGTTGTATTAGTAACTTTAACATGGTATTTATACCACTGGTATGGAAAAAGGGGAAAAAAATATATTCTACCACTCATATATAACAATGGAACCATTTCAAAAAAACAATGGAAATGATTTTAGATCTACGCTAGCAAAGTCATACATGCTATGAGTGAGTGTCGGTCATTTTAATTTTTGATGATGATGTTTCCTTATAATGTGAACGATGATATCCTTATATATCAGGCAACTTTCGTTTCATATCCAAATACAATAAATGTGCACAAATGGATGTGTTTAATGTACTAAGTTTGTTAATAAATATCTGAAAACCTGAAATCTGTCCATGTTCATATTCAAAAAGCAGATAAATATCTGCTCTTCGGAAAAAGTGATACAGATGCGGATATAAGGCATTCGCATTCGAAAATTATTCGTTCAGTTTTTGTCAAGATTATAGTTCATATCATGTGCATTTTAGTAAACTGAAAGATATTTATTATCTTATTATTTGTTAATATTTTATATAGTATATGCAATAAATACATACTAACTACTCAAAACTATTTAATATCATCATATTTGTTTATTTTGCTCACTTTTATAATCAACAAGATTAATAAAATATTATGTTAAACCAAATTTTTTTATTTATTTTTTTATTTATTGATCGTCGGTGGATAGGATAAGATGCAGAATTTCGATGACCAAAAATGATTTTGAATGTAGATATGACATTGTTCACATTCAGAAGTATTCATTGACAATGCCTATATTACTTATAGTGCGCAGACATACATGGTGCTTAATGCAATCAAAATGATTTGTTCTATGGAAGCAATCACTTAGAAACATATTAAACATATACACACACTATATTATTAATAATGGGTACAACTTTCCCAATTTGTAAAGGAGGCATTCATTACTGCCAAATGTATTCAAAACTTGAAACACCTTGCCTTTTCCGGCAGACATTCTCTCATCCTTCATTCCCAGTTTTCAACCTATGACTAAAATTGTTTTTGCACTTATCTAAATCATTCCCCAACTTTCTAACCATAAATATACCCAAATGTGGATGAAAAAAATGTCTTACTTATATGAAGCATGGATTTAACTTTATACCCTACCCATAAGAAACATTGACTATCGGTAGCGGGTATAGCCACCTTGGTTCATTTTGCCCCTTCTGATAACTTGGCTCCATCGGTGCCTTCTCCTGACTACGCAAAATGTTATAGCTATTGGTTTCAGATCTATAGTCATTCATGTCCATTTCAGTATATTTTTAGTGTAGAAATCGATTTTCAATTGGAGATTTCTTTTCGTTGTTGGATTGATAAATTTCAATCAGGGCTGTTATGTTAACGGTAAATTTAACATTACATACCTTTACCAGCCAATCGGTTACCATTTTCGAGTGAAATCGCTATACCAGCTTAATCAGTATGATAACGGTAAATTTATCATTTTCTACGGTAAATCATCGGTAACATTTCTTCAATACCAATGGTAATGGTAATTTTACCGATCAATTTATAATACATGTATATTCATATAACATGTTTTATTATAGGCATTTAAAACCAAACAAATGATTAAGTTTAGTTTATTAATCAGGTGAAATAATGTTAAATACACTTCACTTCTTTCTCATTTATGTCTTTTATTAAGTAACACTATAAATTATATAATGAAACACCATTATGCTATGAATACATGTTATGTTACTAACCTTTTTTAGACAAACAATAATTTACCATTATCAATGTAACGGTTACCAGATTATTGATATACGTATACCAGCCTATTGGTAACGGTAACGATAAGCAATTTTCGCTTACCAATAAAAGAGTACGATAACGGTATTTGTGAAAGGGTAACGGTAATCATTACCATAAGAGCCCTAATTGCAATGATCATGACCTCTCTAATTTTTCCCGCTATGAAATCTTCACTCCCCTGCTAGTGGAGGCTTACCTAGTTTCTTATTCTCCAATTTGCAACTATAGTTAGATTTTGTTAGAATTTCAAAATAAAGGTGAATGAGATATGTCCCACATCGCCAAAAATATGTTCATTTTTTTGGTTTATATAGTATATTCTCAATCCCTATATTTGTAACGACCCGTCTTTCATTCCATTGAAAGACGCATCATTAAGAAGAAAGAAAGGGATAGAAAAGAGAAAAGAAAGAAAACAAAGAAACAGACAACATCAGAATCTCACAGCGGAACGAATAAATTATATTATATCACATAAAACATTACATAGTATCATATACAACAGAGTTAAACAGCTAATACAACACAAACTAGACGGTTATAAACATCTGTCTAGCAATTACAACTCAAGCACATCAGAGAAAACAGATACAACTCAAACACAGCGGAACCACTAAATATATTTACACGCTGAAGCCTCCTGCTCCATTATCTCCTCCAGAACTCCTCAAAGCAATCCTGAATCATTTGACTACTCATACGTAATATGAGTACCCAAGAGTTTAATAAAACGGAAAATAAACACTCGGGTCAGACATGGGTCTGGTGTGAGTAAACGGGTTTAAAAGTTGCTTAACTTTGAAAATCCTTTGAAAACAAAAGGTATTACGTAAGACTTCCCACACATAAACATGGAAAAGTTTTTACCTTACGCTAACCAAAACATTTGATAGGAAATCCAGTGATATTATAATAGTGTCTAGGGTTTTCAAAATAAAATACAGAAATAGCTGGAATGCTTATATCTCACATTCCAACATAGTTGGGCACAATCAAAACCGTACAGGCACTTATTGGATTATGGATTCCATCAATGGCAGGGCTACTGGGGTACCTCCCGTCACAGTACGTGGCCTAGATCACCGTACCAAGGAGTACGCCCGCTCCCCTGTAACATAAAGCCGAAACCATTCCTTACTGAACTGTTCCAAACAAGACCACCCCGCAGATTGGCCATCGCCAACTGCCACACAGCCGAAATATAAAGGGACCTCTAGACATGGGTAAATCTTGCTCTCCAGTGGGGGCTACCCACGAAGCCTTGCTGCACCTCCCCTGTTTTAGCCATTCCCGGTTGATGAGGCTTGAGGCTACGATTGCCTTTATAGGACACATCAATCTTAGAATGCTCATCGTCCACCTGACGATGTTCTGACAGCATTCAATCCATACAAGTTCATTCCGGGTTCAAACGAAACCGAAGGCACTATCTCGTTGCACTCATTTTGGAATCACCCTCAGAGTTGACGACCATAGCCCTTGCACTCTAAATCGCCATCCCGAATCTATAAGTACTAGTCCGTCAAACTCATTACGGAATCACCCACAGAGTTATACTGACGTATAGTTCTTACACCTCGAGTCTTCACTTGCTCCACTTGGATTAATGACCTAACGTTTAATTTGGATCGATGTGGTTTTTGGATATCCAAATATGGAAACCCGATGCCGGTCTCATCGAAATCCAAACGCCATCTTAATGTCCAAGTTGTACTTAAGGGTTTTAAACTATTAATTCATTTCATTATTATCTATTTTACATAGATAAATAAGCAACATATCACAATAGATAATCACATTCTAATCATAAATAGATAATCTGTATCATCATCACAAACAAATAATCATCACAACCAGATAATCCATCACAAACCATCATACTTTAACCAAGCATCCATATCATACAGATACAACTCATCTCATTACTGAGATCTCAACCATCCAATCAATAACATCCATAAGCAATGATTTATTAACCATCAATTATAATTAATTTAAAATGAATTAAATTAATTACTTCTATCTCTAATTAATTTAAAATAAATTAAATTAATTACCACATCTGTAAATCCTGCTTAATATCCTTTAATTAATTAACCCAGTTAATTAATCAATCTTTAATATTCATCTTGATTTAAATATCTTTGATTTATCATTCACTAATTACAATAAGTAATTAGTCTTTAATTAATTTTCAAAAAATTAATAACCTTAATCATAAGTAATTAACATTTAATTACTCCATTAATTAACTATAATTAATTACATTTATCCTTAATTAATTACAATTAATTAATTACTTAATTAATTAATTATTACTTAATTAATCAATTCTTAATCACATCATTAATTATATTAATTAATGATCTCTAATTTAAATTTCAAATTAATTACTTTATTTAATATTAATTACATTTAGTAATTAATCTACAAAATACTATTATTAATCACCCTGATTAATATTAAATTCAGTAATTAACTATCTTTAATTACTCATTAACAAATTAATTATTCCATAATTAATTATTTTCATTAATTAATCCCTTGATTAATTACAAAAGTAATTATCCAAATTACTTAATTAAAATAAACCACCTTTCACTAATTACATTCCAGTAATTTATCATTCGTTACTTCTCTAAGTAATAATGCTCCATTAATTAGATTTAGTAATTACACTCATTTAATCATCAAACGATTTACTTAAATTAATTAAACTAAATTAATTAACTTAAACAAATCACACTATCATAATTAATTTCAAAAAGTAATTAATCCTTTAATTACTTTCATCAAGTAATTATGCTTAACAAATTACAATTGATATATTCAATTTAATAAATCTAGTTAATTATCAAAATTAATTATATTAATTAATTACTTAATTATCCTTAGATAATTATTATTATTAATTAACAACGTTTTCATTAATTACTTACTTAAGGAATTTATGTTAGATTAATTATCAATTAATCATCTCTAATTATAAATTAGTTCAAGTCATTATTTTAAAATCAAATAAATAAGTAAATCCTTAATTATTCATAAAACAATTCATTTACTTGTTAATGACTTTATTTACATTCAAAATGTATTTAAAACAATACATTTCTAAATTAAATTCAAATTCCATTTTAAAATTTAAGGTTTTCAAAATGTTTAATCATTTAAATATTATCCAAAATTTAAATAAACTTATAATTCTTGAAATAATAATAAATGTTAAAGAACATTCATTACTTAAATATATAAGAGAAGTTTAAAAACCAAATTACTTAATTAAAGAAATCAAGCCTCTAAAATAAATTGATCATTTTGCTTTTCAAAATAAAGTAAAACACACTTCATATCTTTTTATCCAAATATTTAAGTAAAGAATTCTTTCAAGCTTAAACCTTATTTGAAATCTTCATTTTTAAATCTTCTTTTTAAAACATTTTAAAACTTTTTCAATCTTTCAAATTTACAAAAAAAACTGTTTGAATTAAATCTGGTTTCAAAATAAACCTGAAAACTAAATTTAGTTTTGATTTCAAAACTAAATTTAAACCTTACCTAAATTTAAATTCTTTATTTTTAAAATTTGAATTGCAAAAGCTCACTTGAATAAAATGTCAACTTAAGCTTTTGATTTAAATCCCTGCCTAGATTTTTAATTTCATTCAAATTTAAAAAAACTGCACACTTACAGGTTTTAAACATGTAACATCACTAACCGGAGAACCACCCTTACCTACTTCGAGTTTCCAACCCACTAGCTTCGAGACAGAATCAAAAACACCCGAGTAATACTTCGAGTCGAATACCCTGCACAGCCCAACACTGGATCATCAGAACCAACATGCACAGTGCATATGTACTGGCGCTCCGGCGGCTTCCAGCCACCCCAACCAACTTCACCGAGTCGCGACAGTCCTTCAACGAAATTTCGATCATCAGAAAACATTCTGCAATTCGAATTCAAATTCAGGTTGACAATGCAACCTGAAATACCACAGTGCCCCAAAGTACCCAAACCTGTCAATGCCGAGGAAACCCACCTCCGACCACCATCGTTGATGCGACTTTAGCTATCTCTTCTTCCACGAATGCTCTACAACTTCCCAAAAACTGATAACACTCGGTGCACCACAGAAAAATCAAGAAGCTACTAAAACCCGACCACTCCAAATTAGGGAAAGAACCTGGAAATCACAATTAACATCTCCTCCCCTCTCTGATCACCTATTGCCCAATTTTCCTCCACTTCCCAATCAATCTTCCACCTCCAGGAAGAATAACAACTTCCAAAATCCACTAGAAAATCAAACAAACCCAAAAACCCCAGATTCTGTTTAACACAGTAATGCACATTCAACAGTAAATTTTAAAATGTGATTTCTATCTTAAAATTTATGATTCCAAACATTCATTTAGATTATGAACTTGTTTCAATAATTTCAGATATTTTAGATTTGGTTATTTGAATATTAGCTGATTTTTATTGTTTACAGAAACAATAGTTTCCTTTAATTTAACTTAATTATAATTTATACATTTATATTCATACTAATCAAACACTTCTATTTACATAACAATTCTAACAGAGATCAAACCAGTTGATAATGGATTTCCTATCAAAATTTAGTTTCAAGGTCAAGAACAGATATACAGAATTCTGGAGCGCGCATACACACACACACACATATACACACACACACATAGAATCACAATACAATCATATAAACTTGATGATTTCTATCAACACACATGCACAGATATATAAGCTTTTTTTGCATTGAGGTTACTCATTTTTTTTAAACAGAAAACAGAACAGTTTTTTCTAAACAGGTTTTGATTTCTATGAATAAAAACCTAAGTTCTGTAAATTATGTTTGGCTTTGATTTTTAAAGAAAACTGTTTTTAAAATAAATAAGTTTACTCACCAGTTTATTGAAGATGCAGAGAACAAATTTAGATGCATTCATTTTCCTGGAATCCCGATTTGCATCTGCATTTGCTAGTTGAATATCTGGGTTTTGAAGTTGATTTTCTTGTTGATGTAGATTTTTGAAATGCATGCAGACCCATGTCTTCATATGCTTGAGTTGAAATTGATCTCAAATTTGATGTTGTAACTTGCAGATTTTAAACAGAATTTGGTTTTGCAGAATTTTGAGTAAATTGGTTTTGCAGATTTTGATTTGTATTTGTTTTCTGCTGAAATTTGATTGAATTTGGGTTTTGATTTCTACTTAGAATCTGATTTTCATTTTTTCAATTGAAGATAAATGATTTTAACAAAATGCATTATTACATTTTCTTATCTAATAAATTAAATTTCAAAAATAAATAACATGCACTTGTTATGTTAGGCTGTAGATAAATTTACAAGTGTCTTCATTATGTACGAAGAGTTTAACACATATGCATTTTATTTTTTAAAAGCAATTTCTTAATTTATAATTGTATTTAAATTTATTCTAAAACCATTTCTAATTTAATTTAGAATGTTTTAAATATTTATTAACATTGGCCTTTAAAATGATTACATGTTTACTTCTTTTATAAAATTACACACAATTTTAAATGTTTATTTGAATGTTTTCAAAATAATATTCTTTTAAAACTAATTTTCAAAAAAGAAAATTTTAAAAAGAAAAGAAATGTTGAATTCATTTTATTTCAAAAGTTTTCAAACCAAAATACTATACTCTGATATAAACAAAATCTTATTTCAAAAGAAAGACAATTCTTAAAATAAACAAAATATACTTTTATTATAATTCACAATTTTAAACTATTATATATTTATAAACAAAATAAATATAAACTTTAATTACTTTTGAAAATATAAGATAGATTTATAAATTAACTTTTGAAAAGTTCCAATACTAATTTCAATTAATTTAATCAATTCATAGTTTATACATCTATATATAAAATAAATTAGAAAATATTTAAAATCAAAACTCCTATTTACAATGTGTACACATATATACATTATAAAAAATATCTTTAAAACAGCTTAGAAAGATAATTTTATTACTTAAGCATTTTAATCATTTGAAAACAATAAGATTCTCAAATCAAATTATCATTATTATAAATTTTTAAAAGAATATCATTTGACAAATTAAATAATTATTAATCTTCAAAAGAAAATTCCTGTTTGAATTAAATTATTAAATCAATATTTCACATTTTAAAATAATTATTAATGAAATTATTAAATAATTATTGCTTAAATTTCTGGGACATCACAATATTGGCCCTTGGGGTCAGGTAATTTTGTGCGAGGGGGAGCACCTATATGGCCATGGACTAACACACGCGCACGCAGTCGCCCGCCCGTCCGACCGACCGAACCGGGTCAGGTCGGGTGCGGTCCAATAAGGATGGACCGTGTTATATTTTTGCTGTACAGACGTGAACGGTTTTCTATTGTTTAAATTCAGAAAGAAGCGACTACTGGATTGGACGCAATAGTTTCTGGCCGTTGCAAACGAAGAGATCCGACTATTGCAAACTGCAACAGTTTCTAGCCGTTGCAAACGAAGAGACGCGACTGCTGCGAATAGCAACAATTTTCGGCCGTTGCAAACGAAGAGGCGCGACTGTTGCGAACAGCAACAGTTTTCGGCCGTTCCAAAATGAAGAGGCGCGACTGTTGCGAACAACAATGCTTTTTGGCATTGCAAATGAAGGGATGCTACTTTTCTCAACTGATGTAGCCATTGGGAATTCGGTTGTAAATAAGAATGAAACCTGATCACTTTCCTCACTCAATCGACTCCGAATTTTCTCTTCTTCCTCTTTGTTTCTTAATATCTACAATCTGTACGCTTTTATATATCACACAGAAGATCATACACATCATCATCTCGAGCAGATCACGTCTGTTGTATCTTGGGAGACTTTGAACAAAGTCTTAAGGAAATTGTTAAAACAAGCCTCAGACGTAAATTCCTTCTTCAACTAGTTAGATTTCTAGTTGATTTATATATTTATACATATAAACATCATTTCCTTTCTGCGTTGTACTATTTATTTAAATAGTATAACGTTTGATTTATCACTATAGTTGTTATTGCTATAGTTGTTACTTTGTTGTTGTAATTAATTACAACATACTTAGTATTAAAATAACTAATACAGAATTCCAAAGTAGTGGAAATCCGAGTTGTAAACTTGTGAGACAAGTTTATTATTGATTCGTCTCTGTTTTGGTATACTAGACGTATAACATCTTAAGACTTTTCTGTTTTAACTAAAACAGAGATGGAAACAGTTGAACTATCAACAAAGCCTACTACTCACAATAGGCCTGATCCGTTCAAAGGAGATGGTGATGACTTCATAACATGGTAAAATCAAATGCTATTTTCTCTCACCACACTCGATCTACAACGGTATTTCGAGGAGGAGGAACCGATTCCTGCACCAGGCAAGGAATCAGATGTTGATATGTGGAAGCATTTCGATTTTCTATGCAAAAACTATATTCTGAATTATCTCGACAAGGTACTATACAAAGTATAACAGCCTCTAAAGACATCAAAAGCACTCCGGAATGCACTTTCCACGAAGTACAAGACGTATAATATCAGTCTTAAGAAATTCATTGTAGATAAATTCATGGACTACAAGATGGTTGAATCCAAACCGGTGACTGCTCAACTGCATGAACTGCAAATCACCATTCACGAACTCAAAGCGGAAGGTCATAAGGTTGAGGAATTGTTTTTGGTTGAAGCCACCACGTGAAAACTGCACCGTCATGGAGAGACTATCGCAACTATCTAGAGCTTAAGAAAAAGAAAATCTCTTTACAAGATCTCATAGTCCGACTAAAAATTGAGGCAGATAACCATGGAGTTACAAAACCAAGCGAGAAGGCATTTGTGGCTGAAGGGTCAAAGACCAAAAAGAGAAGAATTTTCAAAAGAAAAGGAAAGCTCTAGACAACAAACCAAAAGACAACAAAGGAACCAAAAAGTTCAATGGCTAGTGTTGGGTTTGTCAAAAGGTTGGACATGCCGTTAAAAATTGCAGACACAAAAAGGAATGCAACAAAGAGACAAATATAATAGACAACATTTTAGTAGACGAGTCCTACTTCTCGGCAGTTGTATCTGAATGCAATTTGGTTCAGAATCCTAACCAATGGTGGGTAGAAACAGCCGCTACTCATTATGTCTACTCTGATAAATCCATGTTTTCTACATACCAGAAATTCGATCACGAAGAAAAAAAATCTATATGGGTAATTATAGAGTATCCATGATCGAAGGCAGTGGCACAGTAATCCTCAAGTTTACTTCTGGAAAAAATGTCAAGTTGAATGACGTGCTCCACGTTCCAGACATATGCAAGAATCTCATCTCTGGTGCAGTGCTATCAAAGAAAGGATTCAAAATGGTGTTCGAGTCAGACAAGATGGTTCTGTCCAAGGCAGAAATGTATATCGGAAGGAGATATTTATATGATAGCCTATTTAAGGAAAATGTAGCCATTATCGGCAATAAAACTATGTATTCCAATTGTGCTATTAATAAAATTGAAATTTCTTACTTTCTTGAGCATGAAATTTTACTATGGCATGATAGATTAGGACACATAAATTTTCGAAAAATGAAAACATTATCACACTTGGGATTAATTCCGAAATTCCAAGTAGATAAGAACTACAAATGTGAGACATGTGTAGAAGCAAAAATGGTTTAAAAAACCATTTAAATCTGTTGATAGAAGCACCGAACCACTAGGTTTGGTTCATACAGATTTATGTGATTTTAAATCGTTACATACAAGAGGTGGAAAAAGTACTTTATCAAGTTTATTGATGATTATACGCGATATTGCTATGTATATCTTTTGAATAGTAAAGATGAAGCAATTACATCATTAATAAAGTACAAGGCTGAGGTATAAAGTTAGTTAAATAAAAAGATCAAGATATTGAGATCTGATCGAGGTGGAGAATATGAAGTACCATTTGAACAGTTTTGTGCCGAAAATGGTATAATTCATCAGACCACGGCTCCATATTCACCACAACAAAATGGTGTAGCCGAGAAGAAGATCAGAACATTAAAAAACATGATTAATGCCATGCTTTTAACCTCTGGTCTACCGACGAACTTGTGGGGGAAGCCTTAAATATGTCTAATCACATATTAAACAAAGTCCCTCACAATAAAATAGAAACAATTCCATATGAGTGATGAAAAGGACACAAACCAAGTTTTAAATACCTCAAAGTGTGGGGGTGCTAGGAAAAAGTTCCAGTTC
The DNA here is from genome assembly GCA_030765085.1 of Allium cepa. Classification (NCBI taxonomy): domain Eukaryota; kingdom Viridiplantae; phylum Streptophyta; class Magnoliopsida; order Asparagales; family Amaryllidaceae; genus Allium; species Allium cepa. The sequence continues at coordinate 244,691,230 of CM060929.1, read as the reverse complement.
CACCTCCCAAGAAAGCCAAACTTGGACCAAAAACAGTATATTGTTACTATTTAGGGCCAACCCAAAATGTTGAATCACTAGTTTTGATTCATGACAAAGCAAGTTAGAAGAAAAAAAGAATACACGATTAATCTAGACAAAAAGAGACAATCAAAGGACTATGGGTATGTCAAGGCTTTTAATCTATGTTTTCACTATCTATTACTTATGGTTGAGTCTTAGAAATTTGTTAAAATCTATCCTCAAGTAGTCCGCACTTCATATTTCTCATTTTTAATCAAAACAGAGCATATTGTGTAAAAACACCACAGCCAGTCGACTGGCTATAATCAACCAGTCGACTGACTGGTGTACATACACGAGTATGCATTGCTGAAAGTTTTTAAAATTGTTGCATAGTCAGTCGACTGACCAAGAACGACCAGTCGACTGACCAAGAACGACCAGTCAACTGACCTGAGTCCAACTGTCATTTTTTTGAATAAACATCTTCTTCTGCGAAAGGAAGCGATCCTTCTCTGAACGGAAATGGATGCTCCTTTTGGTTAGAACCCTTCACCAATGGCAGTAACTCTCCAACTACTATATATACGTTTCCCAAACACTTCACATTCACCGAAATTCATTCTAACTTTCTTATATTCTTCTTGTGCTCTCATACTTGCATTCAAACAGCGAACAAACATTCTTACTGCTTTGAATCATCAAATAAACTTTCATAATCTTCGATTCTTAGCATTACCATCTCTTCATATCTTCACATACACTTCATATACTTGAGGATTTGATTATAAAAGGTTTTGTACTATCAGAGACAAATCAGTGTTATCAAGAACACACAGTGTCAGATATTCTTTTGTATTAGTAAAGCCCAATTCTGCCGTTGAGGCGAAAATCCTGTTCTGCTGCTCAGGTGTCTGTTTTGCTACTCAGACTGTATATATCCGTTCCTCAGGGTTAAGTGAGGATTTTTGTTTTAGTGAAATTCCAGAAGGAGTCGGGGACTGGACGTAGGATGGTGCTCTGAACCAGTATAAAAATCTCTGGTGTTATTTTTATTATACTGCTACTTTTATATTTAGCACTATTTACTACATTACTATACTCTGCATTATTATATCCATATTGCACGATCCTACACACTTTCAATTGGTATCAGAGCAATGCATCTTATAACCGTTACATAGTTATCTGATATCTTTCTAATATGGAAAACAACACCAGCATTACCACTAACACTAGTTTTATTGAAGGTCAATCCACTACATGACCTCCATTTTTCAATGGTTTGAACTATTATTAGTGGGCTACTCGTATGAGAATCTATATGCAATCAAATAGTTTTGAATCATGGAATATCACACAAAATGAATGTACTCTTCCTACAGGAGAATTTTCCACATGGACAAACATACAAAAATTAGACGCTTCTGCCAATGCTAAAGCTATGAACATGTGATTTTGTGCACTAAATAGAAATGAATTTAATCGTATTAGCATGTGTCAAACTGCTTATGAAATAGGGGGAACGCTTAAAATTACTCATGTAGGAACTAACAAAGTCAAATAAAGCAAAATCTCCAAGCTCAAAAATCAGTTTCAGAAGTTTAGAATGAAACAAGATGAATCCGTCAATGATATGTACTCCAGGTTTCAAGATATCTATCATTCGCTATTAGGGTTAGGAGAAAAGTACACAGACTTTGATATTGTATCAAAATCCTAAACTCTTTAACAGATGAATGGGAAAGGAAAGTCTTAGCTATTGAAGAAGCTAATGACCTCTCTACCATGAAACCTGAAGAGTTAATAGGAAATCTAATGTCCTATAAAGTGAATTTGCATGCAAAATGAGTACAAGCACAAGACAAAAAAACATAGATTTCCACGCTGAAGAAGAAAATGATGAAGATTCAGTAAGATTTAGCATTTATTGTCAAAAATTTCAAAAAGTTCTTAAAATTCCGGAAAACCAACAGAAATAATGGAAAAAGAAACTTACCAAACAAACCATTATCTTCAGTTCTAGAATGTTTTAATTTCCATAAGAAAGGTCATATCCAGAAAGAATATCCAGAACTAAAGAAAAAATACTTCAACAAAGGCAGAAAAGATAAGAAAAAGAAAGCATTCTCTGTAACATAGGATGACGCAGATACCTCTTCATCAGATAACAGTATTGACAGTGAAAATGAGCAAGCAAATGCCTGTTTCATGGCTACTGAAAACGAGCAAAAGGAGCATCCAAAAGGAGAAAAACGAGCAAATAGAGAGTTGCTGCCATTGGTGAAGGGTTCTGACCAAAAGGAGCATCCATTTCCGTTCAGAGAAGGATCGCTTCCTTTCGTAGAAGAAGATGTCTATATCATACTGGATATTCCCCGAAAAACAAGAAGCCACGGAGATCACTTTTTGTTTCTCCAAAAACTAAATAAAAAATTGATGACACCCACCGCTATCAAAAGGAGCAAATCAATTTACAAAGAGAGATGTATTGTGAACAACGGATGAACCAGTCGTCTTAGCCTTATAGAATCAATTGCCCTCAAATTCTGTGGCAAATCACCAAAGCATGACGTTGTTGAACCCTCAACATCTCGTCAACCACATTCATCTGGCTGAAATCAATGGACGCAAACTCCATAGCAACATCCGGCATCTCCAAACTCTTGGGAAAGCCAAAACTATTGGTCTCCTCTACGACCTCATGTTGAGATCACCAAGGTTGAACCAGATGAATGCTCTCCTAAAACTCCTAAATAATCAATCTCCTTGTGTTTTATTGTTCCTTATTCATATTTATTTTCTTCCATGTATATGTTTGTTTTATTAATCTTTGAATAAAAATCCATTTTATAATTAACTGTGTTTCTTGCCTATAGCCAGTCGACTGAAACATGTAGTCAGTGGACTGTTCACAGGGGTAAAAACTCTCGGGTTGGAAACCAGTTGACTGAGTCATATACGTCAGTCGACTGTTTACAGGGTAAAAAACTTTCTGTTTAGAAACCAGTCAACTGACCTACCTCGATCAGTCGACTGGCTATACAAAATAACTGCTTTCTTTCCTTTTTAACCCCTTCTACCCATCTTTTCACTTTATCTTCTTCATAATTTTTACTTCCTCCAGAACCCAAGGCCCCATTTTTCTTCAAATAATTCTCAAAACCATCAAATTAATGGCTCCTCCAAGATCAAACTGTTCAAAACAAGCTTCTTCATCTTTTGTTGATACTCATGTGCTCATTGGATTTACGACGCAACCGCAATCGAAAGATGGGAGAAGATGAAAAATTCTAGAATCTTTGAGGGCTCATTCATGGTATATTCTGATTTTAGAGCTTACTCTCTTTAAGAATTAATGCGGCGATGTGGATTAGAGTCACTCCTCGACTACAATTCAAATCGCCACAACATTAATCATCTTATGGTAAAACTTTTCTTTGCAAATCTTAATCTTGGTCACCAACATCCATGTAATCCAAATAATTGTGTATGGATTTGGTCTGTGGACAACAAGTTTTCTTTTCACTTGATAGAATGACACATATCCTTCAATCTCCAAATGAATGTATAGATTTAAATGATGTCGAATGCAATCCAAGAAAAAGAGTTAGAATTAGTCATATGTTCATGAGTGACGACATGACTGAATTGCATTCTAAGCTTCTTCGGCCTAAAGCAAGAATCTTGCACAAGACGCTTATGCGATCTATTCTCCCACGAACCGACTCATATGAATTAATATATCCGGAAAATTTCAAAGCTCTCTATGCTATATGGGGAAATATACGCGTAAATTGGTTACGTCGTATTTTGGATGAATTTATCACCTTCCTCAAAGGGAATATGCATGTTATTTACTTTGGAGAATATATTATGAGACTTCTTCTCGATGCTGGTGTTCGTCAACCAGATTCCGAATTCTCTGCTGTCGGATTGATAAATATAAGGCCATCAGTCTTATGAAGCTACTAACAAGACCTCCACCTATTAATGCGTATGAAGATTGGAAGCATCAACAAACTCAACAAAAATCTGGAGGTCCTACAATTAGAGAACCGGAACCACAACAAGAAGAAGGCGATATTCGCTTAGCTACTTCTTCCAGCACCCGTGAATCCACTGAAATTCTCTCCCAAAATCAGCTTATTTTGGATTCAAGGCCTAAGAAAATGGATAAGAACCTTGATAAGATCAAAGGCTTCTTTTCTACTTTATGAGATGCATTATCATGTTCTTCTTCCACTGCTGCCACATCTGTCGCCCAAGGAAAGCGTCCAGCACCTCGATTTACATGGTCTACATTAGAGGAGTATACTAGTGGAGCAGGCAGTGGTGCTCAAGGCACTTCTAGACCAGGAAAGGAGCCTGCACCAGAAGGAGAGTATAATTGGGATCTTGATGAATAAGTTTTTGGTTGGTAAGTTTGGTATGAACTATTGTTATTTGCTTATTTGAAACTCTATTTTCAGTTTGAACACTTGGATGTTTGTTTGCTTATTGTTTATCTTTGAGACTTGTATTAATTAGTCTCACTTTGGATTTTATTTCCACACTTTACATTGAAACTATTTTGCTATGTCTCCGTTTTGTCGATGACAAAAGGGGAGAAGAATTGTACTAATCATTTTGATGCAGGTACAAAAAGTATCATATATTCAGGGAGAGTTGTTATATTTGTTCTCTAGCATTTTCATATACAGGTTTGTCATCAATCAAAAAGGAGGAGAATGTTGAATCACTAGTTTTGATTCATGATAAAGCAAGTTAGAAGAAAAAGAGAATATATGATTAATCTCGACAAAAAGAGACAATCAAAGGACTATGGGTATATCAAGACTTTTAATTTATGTTTTCACTGTACTTATGGTTGAGTCTTAGAAATTTGTTAAAATCTATCGTCAAGTAGTCCGCACTTCATATATCTCATTTTTAATCAAAATAGAGTATTGTGTAAAAACACCACATCCAGTCGACTGGCTATAATCAACCAGTCGACTGACTGGTGTACATACACGAGTATGCACTGCTTAAATTTTTTAAAATTGTTGCATACTCACTCGACTGACCAAGAATGGCCAGTTGACTGACCAAGAACGACCAGTCGACTGACCCGAGTCCAACTGTCTTTTTTTAATAGACATCTTTTTCTGCGAAAGGAAGCGATCCTTCTATGAACGGAAATGGATGCTCCTTTTGATCAGAACCCTTCACCAATGGCAGTAACTCTCTAACTACTATATATACATGTTCCCAAACACTTCACATTCACCGAAATTTATTCTAACTTTCTTATATTCTTCTTGTGCTCTCATACTTGCATTCAAACAACGAACAAACATTCTTACTTCTTTTGAATCATCAAATAAACTTTCATAATCTTCGATTCTTAGCATTACCTTCTCTTTATATCTTCATATACACTTCATATACTTGAGGATTTAATTATAGGAGGTTTTGTACTATCAGAGACAAATCAGTATTATCAAGAACACAGTGTCAGATATTCTTTTGTATTAGTGAAGCCCTCTTCTATTGTTGAGGCAAAAATCCTGTTCTGCTGCTCAGGTGTCTGTTCTGCTATTCAGACTGTGTATACCTATTCCTCTAGGTTAAGTAAGGATTGTTGTTTTAGTGAAATTTCAGAAGGAGTCTGGGACTGGACATAGGATGGTGCTCCGAACTAGTATAAAAATCTCTGGTGTTATTTTTATTATACTACTACTTTTATATTTAGCACTATTTACTACATTACTATACTTTGCATTATTATATCCATATTGCATGATCCTACACACTTTCACAGAATAGTAGTGCCTACAGATTTTTGGTATTCAAGTCTGATATAGTTGATATTCATGTAAATACAATCATGGAATTTAGAGATGCCTCATTCTTTGAAGACATGTTTCCACACAAAAGGAATGAAGGTAATTATGTCCCTAAAATGATAAGAGAAGAATCAAGCAATTCACATGAAGACAAAACTCATCATGAAATTGAGGAAGTTGAACCAAGAAGAAGCGCAAGGGCTAGGACTTCCAAGACATTTGGTTCAGATTGTTTCACATATGTGTTAGAACACGAACCTCAAACATACAAGGAAACAATGTCATTTTCTGAATCTTCATGTTGGAAAGAATTAATCCAAAGTGAAATTGATTCAATTCTAAGTAATAAAACTTGAGAAATTGTTGATATTCCACCAGGAATAAAACCTATTGGCTATAAATGGATTTTCAAGAAGAAAATGAAAGCAGATGACTCTATCGACAAGTATAAAGCCAGATTAGTAGCCAAAGGATATCATCAAAAAGAAGGAGCAGACTTTTTTGATACATATTCGCCGGTAACACGAATAACCTCTATAAGAATGCTAACAGCAATTGCATCGATCTATAATTTAGAAATTAATCAAATGGATGTAAAGACAGCATTCTTAAATAGAGATCTCGATGAGGAGATCTACATGGAGCAACCTGAAGGTTTTGTTTCCAAAGGAAATGAAAACAAAGTCTGTAGATTAGTAAAATCATTATACGGACTGAAACAAGCTCCAAAACAATGGCATGCAAAATTTGATAGTGTTATGATGAGAAATGGTTTTCGTATAAATGAATGTGATAAGTGTGTTTATTATAAACAAATTGGACAATCATATGTGTTGATTTGTTTATATGTAGACGATATGTTAATTTTTGGTCCAAATACTCAGGTAATAGAAACCATGAAGAAGATATTAATTAGTAATTTCAATATGAAAGACTTAGAAGTTGCAGACGTTATTTTGTAAATCAAAATAATAAGAACACCTAATGGAATTGAATTATTTCAGTCACACTACGTAGACAAAGTGATTGAAAATTTTCAAAATTTTGGAATTAAAGGAGTAAGAACACCTCTTAATCCATCAGAAGTACTGCATAAAAACACTAATGAGAGTGTAATGCAACTAAAATAATCTCGTGTAATAGGATGTCTCATGTATCTCATGAATTGCACAAGACTAGACATAGCTTATGCTGTAAGTAGACTGAGCAGGTATACAAGCAATACAGGAAAGGAACAATGGAAAGCACTATTGAGAGTGCTTGGATATTCAAAAAAATACCACAAATTATTCCCTACATTATGGAAAATATCCTATAGTCTTAGAAGGATATAGTGATGCAAACTGAATTGCTGATTCAGAGGAATCAAAATCAACGAGTGGTTATGTATTTACCTTAGCAGGGGAAGCAGTGTCATGGAAATCAACTAAACAAATATGCATAGCTCGGTGCACAGTGGAATCATAGTTCATCGCTTTAGATAAAGCAGATGAAGAAGCGGAATGGTTTCCTCACTTTTTAGAAGATATTCCGTTTTGGCCTAAACCTGTACCTGCCATATGCATACATTGTGATAACCAAGCTGCGCTAAGTAGAGCGCGCAACTTTGTGTATAATAGAAAGTCACGACATATTCGTCGACGCCATAACACAGTTAGGTAATAACTCTCAAATGGAACTATTTTCATAGATTATGTGAGAACAAATGATAACCTAGTGGATCCATTTACTAAAGGTTTATCAAGAGAGAAAATTGACTGCGCATCGAGGGGAATGGGTTTAAAAGCCTAAAACCACCAAGAGTTATCTTATACGGAAACCTATCCTAGCGACTGAAGATCCCACGGACTAGGATCAATAGGCAAACCAGTTCTGAGTAACTCAAGACGTAATGCATTTGCTTGGACATAGTCCAACTCCGTTCCTATGGTGCACAATATAATGCATGTGTACAGAAGTATTTAAAGGTTAAAACTATGTTTTTTTAGTGATGATTATATCTTGAAAATAACAAGTGGAGTATATGTAGGATACTCTTAATGGTTGCGATCACCTATGTTAGTGTGAGCTGGGTCAGCTCTTTGAGAATATTAAAGGCTTTATTATCTAAAAACACTTGCAGAATCAAAAATTGTTCAGGACCAAAATGAACACAACCAAAAGATTGGATGTGAATGGAAATAATGCTTTGTAAAGCCTATTGCCTGGTTATACGACAACGCCTGACGGTTCAAGATGAAATAATTCACCGATTAGCCAAGTATATCCGATAAGTTTTAAGTAGGAAAAGTTTAAAGTGAAATATCTACTTATTCTCGATATAGCATTATTTTCATATGAACTGTGTGATATTATACTTTGTGCGGGGGAGACATATATCGTCATTCATGTGGGGAATTGTTAGAATTCTCAAAATAAGGGTGAATGAGATATGTCCCACATTGCCAAAAATATGTTCATTTTTTGGTTTATATAGTAACTCTCAATCCCTATATTGACCCATAGGGTCAGATAATTTTGTGCGAGGGGGAGGACCTATATGGGCATGTACTAACACGCGTGCGCCGCCGTCCGACCGAACCGGGCCGAGTCGGGTCGAGTGTGAGTCCAATAATAGTGGAATGTGTTATATTTTTGTTGTACAGAAGCGCTTTTGCATAACATAATAGAAGATCATACACATCACAATTTTCGAGCAGATCACGTCTGTTGTATCTTGGAAGACTTTGAATAAAGTCTTAAGGAAATTGTTACGACAAGCATCAGACATAATTTCCTTCTTCAACTGGTTAGATTTCTAGTTGATTTATATATTTATATATATAAACATCATTTTCTTTCTGCGTTATACTATTTATTTAAATAGTATAACATTTGATTTATCACTATAATTATTATTGCTATAATTGTTACTTTGTTGTTGTAATTAGTTACAACATACTAGTGTTAAAATAACCAATACAGAATTACAGAGCAGTGGAAATCTGAGTTGTAAACTTGTGAGACAAGTTTATTGTTGATTCATCTCTGTTTTGGTATACTAGGCGTATAACAGATTTTTCCCTAACAAAATTGCAATCAGTTTTCCTTGTAATTTATGGTTTGATGTTATTTTTGATCACACATTCTAGTTATTTACCTATGATTGATTCCTTTTATTCTTGAATTATCGATACGAATTGTTTTCACAATAATTACTATTTTTAGGTCGAACTGGACTGCTAAGTACTTTGTTGCAAAGATAAAGAGTTGAATCAAGTTATATTTCCCTTAAAAATTAGGTTAAACAAATTTGCTATTGCGAAGTTAGACCAGAAAAGAATTAATTGACTTAAGTCACTTCACATAAATCCAATTCACACAAAGTCGCATGGTTTTGATAATACATGTGTCGTTTTAGTAGCTAGTGATATATAAACCATTTGGTTGATATATTCTAAAGATTTTCGTTCTGGGCATATTTATGTTAACACTAATGTTTCCTGAACTATCTCAAAGTTATTTTTCAGATTGATAACAGGAATTCGTTTCAATGATTGTTATTCATGACAATTTTCATTTTTGGTTATGAAAATTGCTTACTACGCTTAAGGCCTTGTGGTGTTTGGTTTACCAGAAATAAACTAAATCCATTCCTTTAAGATGGCTTGACAACGTGAGTGTTTTCTGTTCTTCTGACAATGATATGATTTATGGTCTTCCAATCGTTTTTAAGTACTAAATTTGCTGCCAGGTGTAGATAATATTTACATGAAAAACCGTCAATTTAAGTTACATAACGTTAGTGCAGTGATCACTTCAAGACCGAGACACCTTATATGTTTTCCTGTTCCCATTACTTGCATGCACGTTTGAAATGGAAAATTTTAAGACAATTGGCTTAAGCAAAGTTATATGATTGAAAAATATTGTATGTTTACTATGTCATTATATACAAATGGTATCTCTTTGTTTTAGTTATTGCATGAGTTTATTTTTTAAATACTAGTATGGGTCCGTGCTTCGCACACGGACTGTTTGTGTTATTGTATACGTTATATTTTGTTTGAGTGCAAATATGTAAACGGAAAGCAAGGGTATTTTTGAAATTTCAAAAAAACACCGAGCAAATTAGTTCAACGAATTTTATTTATTAGCAGTAGAGATAGGTACAAGTTCAAATGTCGCCAGCGGTCTATTTTCTTTAATTCATCGTTCAATTACATGTCCCATTTCAGAATTTGTACTTTTGGCTTTAAGGCCCAACCCCCACTTTCCATTACCAATCCTAAATCCCTATCAATTATGCAATTGATAATTTGGACATCTTTACTATCAATAATGATAAGAATTCAATGAATAGAATTATACCGTGTCTTTTTGAAATACCAACATACCCTTTATATTTCTAAAGAGAGATGTAGGTGGCAACCGTTGGATCGTTGTTGAAGTAGTAGGTTAAAACTGTTTCAGTTATTTCTCAGTTTGCATGTCATTCATCAATGGATCATGTTAGACAACATCTCAACTCAATAAGAAACAATTGGAACAACTACATTCTCCCCCCTTAGCTTATATATAACAACAATTAATATATTTGGACGATGTATGACTAATATATTTGGACGATGTGGAGTCACACATTAAGCAAAAACTGCTGCTGCACTGATTTGTAACAAATAATTGCAATTAACAAATATAAAATTATTCGTTCCCAAACATATAAACATGCGAGACCAGTTTGTAAATATGCCGACCTACTCTACACGCTACATTGTTACAAACTGAGCTAGAACCTACATATATTGCTGACTGTGAATCAATGCAGCTAGAGAAGAAATGGAAAAAAGACGACTCATGGTCAAAAAACTGAATTGGCATAGAAGAGAAATCATAAGGGGAAGTCTCATGCTATAACTATTTTCCCTTAAGATGATCTTTATGTTGTTTTTATCTGTTTTTATTTTTATATTTATGTACTATTTGTTGTTTCTGTTTTTATCCTACTATAATGTTTACGTCCATGTTCCTACTGTTTATATTTATGTACTGTTGGTTATTTCTACATAACTTTTATTTATAATGTGAACTATTGCTACTATACTACCGATGCAAAGAAGATACATAAGCTTAATATAGCCGATGTACTCAAAGCACTATGTTGGGTTGTAGTACAAAATGTTTTTAAAGATTGGCTGGTACAACAATGATGTATCTATGAGACTGTCAAACAAAGGACAACTTTAGACATTGTATGAATGATACACATTATTTTGCAACTTCATGCTTCAATGCATTAGATAGATACGATTTTGTTATATTAGAAACAACCTCATTTCATTTAATCAAACGTTGAACTATTTGACATTTGGAAATTTAATTAATATTTATTTATGCAGTACTAATTATACAACGACACGTGTGCAAAGCATGGATTCCAAACTAGCGTTTATTATAGATATTGATATTGATTTTAGGAACACAATTTTGTAACCAAGGATAACCATAATACACAAAACTTTTGGTCGGATGAATGTCAAAGGTAAAGGAATTTGATATTTTGACATTGATTTTATTTACTCATGATTTTGAGTACACAAGCATTTGACTTCTTCCACGATTAAGGATCATTTGCTTTTAATTACAAGATGTGAGATTCACTTGATTTTGCTGGAATTTCGTTGTTTAGGTGTTAATTACGTATTTTTTCATTGCAGTGAGTACTTTAAGGTCATTATTAAAGTGGATTTGCATAACTATTCTTAGCACCCTTCATTTATATAAAATTTAAGTATTTATTAGTATTAAATGGATTTAACTGTGATGATAAATATATGTTTAATAATCAACTAGAACTTATTCCAAGAAAATCAGCAGTCTAAACCTATTTGACCATATAAAGAAAAACAAGCATATCAAAATATCAAATGTTATTCAAAAATCAAATAAACCGAGCTCCATTTTGATTCTACAATTAAATTTATGAAAGAAATTTAATCCAACCATGCATTTGCTTTACACTCTTTTGGTTTTTTTTAATTATGTTTGGTTCCCAATTTACTAGATAGTTGTAAGTTGCTCTATAGCTATGAGTTATATGCCTAAACCAAAGCTTCTTATGAAAGTGCTTAATTAACCTTTTGAATTTGGAAGCATATTTACTGTAACTATATAAGTTTCTAGACTGAAATGGTTTGCTACATACAACTTATATTTTTGCTCTATATATGCATTTAAATTGAAATGAATGTTTCCATTTATATCTTCGAGTATATGCTCCACTTAGTACCGATCTTAATAAGGATAAAAACCTATGAAAATTTATATCTACCACATATAGTTTTATAAAGTATCTTGCATGAAAGTGCAACTCAATTTCGTGTACCATCAATTCCATTTGTTGAATTAAGATTTATACCATTATCATCATTAGTCTTATACATATCTGAAACTGACGTAGCCAGAAACCCAATCTCACTCAAATCCAACTATTCACTACTTATAAACCTCATAAACAAATATCATCGAGAAGCTATCATTATTTAGCCTGAAAAGTGAGAAATAGGCAAGTTCTCATAAATTATGAGAGGGTAACTAAGTTAGCACTTCGATAATTTTCTTTTCCATTATACTTTAGCTAAAATGATTCTAAAGAGAGAATGTGGCACATGTGAGAGAAAATGTGTTTTCTCTCGTTAGATTCAAATTAGAAGAATATTATCTTCATGTGTTGCATGGTGCTTGTAGCTTATTGAAAAACTTATAACAAAATACGTATATGAAACTTGATAGGACTATAAAACTATATTTAATCACTTTCATTTTTATATAACTTCAACAAATAGACGATATGGCTGCTATTTCACTAGTACAAAACTGGTCATTTGTGTCGGTTGTGTAACCCCTGTTGTGTCGGTTTTACAACCGACTCATATGAAGATGACACAAAAGATATTTTTCTGTTGTGTCAGTTGTACGACCGACACAAATATCAGTCATTTGTGTCGGTTGTTATTAAAGAACCGACACAAAACTATGAACAGTTATGTCGGTCTTTCTAAAAGGACCGACATAAATCAGCTTGTATGGTGAAGCACACTGCCGTTTATTGTGTCGGTCCTTTTAGAAAGACCGACACAACTGTTCATAGTTTTGTGTCGGTTCTTTAATAACAACCGACACAAATGATTGATATTTGTGTCGGTTATGTTTGTTTTTTCAACCGACACAATTGATATAAAGTTGTATCGGTTCCCTTTGAAGTAACAACCGACACATGTAATATCTGAAGCAAAAAAAAATAAAAATATTATTAACGTTTAAGATTATAGAAACAGTATGAAATTGAATTTTAATTTTTTATAAACCAACGTTACTATGAACTGATTAAACAAAAAATATAATTATATTATCCATCAACATAATTCATGTTTACAGACAAAAATAGAATATAATCTATCACAAACATATCGTACATAACAAAATACCAACGTACGTTACAAAAGATCAGCGTACACAACCAACTACATCCAATTATACATGATATAAGTAGCTAAATTTTCTCGAACCTCGTCTATCTCTTGTTGGTTATAAGAACCGTCTCGTACAAAGTCCTGCAATTAAGAGAATTGTTATACAAAAGACAATAATTAAGTCAGGAATACTCTGTAATATATATAAAAGATCAATCTGAGAGGAATGTAATTCAAACACAGGTTGAACCATGCATAAGCTGAATATTGGAAACAGATTAAATGATAGCTACAAGGAAATTTATTTTGAGATCCCTGTTTTACAGACATCAGAAGGTTGTTGTTTGTTCAGATTTTATAATAACGAAGACATCAGAAGGTTGTTGTTTGTCCAAGTCATACAAAATTTTACATTGCCTACACTCACTGTCGCAACTTCCACTGACATTCCTTGAACCACACTTCTACCCCTACCTCTGGTCTTCTAACTTATTTCAACCTTCTTTACATCTTCCAATCACTACCACTATTATCTCTTCTCTGTACACCTCCCTGACCTCACTACCCCTCTTTCACCTGACTGCTCCATACAAAATATCCCCTCTGACCATCAATTACTTCTGCCTGTCATCTTCACACATCAATATTTCCACCTCCTTCCTTTCACGATGCTCCATATCAGACAACATACATCACTTTCCAAAACTGTCATCAAACTTCCACATAAAAACCCATACATCTCTGCCATAATCCCTGCATATCTCAACATAAGACTGCAGTTTCTCCCTACCTGACAACATAACTGCCACCCCTTCTATTCTCAAACCAACTTGACCACTTGATAACGACAAACACCTCCTTCCTCACTCATATCACTACAAAACTGCGGCATCAACCTACTGCCACTCCACAAACCGTCAACATATACAGTTATCCACACTTCGCATCAACAACCTTCCCCCTGCATATTCAACTTCATCCACTGCTAACAACTATCTCACTTCTATACCTGCAGCACACCACAAACATCATTTACCACTGTCCTCCAAATACCCCACAAAACATTCTCTGCCACCATCTCCACTCACTGATCTGCATCCCTTCACCACTGCAGTCCATCACCAACATTCAGCAACTTCAGCAGCAAACCATATATCCACTGCTGATACTGCTAAAACTGCTCCATCATTCATTCAAACCTGCCACTTCGTTGCGACCACCCTCAACCAAAATCACGACCCACTGCAGTCAAGCAACATCCCCATAACCACCTTTCTTCACATCATACTACATCCATTGCCTGTTAAATAGACATACACGATCGTGTATGTCTATTTAACAGGCAGTTGAATTGATCGTGTATGTCTATTTAACAGGTCAGGGAGGTGCACAGAGCATCACCACATCCACTGCAATTTCCATCTCGGTGCACTGTACACATCTTACTGCAACACTTGTCTCTACCACTCCTCTGATATAACACCAGCCAACCATCGACTTTACAACTGCCACCATCCTTCGTCTCATTTCACCATTCATATACCTGCATAGCAACTGACCACTCAATCTACCACCAGAAACAATCCCACTGCAACCATCTGCTCAAACTTCCCACAGCTTCCTTCACAACCAAGTACTGACATCACCACTGTCCACTGTCCACTGTCCAAACAGTTAACTGTCACTACAAACTACCATTCCCATTATCCTCCTGCCACACCACAATACCTCCTTTCCACTTCAGTACACAACCACCCCTCAAATACCACCGACCATCATACTGTCATTCACCGTTCCACTTACTTAACCAAAACAACATACTTCATCCAGCCACTGTCAATGCATATAGGCAACTATTCACCAAACCCCCTGTACAAACTGTCAAATATTTTTACACATACTCCTCACATACAACAAATACCACATACTCCCCACACTTTCAACATACCATATCACCACTGTCTTCAACATTTCACAATTCACCACCACCTCAAACAACTGATCACTCAAGCTCCAACATCATCACTCCAATAGCACTGTCAAAGCACTATTCACATTTTTCTATCTACCATTTGCTAACTGAACATCCCTTCACCAACAAGTCCTACTGTCACCACACACAACAACTATACCAAAGCACTCAACATAGCATACTGCCACCATTACCGACCACATCAAAACCATCATCAACCACCCTCTACTCGACTACACTCGGCTACAAACATTCAACAGCAGCAACCCCGCCTTAGACCACAACAACTACACAGAACTTCTACTCACCATTCTCCACAACTTGAACCTCACAACCATTGCACACAAGTCTGCAACAGCAGCAACACAGTAAATAAAGACTTGGCATTTAACTAGCATTGCAGCAATGATTTGATCGAAATATACCTATAATGTAGCTAATGTATAATATGAAGGAAAAAAACTAAAGTATTACATTTGTAAATCGATGCTTTGATTGTGGTTTTTCACTATGTCATGCATATACCTCATCACATAATATACACAGTCAGTTGCTCCTAATTGTTGAGGACACTACAACAATATTACAAGATAACTTAATAGTTAGTTTAAAATGAATTCATATGCCAAACAATATATAGTATTTATTTTATTTTATTTTTTGTTTGAAAATCAAATCACCTTAACATGCTTCCATTTCAAGGTACTTCCTCGAGACTTGCCACCGAATGCCTTGTAAATTTTGAAGGCCCTACACATGCAAGAAAATGTTAAATAATAACTACTCCGGCACCCACATTTACATACACTAATTTCATGTATAAATTTTTAATTTTACCACATATACTAACTTCATATAAGAGAGCAAATATATACAACTTACGTGCTCACTTACGGTTTAATTTCAAGTTTATGTTTGCGTTCGGCCTAAGGATCAAAAACATAAATCTCATTCATTTCTACACGAAAAACAAGCAGTATACAATGTTTCCTGCGTTACAAGATTTATAGTAAGTTAAAATTGGCATCAAATTTGTAAACTAGTTACTAAAAGTTTAATGTTCATACCCTTCGTACTGTGGGGCTAAAAGTAAGCTTTTAGATTGCAATGCTTTCCATGTGTTCGACAAATATGTATTTGTCACATCTGGATGTTTTCGCACTTGGGAAAGCTTTTTGGGACACATAAGCCCAATGGTCTCCACTTTGAGATCATTGCACATATGATTTAACCACCTAAACAAATTTAAACATATATTATTAGTTTTTTAAAAATTGACTATTCATCAAAAAACTAAGATGGTTATATATAAAAAAATTGCTAAGGAAAAAAATACTCATATGATGTAAAGTTGCAACCATGATGCATTCAACCATGTCATATTAAGGAATTGGATAATGTCGTCCATCGTGATATGAATTTCAAATTCCTCATCGTATGTGAATAAATCCTTATTCACTTGAATTGCATTGATGGCACTATCATTGGATAACATCTGAAGTATTAGGTCATGGAAATATCTGCACTCGCTCGTTAAAGTTTTGAGAATCTCTTCATCCACGATTGATTTGCGTTTTGCAGACTCATCTGACATTGTATTCACGACCTTGTCATTACTATTTTCAAACAAATCCTTGTTTGGTTGAGATGTAGGCACCTAATTCAAAATTTTAAGTAGATGTTTGAAATGATGTTGTTAAAAGAATAGACGAATGCTAAGAATTCAACTTCATATGTTAACTACTTTCCGATAAGTTTATAAATAGCTAAATTATCTATAATAAGTTCTAGTATGAAGAAATTTTACTTCTTTAATATGTTCTAATATGAAATAGAGGAGTTTAGCAAGCTAAATTAAGGAAGAAAAATGCATTCATTATCGTATCATTATCTCTTAAAAGCACAAGGCTTTTAGGCCATTGAGCAAAACTCCCGACCGCTTCTCCTATCGTGTTGTGATGTTTAGTTGGAACAGGAAGTGAGGTTCCTTCATGACTAGACTCCACTGCATCAATTCCAACTTTTACATGATCGACCAAGATTTGTTGATTATGACATTGATCTCCGGACCTTGAAGCGGGATGTACCATGCCATGACCCACTACAACAATTTTGGAGTCAATATTCACGGCCAAACGACATTTAATCGGTTTCTAGAATGGCAAAGTACAAAACCGACATTTTCCACTTAGCACTTGTCAAATACTTAAAATCGTATATGTTTATAAATTCAACTATGAATTGTTTACCTGCAAGTCTGCAAAGGGATCCGTCTCTTGAGTTTTGTTTGCATATTGTAAATTGCTCGGGCGCGTTGATTGACAACTGCTACGTTGATCAGTTAATGGTGTGTTGATCTCCATCTCCTTGGGAAAATTCATCGTGTTCAAAATGTTTGCAATCTGCTCTTGAACCATTGTACTCATCTCTTGTCTCAATTTTTGGCTCACTTTAACCTCTATTTCCTGAGTGATAACATGCAGCTCATTAGCTGATATTACACCACTTCGACCTTTCCTTTTCTCTACATCCCCAAATACGTTTTTTATACCAACCGTCCCACCAATCCCTCTAACTCGACCTGGATGCTCTTTTTTTTCAAGACCACGACTCAAGACATCATCATACCTATCTGGAACTCATGACCCTTCAACGGCTTTTCCTCTCCAATCATTCTGTCAACAAAAAAAAGCTAAAACATAAGGTGGCATGCTTTTCACTATCATATGAAGATTTAAAAATTAAAATAGTGCTATAGTATCATGCTTTTTACTGAAATGTTAGCACCACACGTTTGCTGAAATGATATCATATTACGTGTCATATTTTATCTAATAAAGAATGCTGGGTCATGTGTGTTTTCAGTTTAAAACATGTAAAGCGATAAAACACATGGAAACTAGTCGTACCATTTTATCTACAACCATCTTAGTTTTCTCATTAGGGATGTCATAATTTCCATCGGCTCCTTTTTTTGATCGTGCCAAAATCCAATCAATACTCCGATCCAAAACAGGTCCACCTGGCAATATGGTCGAGGAACTATGGCCTTCAATTATCCATTTAGCCTTCTTCCCTGCATATCCAGCTTGTCCTAAATAGTGAGGATGCTCGTTGCATGTCTGACTCTTCCTAGCCTTCTCACTTATTTGCTGTTTTATGACATTGCAAAATTCAGCAAAACAGAATAGCACAAGCCACATAACAGTTGCAATTTGCACAAATGTTTGTACTATTTCTCAATGCATGAGTAGTATGGATTTAGTATGCAATGATAGAAGAAGAAAGAAAAATATGCAAGTCAAGGCAGCCTAAATTTTCGAAAATTTGCAAAGTAGATTCTGCTAATGCTCCCCAATCATATGTTTACAATTCAGATTCTGCGTTGGAATCTAAAACTAATGAGGATAAGCCTACAGATTCAACACCTGTGTATGCATCTAGCATTCCTTCTCCAATGCTATGGGCCAATGGTCTCTTACTAGGACTTGCACCATCTAAACCTCCTATTTTTAGTGTTTAAAATGATTCAAATGATGATTCGGTATCTAACACTATTACTAAATATTTGTCTACTGGAAACCATAACTGTGGTAGCAGTGATAATGTTATTCAACAAATCTCTCAAAAATGGAACAGGTAATAATCATACTGAATCAAAGCCAAATGACTCTAGTCATTGTAGATATTAAATATAGTTTATCTTCTCCTGCATAAAAAAAATACTTGCAAAGGCAGCTCACAGTCACTCCCTACTACGTTATGTTTTTGACCAACTAACCCTGCCTCACCATTTACTGTAGCTACCATTATACCGACCTTGTCCATGCTAGTTTCACCATACGAGCAACCATCCACTGTCAAGCTACTGACTGCACCATTTAAGCCCAGAACTAAAGGTTGCCCATGTAACACAGACTCCCTACCCAACGTACCACCTACTGACAAACTGTGACTTGCACATAAACGCTCTCCCCTTCTCTATTTTGCACTACTGTGTCACAGGAAAGAAAGATGAAGTGGAATAAAATGAATTTAGTTCAAACCATTTTTTTTCCTTTTACTTTTTCATAAAATAGTTATAGCACATTAAATTTATTTGTATAAAACCTGTATACAATTCATGTATAAAATAAGAACATGCTATTGTATATTAGATTTAAACAAGAA
Source organism: Allium cepa (assembly GCA_030765085.1). Taxonomy (NCBI): domain Eukaryota; kingdom Viridiplantae; phylum Streptophyta; class Magnoliopsida; order Asparagales; family Amaryllidaceae; genus Allium; species Allium cepa. The sequence goes on along the minus strand of CM060929.1, from coordinate 244,671,803 downwards.
ACATGACATGCTGACGTGTACATTTATAAAAGTCTGACATGCTGCTGTTAAAATTAATTTTTATTTCGTTTGTATAGAAACATATACCTCATTCATAAAACATGTACAAGTTAGTATTTCATTGTACATCATTCAACAAGTTATACAACAACAGTCAAATACCACAATAAACACAGCAACCAATTCATGTTTCAGGGTCATCAAGTTTAGGAATACACACAACAACTAAAAAGTCACAAAGTGAACATCTCAAAGTATCATGTCTCAGCAATGAAACAAGTTACAACGTCCTTCAGTAACACATCACAACAATGATATGTGTTACGGTGTCAACAAATTTAGAAGCAACACAACAAACAATTATGTCTCAAGGTCATTAATAGTGCTGCTAAAACAACCTAAATAAGTTGCAGAGCAAGCATCACACTCAATAACAATCAAAGCCATGAAACAGTGAAGGATAGGATATATATACTTACCAACATATGAGCGTATCTATTTATTGTTGTTCTTTGCACATATTTTAATATTCTACGTAATAAGTTAGGTTATGGGCATACATTTATGAGCAATCAATCGCTTTAATTAGATGGAAAACAGCTTTCATAAATTCTTATCAATTTAATTCTAATTACATGGAAATGATACTCTGCATCAATGAAATTGATTTATTGATATCAACACATGGTTGTTGCCACAACCATTTCAAGGACCTAACAGGCGAATGGCACGTACACATATAATAATTAAAAAAAGGATATGCACCAAGCCTGCATATAATCTTACCAAGGTGTATATCGCTGTTCAAGAAATAGTTTATTGAATAAAGAAATCAAAAGCAGTTCATTTGATAGAAATATACAAGTGAATTGTTAGAGAAACTTTAGTAAATATACAAGTGAATTGCAAATGAGCTTTGTATGCATACAAGTGTAAGCAAAATTGAGTGTATAAAATATAAAAACTTAAGTTTTCAGGTTAATAAATTAAAATTGTGAAATCAGAGAATAGTTGAGTGAAGAGCTTGTTAGTTGTATGTTCTATTATTCAATTAAAAAAGTGATTATATGACAGAATATGATTAACATTTTGAGGTTCTGCCAAACCAGAGGTGTCAACTGGAACTGGATTAAATAAAAATCATGTGATGTTGGTTGTGTTATTTATACATTTCCATGACACGGTATCTTTTTCGCATACAAGTAACATCTTGCGCTAAACAAATGCAGATATTGGGACTGGACGAATAAGAGTTTGAATTCACATAAAATATATTCGTCAAACTTTATACCCAATTGACTACTCCCCTGTTTCTTTTTGATATGATAACGACCATTTTACACAAAGTTTAAGCCAATGTTTTAGCTAATACTGTTAATGCATCAAGTTGAGTTAAATTCTTACTATTCCTCGTCAGGTGGATCCTTAGAGCAAAAGGATTCAAACCAACATAATTTACCAGTTTATAGAAAAATATAAAGGAGTTTCTAGTTTCATAACAATATGCAATTCAGAGCAGGGGAGTTTCTAGTTTCATACAGCTAAAGAGCAGTTTTCATTTTTGTTATAAGAAACTGCACGTTTCATTTTGTGAAATATGCAATTGCTCTGACGAAGCTGGTGAGTTGTAAAATGAAAGAAATAGCGTGTGACTTGTGGATATGGCATAAAAAAACATACCTTAAACTCCTCGGTTTCACAATACTTCTTAAATGTTTCCCATTGTGTTTTTGTAACCCTATCATAAAATTCGTATGGCTCTTTATGGTTTTCTGGAAGCTCTCTAGTCTTCGTAATCCAACCACTAACCAATTTTGTTTTGAAACCCTTCCATGCTCCACAAACATTTTTTAACACATTATTTTCCATTTTTTCTTCGATGTGATACTCGGTCTGAGGTAGTAAAAAATAAAAAATAAACAACGTCAAAGCAGTAAAAATGGATTTGATAAACAATGAAAGCGGTTCATGACTCCAAACACAAAGGATCCAACTGACAATTTAATAAGCGAACAAATGAATTTATAATACCTTAATGTCTTCCCAGATGGTATCCTTAAGCCTTTGACTAACGCTAGCCCAATTCTTGATATTGATATCAATTCTAGATCTAGCTGTATCGCCTACGTACGCCTTAAAAGACTTCACCCATTTTCCAGTAGGTTTTCCATTATCACACCACTCAATGAATTTTGGCTCGGATGTTCTGTATTTCTTTCCGGTTGTTGGACCTCTTTCCGGTTGTTTGAAGATTTAACTTCTGATATACACATTCCAAATAAATGTACACATATGAACAAATTAAATGGTGACAGTATTAGAAGGTTAAAAATTACTCCGCTATCCAAACCCCTTCATCGTGATCAGTACGTGTATAATTTGCATTTAAATCAACTTCTTCTTCTGATAGACTTACGCCAATGGAAAAAGGTGGATTCTCATTAAATTGATTATACTCTTCTTCATCTACCACGTCTTCGATCCCAACAATGCGTCTTTTTCCAGGAAGGACAACAGACCACTTATGATCAGCTGGGTCGGTGACATAAAAAACTTATTTCACTTGAGATGCCAAGATGAGTGGATCGTTATCATGACTCACTCGATCAAAGTCAACAAGTGTGAATCCATGTTCATCTACTTGTACAACATGATGGTTATCGGTCCATTTACATTGAAATAGAGGAATCGTGAAGTCCTTATAATCAAGTTCCCAAATATTCTCAATTACTCTGTAATATGACATTGTCGCATTTATTGGTTTGTTATCTTTAGCACTAGCAAATTCTCTTGAAGATGCTACGACACTTACTCCACTATTTTGCATTTTGCTCTTTTAATCCTGACGCTTCGTATGAAAGACATACCCATTAATAGCGTATACTTCATAAGAGCTAACTTGAAATTTAGGCCCATACGCCAACCATTTTACTGTATCAGAAACATTATGATTTGTTTGAGACAATTGAGACATTACCCTATCTTTAAACCATATGACGAATGAGAGGTTATGTTCATTTGTCAACCATCTTTCGTTCTTTGAAGGATTTTGAGACTTTAGAATTGTCATGTGCTCTTCCAAGTAAGTATGAACCTCACTAAGGTGTTGTAAAACAAGTAGGCGAGCTTTGTGAAACATATCATCACCAATTGACATCAATTTAAACCCAATTATGCCTTGACCGTCAAATCGCCCTTCATGTTGAGACTTGCAAAGTCCAATAGGTTCAACGTCAGTTAGGTATTGAGTGACAAATTCAATAACTTCCTCGGCTACAGTACCTTCTACGATACTAGCTTCAGGTCTATATCTATTCTTTGTTTTTCTTTTTAAAGTTCCCATGTGCATTTCGAACGGATACATATACCTCATAAAAACAGGACCGCAAATCTTGATTTCTCTTACCAAATGTACAACCAAATGCACCATAACATCAAAAAATGAAGGGGGAAAATACATCTCAAATTGACACAAGGTAACAATAACATCGGCTTGTTGATCATCCAACATATCAGGATCAATCACCTTACTACAAATTGCATTAAAAAAAATACAAAGCTTTGTAATAACATGTCTAACATGTTTAGGCAATATACCTCGAATAGCAACAGGCAACAAATGTTGCATTAACACATGACAGTCATGAGACTTCATGCCCGTCAATTTCAAATCCTTCATTGGTACACGACTGCTAATGTTCGAAGAATAACCTGATGGAACCTTGACACCACGAAGACACTCGCATAAACTAGTTTTTTCTTTTTTGGACAATGTATAACATGCAGGAGGCAAATAGATACGTTTACCTTTCTCCACTGGTGCTAACTCCTTTCGAATACCCATTTTCAACATATCTTGTCTAGCTTTCTCACCATCTTTTGTCTTACCAGATATATTCAAGAGTGTTCCAATGATACTGTCACAAACATTTTTTTCTATATGCATTACATCTAGACAATGCCTAACTTGTAAATGTTTCCAATATGGAAGTTCCCAAAATATAGATTTTTTCTTCCACATGCCTTCTTGAAGAGGAAAAGCTTTGCCAAATACATTTTCAATATCCTTGATCCGTTCATATACATCATTTCCTGTTAATGGCAAACGAGCAACTCCGCTTTCTATCTCCCCATTGAAAGGTTTCTTCTTTTTACGATAAGGATGATTGAGAGGGACAAATCTACGATGATGCATATACACATTTTTCTTGCAAAAATGCAAGCGCTCAACAGCCATGTCGTCTTGACAAATTGGGCATGCTCTAGCACTTTTTGTACTATATCCAAACAAGTTACCATATGCGGGAAAATCATTTATGGTACAAAAAAGCATGGCGCGTAATGTAAATTCACTTCTACTATATGCATCAAATACGCGCACACCTTTATCCCACAAAAGTTTTAGATCATCAATAAGAGGAGCTAAATAAGCATCGATGTCATTCCCTAGTTGCCGTGGTCCCGAAATCATAAGAGACAACATAATGTACTTGCGCATCATACTCAAGTAAGGTGGAAGATTGTAAATCACCAAAAGAACCAGCCAAGTACTATGTTGACTGCTAAGATTGCCAAATGGATTTATGCCATCTGTGCAAAGACCAAGTCTGAGATTTCTTATTTCTTCGCCGAAACTAGAATACATGGTATCGATATTTCTCCACTGCGGAGAATCGACTGGATGCCTTAGTAATCCATCATCCTTCCTCACATCTGCATGCCATCTTAAGTTTTTTGCATTTTCTTTATTTGCAAATAAACGTTTAAACCTTGGTATAATGGGCAAATACCATAAAACCTTTGCTGGAGGCCATTTCTTATCTGGGTCGTCATGAACATTTTATCGCGACTTGTAATGGGATAATCCACACTTAGGACACTCATGCAAGCTCTCATATTCATTTCGATACAATATACAATCATTTGGACATGCATGTATCTTTTTGTATCCTATGCCAATTGGACACATAATTTTCTTTGCCTCGTAATTAGAAGTAGGAAGCTCGTTACCTTTCGGTAGCATGTCTTTCAAAAGTTCCAATAATGATGTAAAACTTATATTACTCCACCCGTGTTTTGCTTTTAAATTGAAAAGCTTGAGCACAGCAGACAATATTGTAAACTTAGCACAACCAGAATACAAAGGCTTCTCAGCATCAAGTAATATTTTTTCGTACAATTTTAGCTCTTCCATCAAATGTTCTTGAACATCATCAAACATCTCATTAACATTGTCGATCTCATCAGTCTCATCATTTACCTCGTTATTCACGGTACCTTCCCGGTCATCCTCATCAGTGTAATGATTACTAGAACTAGGTGTACTAAGTGTGCTTTCACCATGCCATATCCACTGTGTATAATTTTGCTTGAACCCCTACCTAATTATGTGATCCCTAATCTGATCTATGTTACGAAATCTCCTCCTATTCTGGCAACGTCTACAAGGACAAAAAATTGTTTCTTCTCTTCTTGTTAATTGATCATTCAACGTACACTTGATAAATCCTTCCATTTTGTTCAAGAACTCATCATCACTACGTTTCACGTTATACATCCAATTACGATCCATGTGAAATTGCTAGAGACGCACTACATAAGCAAAAAAAATCATAAGTGTTTCTTATGTTTGTTTGGATATTTCAATTATTCCTCAACATCAGATCATATAAACTTAGATATTGAAAATGAAGAAGTTAGAATTTCTGTTCTTGCAAGTGCATTGCTAGATGGATAATTGATTATAAATTAAAGTGTATGAATGAGTAAGCAATGATCAATAGCTAGATTTTTTATAGAAGCCATTTTAGAGACCAAGAGAGAGAGAGAGAGAGAGAGAGAGAAAGAGAGTGTTTAAAATAATCAACTATAGATGGTTCGGAAATGGATATAGCATGTATAGTAATGTAGGGTTACCGTGAAAAGTGAAAAAAATTGTTCGGAAGAGTTAAAATTTAGAGGAGCGATGGTTTAAAATTTTGAACATTGTTTCCTTATTTAAAAATGCAGAGCAATCCACTAGTCGACTATCGGCATTCCTATAGATCGACCGGTTAGACCTTATATATGTTGCTTTTCAAGTGTGAACAAGAAGTAAATAATTATAAATAAATACCTAAACAAACATAGGAACGTGAATTTTCTTTTAAACATGCATCGGTATGGTTAATTGAGGAATTCTTTACGCAAATTTGGCACTTCATTCGAAGTTAGTATGTTAATGTCATGTATTGGCGTGAGCATATAATTATAGCATTTAGTAGTTTTATTTTGTATTTTTGCACAAGATTTCTAAAAAGAAAATGTTCATTTGTTGGCATGTGACGTTGATTCTTGTTTTCCATTTGTTGAAAAGTTAAGTCGAGCTGCTAGTTATACAAAGAAGCGGTTGACTTCTACTGTGACTTTTATGGTTGGTTTGTTCAATTTATTTGTTTTAAGGGAAAAAGGTTGAAAGTAGATGAAGTTGATATATAAAGCATATTAAATTGTAAAAAGCAACTGGCTTGAAATGAAATTTGGGTTATTCTTAAAACTCTGTGTAAAACTACAACCAAAACACCAATCACCTCCTCCAATCCATTATTTCACTGCTACTACTCCACCTTCCTCTCTGCTTACAAATACCACCACTACCATTTCAACAATAGCACCGGTATGTCAATCTACACTGCCACTTCCTAAACCCCCCCGTCTATTGCAAACACCTCCAACCTCCTACAGTACACTCCACCATCACACACACTTCAACTAAGCTCCTGACCACAAACAAAACAACCCCATTCCTATCAGCTACTTCACCCAATCCACTATCCTTCTCTACCAATTGCCACCATCCAGTGCATTCCTTCCTGTGTCAATACAACCAGAAACAACCCACGGCCTCGATCACTGCCTTCCACTTTAACCGTACTTCCTCCTACAACAAACTACATCAACCCAGCACTGCAAACACTTTAGCACCCTGCCCAAACAACCTCTGTTTCAACTTCAGACGCTAACTTCAACCATTCAAATCCTCCTCTCACTGCCTCGATCACTTGTGCCACTCCATACAACCACTTGAGGTACGTGCTTCCAACTCCAAAACACTACATCGCCAATTATTGCAACCTCACCCTTCCATCAACTGTCCATCACAACAATTCACGCCTAACCTCCTTCTCCATCACCATGCAACATAATATACCCATTACCAGCAATACCACCATCCCACAAACCACCACCTTCCATCATAGAAAACGAGCAACCCTAAGTCCACTAACTCCAACCATCACTTCCTTCCCATTTGAAACTGCCATCTCCTTCAACAGACTGTGACCAGACCTTTCCTCACATCCTCCTTCCCACTGCAACTACTCACATAAATCCTCACTGCTGAAACCACACTCATCCCTTATGCACTTCAATCAGCACAAATTTCCAACCCACTTGATCCCTGCATCACTACAACACACTCTGCAATTTCCAACTCCCAAACATGAACCCTGCAATTACCTCGAACAAAATTGGAAACCCAAGAAAATCGCCTCGCACAAATTCGATTCCAAACTCCTTAAATTGCCACCCTTCTCAATCCAAGAACAACTCGAACCATCCGGAATTTCCAATCCTTTCACAATCTGATGGTTATTGGCCTTAACAAAGAACCATTTCTTTACTATGACCTTACTAATTGAATTAGCCATGCTTCTTTTTTATTTACAAAAAAATATGCAGGCACAGGGGTAGAAGATTGTGCGTCTTTCAACTGAACAAGGAATTCACTTCTGTTGGTGATACACCAGCGTAACCCCTTCAGAAGTACAACAACTTCAAAGCTAAGAGGGTATTTTACGAAGTAGTAGTAAGTTGAAATGGATTGAGGTGATAGAACTCAAGGAGGTCAACGAAGAAAGGAGTACGAGGAAGAGAGATAACATTGGATGCGTACTCCACTGCCCATGGAAAATATCCCACTGAAGGTAAGATGGCATATAACAGATTTTCCATTTAGAAGGAGATGTTTACCATCAGCTTGCAGTGACATTCGACGAAAATACAAATGTTAACAGATTTAAATAAATAGATTTGACATTTAAAATGATCCATTTAACAGCGTGTTGATGGACCAAGGAGCGGAAATATTATTTGCATGTATTGTACATGCCTATAGCAATGATACATAGTACATACTTTCCCAACACTAAACCCGAACATATAACTGTCTACTGGTAAACTGACACGATTACAAATTCTTCTACTGTTTTACAATGACTATCAAACCATTACTCCGAACGTGCTAGTATGTACCACAGTTTAATTTTAAGACCATTTACTTCTACATTACTTGAAAGTTGGCAGAAAAACTCAAATCAATCATGTTAATTATGTACAAAATCAACTGTCAAGGACTACAGGTTTGAACACTGAATCTTGTAAGGTGCATAACTAAAACCACAACTTTGCTAACAACAATAAGGCATACAAAATTGAAAACAATTAACTATATGAAAATTTGAACGATTTTTGTTACTATGTATTAAAATATGAATGTTCACCACTGCTTTCCCCTGCGGAGATCAACCGTTGTGATCGATCAGCAGATCCGATTAAGTTTTACTTCATAAACTGTGCTTGATGCTGCTGAATCGAAAGAATAATTTGTTTGGCGGGGAAATGAGAACATAATTTTTTTTATGTTTTTGTTACGTAACTATTTTTTTATTTCTTTTTGTATGCATTTAAGTCTATATTATTAGATATAAATAAACACAGTTAACAGTATGTTCCGTGATGAACATAAAGATGCTTAAAATAAAAATACCTTTTAACCCAATGAAAACAATAATCATGCTCTAAAAGTTAGTATTAATATACCTTTTAACCCAATGAAAACAATAAAAATACCACACAATCTAATCATAAACCCTAAGTAAACACACCTTAACGATTATAGGGTCTAGATCATATCATAAACTAAAAATCAAAATTTTGTTTTCACAATCAATAAGTTAACACGACAAGCAATCAAAACCCAACATAAATTCCAAGGATATTTATTAATTAATCTGTTTAATGTCTATAGGAAAGAGTGATAATGAGTCGATTCCCTAACTATCACCGCAAATCAGTTATCGCAACAGCAAAAGTCAAATACATTCAAAGCAAATGTTCGGCATTAGCAAATGAACTTATCAGGCAGTCTACAATAAGGCAAATCGAAAAAACCCAAAATCGTAAATCAAAAAAACAAAAGTCTTCAATAATTCAATAAGGCATACCTAAAAGATCGAAAATCTTGATCTAGAAGCAGACAAATCGCAGCGCAAACTCTAGAAGCAGACAAATCGCAGTTCAAAAGAGAGAGAAACATAAGGAGACGGAATAAAAGCAATTGTTGTTTTCTCTTTTTTTTTGCTAGAGGAAAGGTATAAAATTTAATTTTAGCGTTCGCGGGTAGAGAGAAGAAGGAATAAAATAATGAAGAAGAAAAGAAGAAGACGGGTCGGGCACGTGATGCAAAAATTTTCCTCCAAAATTTAGCGTTCGCGGGAAAAGATGGGGCGGCTGAAATGGATTTGGGGGGAAAAGTTGTGTGCCTATTGTGTCGTTTTTTGGACAACCGATGCTATTGTATTTAATTATGTCGGTTGTTCAAACAACCGATGCGAATAGATCTATTGCTTCCCTTCAATTGTGTCAGTTTCTTAAGAACAACAGATGCAAATTACATTTTTAACATTTTCTTCTTACCCCATAAGTCAATAGTTTCAGTTGTTAATGAACAACCGACACAAATTACACTATTTGTGTCGGTTTTATGGACAACCGACACAAATGAGGCGAAGCAGCTGATATGTTTTGTACTAGTGTTTCTATTATTGCCGCCTTAGTTGGTTACCAAGCATTTTCAGTCATAGCTTTACGTGATTTTGCTTCAGCTTTGAAATCCTCTAGATTCTATTATTATTTCCTTTGCTAGTTGCCAATCGTTTTTTTCTTCAGTTGTTGCTTTATGTGATTTTTTATTACCTTTGAACTCCTTTTAAATTTGATTTTTTATTCGAAATATAAAATTGAGAAAACATTGTGTGAGTAATAAACTTTATATTAGCAGCCCTTCATCATCAATTCTAGTTGTACTAAAATCAAATCATGCAATTTGGAAAGATATTTAGGGAATCGAAAAATTGATTTTCTTAATCTCCAAGCAATCCTTCATTATCAATTCTATTTGAATGAAGGAATTTCATCTTCATTTGTATGTGAGTGAGTGAGAGCATTCACCATTATCCTTCTCTCTATTTTGTACTCTTTTTCTTCAGTGGAATAAAAGAAGTTGTTGGGTCTCCGTGGACGTAGGATATTCATATCTGAACCACGTTAAATCTTCTATGTCTTCTATTTCCGCTATTGTTTCTGTGAGTCTGTATAATTGATTTTTTTTAAGTTCCATTGATATCTAAATAGACAATACTATATTCTGATCAAATAATCCGTTTTCGCTCAAATTAAAACAAATTTCACTACAGTTTGATATCAGAGCTAGTGTTATTGTTCATGTTTGGATAATATTGACTACTTCTAGTAAGTCTATTTGTAGATCTGGTGTCAACTATGGAGTAACATATTTTTACGGAAAGGAAGATTTTGGTACTTGGAAGATGAAGATAGAGGTTGTATTAACGATGGAGAAGACTTATAAGGTTGTTTCTGTGCCTGAGAAATTGAGAGATATTGATGCAGCTGATTTGGAAAAGATGGAAGATGAAGCTTTCATTCATCTTCCACAATAATTCAGTTGATTCTTTCAAATGAAGCTCTTAGAGAATTCTCTCAGAAAAAGGCGACGAATGAATTATGAGATGCATATCAAGACAAGTCTCTCACTAATCGGTTTATTCTTTAGCAACAACTCTATTCGTTCAAAATGAAGCCTGAAGCCGATCTCATGGAGCATGTAGATGCTTTGACCACTTTGATTATGAACTCAAAGGCAGCGGAAGTTGATAGAATTGATGAGGCTCAATCCGTGATCCTCTTATGTTCCTTACCTAAGGAGTATACTGCTTTTGTTAATTATATTATTTATGGCCGCAGTAAAATTAGCCTGTCTGGTGTAAAGGCTGGTCTTTATAATGAAGTATTAAGAGGTAGATTGGAGAGCACTAGCTTAGATAGTGATACCGAATGCTTATTTATTCAGAGAGGTAGAGGTCAAAGCAGGTCGAAGAAAGGTGAAGGACGTAATTCTTCACGGTCTCAGTCTAGGGGGCCTAAAAAGTTGATTTGTCATTATTGTAAGAAACCAGGGGACTTCGTAGCACAATGTCCCAAGCTTGAAGGTAGAAGAAAGGATCCAAAGCAAGCTTCAGCTTCTACAATAGAGAAATCAGATACAGAAAGTGACACCGATGTATTTACAGCTTGTGGCTCTTCTGGGAAGAGCAACTTATGGCTGAATGATTCTGACGCATCCTATCATATGAAACTTGATAGGAACTGCTTTTCAACTTACCTTGAAATTGATGGAGGAGAAGTTCTGATGGATAAGGATGCTTCTTACCATATGGTTGGTGTTGATAACGTGGTGATTAGGATGTTTGACGGTGTTATTCGTACGATCATTGATGTTAGACATGTACCTGATTTGAAGAGAAGGTTTATTTCTGTTGGGCCATTGAGTAGCCTTGACTTGAAGATGATAGTGAAAGTAGAGAAAATGAAGATATCGAAGGGTTCCATGATTGTTATGAGAGGTGTAAGGGTAGAAAATCTTTATCTATTAAAGGGCACTGCTGTAGTTAGTGAATCAGCTTCTGTTACATTTGTCGATTTGGATTCTTCCAAATTATGGCACTTACAGATGGGTCATATCGAAGAGCGCAACATAAATGAGTTGAGAAAACAACTAATCATTGAAAGTGTTCATTTAAAACTTGATTTTTGTGAAGAGTGTGTTCATGGAAAGCAGACGAAGATTTCTTTTGGTATAGGAGAGCATAAAGCAAAAGCTGTCCTGAAGTATGTTTATACAGATGTCTAGGGTCCCTCCTCTTATCAGTCTTTAGGTGGAGCCAGGTATTTCGTTTCATTTATAGATGATTTCTCTTGTAAAGTATGGGTATACTTCCTTCAGTCAAAAAGTGAAACCATTGCCAGGTTTCGAAAGTGGAAATCTGTGGTTAAGAAGAAATCGGGGAAGAAATTGAAAGTTCTCCGTTCAGATAATGACGGTGAATTTGTATCATAGGAATTCATCGATTATTGTGAGTTTGAAGGCATTAAGAGGCATTACACTACATCGGGTGACCCCCAGTCTAATGGAGTTGCAGAAAGGATGAATCAAACATTATTGGAGAGAATAAGATGCCTTAGACTGACTACTAAATTGAAGAAGGGATTTTGGCCTAAAGCTTTATCTATGGCAGCTTTCCTCATCAACCGCACACCTTTTACTGCCATAGATATGAAGATCCCTGAAGAAGTATGGAAAGGAGAGCCTGTTATGTATTCATTTCTTAGAGTGTTTGGTTGTCCAACTTATGTGCATGAGAGTAAAGGGAAGGTGGATCCTAGAGCTCGCAAGTGTATCTTTCTAGGTTATAGGAGAAGAGTGAAGGGATATAGGCTGTGATGTTCTATTAGCAAAAATTTCATTATGAAAAGACATGCGATTTCTGATGAGAAGGCTATGTTGAAGGTGGAGCCTTCCTGATCGGATGACAATGAGAGGACATGTGAAGAATGCCAGACATAAAGCAAGTCATCCGTTCATTCTTTCCATAGACGTTCAGATGGTGTTTCCAATAACGCCATGGTTGATGAGGGTAATACCAATGTTGGTAAAGAGGATCGGACTTAAGGTGGAGCTCATTCAGAACCTAGGCCTATCAGACAAAGAAGAAAGCCTAAGTGACTTGATGAGTTTGTTGGATTGAGTATCGAAGACGTTAACTTTGATAATATGGCAACATATGCTTTGAATGTTGTCATCGATGAGCCCTATGATTATAGAGAAGCTATCGCATCAGTTAACAGTTCCAGTTGGTTAGTTGCTATGGAAGAGGAGATTGAATCATTATAGAGAAATCATACTTGGGATTTGATGCCTCTTCCGACTGACAAGAGAGCTATTGGATGCAAGTAGATCTATAGAATGAAAGACGGTGAAAATGGTGATATCAGATACAAGGCAAGATTAGTCGCAAAGGGGTATGTTCAGAAGAAGGGGGTAGAATATCATGATATTTTTGCTCTACTGGATAGGCTATTCGTATTCTATTGTTATTAGTTGCTCATTATTATATGAAATTAGAGTAATTAGATATTAAAACTGCATTCTTGCATGGTGATTTGGATGAGGAGATTTATTAAAGCAGCCAGAAGGGTTCATTGATAGTAGCAGACCAGATTATGTTTACAAACTCAACAAATCTCTATATGGACAGAAGCAGTCTTCTAGACTATGGTATAAGAGGTTTGATAAGTTTATACTTTCATAGGGACACTCTAGAAGTTTCAAGGACCAGTGTGTCTATTTCAGGAGATGTGATGGTGATATGACTTATTTGTTGTTATATGTTGATGATATGCTAATGGCATCTTGGAGTATGGTCAGAATTAAGGATTTGAAAGCGGAGATTGGTAGAGAGTTTGACATGAAGGATTTAGGAAAGGCACAAAGAATATTGGATATAGAGATAAGTAGGGATAGGAAGCAGAGAGAGTTAAGGCTCACTCAGGCGTAGTACGTCGAGAAGGTCCTCGCTCGATTTGGAATCGAGAAAGCCAAACCGGTTGGTACTTCATTAGGTTCTCATTTTAAGTTATAAAAAGATTTATCTCCCTCATCGGAAGAATACAAAAGATATATGGCTGATATACCTTATTCTAGTGCTGTTGGTAGTCTTATGTATGCGATGGTGTGTACAAGACCAGATTTGGCCCATGCAGTGGGTGTTGTGAGTCAATATATGTCTAACCCAGACAAAGAGCATTGGCAAGTAGTGAATTGAGTTCCTAGGTATCTTCGAGGCACTTCTTCAGTGGGCTTGTCATATGGTGGATTGGATGGTGACATCTCTCTTAGAGGATGCTGTGATTTTGATTATGCTGGGGATAAAGATGTTAGGAAGTCAGTGTCGGGCTATGTCTTTACACTTGGCATAGGCTCAATTTCATGGAGATCAAAGATGCAATCTATCTTAGCTTTATCAATTACCGAAGCAGATTTTATATCGATTGTGAAAGCAACAGAGGAAGGATTATAATTACTTCAGTTGTTGGATGATCTTACAATGGTACAATAGATAGTAGAGCTATTTTCAAACAGTCAGAGTGTGATTTATCTTATAGAAAATCAAGCTTATAGTTCACGGACGAAGCAAATTGATGCTAGAGGTTTCTTTCTTATGCTTGACGAAGAACGAAGAAAGATTAAATTGTTGAAGGTGGGTACTTTGGATAATCCTTTAGATATAATGACAAAGTCACTTCTAAAGGACAAGTTTGAGCATTGCTTAAACTAAATCAGTTCGATTCTTGTTACTTGAGCGCCATGGGGTGCTAAACCCAACAACTTATATGTTGATTACTTGATGATGAGGTGATGAAGAGATATTGTTATATTTGAATCAAGGTGGAGTGCTAAATTTGGATGATTCAAATATTTATCGAGGAGGAAAGAAATTGATTAGTTGGTTCAATCAATCAATTAATTTGGCTTGCATATGGAAAAATATGAGAGGATTTTTTTGGAAGGAAACTAATTAATTAGTCAATCAATTAATTAGTCAATGCATTTGTTATATGAAGAAATAAATGATTAGGCATGGAGAATCAATCAATCAAAGGAAAGATACGGAAACCAAGATTACGCCATCTATTTGTACTAAAATCAAATCATGTATTTGACAAGATATTTGGGTAATCAAGAAATTGATTTTCTTTATCTCCAAGCAACCCTTTATTATCAAGTCTATTTAAATGAAATAATTTCATCTTCATATGTATGCGAGTGAGTGAGAGCATCTACCATTATCCTTCTCTCTCTTTTGTACTCTTTTTCTTCAGTGGAATAAAAGAAGTTGTTGGATTTCCGTGAACGTAGGATATTCATATCCGAACCACGTTAAATCTTTTATGTCTCTTATTTATGCTATTTTTTCTATGAGACTGCATAATTGATTTTTTTAAGTTCATTGATATCTAAATAGACAATATTAGATTCTGATCAAATAATCCGTTTCCACTCAAATTAAAACAAATTTCACTACAGATTCCATCTATTATATATCCAAGAGTTAATGCTTGGCAAGCTTATTTGGATATTTTGTAGGTAAACATTTATTTTTGTTTGGCTATGACCATCATCATTTTAGTTTTCATTTTATATATGTAAAGGATGAATCATGAACATTGATTGTAGTTATTTTCTATTGTTTATTGTACTGTGAGTGCTTTGATTTCAGATGTATGTTCATCATCATCATTGTGTTATATAATAATTGTTTCTTATTTTCTTGAGAATTAACCCTATTTTACCAATGCGTCTTAAAATAGAATGGCATTTGAAAACTACTAAAACGAATCGATTTTATGGTTTTACTTCGTTTTTAATGAAATTATGGTTGTATATACTTTTCATTTTTCAAATGGACTCATTAATCCTTCCTATGTTTTATTTTATATTTTATTTTATTTTATTTTTCTATGAATATTTGTTCTAGTCTTTTACATTGCTTGTTTTTTGGATATCTTGGTTATAGGAAAACATTAAACCTAGGTTCATATTCTTGAATTATTATCTAGTAGTGGTGGAATGCTTTTATTTACATAATGACTTGAATGCTAATTTATACGTAGACTAAATCGGATGCTTACAAAGTTTATTTTTCATTAAATGTCACCTAAGTTGACATTATCATTTAAAATGACTTCAAAAATACAGCATGGATTTGTCATAGTAAAAAATAATGAAAAGATTGGCCTTATGACACCATAATTACTTTTGATTCAATTCCTTGTGCAATAATTGTTAGCTTTTCACTTATTTATGATATGATTAGACATTAACTTAATTACATAATTGATGTAATTTCATTTTTTCGATAGTTTATTGGGGTTCTGACATCTCTATTAAAATCATTTAGTTTCCTAAGTTAGCAAAAATTTAGACATGTCATAGCTAATACTCCTATTTAGTTTTTAGATTTTATGTCTTCGTTTGTAAGATATCGTTAAAGGAAGAAATAATTCTATGGATGTCAATATTAAAACCATGAAATAAATTGTAGCCCAGTCATTCTTTAATAGCATTTATTATACAGAACTCAAGATCGTATTTTTTTGTTTGTTCGTTGACATCCTATGGTCTGAAGTATACTTATGTTACACATTTAATTCTTTTTTAGTTGGTGCCGTATGGTTTTTATTTTAGCACTCACTTATGGCTTGATTTTGCATGATTAGGAGTTCATCATGGGTTTTATAAACAATTATTTCATACATAGTTTACTCTAGGTTTATTTTTAAAATATTTATTTTTATGGTACTTTGTAGGTGACGAACAAAAAAGTTATGAAGAAAGAGAGTGTTGGACTGCTAAAATTTAAAAATATTTAAGAATCACGAGAGGAAGTTTGACCATTACTCCCGTTCAAGATGAATTAGACAACTATAGCAAAAGTGAATTAACCAAAGAAATTCACTTATGTTTCTTACATATTGCAATATTTATTTGGTTATTAAAAATTTTAAGGTTGAACTATATGATGAGATTAAAAGAAATTTATTTTATGGTTCCTATACTCTGAAATATTGTTAATAAAATTGCAAGGCATGCATGTACATAAGTACTGGAACGTGCACACATGTATATAAATACATGCATATGCACTCCCATAAATAATTTATATACACGTACAAAAAAAACAAGCACACACACACATATAACTGTATGATGCAATTAACTGAAATTATTTGTATGGTTTGGATGCTCTTAAATATTATTAGAAAATACTTTCCATGTATGCATACATAATTACTACATATATACACATATGTACATTTGTATGAATACACAGAAACACATACACACACATGTGTGTGTGTATGTATGTATATGTATGCACGTGCGTGCACACATATGTATGTAAAAGGTGTGTCAATTCAATTGAAGGCTTTTGTATATGTTGTATGTGTAAACGTATATATGTATATACTATTGTGCTGTAATGTTTCTTTGATAACATCATGTTTTTAAAATGTGGTAATAAGGATTATATATAATAGAAATTTTAGCTAGATCAAATTTATTAACAACCATTACATTCTTGGTCTCATCGACTTGTTTTTTTGCCTTTGACTTTATCTTAGGTTCCAGACATCATGGACAAGGAACGAAAAGATCATGCACCACCAAAACCACCTTCACCACCATCATCGTATGAAGAAAAATTTAAGCAAAAGGATGAAGAAGAAGAATGGGAATCTGAGTCATAAGATGTAGAAGCATCATAATTTGAATTCGAATTAGAACCCGAACTAGGTGAAAAAGAAGACGTCTTGAACCGCAAAGCTCTAAAAAAACATAATCGGCCACTTCACAAAGACCAGCTAGTCTAACTTTTAACCGAATCCCTGCATAACCAAACCACTCTCCACTGAGATATCATTAAATAATCTGAGTCTAGCCCTTCGATCTCATTTAAAAAGCACGACCTCATCGAGTACTACCGGGTCGTCCTAGATTGCATCACCAACCAATGTGAAGGTTATAGCTTTATATTGTTTAATACCACAATGCTTCTTACATCGCATTTAAAGAACTTAAAAAGATTATTGGGACTCAGACTACTACCTTCCAATTAGCATTAAAGGGAAACCCCTCAATTGGTGGTTGTAACAACCCACATCTTAATGAGTCCATATTTCGACTAACTCTAAACCTAAATCCATTAGGGCGCGGAGAATTGGTTTGGTAATCCGTAATAAACATAAATATACCAGAAAGCAATCGATATAAACTTACAGCAGCATAGCAAAAAATAATAGAACATAAATACCGACTAAGGCTACTACCTTGAAATCAATAGTAGTCCTTGGATATGTAACTGCCTTGTCAGTGTCGAGCATGAATAAGAAAACTTCTCCATCTACCGTTCCTGTCTAGCTCCAGTAATCTGCCCCTTTAATTTTATTCTGTGAGTTGTAATGAGAAGGGGGTCAGAACAATGTTTTGGTGACTGGAAAATTACATACTTTATCCATAACGCTAATTTATGCCGATTGATTTAAATTTAAGTGTTATGTTTATAACTTAATAAACCTTTAAATCTTATGTGCGCGGGTAATACACCTACCCTCCTCCGAGGTATAACTATTATATATGCATATATACAGATATATCTAAATGTATACTACCAAAACCATGACCACTTAATACTTCTTTAATATGGAGGAGATAGACTCAATGGCCATTTAATACCTCAACCCCGAAGCGGGTCCTCCGTAACGTAAACGCTAATCAAGCGGTCCTAACTACAGAGGCCAATAACCCTTTGATACGGCTTTATACTATAATTATCGTATAAGTAACACATCTCAAAGTCCCATCTAAGAGTTTACTAGCCCACCTTTGAAAAAAAAAACAATTAGCTATCTGAACTATGAGGTCTACGCGTATCTCACACCGATTCTTTGCTAGTAGGAGGCAAAATCCAACAAAGAGTAACCCAAGTCTTTGCTACCAAATGCTCAAGACCGTTAGTGGTCGTAGCTTATTTGCCAGCTCTACTACAAAATACTACTCCAACAACAACACTGACATAGTCTGCCGACATTCTACAGCTAAAATCATGTTTAGACTAACCTAAGTAAGTCAAAGAAAATTCCCCTTTTAGTTACTTAATACCTCTTATTAGAAATGGAGCAGACCTCATTTCCTTAAAAGTACCGGGACATTTAATACTTCAAATTCGAGATAAAACTTTTGTATATTTTCTCCTACCTATCTGCAACGCATATCTCTTTCCCCATAGGTCATACTTTTGGAGATGTCCTACATCAGTAGCACGTATACACAGCTGCCGGTAGCCTTTAGGTGAAGGAAAGACTTTTGTTGTGTAACTCTACTGACCTTGCATCTCAACCTACTAAGCCAAACCAATCATCCTAAGCGTAAATGTTGGGCTAGGCCTACTTTTTCATGCTCACTTCTAAACGTGTAATTAAAGCTATATAATTTCCTACAATGAAAATTATATTTCCTCATAGTATTTAATCCTTATCTTATACGCTTATTATGTATATTCCATAAATATCGATTGTCCATAATAAATAGTCACTATTATTATAATTGGACAATCTCTAATGGCATTTATTGTTTGCTCTAATTTAACCTATTATGCCTATTTTCTTTTTCCATAAATGCCGTGTTCAATTATTTAACAAACCACATAAAATGCATTTATGTCCCCATTTAATTCCTGTAGCTCCTTATTTATTGCCCTATTAATTTTGGAGTTACTATCACTTTTCTATCTATACCTCCTAGTCCTATATTGCTATAAGTAACTAGTTGTCCTAACTATAACTAATATTAATATCGTCGTAAATAATTCTATATATATTTTCCTTTTTTGGGTAAGCACGGTTATACGTGTGTGTGTATTCCTATTTCTAACTATTAATTCCTAAATCAGAACATGAATGTCCATGTTTTAATTTATCAGATCCATCCTTCTCAAAAAAGAATCACCATTATAACTTTCCATAAATGAACCAAAAGTGAGACCTTGCTTCGTTTGATATTACAAAGAATCATTACTTTTCATTTATTGAAATTGACAGTGTCTACGGAGAACAACATCTGTACTTTACACATCTCTTTCATTTTTGATATATTCCTTACTATTTCAAATGACACACTTTTTATACATTTATGGAATTAGATAGTTTATAGAAATTACATGGAAATAGATTCTAAATTGTACCACGCTTCAAATAAATTAAAACATAGAAATTCTCGTTCCAAGTCAAATTAGGGCAATGTAAAACAATGCTAACATTTTACAATCCAACTATAATCGGGAATAAACTTTACAACTTTATCAACATTCAACTTCAATAAAAATTTCTTAATGATTTTCAAATTTTCATATTACGGTGTAAATAACATCCTTATTGCAATTACCTATATTGTAGAATATGTAGGCAATATTCCTATACATTCATTTTGAGCCTTTTGTTTTAAGCCTACATGTCATCAAATCTTATGTACGCATAATAATTAAATAAATCTCAACGATATAAATTTCAATGTTATAAATAAATTATATAATTTTCCACTCACTATTCAAGCTTCCCAAATCTCCCAAATCAGAATCCATTCCTTAGATTTGACTCCTTCTCCTTTCCAATCCAAAAGAATATGTATAAAAGGTATATACATACAATTAGAATTACGAATTTGAGAAGAGATGTGGGGGTTAAGGGGAATATGGATTTATAATAATGAAATTTACTTTTTGCTTTCGCAGCGTTGATTTGCTTCTTCCCTTTTATTTTCTGCCTTTCTTTGATTTTTATATAAAAATAAAATATTTTATAATTTCTGCAAATAGTGAAGAAAGGAAAATCGGAGGGCTTCGCTACTATGATCAAAATATATAAGAAAAGAAAACAGGAGTTAGAATTGTATTTATAGGCAATCGAATCAATTATATCCGTTGGATTAAAATAATTAAATCTGGGTTGTTCGGCCAAGGTTCAACCCTAATCGCCACTTTAAGGTCGATCGACCACTCCCATACAGGCAGTCAATCGCTACCACTCGACCGACCCAAGGAGGCGGGTCAAGTGATGGGTCTGCATTTAATATTATTTATTTTCTTTTTTCATTTTTAAATATTTTCATTTCAAAAACTTCAAAAGCTGATAATCTCTTCGTTTGAACTCCGATCGGAAAACTTCAAATATGAAAGTTGTCCAGAAAATCGCTATAAACGCAATGGTGCAAATTTCATGATCAAATTCAGAAATTGGCTCAAATTCCACTTTTCAGTCTTAATAATTGTTTATTAATTAATTGTAAATTTTAAAGGGTGTGACATTCTACCTCTTAGAAGAATTTCATCCTCGAAATTCCCTATTGACTGAATCATGGAGCATTGTGCGCAATCATCCTAAATTATCCAACCAATAGTGTACAACCAATTTTGCAACCAAACGTGTACAAGTACGTGGTGTATCATAAGATATAAGACATGCATGCTAAATAATTCTAAATCGGCGCCTCATATATGAATGCATTGTTTTTAAAAAATATTTTAAAAATATGATGCAAACATCTTATATATATATTAGAAATTCTATATATATGTAAGTTTTTAAAAATCATTTTTCACAAAATAATTTCCACACTCCTACAAATATGTGTGTGGTTCAACCAATTTTACATCCAATCCCTACCATCCAAAATTCTAACACATCAAAATTTTCGTTTCCTAAACTTTTACTTCTATGCCGAAAAAGGAATTAGATGGACAAATTTACATTCCATATCTTTCGAATGGGTACCAATTCCGTTGTACCTTGGAACTTTCTCTATTACCCTTGAATTTTCTCCAAATTTCCAACTACAATGTGCATAAGGTGGTTTATTTTTAGGTTTTAAAATGGAATTAACTTACAAATGAATTTTGTTTACTATCAACGAGGTATAGAAATAGAAATTTCAAGATTAAAATTGTTTTTCCCTTGTTATGGTCATCACTTAATCTACTGCCTAGTGCATCATTAAATTTACATCCACAACAGATCAACCCTCCCTACTCTAAGCATATGGCATTTGAAAATTAGAAATTTCATTTCCCATAAAAAACCCTTTTCTCCTTCTAATCAAACTTGAAAAATGATTTGTAAAGTCAAATTCCCCAAATCATTTAAATGCCATTTTACTTTCAAAATATTCGAACAAAATTTTTCAAAAGCATTTGACCGCAACTTTTTAAAGGTACTTTTAATAGCATTTAACCAATCAAGCCACATCTTAACGTAAGCAAAATTCAGTCGGTGAGTTAATGCATGTGATTGACCCTTACATTGCATAATAGATCCTAGACTTTGAAAACCAATTCCTTTATTGTAAATGATGACCCACTGGTTTATTTATGAATTTTGACCTTTAAGGGATAGGGATGCGGATCCGTGATTTTGCAACAAACTTAGCATGTCCTCCGCTCGTTAAAATTTATTTTATAAACTTCCAGTTTTACATTGCATTTACCGTTAGTTAAGTGTCTAGATGAGATTTCCATATTTTTACTATTTCTCCCAAATATATAGTAGTGGTCAATATATCCAGAAACAACAGTTAATAAATAAATAGGAACACATCTCATAATATATCATATGTGTCTTTTATACAAAGGGACAACTTACGATTATAAACCAAACAACCTAAAAAAAGAAATGCTGGAAGAAAAACAACAACACTACCGCTAACCCTAATAATACCTACAAGTTATGGGATGGTCTCGATCCTCTACGAGAACTCGAGCCATTGCCACAACCCCGGATTGGGCAAAGAATGATAGCCATGCACCTGATCTCATGGCTCTAGCACTACTATTCGGCTTGTATCTCCCGTAGCTTGGCATCGATCTAAAGCTGGGAGTGTTGGATGGCCACTAGCTCGAAGCTCCAGACCCTACGGCACCCTCTTCCTGCCCCATTACCGTTATTCCTGCTGCTATGCTACTGGTGTCGTTACCTCCATTGGCGGCTCTACAATCCCCATTCTCCCAAGAGAAGATCTATCAAATAGGATAGGAGCCTTCTTCTTAACTTGTTCTCCATGGAGGTTCTTCTATATTGCTTAAAGATATGAGTGAAACGATGGCAATACATAATGTAACTCCATGGAGTCCCTACTTCTGGCTCCATATAATTGCTCATGATCGCACCCGTCCAGTTCACTGCTGTGCCACTCATGATGGCTTAAGTGGTCTTCTACACTAGTGGATAAATTTGGTTAAAGCTCCCCGTCTTTGGAATGATATTCTGCTGAACAATACGAACATGTGGCGGGATATAAGCCACAAGTTGTTTGACCTCTAGACATTGACAACTCCAAGAAAGGTCCACTGTAAAATCTCTGGATTAATAGTCCTAATATATACCAAATCTACCCCATTCGAGGCTATTACCAAAATATTCCCAAAATCAACATCCGATAGATTAATCGCTACCCCTTTCACCTTTGATATAAGACTACTGATATCTTAATCAAACTCACATTTCAAGTTACCGTCAAATAGCCGCATGTAGTGTAGGTTGCACTCCTGCTTATAGGTGACATGGCGTAGGATTGGTGCTAAACCTGCAGTTATGAATAGATCCCTTAGTCCAAAGGTGGTGAAGTCCTGGAATTTCACCAGTCGTCTTTGAAGAAAGATAAAGTTTGCTGAGGCTTCATAGATGGAAAATTTTCAATCATCCCGATCGACCCATGAAATCTCTTCGGGAGTAGGGTTCGGTGGCACAAGGATGTGCCAACGGCTAGTGATGGTGCCATGGACTGAGCTGTGGTCAAGGAAGGGGAGTTTGGGTTCAGAATTTTTGAGAGAGGGGGGCTTGGATCTAAGCACGTGGCGGTTGCTGGCATTGGGTGGAAGGGGCAGTGCTCGCTGTTGAGTCGAAGGAGGAGGGGCGATGACGGTAATACTTGAGGGTTTAGAGGAAGAGAGGTGGTCTGGAGGGAGGAGGAAGATGAAAGAATGAGGGAATCGAAGCTTGGATACGGCTATATGTGGCGTTCAAGGTTCGAATTGCGTATTTTACCAGACAATCGGTCGACCGATCTACGGTAACTGGTCGACCGCTAATGGTTAATCGCTATCAGTCGATCGGTTGTCAATTTTTAACTCCAGGATGAACCTGGACTCTCTTATATTCGGGTTAAATTTATTAATAATATCGAACAATAGTATTATTTTGCACCGTCTTTTTCAACCTAACATGATCCATACTACCCCGTGAAATCCCTGCCTTCTACATGATGGTGCCTTAGCCTTTCATCTGGTCCGTCAAACTCTTTTCTTCTTTTATCTTGTAATACACTTACCAATAGTACTTTGGCCATCAACCACCTTGAAAAACCCAAAAATTTCAGCTGTTATTCTCCTTATTTTCTTTACATGGGAATGTTCCTCCATCTTTGCTATCGGGCATTCCTACCCTTCCCAATACCATACCCCATCCGAATCAAGTACCATTTCCATTTACCCAACCCTTGAGAAAAAAAATTGTAAAAAATTTGATTTTATAAATAGAAACAATCATTGAGCTAAACATACGTTCTATTTCCCACTTATTTCAAAGTTGAAGAATTCTTTGTCAAAAACCTTTAAATCAAAAACTTTTGATTCAACCAATTTTAAATTAAGAATTTAAAATTTTACTTACTTTTTCAAAACAACAAATTCTTATCCTTTGAAAAACCAATTAAAAATGTTTCAAGAAAATTTCAAAAATCCTTTTGTCAAATTCTTCCACATGGGGTTAGTCTCAGAAATGGACTTTACTTCTTCGGCTCACGTTCATAAAATCTAGTTTATCATTCTGTGGTGGTTAAGGTGCACCTTCTTGCAGGAACTTTCTCTCCTCCTATTTTACCTTACTAGTGGATATTTGCAACATATAGTTTCTTACTTCCCATTTGTCTAGGTGAAATGTTCATTCTCAATCGATAATCCATTAAAATCCACAATCATAAGGTAGCCTAGGCCCAACAACGGAGTTAAGCATCATACAACCTCTAGGATCCTTCTATGTCTCGTGCTCATGCTAATCTTGGTCAACGGCTTATGGAACAACCAACATTCCATAGAATAATCAGGGTAGGTACATAAATTTAACCATATTTAGTAGTCCCACTCATAGTTGCCTCATTCATCCTTTCGTAATATGGTCACAACTACTTCTATAGTCGGAATTTATAGAGTTTGGCATATACATACATAAATACATATAGGTAAAAACTACAAATACTTTCTCTCAACGTATCCTAATTCCTATGATCGACAAACCTAGGCTCTAATACCAAATATAACAACTCGCACCTTAATGAGCCTAAATTTCAACTAAATTGAAACTCAAGTCCATTAGGGCATGGATCGTTGGTTTTGGTAACTTGTAAGAAACATAATTGTATCAAAGAGAACTCAATATAAACTCACAACGGAATAGAAAATTATAATAAAACATAAATACAGATCGACACCACTACCTTAGAATCAATAGTATTTCTTGGATATCTAATTGCCTTATCAACGCCGAGCATGAATAAGACGACTTCTCCATCTACTGTTCCCATCTTGCTTTAATAAACTATCCCTCTAATTCTGTCGTATGGGTTGTAATGAGGAGGAGGTCAGAACAACATTCTGATGATTGAAAAATTACATACTTTACTCATAACACTAGTTTATGCCGATAGATTTCCATTTAAGTGTTATGTTTATTACTTATGGCTAATCCGTTAAATCCTATATGCATGTATGATATGCCTAACCTCCTCCGAGGTATAACTACACACACAAACACACAAACATATCTTTTGTGTGTGTGTGTGTGTGTGTGTGTGTATATATATATATATATATAAATGTATACTACATGAAACCCCGACCACTTAATACTTCTTGAATAGGGAGGAGGCAGACCCAACGACCATTTAATACCTCAATCTTGAAGCATGCCCTCCACAACATAAATGCTGGTCAATCGACCCTAACTATAGAGACCGATGACCCATAAATATGGCTTTATAAATAATTTCCATATAAATAAGGCATCTTAAAGACTCATCCAAGGGTTAACTAGCCCGCCTTCAATAACAAACAACTAACTAACTAAACTTTGAGGTCCGTGCATATTCTATATGGATTTTTCACTAGTATAAAGAAACAAATTTCGACGCATAACCCGAGCCTTTGCTACCGACCTCTTGAACCGCTGGTGGTCACATCCGATATGCCAATCCTACTACTAAATACCGGTCCAAAAACAATACCGACATAGCCCACTGACTTTATAAAGCCGAAATCTAGTTTAGAATAACCTAAGTAAGTCAAGTAAAATGCCCCTTTAAGTTACTTAATACCTCTTATTAGAAATGGAAAAAGACCTCATTTCCTTAAAAGTACTGGACCATTTAATACTTTAAATCCGAGACAAACCCTTTGTATATTTTCTCCTACCAACCTGCAATTCATATCCTTTTCCCTATAGAGCCTACAGTTGGAGATGTCCTACTTCAGTAGTAAGCCTATTACGCCTATTTTATTTTTCCATAAATTCCATATTCAATCCTTTAACCAGTCCCATAAAAAGCCTTTATGTCCTTATTTAATTCATGTAACTCCCTATTAACTGCCCATATACTATTATATTAATTTCGGAGTTACTATCGCTTTACCATCTACACCTTCTAGTCCTACAATGCTATTACCAACTAGTTATCCTAATTATAACTAATACGAATATTTTCATTTTCATTCAATAAACGTGGTTATACGTGCATATATGTTTTCCAATTTCTAACTATTAATCCCTAAAACAGGACATTCCTTTCCATGTTTTAATTTATCAGATTTATCCTTCTCAAAGGATTACAATTATAACGTTTCATAAATTAACCAAAAGTGAGTCCTTGCTTCATCTGAAATTACAAGGAATTTTTTGTTCTTTCATTAAAATAGATGGTGTAAACTACGAAGGAGAACATCCAGACTTTGCCCATCTCTTTCATTTCTGGTGTATTTCTTATTATTTCAGATGATGCACTTTTTACACATTTGTGGAATTAGATAATTTATGAAAATTACACATATATAGATTCAACTACATTGTACCTCACTCTTAATAAATTAAAATAGAAATTCACATTCCAAGCCAAATTAAGGAAATCTAAACTAGTGCAAACATTTTCCAACCCAACTATAAATCTGGAATAAAATTTACTACTTCATCAACATTCAATTCAACAACATTTAGGACTGGTTTTCAAATTTTCGGATTAAGATGTAGATAACATTCTTATTGCAATTACCTATCCTACAGAATATGTAGGAAATATTCCTATATGTTCATCTTTAGCCTACAATTCACTAAATCTTATATGTGACGAGACGGATTTTTCGCGCTCGAAAATCAACATCCATACTTCATTCGTACCCGAATGCCGTAGATTCAACCGTTCAAATCCGTTTCGCCGGAGCTTATAACAACATTAAGTAAACAACACAGCGGAAGGAAAGAATAATACATTGATATACAGCTTTGATACAATATCTGATACAACGGATGATATAATAGATATCAATATACAATGAATATCAATATACATCAGTGATATGATACAAGAGAATAGCAGCGGAACAAATAACTCCATCCTCCAAAGCACCAATCCAGAAATAGCTCGAACTCCCAAAGATAAGCAACTGCAGTCCATATCCAAAGACTGAACTAGCTCCAGATAATCTACTAAACCTGACTATCAGAAAGATCCAACTCTAGACTGTCCGTGTAGAAAAATTTTGAGAACCCAGAGTTTAGGAAAGAAATAATAAACTCCGGATCAGTCATGGGACTGGTGTGAGAACTTAAAACATTTTATCTTTAAAACAAACAAAGGGAAATTTTAAAATAGATTCGCAATGCATTTTAGAAAATGAAACTACCATAAGGCCTCCCGCACACACACACAATGCAAATGCAGAATCGGAGGAGATTTCTCCTTATGATAGTCAAAGATGCTTGATACGCATTAAAAAGAAACATTTGACATTATTACTAGTGCATAGTGTAGGAAAACATTTCGAAAGTAAAGATATAAATCTTAGCCAACATACGACCATTATCGTATGCCTACTATAGCTACCATCTAAACAGTGGTGATCACCATAAGTAAATGGCAGGTTCTACAACTAAAACCGTACAAGGTACATATTGAAGTTTGGATTTCCAACAGATGTTCAGGCCAAGGAACTTCCCATTGCCACATGGATACGCCTCTGGAAAGACGACCCGAGAACCTAACCGGATCTCTGCCAACACAAGGCCGGGTTACCCTTCAAACTGGATAACTACTGACACGAATATGTCATTCCCCGATCGTAACCGATCTATATACAAGGATCCTCGATTCCAACAACCACAAAGCAATAAATTTGCAGCAACAACATAGGTTAAGTATCTGGGCTCCATACCATGATTCCACCTCTATCCAGAAGGAATGACATACACTAAAGGGGCGCTACCCCCTAATAACCTTGCCACATCCTTCCTGTTTTGACCATTTTCGGGATGTGAGGTCCGACGAAGTCTCGTCCACAAAACTACGCTTTTCACAAAAGCCACGCTTTGATTAACAAATGATCAGCAACACTCAGCATGCCACATTACCAAATTGGGAATATATCGCTGATAACCTTCAACTACATAACCTCTGAGCTCGTACATCTCAGAGGAGGATGTTACGCTAAGAGAATAAATTCTCCGCCACCAACAGAAATGTATTTGAAAGAAATCTGCTTTATATCTCAAAATGTGATGTCAGACATACAATCCATACAAGTCTATTCTGGGTTCGAACAGAACCGAAGGCACTTCCAAAGAAGACCTTGTAATCCGGGTATTCACAATCCCGATCGGATTTTCCATCACTTGGGGAATCTCTATAATGTAGCTACTCGGTGCAGAGACAATCAGTAGGTCATCCTATCGTTCTCGCAAATACCCGGTCTTCGCCACCGGTCTTCAAATGCTATCCATAACGACGTATCACATATTCGGAATGGGTTATACGACCCAAAGGTCCTTTCCCGGCTAACCCGAATAGTGAGCGTAACATTTGAAACATATGGATATGGGATTTCAATTAAGTCACAACTTAATAATTCAAAATTTTCTTTCAAATGGTTTAACAAATTACCATTTCCAATCTTTTAAAACAAAAAGATTCATTTCACAGATTTCACGCAATTTCACAAAGATTCGTTCATAGATTTCAAAACAATTCCATCTCAATTGAATTAATTCATTTAAATCTTTAAATCAAAGATTTATCTTATAGCTTTCAAACAGTTTCCATAACTTGGAAAATCATTTTCATTTTTAACTTGAAATCGTAAAATTCTTTTTAACACAATTTGGAAGTTCACTTCTTATATGAAAGCTTTTATTATTTGAAACCGAATAGTTTCATTTCAGAAATATCCAATTTTATTTACACGAGTTAAAGCCTTTGAATTTAAATTCAAATTCCCAAATCAATACCTTTAAAATAGTTTAACCCATATAAACTCATTTATAAGTTGAATAGCCTTTCTACACCCTAGTTTCCAAATCATAGAATTCAATTTCAAATATTGAAATCGAATTTAAATCAAAATATTTAAATTTCAAAACTCAATCAAGTTATTCAAAATAAATTTCATTTTTGAAATTCCATTTCAAAAGCTTTTCACTTTAAATCCAATCCATTTCTAAAACATTTGAATTCAAAAAAAATCACTTCAAAAATCTGTGACTTAATCGATTTCCTCGTGAAGTCCATATTGGTGTTTGTATAAGTGTGGTCCAGGGGTTTAACACAATAGTGCAATATCATTCAATCACCATAGATTAAAACACAGAAATAAAATTGATAAGCGATATAAACTATAACGCTTATCTTACAGATCACACACACACACACACACACACACACA
The DNA here is from genome assembly GCA_030765085.1 of Allium cepa. Classification (NCBI taxonomy): domain Eukaryota; kingdom Viridiplantae; phylum Streptophyta; class Magnoliopsida; order Asparagales; family Amaryllidaceae; genus Allium; species Allium cepa. Next base: position 244,642,041 of record CM060929.1, on the reverse strand, counting down.
CACACACATATATCAATGTAAATAAATGGATAAATTATACACAGCTCAATTCACAGAACAAAATATCATAGATCAGATAGGACAATCAATTCGAGGCATCTCATACAATACAATCATTCATAACTAAGTTCAAGCATTCAATAATCATTTATAAGCAGGATTTATTTAATTGTTTAATCCTAATTTCCAATTAAATTGATTATTTATGAATAAATTATCCAATCTTGATTTATAAATTTTGAATCATTTGATATATATTAATTTATCAAACACTTTAATCAATTATCCTCAATTAATCATATTAATTACATTAACCTTTAAACCAATTTCATAATTTATTACCCTTAATAAATCAAAATATCCAAAATTTATTATAATAAGTGATTAATCCTTAATTACTTTCATTAAGTAAATACATTTAAACAATTTATAATTGAGTATCTAAATTAATTAATCCAATTAATTATTAACATTAATAACTTAATCAATACCTAATAATCCTTAGTTAATTATCTTTATTATTAATGACATTTCTTAATTACTTTCTTAAGAAATTTCTCTTAGATTAATCCATTTTCAATCATTTCTAATTATAAATTAAATCTAAACTATTTATTTATAAATTAAATAAAATCACTCATTAATTACTTTCCTAAAGAAATTACTTGCATTAATCATCACTCATTAAAATTGATTAACCATTAATACTCATAAATCAACCCAATCATAATTAATCATTCTAATTAACTTAATAATCTATGATTTACGAATCAATAAGTTTCGTTAACTTTAAAGGTAACTTATTCCTATTAATGATTTTATTTATTACTTTCTTATATTTGAAAACATTTATTTCAAATTTACATTTTAAAATTTCATGTTAAAGTAATATTAATCATCTGAAAGAAATTCAAAAGAGTTTAAACTCAATCATTTAGATTCAAATCATTTTATACAATATACTTAAACATTTTTTTTAAAAGTTCAAACAGAAACAGGTTTATAACTTGTTTTAAAGCCTTAATTTTAAATCTTGATTTAAAAATCCAAATTTCATTTTAAAACTTTAAGATTCAAAAGTTTAGTTGCATCTATACGTTAACTTTGAACTTAGACCACTGTTTAAATTCTGGTTTCAAAATTTTAAATTAAATATAAAAAAATCTGAAACTATCAGGTATTTAAAACCTGAAAACTATTTCTAAATATCTTTGAACTTTTATTTCATTTCAGATTTGAATTCAAAAATAAATTTGAATTCATACTTCAATGGCATTTAAACTTTGTTTAAATCTATTATTCAAATTTAAGTTTTATTTAAATCGTTCAAAAATTCAAGTTGCTGCCAGGTTTACAAAAGAAACCTGAACAATAACTGACCCGAGAAAACTCAAAACTTGCTTCGAGTCGTTTACCCCCTTCTTCGAGTCAAGCTCCCATTTACTCGAGTTAAAACGCGAGTTCAAAATGTTGCACAAAACAACAAAACATCACCATAATGTTCACCGTGCACATGCACGGTGACTTAGATCGATTCCGATAATCATCGATGATCTTCCCTCATCGACTAACATCCCCTAACACAAACTAGAACATCAAATCACTCATCCCATGATTCGAAGTCGAAATCGAGTTTGAAACTCAAACCTGGAACAGTTAGTAGCCGCATCACCCAAAACCTGAAAACTCCCCGTGCTCGACGCTCCGACCACCGTAGGGCACGAAACTTCGGCCATAGCTTCGTCGACGTCTCCTCCACCATTCCCCCAAACCTGGTAGCACTCGATCAAACGTAGACAACAAACGATTCGAAAACTAAGCCTCGTCCCAAATTAAGTTTCCAGACTTTAGATGCTCGCCGCCTTCGCCACCGAGGTCGAAGCCACCTCCAACCATTTTTCCTACCACAACCATCGGCTCCTCCACCACCTCGAACAACCCCGACACCTCCAGCCTCCAGTTCATTGCGTCGTCGGAAATTGGCCAAAATGCAAATTTCGTTCATTATTGAACTACTCCTAAAACTCAACACTAAAAATTACCAAACATATCTTAAAACCATCGTTTTAGGTAAGGATTCAAGCTACATACTTGGATCAATGTTTTATTAAATTCGAAATTTCCCAAAATTTAAAGTTTCATCTGTAAAAATTAAATCTTTCCTCATGTATACATTTATACTTCATGAATTATTTTTAGATCATAGTTCTTACTTAAATACACGACTTTGCTTTAGATATCAAAGCTGAAAATGATTAGAAATGGAGGATTGGATTTATTTCTATTTGGTTCATCCTGAACTAAAAAAAACAGACAACTCAACACTGTCAAAATAGTTTCATATACACAGTGTTAAAACAAAGAAGATATCCAACATCCATAATAAACATAAATCATTCACTGGTCATAGCTTAACATAAAATTTATATTATGTTTACTCACAGTGTTGAGGAAAAAGGACAGAGCACATTTGTTTTCAAACAGCTTTTAAACTTGCTTGCTGAAATCTCATCTTTGATCTCTGGTTGCCTTTATTTATTTGTGTTGTTGTTTAAGGTTGAGATGATATTACTTCATTCATTTTTTTTCTTTCATTTATGATGGACGAACTAAAATGAGAGTTTGATGTATATATAAAAAGATAAACAGTGTGTAGGTTGATATATACATAAGAATGTACAGGTTGATAAAATTATCTAGTACAATAGTGTGCACATTGATTTGTTTTGTACTAAGGCATGGCTGAAGTGTTTTTAGTTATGGCTAGAGGAACTTGCATTAATTGCCAAGTACTGCTGTGTATTTACAACCTTACCTTACTTGTTTGCAATTGAATATATCTTTGCTTGTTGACTTCGGCTGATGATATTTCCTTTGCAAGTTCTATTTTTTTTTCTTTTTTTCTTACTTTGTTTTATTATCTTTTCTCAGCTTCCACGCTTTGTTTCTAAATTGAAGTGAAGTCCTAGTTAACATGTTGTTAGATCTTTATTTGTTTATGCATAGTTGAATATATACATGCTAGTATCTTCTTTTACAAGTTTTATAGAAATTTACATTTGCTTTAGTTTCATACTTATCTAGATTTTATCTAATGTGGCACTCAATATTTTATAATTAATTTGTTCTTAGATATTTGTAATTTGTTTTATTTTACTTTTTTTATTTTAGTTCATGTGTTGTTTTGAATTTTAACTATACGTATTTATTTTGTCTACTTATGCTTAGAATTTATAAAGTGTATTTTATTTTAAGACTTCATTTTGAATTTTCAAATCAATTTATCAATAAATTTCACCATTTTAAATCAAAATTTAATTTAATTATCAATGTAAAATTTATAAAAATCCAGGATCGTTACATTATATACATAAAAATTAAATAAAATTCAATGATATAAAAATCAATGTATAAATATATTATATAATTTCTCACTCACCTTTCAAACTCTTTAAATCTCCTAAATCTGAATCCATTCCTTTGATTTGACTCCTTCCTTTCCAATCCAGAAGAATATGCAGAACAAATTATATACATACTATTAGAATTATGGATCTAAGAAGAGATTTGGGGTTACGAGAAACATTGATTTATAACAATTAAATTTACCTTTTTATTTCGCAACGTTGATTCGTTTCTTCTCTTCTTCTCTTCTATTTTCCACCCTTCTCCGATTTGTATATTAATATAAAATATTTTATAATTGCTACAAATAGTGGAGAAGGAAAAATGAAAGAGCTTCACTACTTTGATATGAAAATTTGAGAAAAGAAGCGAATTGTTAGGCTTGTATTTATAGGCGATCGAATCAATTGTATCAGTTAGAATAAAATAATTAATCTGAGTCGTTCGGCCAAGGTTCAACCCTAGCCGCCACTTTAACATTGGTCGATTGCTCCCCTACAAGTGGTCGACCACTCCCCTATAGTACTAGGATGGAGATCGACCAATGGGTCTACATTTAATATTATTTATTTCCTATTTTCGTTTCAAGAACTTCAAACGCATATAACTTCTTCGTTTGAACTCTAGTCACAAAACTCCATATATGAAAGTTGCTCAAAAAATCATCATGAACGTGATGGTGTAAGTTTCTTGGTCAAATTACGATGTTTTCCCAAATTCTATTTTTGAGCCTTAATAATTATTTATTTCTCACCATAAATTTTATGGGGTTTTATAGTGGTGCTACATGCACTTTCTTACAGGGAAGCAATCAAGATGGACAACCTAAATTGCATACATCCTCCCACGTTTTCAGTTTGGACTGAGCCTTCACTCTACCTCATCTTTGGTTGCAAGTACAAAGGCACTTTCCCTTACATTTTCAAACGAAAGTCAAGTCAAATGGACTTATTTCAATGGTGTGGTATCCTCTTCCAGTTAGCTACATTTTCCAAAGGAGTTTTGATTGGGTCTTAAGGGGGATACATTCAATATTTAAGGTGCTCTACATCAGCTTCATTTTGGTAATGGTCTATTTTCATAACTGTTCCATATCTATATACGGTGTTCATCTCTGCTACATTGCATGTATGTTATATACTATAATGAATTCATATATGTATTTACTGTTTAATTTTGTACACATGTATGAACATTTAAATTGATCAAAAAATAAATAAAAAAATTATACACATATATAGATCACATATACATACATACATAAACACACATAGACACACACACACACATATATATATCAGTCAATTAAATAAAAAAATTATTTTTGAAGTTAAAATGTTTTTAACTAATTATTAAAATTCAATTATGATTTTTAATTAGTATATACATATAAAAATTAATTTATTAATATGTATGTATGTTTTTACATGTACTTAAAATAATAAAAATTTATACATACACATTTATTTCAAAATTTGAATTATAGTATATATACATATATATATATAATCTTCTAAATAATCAATGTAATTTAAAAAAATTATTTTAATGTTAATCTATACAGGTAATAGTAAATAATAAAGTTAAACAAAAATCCATGCAGATTTGTCAAATGCAAATATAAAAAATTATAATTAAACATTTTGTTTGAAAGATAAATGAAAAACAATTTTCTATATATAATATTTTAACTAATTCATGGTTGAAATTAAATATGAAATATTTTAAGTTTTTATCTAATATATATATAAACATATCAACATTTGAAATTTGAATGTAAATCTTGAATAGATATTTTCTTCTAGATTTGTATTCGTTTTTAGATTTAAATTATCTTAAGATATTTAGATTTAATTTAAATCTTTTTGAATTACTCAACATTTTTAAAATAAACAAAATTAACATATAAATTTTTTTATACACACACACATTCATATATATCTCTCTGTGTGTGTATGTATAAATGTATATGAAAAATAAATTATTTATTGATGATAAATATGTATATAAGCGGGCAATTGTGTCAGTTGTAGTGTAAATCGCAACATTTTTTTATGGACCCATTAAACCATATACACATGTATATGTTGCACGTGCATAGTACACATATATATGTATTTAATACACATATATACCTTATATATTTTATAGATAAAATGAAAAATATATCTATTTTATCTGAAATTGTTTACATTAGAATTAAAATGATTTAGACTTTATATTCCCAATAAGGACTAAAAATGGAATTTTTATAAATTCAACCATTTATCCAACTGCATGATGGCTTAGTTCCTTCAATAGGAAAGAACTAATGGCCCATATGGAGTCACTACGATAGGTTTTTGAAAGCAATACTGCAAATTGAGAGTGTGCTTTCACACATGATTTCATAGAAGAAGAAGTCGAGACTCAACATTCTCCTCTCTAGAACAAACCAACAACACGCTATTCGATGCAACATGAGGATTTGATGGATTTTATACTTCATTTGAGGACCTCAATACACAACCATCACACCGGAGGTTCATCTTTTGTAGTTCATAATTGAAGAAGGCAAACGAAAAATGATGAGAAGATAAACAAGATTATTGTTACGATATATCAAGATTTCCTTCTGAAATACTGCCCCTCAGCTAATCATAGTCCATCTCCTTATCATAGTCCCTACACTTATACTAGTTACTCCCTAATACTAGTCATAGTGTACAATCTGCTTGCCCGTTTATGGCCTTCAAGGATGCTTTGATCGTGTGAAGAAATTGGAAGAAATTCAATTTTCTGAAGTAGTATCATTACTCAAGATACAAGAGAATGGAGAATCATTCGGTTCCTTGGAAGGTGACGATGTCCGACTTTGGTTGTAGTTGGAGATAGAATGTTCGCAACACATAATCAGAATTTAGCAGTGTGTAACAGCCCGAAATTTCATCACTTTGATTTGCGAATGTTTAATTAATTTTAAATATTCAAACATTGGATTTTATAATTAAAATAAATCTCTTTAAAATAATAACTAGTGATAGTGAAATAGTTTTCAAAATTATATATAAAAGTAATTAGTTCGAAGAGAAATAAAATATGTGACCGGAAATCGTTTCTCGAACTTTCGACCTTTAGGCTGCTAAAAGTTGTCGGAAATGTTATGAACTCTTTAATGTAAATATACACATTTATATATAAATTATAATTACGTATAATACACACACACACACACGTTTACATAAGTTAATATAAAACATGATGTGGCATTTTCCTAAAATTTTAAAAGATGTTAAAATGGAAAAGGTAGCTTAGGAAACATAAGTATATTAAGTACAAAATGATACAAATGCATGTTTGATCAATTGGTTCAAGGGGGATAATAGTTGTCATGACTTTCAAGGGAGGGGGACATAATGGTGGTGATATGGCATAAAATTTGTGGAGGTATGTAAGGGATGGCTATTTGGTAAGTTTCCAAGTGCATTTTATATAAGAACAATCCCATAATTTCTCTTCTCTCATTTTTCATTTTTTTCTCATTTTCAAACTTTGTTTTTAATTTCCTTAAGCTTTTTAAAAAAAAGTTTAATGGCTTCCTTGTGTTTTCAAAATGTCAAAAATCATTCTTTTCTACTTTAATACTCCTTGAAAATCTTTTTAAAAATACCACTCCTTCCTTTTAAACCGCCTACTTTTCATAAAGCAAGACAAAACCCACCCTCCACCATCTATGGCTGAATCATCTAGGGCTTATAGGCCACTAAAACCCTTTTTTTAAAGTCAAAGCAAGGATCTAGGGTGGTTTCAAGTCATAGTGGAAATTAGGGTAGTTTGGTTAGCTTTTAGGTGACTAAAGCTCACCTTTTTATATAAAGTTTTCAACTTTATTTACATTGCTTACTTGATTGTTAGATGATTGTTTATTCGGATGAATGTAATGATAGTGATATGTTTATATATGGTGTTGTATGTAATGGTTGTTAAACTTGGACAAAGTGAAGTAAAAGTTAGTAAAGTTTCGAAGTTAGGATCTTTGCCTGTATTATAATGTTATGGCCTATATATATGTTGTGGTCATGCTTACACCATTGTAGGCTAAGAAAAAATTAATATTTGAGTTTGTCGTTAGTTGCAACATCATGATCCTTTGGTTTAAAAAATTAGTTCCTTACTTTACTTTCTTGAAATGTTATCTAAAATTTCAAAAACCTTACTTTTGTTTTCCAAAACTTTTTACTAAGTTTATAAAGTAGTTAAAGTATAAAAATAATAGTTTTTAAAGCTATTTAATATAAAAACAAGTTTTGAAAATTTTGGGTCATATAGCGATAGTCACTATGAATGTATTTCGTGAAAACGAGATCTTTTTGCAAAATTTAAAATGATTTACATAAGAATTTGAAAAGTGTCTTTACACTTATTATAAGTTTTTAAAAATAATAATAATTTATTTATTTATTTAATGATTATTTAATTAAGTAATTAAGTAATGTAATTACTACTTAATCTTTAGTTAACAAAGGTAGTTATAACTTAAGTTGTAATCAAGTAAGTTAATTATAATTAGTAAATTAATTAAAGGTTAATTATTATTTAAATATTAATCAAGATTTAATTATTTAGTTATTAAAGATTAATTGTTAATTATTTATTTATTAATAAAAGGGTTTAATTATTAATTAATTACGAATTAAGTTAGGATTTAGTTAAGATTTAAGTTGGCCATAGTTAAGATTAAATTATTAAATAAAAGTTTAACCTATGATTTAATTATTTATTAAAATATTAATTATCATTTAATTATTTATTTAAAATATTAACTATTATTTAATAATTTATTTAAAGGTTAATAACTATTTAATTATTTATTAAAAAGTTAATTATTGTTTAGTTATTCATTAAAGGTGTAATTGTTATTAAATAAAGAGTTTAAATATGATTTAATTGTCAAATAAAAGTTAATGGTTTTAAACCACTTTATTTCTAAAGATCGTTTTGTTTTAAAAGCCAAGGGATTTTCTTGTCGATTACCTTTAAGTAACCTCGAATGGATATGAAATCCAATAATATCTGTTTAGCAGAATAAATTACCGTTCTACTAGTTATATTGTATTTGACATTTGTTTGGTAGAATAAATCATAGTTCTGTCATAATTCACCAAAGTGGATAATGTTGACATCTATTTAAGCAGAATAAAAACCTAGTTTTGCTATTGTGGTAACTTGGACATTTACTATATATTGATTGGTTGTTATTGGTTGATCCATTTTATATACATGTTTGTTATGTAAACACCCATGTTATAACCTGAAAAGTTAACCTTAATTAAATGTGAATGCTATGATGGCTAGCCTCTTTCAAAACTTGTGAAGTCAAATATTTAAATTTTATCCTTTTCAAAAATGGTTTAAAATTTATTATCATTTTAAATATGATATTTAAAGAATAATTAAGAAATTATTTTATTTAAAATGTTTGAAGTTAATTTAATACATTTTAAATGATTGTTTGAAATAATTATTTTATAAATGTGGTTTAAAGATAAGTAAATGAAAAATGTTTAAATAGTAACTTGTTTGTTAAAAGTGTTTTAATAATTGATTGTTTATCAAAGGAATTTTATTGAATAAAGTTTATTAAAGAAGTTTTGTTTTAAATAAGAGGAGTTTTATAAATTGAAAAGAGATCTTAAAATTTGGGAAGAATTTTTATAAATGATTTTGGATATTTATAAAAGAGTTTTATAAATGAACTTGAAGATTTATAAGATGTTTCATAAATGGATTTTGAATTTAAGTAAGGAGATTTTCATAAATGGAAGATATTTATTAAAAGGATTTATTGAAGAAATTTAGAAAAGAAATTGAGATTGAATTTCTCCAAATTGACCTTCTTAATTTTGGTGTTGTGCACATTTGTTCCATGCTAAACACTAAGGGAATAGTGTTTAGGTTTAAACTTGTCTCTATTTATTTTTAAATAACCTTTTTTGATCTTTTTAATATTATTTTGAAATAAGAAATCTTTCGTAATGTTTTGTGAATGTACTTATACCGGTGGGATAAGTATATGAATATTCTAAATATATTTTTTAAAAAGAGAATTAAATAATGAAAGGTTTATTTTAATGTTTAGTGGTTGCTATTGGAAAAAATAAATCTTCGATTGCTATTAAATTGAGTATTTGATAGTTAAATGACTATCAAATTCTTGAAAGTTTTTGACTTAGAAAGTAAAAAAGAGCTTCATTTGTTCATACCGTTTGAGTTCACCCGGGAGAACTCATTCAAGTGAAACATCTATAGCTTTGAGGAATATATTAGAGATCCCTTTAGGACTCTAGCACAGTTTACTTCCAAAAGAACCAGGAATGAGTCAGCCGAAAATTATCGGTTGTAGGTTCGAAAGGACCGCGATCAGATAGTATCCGAAAACCACTTTGAACCAATGTATGCGTTTAAGTGGAAGACATCTTGGATGATCTAAGACAGAGCTCTTTGAAGTGCAAGGAAAATGGATGTAATAGAGGTATTGCCTTTGGTTTTGTTCAGACCTAGAACAAACTTGTATGGATGAATGCTAGCATTGCGTTTCTACCTAGAGGGCAGTACTAGCATTCCAAGTAGGAATTGCTAAAAGAAGGAATTGTTGTTTCAAGCCTCACACCCTGGTAATGGCTATAATAGGGTATATGCTGGCATTGCATTTCTGTTTGGAGGGAAGTATTAGCATTCCAAGTGGAAATTGCTAAAAGAAAGTAAATCGTTGCCTCAAGGCTCATACCCCTGTAATGGTTATAGAAAGGTATGCGGCAGGGCTATATGGATCGCTTCCATTATGGTATGGTCATCCCTTATATGAATTTCTGGTCTTCCATTATCAAATAAGTTTCTGGACTTTTACTAGAGAAGGTTTCTGACGCTCCCACCTATAATATCGCCAAAATTTTTTCTAGGCCACCATTTGAAAAATCATTGTTATCTACTACTCTTTCTCTCATGGTACAATTTTAATTTTAACTCACATAAATAATGTAGGAAATTAATGCCAGCATAAATCAGTTAAATTCAGAAGGAGAATTGATAATAAATAGTATTCTGTACTTCATGTTTTACTAGAAAACAAGACTAGCAGGGGAATCTTATTGAGGATTGGACAACACAAAGGAATTCTTGGTTTTACCCTAAAGGGTAAAAAGCTTATCTTATACTTGGGGGGGGGGGCTAAATGTTATCACAACAACTTTCAAAGGATACGAGCCAAGGAATCAATGCCAAGATTAAGGATGCACGTCGAGGTTCAAAGCAAGCGTTCATGTCAAGGTTTGAAGCAAGGGTTCATGTTGAGGTTCGAAGCTTCAGATGCATAGATGAGTATTGATGTCAAATTTTTTATCAACGTTGAAGAATTCAAAATGGTGATAAGAAGAACCATGCCTCTCCTATTTAATTTCCTCAATCTTCTTCAAAACAAGCTGCTTTATATCAATGACAAGAATCACGAATTATAGACGTCATTGAGAATTAAGAAATGATATAACCTCAATCTTATATAAGCAATGTCGATAACTTCTATTGTCGAGATTCATTAGAAACCTTATGTCGCACTTCATTGACATTAAGGATTATTAGAAAAGAATGGTGTCGAGCATTAATATTACAAGCCCAATACCAAGAAACAAGAGCGTGAGCCTTGGAACGCGACAATGCCATCAATACCGAGGTTGATTATTAAGGGCTATGTACGCTTGGGGAACCATTATGGTTGTTGATCAACCACGGGGTGATCATAGTTGGTACTATCCAGTCAGAGATAGCCAATTCTATGTTGGCAGAGGTCAAAAGGTTTTCGTCCTAAGGTGCATTTTATCTAGAGATGTACCATTTTCGAAAGGTAGTCCCTTATCTTGCCATTTGTTGGAATCCATCCTCCAATAATCTCTTTCGGTTTTCGATTGTACACCTATTGTTGTTGTGATGTACACACATCACAACTACTTGATTATTGGTACTTTAAACCTTAGAGATTATTATAATATCATAAGATTTTTATACTAAAAATGTTTTGGTTATCATAAGGTAAAACCAGTCCGTATTTATATGCGTGTGGTCTTACGAGTTACCTTTTATTTTGAAAAAAGTTTTCAAATATAGAAATCAATATGATTTGATTGAGCTTTCTCATGCTGGTTTACCGGACTGTTCTGGCCAATATTTTCTTATAATGCTCGAGTCAGCCCAAGTATATTTCTAGATTAAGCTGGATGCTTTGGAACTTTTAGGTAACGAGCTAGATTTTCCAAGACGTATTCATATACCTTATATTCTTCCGCTATTCCATTTTTTTTTGTTCTTGTCTGTATTTGTCGACAATTGTAAGGATGGGCTGTTATAACTGTCCAGGCTGATATAGATTAGTATACTCTGATGTTGTGTATATAATAAAGTTCTTTTCTTTTTGTAAAGACTTGTGTATATTATATATTTCTCGTCGCGATGTGAGATTCTGTTTTGTCTTTTTCTTTCTTCACTCCAAATGACCTGTCATTCGGACACTTAAATGATCGGCACACGAATACCGATGATGTATTAAGTGTCGTCTTTACGTGTAAAAAAGGTAGATCGTTACGTAGTGTATGATGGCTCGTCCACTTGTTTATCCACCACATTAATCACCACCTAATTTTTAGTTTTATTCCAATGTATTCTCATTTTTTAATTTCTAACTTTATTATCATAGTATTTTATTGTATTTCTAATTTTTTTGTATTTTTATTTCAATTCCTTGTATTGAATGAAAGTTGTATTTTTTAAATTATATTACATTAACTACTTGATTAAACTATAATTAAAATGAATAATAACAATAAAAATAATTATTTATTACAAAATAATTAAAATACCTTTCAAATTGTTGGATCTGGGGCAACACGAAGCAGGTAAATTTCAAAAAATGTATTCCATTTTGGATTTGATTGGCCGTATGAAGTCTAAATATATTTAGATCTTATGTAATTAAGTTATAAATAAGGATTATTTATTTTTATATTCATATAGTATAATATAACATGCAGATCATATACACATGTGTTTGTACGTGCACGTGCAACAACAACAGTGTAAATGATTCAACATGCCCGCGTATAAGTATACGGCATTGCACCGCAATGGACATATCAGCCCTTTTATATACATGTGTTTTGTCTAATACATACGTACATACAAATATACAAATATATGCACATAGGTTTATGTTAGAACCTCAATTGTTGGATTTTAATGACAACAACTATACAATTATGTCAAAGAATCTCTAAGCTAATTTGCAGGTACATGGGCATCAAAAAGAGATAATCAAATACATTCAAAATGAAGACACACAGTACAAAAGAATAAAAGAATGTATATGGAGATACAAGAAGATATATATATGATAGAGACAAGACAAAGGTGACAAACAAAGTATTATTAGTCATAGAGTGTCGTGTCTAGAGTTTACAAATGTTAAAATCTTCTCAAATGGTATACACACATATACATTCATATTTTAAATGAAAAATCAAGTTTTCAAAAATTGCATGGAGCGGGACTTGAACCCGGATCACTAGTTCAGAAGGCAAGTGCTCTAACCATTTGAGCTATGGTAATTTTTAGTTATAGGCCAAATTCAGACATCTGAATTGACCATTTCAGACGTCTAAATCTAGGCAAAAATAGCCTATTTCTTTTCTGATTTGCACGTTTCAAATTTCAGAAGTCTGAAATTTATTTTCAGACGGCTAAACTTCTTCAACTGCTATATTTTTGAAAAGACATTTCATTTTCATGAAGAGTTACAACCTTTTACTAAGAGATACATCCATACTCTTTCATGATAACTTTTCACGAATGATTATAACTCTTTATACTCTATATAAACATATTAGAATCATTTGTTTAACTCACCGAATTGATAAAAAGCTTTCTATTTATATACTATACCGATTCTAACATTTTGAGCATTCAAATTTCTATATAATCATTCATTTACTTCCATATTCTTCACATACGCACATATATATCAAAAGGAGAAGATTATAGGAAGATTGTACTATCAAGAGACAAATTCATGTTATTGAGAACACACTGTGTCATATACCTTCCGTATAAGTTGAAGTCATGTTCTGTCGTTCAGGCAAGTGAAGTCCTCTTCGGCTTTTGAGGCGAAATCCTGTTCTGCTGCTCAGGTCCCTTGTTCGGCTGTTCAAGGGTTGTTGTAAACCTGTTCCTCCGGGTTAAGTGAGGATTGTTGTTAGTGAAATTCCAGAAGGAGTCTGGGACTGAACGTAGAACGAGAAGTTCGAACCAGTATAAAAATTCCTGGTGTGCTTGTTTTATTTTTTCTTATTTACTCTGCTACAGTAACTTTGTTTTATTTCCGCACTAGTATATTATAATTCCTTATAGCACGATCCGCACCACAGTAACTTTCAATTGGTATCAGAGCCTGGTTTTCTAGAGATCGTAACAACATACTAGAATAAATGGCTACAAAGAGATCTAGTCAAGGCAATAAGAAGAGGAAGAGCAATAAAGAAAAATCAAAGGAGCAAACAAACAAATGCTTTATGGCAAAAGATAGTGAGGTTAGTGATCTAACTTTTGATGATATGATAGAAATAAATTCAGAACTTCTAGACACTTTAAAAAGTCTCAAAAGAAAATATAAGGAAGCTCTGGAAAATCAGAAGAAAGCAGAATTCGAAAGAGAAATGCTTAAAGACGAGAAGAGAATATTAGAAGAAGAATTTGAGAAAATTCAAGATTCAGACAATTCTCAACTTGCTCTATTAAGTCAAGAAATAGAAGCTCAAAAAGAAAAGAATAATGCTTTAGCTTCTGAAAATCATGAGTTAAAAACAAAAATTAAAATTGTTGAGTTAGCTAACACTAGTCTCAAAACTAAGCTTGATGACATTACTAAAAATATTTCCAATTTTAATAAAGGGAGAGAAAATTTATCCAGGATTATTGAAAATTCTCAACCTGCTTCAAATAAAAAGGGATTAGGTTATGTCAAGAATTCAAAAGCTCACAATGATAAAAGCGGTTTAGGCTATAAACAAGCTAAAAGTAAAAATAGTACTAGATATGCATTCATGTATACTAACTTTAGTGCTAGTACTAGTAATCAAGATAGTTTTAAAACCAGTTATAGTCATAATAGTACTTTGTTTAGAAATGATAGAAATTATTCTTCAAGTACTAAGCTAATGACTAATAGTATTAAGATATGGATTCCAGCTAATATGATTGATCATGACAAACAACTTTATATTAGCAACTATTATAAGAATGTAATTTGAATAAAAATTATATTTATAAAGGTTCAACCACACCCAAATGGGTATGGTTTCCAAAGACCTAAACCCCCGAATCCTAACATAGTAAGTGGGTGCCGAAAATTATTATTATTTTTTGCACGTACTCAAAGAAACAAAAGGAAAAGGATAGATTGTGGAATTTTAAAGAATGTTCCATACGTTTAATAGAATTACGTGCTTACAATAAAATATGGACTTTAGTAAATATGGTAAAATTTATTTTATTTTTCCTTCATAATTAATAATGAGTTTATCTCGTTATATACAAGATATTTTATATATTCCCTCATTCTTTTTGATAATGACAAAGGGGGGAAATTCATATGCATATTAATAGAGGGAGATATTATACTTAGGGGGAGATGTTATACTTAGGGGGAGCTTTAAACAAATTAATATTATTTTTTATATAGAATGAATATTTTTTAAAAATTGTATAGTTGTCATCATCAAAAAGGGGGAGAATGTTAGAACCTCAATTGTTGGATTTTAATGACAACAACTATACAATTATGTCAAAGAATCTCTAAGCTAATTTGCAGGTACATGGGTATCAAAAAGAGATAATCAAATACATTCAAAATGAAGATACACAGTACAAAAGAATAAAAGAATGTATATGGAGATACAAGAAGAGATATATACGATAGAGACAAGACAAAAGTGACAAACAAAGTATTATTAGTCATAGAGTGTCGTGTCTAGAGTTTACAAATGTTAAAATCTTCTCCAAATGGTATACACACATATACATTCATATTTTAAATGAAAAATCAAGTTTTCAAAAATTGCATGGAGCGAGACTCAAACCCGGGTCACTAGTTCAGAAGGCAAGTGCTCTAACCATTTGAGCTATGGTAATTTTTAGTTACAGGCCAAATTCAGACGTCTGAATTGACCATTTCAGACGTCTGAATCTAGGCAAAAATAGCCTATTTCTTTTCTGATTTGCACGTTTCAAATTTCAGAAGTCTGAAATTTATTTCCAAACGCCTGAACTTCTTCAACTGCTATATTTTTGAAAAGATATTTCATTTTCATGAAGAGTTACAACCTTTTACTAAGAGATACATCCATACTCTTTCATGATAACTTTTCACGAATGATTATAACTCTTTATACTCTATATAAACATATTAGAATCATTTGTTTAACTCACCGAATTGATAAAAAGATTTCTATTTATATACTATACCGATTCTAACATTTTGAGCATTCAAATTTCTACATAATCATTCATTTACTTCCATATTCTTCACATACGCACATATATATCAAAAGGAGAAGATTATAGGAAGATTGTACTATCAAGAGACAAATTCGTGTTATTGAGAACACACTGTGTCATATACCTTCCGTATAAGTTGAAGTCCTGTTCTGTCGTTCAGGCAAGTGAAGTCCTCTTCGGCTGTTGAGGCGAAATCCTGTTCTGCTGCTCAGGTCCCTTGTTCGACTGTTCAAGGGTTGTTGTAAACCTGTTCCTCCGGGTTAAGTGAGGATTGTTGTTAGTGAAATTCCAGAAGGAGTCTGGGACTGGACGTAGAACGAGAAGTTCGAACCAGTATAAAAATTCCTGGTGTGCTTGTTTTATTTTTTCTTATTTACTCTGCTACAGTAACTTTGTTTTATTTCCGCACTAGTATATTATAATTCCATATAGCACGATCCGCACCACAGTAACTTTCAGTTTTTATATATATATATATATATATATTATAAAAATAATATTTGTAAAATGTAAATGGTTTTGAATACACACATACACAAATATATATATATATATATATATATATTACATTATAAAATAATTTTAAATATTAAAATAAATAACTATAAGCTCAAATTCAAGTTTAAATTTCAGATCCATTTCTGAATAATAAAATATTAAGTAATTTCAATTTCAAATTAATATATATATATATATAATATACCTACATCAAAAAACATAATTTTTTTAATATATGTAATATTATATATACGTATTAAATTAATATTTAGAAATACTATACATACATTATATATATAAATATATTATTGTAAATTATATATACACATATATTTATACACACACACCATAAAATAGTTTTTTCCTAAAACTTGTAGTTTTAAATTATTTTAAGAAAAATACCGTTTTTTACTATTGATCTCTATACAAGAATCAATAAAAACTAATTTTTTTATTTTCGAAAATAATTTTAAACATGTACATATTATATATGTAGACTATAACATTTGTGTATATAATATATATAATTAAATACAATATTTAAATTTATTTATTTATATATAATATATTAGAATTTTAATATATATATATAATTTATTTTCGAAAACTATAAAAAATACATACACAAACACAAATATATATATATATATATATATATATATATAGGAAATATAAACATATGCTTTATATAATTATGTTTGTATTTTTAAATTGATTTTATTTATTATAATTTTGAATATTATTATATTCGAAAAAATAATCTTTTTAACTTATGGCCGCGAGCTACATAAATACGTAAAAAAGGAATTTATTTAACACATACATATATACTTTTTCATCCAAAGAAGATAGCACCGATATATATAGATTCGTGATAATTCATATACTAACTATAGCATTTAAACAACAAGATGAGAAACATATATTTATATGCTATTACAAGAAAATATTTCCCTCAACTAAGGCCTTGTTGTGACACGATAAAACAATGAATCCCAAACTCTCTAAACCAGTATAAGAAATCAAGAAAGATCTACCAATCTGAAAGCAGCAATCCATCGATCTTCTATTTGTATTCAAATTGTATTTTAAATGCTTCAAAAAATTGGAGGAGGAGGGCAAGGTATGGTCAGCCCAGGCTGGACAAGTTGGAGCCAAAAGTGAGTAAAGAGAAAGTAGAGTTTGAGATATATAAATTGCACAGATCAAAGGAGCAAAAAAGAGATCTGGATCCTACTTTTTCTCCTACAATTTCATCTCATTTTGAATCGATATTTAACCCTCTAGCATCTCTGTAGTGGCCAGCTATGATATGCCCATATTTGGGCTTCCTAATTAATTCAAGTATAATCAAATAAATATGCAGTTAAATTTAATTCAAATGCACATCGATATCATATATCGATAAGTGTGTCAATAATTATTATATACATGCTATTTAATATTGATCAACACAAACCAAAGAAATTTTTTTATTTAATGTTTCACAAATGTTAGGTAATTTATAACAATTGGAATTTAATTAAATCGGGGAGTAGTCAGAATATTCAACATTTCGGGTGTGTGACTTTTAGGTGTAAATTAAGTCAATGATTAATATCGAATAATTTGAATATTAACGTTCACACATCACATTCATTAGTGGTGTAACATTATAGCCAAATTTATCATTTACATTGTTTAGATAAAATCCAATTTTACTTATTTTAAGTGGTCCTCGACAGTGACAATTATTTGCTTCTCTTCGTCAAAACTATATCGCAATAGCTTATGGAATTTGGTAATGATTAAAATTCCAATATTTTCCACATTCAACTTGTATAATCCGAACACAAAGTACTTAATTCAATAATAATGAATACTATCAATCGAACTTGCTCTGGCTAGAGAGTTTGGCTTTCAGTTGACTTCGGTTGCCCACCATACTAACCTAATAAGATTTAGAAATTCCATAGAGAATTCATGTAAGAATTCAACTTATTTCTTATTTGTTTTTTCTTCCTCCAATCTATTCTTATCCTATTCTTCTCCAATTATTCTGAATATAAAGAATATATATACCTCTTCCTATTGTGTATGCGTGTCAAAAGAGAGAGATTCCAGAAGAGATCGAAAGGCTACAAATCCATTTGAGTGAAGCAAAGACTAACCTGTGAGTGGAAACCTTAGTATTTCTTTTCAATAATTTTTTAGCGTATTTCATATTGGATTTGAATATGCCTTACGGATTTTGGGATTTCGAAAATATGATAGATAAAATCCTCTTAAATTCCTTTTTATTTCGGGATGTCAATTCTATGGTGAGATTCTCAATTATTTACTATAATTTGATGGAATCTGTTTCGTTTATGCAATTTCTGATAATTTCATAATTTATTCCGCCGCTTCTCTTTCTTTTTTGGGTTAAATTGTGATTCTTCAATAAAATAAAGAGTTTAGATTACGAATTATATTCGTAGTTTACACCAGTTATTCTAGTTTATTTCTTTGTAAAAGAGGAATTGAATAGAATATGGTTTAGATTGCAATTATTATTATTCAAGATATTCTGTTGAATTGGTATAATAAATTGTGTTTCTATCTTATTTACAAGTTTGTTATTATAGTTGTAGTTATGAATATTTATTCCCTGTTTTGGGTATTAAAATCCTATGAAATCTTGGGAATTTGAAGAAAAAGGACTTGTATAAATAATTGGTTAGGGAATTGACATTTAACGCTAGTTTGGAGAGTAAAATCCATGCGCTTAGAACTTATTAAGCGCAAATATTTATCTATCTTTATTTATGTAAGTAACGTATAACTATTGCATATAAGGCGTACTTAATTAGGCATTTATTTACATTTATTTCCCCTATTAGGGAGGTAATTGATTGTGAGGCGAAAATAAAAGAAAATCCTTATATAGCCTAATTATTATTTTAAGGCATAATAAGGAAGATTCCTTATAAGGCCTTATTTATGAAATGGTGAGATGAGTGTGTATGTGCGCACGCGTGCACGCTTACGTGTGTTTGTATAGTAATTGATTTATGGCTAAGTCATAAGGATGCGAGGTCAATAGAGTTACATGATAGAAATCTTGAGGCTACCAGAAATTGTTTACACTTAATTAGATGTGAGATATCCTTATGCTAAATATTATTAATGAAAGGGAGGTTGGTTCTGAATTCTATAGGTAAAATCTGCCATGTTAATATGGCTACTAGTTCCTACGAATAACAGACTAATGTGAGACGTTATTATGAGTATGGACCATAAGACGAAGGTCCTGCTTCGTGGTCTTACGGTATTAAGTGGTTGGACCTACCTCATTTCCCAGGTAAAGTATTAAATGGCCAAGGTGACACATTAGGTGGTATCTTTACAGGGGTCTGCTTTAGGAAATTAGCTATAAATGATGGGGTCTGCCTTAATTAAGGTATTAAATGACTAGAATCTGCTTATTTTCCACATGGAAGTATTAAGTGGCCTAAGAGATTCCATATGATGTTAGCCAAATAGTGCCAATAACGAGCACACCTTGGAAATATGTATATAATGATGCGGTCTTCCTTAATTAAGGTATTAAATGGCCAGAGTCAGCCTATTTTTCAATAAAATGTATTAAGTGGCTTAGGAACCGTCTCTCACAGATTGGCTATTTATGACTTATGATTGAGATATGCGACTTTAGAAAATTGCTTCTAGAATGGAAGGTATTAAGTGGTTGGACCAGCCACATTTCCTTATAATGAAGTATTAAATGATTTTAATGATTTTATGTTCATAGAAATATTCTTATTTTGAAAATACTGCCAAATACTAAAAAGGTAAGACTCGAGGTTTTTATTCACCAAGCATTTTTTGTTCTGACTCCCTCCTTATTACAACACAGGATAAGAACGAAGTGATGGCGGCGACGATGCTTAGAGAAGAAGAAGGTCAACTTGTGGCAGTACTTGCTATTATTACTTGCTTTGTTTGTACCAATGTATTTAAACAATTGTTGTAACAGATATTATGTTACGGTTTTTATGGAATTTTGTGTTATGACATTTTATGTGTAACGAACCGAAAATTTCGATCCCGAAATTTCCAGATAGTTAGTGGAAAGAAGAAAAAGAAAGAAGAAAGTGATAGAAGAAAAAAAAAACAGAAAAGAAACACACAATCTCACATTCGCAGTGGATCAAAAATATTATCAAATAAAATAGCAGTTATACAAAGAAAGCTATATCACTTAATTTAAAATTTAAATACATCGGAGTTACACATATACATAAATACTGGACAAAACAATCAGGTCCAGAGGCTACAATATCACAGTGAAAACTCTCCATACGTCCCTGCCATCTTGCTCGCCTCCTGAGCTCCAGAACGTCCTTACCTGAAAATTTGTAATACTCGGTCTGACCCGAGCATTACATCAAAGTAACACCCGGGTCAGGCTGGAAACCAGCGTGAGTAAACCCATTCAACAAGAATACAAAAGCAAGCAACACTTATAAACCCAGGGTACTTATGTCAATTTACAAATTTACAATTTGTTATAAACATTACTTCATCGCACCTTAATTTCTAAGTACCAGACTTAGGTTAAATGGATCCATCCATTTCATTCTATTGATTCCATACATCAAATTATAAAGAATCGAAGTGGTTTCGGGTATTTACTAATACCTGACTCCGATCTCTTCGAATCCAATATCAACTTAACTTAAATTATTCAAGTGAGATACAATTCTACTTAAAATACAGGATGTCATAGTAACTCATTATCAATAAATAACCACATCCTCACAGTTAAATCAAACATTTCATGTCACATAGCATTACAAACCATATATTTGGGATAACAATAACTCAAAGGCTTCCACCATCATTCTATTTATTCTTTAATTACATTTAAGTAATTAACCCTTAATTAATTCCACAAATCAATTATCCTTAACCAAAAACAGTAATTAACCTTTAATTACTTTATTAATTAATTATTATTTATAATTATTAATCACCCTTGATTAATAATATCCAGTAATTAACTATCCGTAATTACTTCATCAAATAATTAATTACTCCATAATTAATTATCTCTAATTAATCACTTGATTAATTATACAAGGTAATTTAATCCGAATTTCCCTCGTTAATAAATCACTTATTCAATTAATTACATCAAGTAATTATCCATTAATTACTTACCTAAATAGTTCACTTATCTAATCATCAAGTGATTATTCCAAAATAATTAAACTGAATTAACTAGCTTAAACTAATCAGATTAAATTCAATTGATTACAATAAGTAATTAATCCTTTAATTACTTCCATTAAGTAATTATAGTCTAATTACTTTATTAAGTAATTCCCATTTAATTAATCACATCAAGTAATTATCCATTTATTACTTCTCTATGTAATCATACTGGATTAATTCATAATCTAATGATTACCTTTAATTAATTATGGTAATAAATTAAGATTAATCACCTTAATTAATTTATCAATCATTCATCACCCAAACTCTAGTTAATGATTCATCTCTTAATTATATTCATTAACTATCCAATAATTATCCCATTAAATAATCATTCTGTAACATCCCAGAAATTTTCGACTTTCGAAAATTCAACACCGATACTCACTTTATCGACTGCCGAGAAATCGAAGGCCAAAAACCCGAAAAGTTATGGTTTAAGAAAAAGAATTTAAGAAAAGAGAAGAGAAAAAGATAGAAGATAGAGAGAAAAGAGAATAGAAAAAGATAGGGAAAAGGAAATAGAGAAAACAGAAAAATAGAGAAGAGATAGAATTTTTTTTTAAATAGAAGAAAAAGAGAATAGAGAACATAGAACGGAACAGAAAAAACCAGAACAACATCAGAATCTCACAATTCGCAGCGGAACAACATATAATAATAAATGAATAATCTTTAAACAAAGAACTATATCAGTTATTACATTTTATACATTTCATTTCATTACATCATATCATCAGAGTATACAACATCAAACAAACAGCGGAAAAAGAAATACTATATAACTAGTAATACGTCATGCCATCCAGCTTGCCTCCAGCAACTCCAGAATATCCAGAATATCCTGATAAACCTTAACTCTTGACTGCCCGTGTGGAAATTGGTGGGCACCCAGAGTTTAGGAAGGAAAACAATAAACTCCAAGTCAGTCATGTGACTGGTGTGAGAACTCAAGACAGTTTATTATCTTTAAAATCAAATAGAGGAATATTTTTAAATTTAATTCGCAATGCTTTTAAAAATGAGACTACCATATGGCCTCCCGCACACACACACAATGCAAACGCAGAATCGGAGGAGATTTCTCCTTATGATAGTCAAAGATGCTTGATACGCATTTAAAAGAACATTTGATATTATTATTAGTGCATAGTGTAGGAAAAATTCATTTCGAAAGTAGAATATAAATCTTAGCCAACATACGACCATTATCGTATGCCTACTATAGCTACCATCCAAACAGTGGGGCGCCACCATAAGTGAATGATAGGTTCTACAACTAATACCGTACAAGTCACGTATTGTTTCTTTGGATTTCCAACGAATGATCAGGCCAAGGAACTTCCCATTGCCACATGAGAATGCCTCTGGATGGACATCCCCGAGAACCAAACCGGATCTCTACCAACACAAGGCCGGGTTACCCCTAACTGAGTAACAACTGACCGAATATGCCATCCCCCAGTCCTTTGGGACCTTTCACCGAGCGCTCGCAATCAATTCACACAATCATAACAAAGTGTTTTCAACATGAGTAAGTATCTGGGCTCCATACCATGATACCACCCTTTTCCAGAAGGAAATGCACACATCCTAAAGGGCGCTACCCCTCATAACCTTGCCGCTTCTTTCCTGTTTTGACCATTCACGGGGTGTGAGGCTCGACGAAGTCACGTCCACAAAAACATACTTTATACAAAAGCCATGCTTTGGGTCAACAAATGATCATAGAGATGATCACCAAGATAGACGATCAAATAAACGATCCTATCACAAATAATCAACACAATGATCATTTACAGCAACACTCAGCATGTCACATTACCAAATTGGGAATATATCGCTGATAACTTCAACTATATAACCTCTGAGCTCGTACGTCTAAGAGAAGGGTGTTAAGCTAAAAGAATAAATTCTTCGCCACCAACAGAAATATATTTGAAAGAAATCGGCTTTATATCTCAACTTGTAATGTCAGACATACAATCCATACAAGTCTGTTCCGGGCTCGAACAAAACCGAAGGCACTTACAAAGAAGTCCTTGCAATCCGGATATTCACAATCCTGATCGGATTCACCATCACATATGGAGAACTCAATACCGTAGCTACTCGGTGCAGAGTCAATCGACAGGTCATCCTATCGCTCTTGCAAATACCGGGTCTTCAACACCGATCTTCAATGGAATTCACAACGACGTATCACATATTCGGAATGGGTTATACGACCCCATGGTCCTTTCCCGGTTAACCCGAATAGTGAGCGCTTATTCAAAAATAAGTGTGGCATTCAAATTCAAACAAATCACATTAAGTACCCATTCAAAGGGAAATATTGATAGTCGGCTATTGAACTATCAACACATCACCAAATTCCAAATAATTTTCCAAATTATTTACTTTCCAAAATATCTTTACAAGATATATAATTTTCACATTTCAAAATAAATCAATATTTATTTTTCTAAACCAATCCCACTTTCTTTTATAAATTCCATAGTGAATTTATATTCCAAAATATTCATGCATATACGATTTCAATTCTTCATTTCAATTTATCTTCAGAAAAATAAATTCTCAAAACGTTTCATTTCACATTGGAAAACATTTCCATACTTATTTATAAATAAGTAATTCATAAATCTTTTTATTTTCAACACTTGGAAAATATTCAATATACTTAAATCGAAATTAAGTATATATTTCATTCTTTAAGGAAATCATTCTCTTTAAAATATTTATTTGGGCCAAAACGAATGTTGCGTAAAACATCGTTACGACAACCCAAAATCACTAGTATAGGGATTCGTAATTAAAATAGATATATAAATCCCAATACTATACAAAACATTTCCTTTCGGAAATCATTTACTATAACAACAGTGTTATAGTCCACTATTTCCTTTTATTTCTCGAAAACGTCTATTTCAACAATAAACGTTGAAATCTATGGTTTCGAATCTCAACACATTTTAAAACATCGTTAGATCGTTTTAATTCTATTTCAAATATCACATTCAAAACAATTTCTTTAACATATTATTCACTATTCAAAAACGTGAATATACTACGTTAACAATTTTTCATCCTTTTATACATTTTATTTTAAAGTATTATTCACAGTCAAAAATGTGAATATAACTCCATTAATAGGTTTCAACAATTTACTTATCAAAATAAGTTGTTTGTGAATTTATAAAACAACGTTTATAAATCCCATTTCTAATTATTTTATAACAACTTCCTTTTATAAATTTTCTTTATTAACCTATTCGATTTATAACTCAATTATAAACTAAAGGTTCATATTATAAGTTAAATACTTATAATTTATTCGTTCACAACAATCGTTCCTTTGAACTTCATAATTATAAATCTTATAACTTATAAGATTCAATTATTCACCCAAATCTATTCTTTTATAATTTCACAAAATTTATAAATCTTACTATTTATAAATTTCATTTATAACTTCACCATTTAAAATTTTATAAATTCCATTCATTTACAAAATTCATTTTCACTTCATTCAAACACTTATAAAAACTCGTTTTATAATGTCCATATTTCAATTTATAAATATCCATTTATAAATCTCTTAATATAAATCAATTTATATTATTCTTTTAAAACGTCTTTAAACTCCTTTAAAAACTTCATCATTCTCTTGATTTATAAAATAATTAAATTTTATAAATTCTATATTTAAACTTTTTATAAATAAATTCAGAAATCCCGATTTAAACTATTTTATAAAATCATTAGCATCATATTCTCAAAAATCAGTTTTTAACTATTTTTCTCAAAAATCATAATTTTTATAACTTTAAAAATTATAACGTTTATTTATTTAAAATAGATCAAATTCCAAACATATAGTATATTTTCAAAAATCATTTTAAAATTCCAAATTTGGTCCAATGATGCTACACACCAAATAGTCAATCACGACTACAACGATATCATATATCGATATGATAATCCATCAAATATCAAAATATCTGAAATCAAATAAATACTGTTGAGGAATCCTGTTGGATCCCTCCAACCTGTTTTCCTGCATCCACAAACATTAGCACAATACCAATTTCGCTCCAGTACGAAATTATCGCGGTATATGGGATTTAAAATATTATCCGCTTAATAACGGCGCAATAGGGTCTCATCCGCTAACAAAAATCGAGAAATCAATAACTCCAATATATACATATGCCAATATATATATATATATATATATATATTGCTATTATATATAATACCAATTTCACTGTTTATGAAATATTCGCGGTATATGTTTTTATTAAATAACATCCGCTTACTAACGGCGCATAATGTCTATTTTAACAATCAATAGATATTAATCAACATTCAAACATGCATTCAAATATTTTAAATCTAACTATTTAAAATAAAATCGAAACTGATTCGATTGAGTGAGAAGTTCTCACCTTGATTTTAATTTCCGTTTTAGCGATTTATTTCGAATAAAATTAAACGGACGTTTAATTTTACCCAAAATTTTCACTAACTCCAAACGACTCCAATCCAATTTCATTGCGTAGTGCTCGTCCATACGATTCCAACGCAACTGATTTCGCGCGTTTTCGACCTCGTATGAAAAAGTTATGATTTTTATAAGATTACACGAATTAATTTATATACAAATTACAACATATATTTTTATATTATAAACCTAGAATGCATCTGAGCCCTTGGATCCAAAACATGCTACATCAGGCCGCACGTTCCCCCCCCCCCCCCAATTCTTCCTCTCCTCTTCGTTCGTGACTCCCTGTAGCCGAACCCATTAGCATGATTAGGGTTAAATTTTTTACCTCCATCACTCGATGATAATTCGATCAGACAACACCATCACGCGCGCCCAGTCTAGCACCACCCACGGCCAAGGTCCGGTCGAACTCGGCTATCCCTATAGCCTCGAAATGCGTGCGCAACTGCAGGTCCTTGAAGACGATTTGCCGCCAATCCATCGCATGATTTTCGATCATAACCGTTGAATATAAGGATCTCACGTAGCTCTACAACTTTGTAGTTGGAGATTTCTTGAATGGGTTTGTGGATTGAAAGATAATTGAAGAAAAGAAATGGTGATTTTCGGCCATAGATGTAGGTGAACGGCGGCTGAGCAAATATTAGGGTTTAGAAACTTTTATTTTTATTTTTGTGAATTTTTGGGGTATTTATAGGAAATTTTCCAATTCACTATTCATTTCGATTTTCCAAACTCCGATTTACGCGCCGTGACCGACGTTCCTAGGGTTTATCCCGCGTTCCGGACACAATGGAACAGGTTTCGGAAGCTAATGCGGACATCTGTGCGAGTTATGGCTATAAACGCTCAATTTAAATTAAACCGATTTAAATCGATTTCTAGGCGTTTTAATTTGTGCCGGACAAATGGTAAATCCAATTGACTTGAAATTTGAAACCTTACAATAATATCACATTACGGATCCGATGAAACTGGTTTCGTCGAAATCCGAGACTTTTTGAAAAATGGCTATTTTAACTCGCCAAATTAAAATTAAAATAATTCGATGCGTTTCAAGCTGCCACGATCAAACGATAGCTCCGATTGACACGAAAATTGAAATCCGGTAATAATTAACTATTACGGATCCAATGGAACTGGTTTTGTTCAATTCTGAGACTGTTCAAAAATTGGCTATTTTCACTAGTCGATTTAAATATTAAAATATTCAATTTTCACAAATTAACTTTTAATTCGATTTTAAAAGTTCTAAAATATCATTCTAACTCCAATATGATAAAATAAAATTTTACAAATCATTTTCAATCATATTTAACCCAATTTTCAATTATTTTCATAATTTAACATATTAAATTATCGATTTAATTATTCAATTAAATTCAATAATTCAAATTAAATTTTATTTGACTTATAAATTCACTTGTTAATATTTAGAATTAATTAAATATTCAAATTTTAATTACTAAAATTCCTGGGTCGTTACAATCTTCCCCACTTAAAAGAATTTCGTCCTCGAAATTATTAAGTAAGAAAGTCACAAAATTTATTAATTTTCCCAAAATTCATAGTTAAACTTCTTACAATACTTTACTAAGTTTTCAAATCATACTTAGTTATCTTTTCAAAAACAACTACTATTGTTTAACTTTCAATTCCAAAATCAAAGTTAAAGTTTTCAAAATTTTCCAATTTACTCAAATTTTTTCTAACGCCTTAAATTTCGGAAAAATTCGCCATAGTCTCCTTTGCGCGGCTCGATCCGAGGAAAAAAAAATGACAGTATATATATCACAAATATACATCTCATCAAGTAATGAGGCATCCCGAAGGGAAAAAATGTAAAAGTACGATATTTAATCCGAGATATGTACCTTATATTTTATTAGCAAGCATATACGGCTAATATAGCGCGAAAGCGAGCTCCAAATGCGAAGCAAACGCGATCCGCACTTACTAATCACTCAACAAACAACATGAGAATCATACATATAGATAATAGTATCGATATACAACATATAGCAACATAATAACTATATATGCCAACATAGCAAATGCAGTAAAGGCAACAAATGCAAACATCAACCAACTATCATCCATAACCAACAAATATTCATTCATATTCTCATTAATATTCAATGAAATGGTTTTCCATTTAAATCACATTTGATTCATTTACAGTGGATGTTTTTACTAACATTCATTTTCAATTAGTTCATATTCACTAATTCATATTCAAGTTGGTTCACTCCCAAATCAAATTCAATTTCATTAACTCTTAATGAATTATATACAATCAACTAACAATCATATAACAATCAATGTATAATAATTACAACCAAATTCCTTTGCTTATATTCATTCAATTTGGTTTTAACACCATCACTTTCAATTGGTTCAATTAAATTGATTTCCATTCAATCTTTCAACTTCCAATAACATAAGATTTTAATGAATTAACACTTATATTCATTATTCCATATCAATTTAATTCATATTCAATTGATTTACGTTCAATCCATTAATTCAATTCAATTTCTAAAGTTGAATTTCATTTATATAACTCAAGTTCACATTTATCACTTAATTCAGCTTCCAAATTCTAAAGTAAATTTTCATTTAACTTTAAATTCATTTTTATTTATAACTCATATTCATATAGTTTCACTTCTTATATATATAAGTTTATTTTACAATTGTAAATCACTTTAATTATAATTCAATTCTTATAATTCATTTGCTTATACAATTATTCTTTTATTTAGATTATTCAAACAACTAAACAATCAACTTACATACACTTTAATAATTCTGAAAAATTATTTCTTTATATATAAAATATATAATCAAGGTAAAATTATTTCATTTATCAAATTTAAAACAATATTGTGTCGATTTGTTCTGTACAAGTGTTTAGAGATCCCTATCAACAACGTTAATTACTCGTATTAACCAGAATCTATATACCACTCAACAAACCAATCATCACAATATAAAACAATTTTATATTCACTAACAAATACGCTCTCATAGCTATTATCACACTCAAACTCATTCTAGAGCACTACTGACTCTATCTCTAATGAGTAATACCCAACAGAACCA
The DNA here is from genome assembly GCA_030765085.1 of Allium cepa. NCBI lineage: Eukaryota > Viridiplantae > Streptophyta > Magnoliopsida > Asparagales > Amaryllidaceae > Allium > Allium cepa. Next base: position 244,612,712 of record CM060929.1, on the reverse strand, counting down.
TGGTTGTCGCTTAACCATATGCTCTGATACCAAATGTAACGTCCCGGAAATTTTCGACTTTCGAAAATTCAACATCGATACTCACTTTATCGACTGCCGAGAAATCGAAGGCCAAAAACCCGAAAAGTTATGGTTTAAGAAAAAGAATTTTAGAAAAGAGAAGAGAAAAAGATAGAAGATTAAGAGAAAAGAGAATAGAAAAAGATAGGGAAAAGGAAATAGAGAAAACAGAAAAATAGAGAAGAGATAGAATTTTTTTTTTTAAATAGAAGAAAAAGAGAATAGAGAACATAGAACGGAACAGAAAACAACAGAACAACATCAGAATCTCACAATTCGCAGCGGAACAACATATAATAATAAATGAATAATCTTTAAACAAAGAACTATATCAGTTATTGCATTTTATACATTTCATTTCATTACATCATATCATCAGAGTATACAACATCAAACAAACAGCGGAAAAAGAAATACTATATAACTAGTAATACGTCATGCCATCCAGCTTGCCTCCAGCAAATCCAGAATATCCAGAATATCCTGATAAACCTTAACTCTTGACTGCCCGTGTGGAAATTGGTGGGCACCCAGAGTTTAGGAAGGAAAACAATAAACTCCAAGTCAGTCACGTGACTGGTGTGAGAACTCAAGACAGTTTATTATCTTTAAAATAAAATAGAGGAATATTTTTAAATTTAATTCGCAATGCTTTTAAAAATGAGACTACCATAAGGCCTCCCGCACACACACACAATGCAAACGCAGAATCGGAGGAGATTTCTCCTTATGATAGTCAAAGATGCTTGATACGCATTTAAAAGAACATTTGATATTATTATTAGTGCATAGTGTAGGAAAAATTCATTTCGAAAGTAGAATATAAATCTTAGCCAACATACGACCATTATCGTATGCCTACTATAGCTACCATCCAAACAGTGGGGCGCCACCATAAGTGAATGATAGGTTCTACAACTAATACCGTACAAGTCACGTATTGTTTCTTTGGATTTCCAACGAATGATCAGGCCAAGGAACTTCCCATTACCACATGAGAATGCCTCTGGATGGACATCCCCGAAAACCAAACCGGATCTCTACCAACACAAGGCCGGGTTACCCCTAACTGAGTAACAACTGACCGAATATGCCATCCCCCGGTCTTTTGGGACCTTTCACCGAGCGCTCGCAATCAATTCACACAATCATAACAAAGTATTTTCAACATGAGTAAGTATCTGGGCTCCATACCATGATACCACCCTTTTCCAGAAGGAAATGCACACATCCTAAAGGGCGCTACCCCTCATAACCTTGCTGCTTCTTTCCTGTTTTGACCATTCACGGGGTGTGAGGCTCGACGAAGTCACGTCCACAAAAACATACTTTATACAAAAGCCATGCTTTGGGTCAACAAATGATCATAGAGATGATCACCAAGATAGACGATCAAATAAACGATCCTATCACAAATAATCAACACAATGATCATTTACAGCAACACTCAGCATGTCACATTACCAAATTGGGAATATATCGCTGATAACTTCAACTATATAACCTCTGAGCTCGTACGTCTCAGAGAAGGGTGTTAAGCTAAAAGAATAAATTCTTCGCCACCAACAGAAATATATTTGAAAGAAATCGGCTTTATATCTCAACTTGTAATGTCAGACATACAATCCATACAAGTCTGTTCCGGGCTCGAACAAAACCGAAGGCACTTACAAAGAAGTCCTTGCAATCCGGATATTCACAATCCTGATCGGATTCACCATCACATATGGAGAACTCAATACCGTAGCTACTCGGTGCAGAGTAAATCGACAGGTCATCCTATCTCTCTTGCAAATACCGGGTCTTCAACACCGATCTTCAATGTAATTCACAACGACGTATCACATATTCGGAATGGGTTATACGACCCCATGGTCCTTTCCCGGTTAACCCGAATAGTGAGCGCTTATTCAAAAATAAGTGTGGCATTCAAATTCAAACAAATCACATTAAGTACCCATTCAAAGGGAAATATTGATAGTCGGCTATTGAACTATCAATAGATATGCACACATCACCAGATTCCAAATAATTTTCCAAATTATTTACTTTCCAAAATATCTTTACAAGATATATAATTTTCACATTTCAAAATAAATCAATATTTATTTTTCTAAACCAATCCCACTTTCTTTTATAAATTCCATAGTGAATTTATATTCCAAAATATTCATGCATATACGATTTCAATTCTTCATTTCAATTTATCTTCAAAAAAATAAATTCTCAAAACGTTTCATTTCACATTGGAAAACATTTCCATACTTATTTATAAATAAGTAATTCATAAATCTTTTTATTTTCAACACTTGGAAAATATTCAATATACTTAAATCGAAATTAAGTATATATTTCATTCTTTAAGGAAATCATTCTCTTTAACATATTTATTTGGGCCAAAACGAATGTTGCGTAAAACATCTTTACGACAACCCAAAATCACTAGTATAGGGATTCGTAATTAAAATAGATATATAAATCCCAATACTATACAAAACATTTCCTTTCGGAAATCATTTACTATAACAACAGTGTTATAGTCCACTATTTCCTTTTATTTCTCGAAAACGTCTATTTCAACAATAAACGTTGAAATCTATGGTTTCGAATCTCAACACATTTTAAAACATCGTTAGATCATTTTAATTCTATTTCAAATATCACATTCAAAACAATTTCTTTAACATATTATTCACTATTCAAAAACGTGAATATACTACGTTAACAATTTTTCATCCTTTTATACATTTTATTTTAAAGTATTATTCACAGTCAAAAATGTGAATATAACTCCATTAATAGGTTTCAACAATTTACTTATCAAAATAAGTTGTTTGCGAATTTATAAAACAACGTTTATAAATTCCATTTCTAATTATTTTATAACAACTTCCTTTTATAAATTTTCTTTATTAACCTATTCGATTTATAACTCAATTATAAACTAAAGGTTCATATTATAAGTTAAATACTTATAATTTATTCGTTCACAACAATCGTTCCTTTGAACTTCATAATTATAAATCTTATAACTTATAAGATTCAATTATTCACCCAAATCTATTCTTTTATAATTTCACAAAATTTATAAATCTTACTATTTATAAATTTCATTTATAACTTCACCATTTAAAATTTTATAAATTCCATTCATTTACAAAATTCATTTTCACTTCATTCAAACACTTATAAAAACTCGTTTTATAATGTCCATATTTCAATTTATAAATATCCATTTATAAATCTCTTAATATAAATCAATTTATATTATTCTTTTAAAACGTCTTTAAACTCCTTTAAAAACTTCATCATTCTCTTGATTTATAAAATAATTAAATTTTATAAATTCTATATTTAAACTTTTTATAAATAAATTCAGAAATCCCGATTTAAACTATTTTATAAAATCATTAGCATCATATTCTCAAAAATCAGTTTTTAACTATTTTTCTCAAAAATCATAATTTTTATAACTTTAAAAATTATAACGTTTATTTATTTAAAATAGATCAAATTCCAAACATATAGTATATTTTCAAAAATCATTTTAAAATTCCAAATTTGGTCCAATGATGCTACACACCAAATAGTCAATCACGACTACAACGATATCATATATCGATATGATAATCCATCAAATATCAAAATATCTGAAATCAAATAAATACTGTTGAGGAATCCTGTTGGATCCCTCCAACCTGGTTTCCTGCATCCACAAACATTAGCACAATACCAATTTCGCTCCAGTACGAAATTATCGCGGTATATGGGATTTAAAATATTATCCGCTTAATAACGGCGCAATAGGGTCTCATCCGCTAACAAAAATGTGGGAAATCAATAACTCCAATATATACATATGCCAATATATATATATATATATATATTGCTATTATATATAATACCAATTTCACTGTTTATGAAATATTCGCGGTATATGTTTTTATTAAATAACATCCGCTTACTAACGGCGCATAATGTCTATTTTAACAATCAATAGATATTAATCAACATTCAAACATGCATTCAAATATTTTAAATCTAACTATTTAAAATAAAATCGAAACTGATTCGATTGAGTGAGAAGTTCTCACCTTGATTTTAATTTCCGTTTTAGCGATTTATTTCGAATAAAATTAAACGGACGTTTAATTTTACCCAAAATTTTTACTAACTCCAAACGACTCCAATCCAATTTCATTGCGTAGTGCTCGTCGATACGATTCCAACGCAACTGATTTCGCGCGTTTTCGACCTCGTATGAAAAAGTTATGATTTTTATAAGATTACACGAATTAATTTATATACAAATTACAACATATATTTTTATATTATAAACCTAGAATGCATCTGAGCCCTTGGATCCAAAACATGCTACATCAGGCCGCACGTTCCCCCCCCCCCCCAATTCTTCCTCTCCTCTTCGTTCGTGACTCCCTGTAGCCGAACCCATTAGCATGATTAGGGTTAAATTTTTTACCTCCATCACTCGATGATAATTCGATCAGACAACACCATCACGCGCGCCCAGTCTAGCACCACCCACGGCCAAGGTCCGGTCGAACTCGGCTATCCCTATAGCCTCGAAATGCGTGCGCAACTGCAGGTCCTTGAAGACGATTTGCCGCCAATCCATCGCATGATTTTTGATCATAACCGTTGAATATAAGGATCTCACGTAGCTCTACAACTTTGTAGTTGGAGATTTCTTGAATGGGTTTGTGGATTGAAAGATAATTGAAGAAAAGAAATGGTGATTTTCGGCCATAGATGTAGGTGAACGGCGGCTGAGCAAATATTAGGGTTTAGAAACTTTTATTTTTATTTTTGTGAATTTTTGGGGTATTTATAGGAAATTTTCCAATTCACTATTCATTTCGATTTTCAAACTCCGATTTACGCGCCGTGACCGACGTTCCTAGGGTTTATCCCGCGTTCCGGACACAATGGAACAGGTTTCGGAAGCTAATGCGGACATCTGTGCGAGTTATGGCTATAAACGCTCAATTTAAATTAAACCGATTTAAATCGATTTCTAGGCGTTTTAATTTGTGCCGGACAAACGGTAAATCCAATTGACTTGAAATTTGAAACCTTACAATAATATCACATTACGGATCCGATGAAACTGGTTTCGTCGAAATCCGAGACTTTTCGAAAAATGGCTATTTTAACTCGCCAAATTAAAATTAAAATAATTCGATGCGTTTCAAGCTGCCACGATCAAACGATAGCTCCGATTGACACGAAAATTGAAATCCGATAATAATTAACTATTACGGATCCAATGGAACTGGTTTCGTTCAATTCTGAGACTGTTCAAAAATTGGCTATTTTCACTAGTCGATTTAAATATTAAAATATTCAATTTTCACAAATTAACTTTTAATTCGATTTTAAAAGTTCTAAAATATCATTCTAACTCCAATATGATAAAATAAAATTTTACAAATTATTTTCAATCATATTTAACCCAATTTTCAATTATTTTCATAATTTAACATATTAAATTATCGATTTAATTATTCAATTAAATTCAATAATTCAAATTAAATTTTATTTGACTTATAAATTCACTTATTAATATTTAGAATTAATTAAATATTCAAATTTTAATTGCTAAAATTCCTGGGTCGTTACAATCTTCCCCACTTAAAAGAATTTCGTCCTCGAAATTATTAAGTAAGAAAGTCACAAAATTTATTAATTTTCCCAAAATTCATAGTTAAACTTCTTACAATACTTTACTAAGTTTTCAAATCATACTTAGTTATCTTTTCAAAAACAACTACTATTGTTTAACTTTCAATTCCAAAATCAAAGTTAAAGTTTTCAAAATTTTCCAATTTACTACAAATTTTTTCTAACGCCTTAAATTTCGGAAAAATTCGCCATAGTCTCCTTTGCGCGGCTCGATCCGAGGAAAAAAAATGACAGTATATATATCACAAATATACATCTCATCAAGTAATGAGGCATCCCGAAGGGAAAAAATGTAAAAGTACGATATTTAATCCGAGATATGTACCTTATATTTTATTAGCAAGCATATACGGCTAATATAGCACGAAAGCGAGCTCCAAATGCGAAGCAAACGCGATCCGCACCTACTAATCACTCAACAAACAACATGAGAATCATACATATAGATAATAGTATCGATATACAACATATAGCAACATAATAACTATATATGCCAACATAACAAATGCAGTAAAGGCAACAAATGCAAACATCAACCAACTATCATCCATAACCAACAAATATTCATTCATATTCTCATTAATATTCAATGAAATGGTTTTCCATTTAAATCACATTTGATTCATTTACAGTGGATGTTTTTACTAACATTCATTTTCAATTAGTTCATATTCACTAATTCATATTCAAGTTGGTTCACTTCCAAATCAAATTCAATTTCATTAACTCTTAATGAATTATATACAATCAACTAACAATCATATAACAATCAATGTATAATAATTACAACCAAATTCCTTTGCTTATATTCATTCAATTTGGTTTTAACACCATCACTTTCAATTGGTTCAATTAAATTGATTTCCATTCAATCTTTCAACTTCCAATAACATAAGATTTTAATGAATTAACACTTATATTCATTATTCCATATCAATTTAATTCATATTCAATTGATTTACGTTCAATCCATTAATTAAATTCAATTTCTAAAGTTGAATTTCATTTATATAACTCAAGTTCACATTTATCACTTAATTCAGCTTCCAAATTCTAAAGTAAATTTTCATTTAACTTTAAATTCATTTTTATTTATAACTCATATTCATATAGTTTCACTTCTTATATATATAAGTTTATTTTACAATTGTAAATCACTTTAATTATAATTCAATTCTTATAATTCATTTGCTTATACAATTATTCTTTTATTTAGATTATTCAAACAACTAAACAATCAACTTACATACACTTTAATAATTCTGAAAAATTATTTCTTTATATATAAAATATATAATCAAGGTAAAATTATTTCATTTATCAAATTTAAAACAATATTGTGTCGATTTGTTCTGTACAAGTGTTTAGAGATCCCTATCAACAACGTTAATTACTCGTATTAACCAGAATCTATATACCACTCAACAAACCAATCATCACAATATAAAACAATTTTATATTCACTAACAAATACGCTCTCATAGCTATTATCACACTCAAACTCATTCTAGAGCACTACTGACTCTATCTCTAATGAGTAATACCCAACAGAACCATGGTTGTCGCTTAACCATATGCTCTGATACCAAATGTAACGTCCCGGAAATTTTCGACTTTCGAAAATTCAACATCGATACTCACTTTATCGACTGCTGAGAAATCGAAGGCCAAAAACCCGAAAAGTTATGGTTTAAGAAAAAGAATTTTAGAAAAGAGAAGAGAAAAAGATAGAAGATAAAGAGAAAAGAGAATAGAAAAAGATAGGGAAAAGGAAATAGAGAAAACAGAAAAATAGAGAAGAGATAGAATTTTTTTTTTAAATAGAAGAAAAAGAGAATAGAGAACATAGAACGGAACAGAAAACAACAGAACAACATCAGAATCTCACAATTCGCAGCGGAACAACATATAATAATAAATGAATAATCTTTAAACAAAGAACTATATCAGTTATTGCATTTTATACATTTCATTTCATTACATCATATCATCAGAGTATACAACATCAAACAAACAGCGGAAAAAGAAATACTATATAACTAGTAATACGTCATGCCATCCAGCTTGCCTCCAGCAACTCCAGAATATCCAGAATATCCTGGTAAACCTTAACTCTTGACTGCCCGTGTGGAAATTGGTGGGCACCCAGAGTTTAGGAAGGAAAACAATAAACTCCAAGTCAGTCATGTGACTGGTTTGAGAACTCAAGACAGTTTATTATCTTTAAAATCAAATAGAGGAATATTTTTAAATTTAATTCGCAATGCTTTTAAAAATGAGACTACCATAAGGCCTCCCGCACACACACACAATGCAAACGCAGAATCGGAGGAGATTTCTCCTTATGATAGTCAAAGATGCTTGATACGCATTTAAAAGAACATTTGATATTATTATTAGTGCATAGTGTAGGAAAAATTCATTTTGAAAGTAGAATATAAATCTTAGCCAACATACGACCATTATCGTATGCCTACTATAGCTACCATCCAAACAGTGGGGCGCCACCATAAGTGAATGATAGGTTCTACAACTAATACCGTACAAGTCACGTATTGTTTCTTTGGATTTCCAACGAATGATCAGGCCAAGGAACTTCCCATTGCCACATGAGAATGCCTCTGGATGGACATACCCGAAAACCAAACCGGATCTCTACCAACACAAGGCCGAGTTACCCCTAACCGAGTAACAACTGACCGAATATGCCATCCCCCGGTCCTTTGGGACCTTTCACCGAGCGCTCGCAATCAATTCACACAATCATAACAAAGTGTTTTCAACATGAGTAAGTATCTGGGCTCCATACCATGATACCACCCTTTTCCAGAAGGAAATGCACACATCCTAAAGGGCGCTACCCCTCATAACCTTGCTGCTTCTTTCCTGTTTTGACCATTCACGGGGTGTGAGGCTCGACGAAGTCACGTCCACAAAAACATACTTTATACAAAAGCCATGCTTTGGGTCAACAAATGATCATAGAGATGATCACCAAGATAGACGATCAAATAAACGATCCTATCACAAATAATCAACACAATGATCATTTACAGCAACACTCAGCATGTCACATTACCAAATTGGGAATATATCGCTGATAACTTCAACTATATAACCTCTGAGCTCGTACGTCTCAGAGAAGGGTGTTAAGCTAAAAGAATAAATTCTTCGCCACCAACAGAAATATATTTGAAAGAAATCGGCTTTATATCTCATCTTGTAATGTCAGACATACAATCCATACAAGTCTATTCCGGGCTCGAACAAAACCGAAGGCACTTACAAAGAAGTCCTTGCAATCCGGATATTCACAATCCTGATCGGATTCACCATCACATATGGAGAACTCAATACCATAGCTACTCGGTGCAGAGTCAATCGACAGGTCATCCTATCGCTCTTGCAAATACCGGGTCTTCAACACCGATCTTCAATGCAATTCACAACGACGTATCACATATTCGGAATGGGTTATACGACCCCATGGTCCTTTCCCGGTTAACCCGAATAGTGAGCGCTTATTCAAAAATAAGTGTGGCATTCAAATTCAAACAAATCACATTAAGTACCCATTCAAAGGGAAATATTGATAGTCGGCTATTGAACTATCAATAGATATGCACACATCACCAGATTCCAAATAATTTTCCAAATTATTTACTTTCCAAAATATCTTTACAAGATATATAATTTTCACATTTCAAAATAAATCAATATTTATTTTTCTAAACCAATCCCACTTTCTTTTATAAATTCCATAGTGAATTTATATTCCAAAATATTCATGCATATACGATTTCAATTCTTCATTTCAATTTATCTTCAAAAAAATAAATTCTCAAAACGTTTCATTTCACATTGGAAAACATTTCCATACTTATTTATAAATAAGTAATTCATAAATCTTTTTATTTTCAACACTTGGAAAATATTCAATATACTTAAATCGAAATTAAGTATATATTTCATTCTTTAAGGAAATCATTCTCTTTAACATATTTATTTGGGCCAAAACGAATGTTGCGTAAAACATCGTTACGACAACCCAAAATCACTAGTATAGGGATTCGTAATTAAAATAGATATATAAATCCCAATACTATACAAAACATTTCCTTTCGGAAATCATTTACTATAACAACAGTGTTATAGTCCACTATTTCCTTTTATTTCTCGAAAACGTCTATTTCAACAATAAACGTTGAAATCTATGGTTTCGAATCTCAACACATTTTAAAACATCGTTAGATCGTTTTAATTCTATTTCAAATATCACATTCAAAACAATTTCTTTAACATATTATTCACTATTCAAAAACGTGAATATACTACGTTAACAATTTTTCATCCTTTTATACATTTTATTTTAAAGTATTATTCACAGTCAAAAATGTGAATATAACTCCATTAATAGGTTTCAACAATTTACTTATCAAAATAAGTTGTTTGTGAATTTATAAAACAACGTTTATAAATTCCATTTCTAATTATTTTATAACAACTTCCTTTTATAAATTTTCTTTATTAACCTATTCGATTTATAACTCAATTATAAACTAAAGGTTCATATTATAAGTTAAATACTTATAATTTATTCGTTCACAACAATCGTTCCTTTGAACTTCATAATTATAAATCTTATAACTTATAAGATTCAATTATTCACCCAAATCTATTCTTTTATAATTTCACAAAATTTATAAATCTTACTATTTATAAATTTCATTTATAACTTCACCATTTAAAATTTTATAAATTCCATTCATTTACAAAATTCATTTTCACTTCATTCAAACACTTATAAAAACTCGTTTTATAATGTCCATATTTCAATTTATAAATATCCATTTATAAATCTCTTAATATAAATCAATTTATATTATTCTTTTAAAACGTCTTTAAACTCCTTTAAAAACTTCATCATTCTCTTGATTTATAAAATAATTAAATTTTATAAATTCTATATTTAAACTTTTTATAAATAAATTCAGAAATCCCGATTTAAACTATTTTATAAAATCATTAGCATCATATTCTCAAAAATCAGTTTTTAACTATTTTTCTCAAAAATCATAATTTTTATAACTTTAAAAATTATAACGTTTATTTATTTAAAATAGATCAAATTCCAAACATATAGTATATTTTCAAAAATCACTTTTAAAATCATTTTAAAATTCCAAATTTGGTCCAATGATGCTACACACCAAATAGTCAATCACGACTACAACGATATCATATATCGATATGATAATCCATCAAATATCAAAATATCTGAAATCAAATAAATACTGTTGAGGAATCCTGTTGGATCCCTCCAACCTGTTTTCCTGCATCCACAAACATTAGCACAATACCAATTTCGCTCCAGTACGAAATTATCGCGGTATATGGGATTTAAAATATTATCCGCTTAATAACGGCGCATAGGGTCTCATCCGCTAACAAAAATGCGGGAAATCAATAACTCCAATATATACATATGCCAATATATATATATTGCTATTATATATAATACCAATTTCACTGTTTATGAAATATTCGCGGTATATGTTTTTATTAAATAACATCCGCTTACTAACGACGCATAATGTCTATTTTAACAATCAATAGATATTAATCAACATTCAAACATGCATTCAAATATTTTAAATCTAACTATTTAAAATAAAATCGAAACTGATTCGATTGAGTGAGAAGTTCTCACCTTGATTTTAATTTTCGTTTTAGCGATTTATTTCGAATAAAATTAAACGGACGTTTAATTTTACCCAAAATTTTCACTAACTCCAAACGACTCCAATCCAATTTCATTGCGTAGTGCTCGTCCATACGATTCCAACGCAACTGATTTCGCGCGTTTTCGACCTCGTATGAAAAAGTTATGATTTTTATAAGATTACACGAATTAATTTATATACAAATTACAACATATATTTTTATATTATAAACCTAGAATGCATCTGAACCCTTGGATCCGAAACATGCTACATCAGGCCGCACGTTCCCCTCCCCCCCCCCATTCTTCCTCTCCTCTTCGTTCGTGACTCCCTGTAGCCGAACCCATTAGCATGATTAGGGTTAATTTTTTTACCTCCATCACTCGATGATAATTCGATCAGACAACACCATCACGCGCGCCCAGTCTAGCACCACCCACGGCCAAGGTCCGGTCGAACTCGGCTATCCCTATAGCCTCGAAATGCGTGCGCAACTGTAGGTCCTTGAAGATGATTTGCCGCCAATCCATCGCATGATTTTCGATCATAACCGTTGAATATAAGGATCTCACGTAGCTCTACAACTTTGTAGTTGGAGATTTCTTGAATGGGTTTGTGGATTGAAAGATAATTGAAGAAAAGAAATGGTGATTTTCGGCCATAGATGTAGGTGAACGGCGGCTGAGCAAATATTAGGGTTTAGAAACTTTTACTTTTATTTTTGTGAATTTTTGGGGTATTTATAGGAAATTTTCCAATTCACTATTCATTTCGATTTTCCAAACTCCGATTTACGCGCCGTGACCGACGTTCCTAGGGTTTATCCCGCGTTCCGGACACAATGGAACAGGTTTCGGAAGCTAATTCGGACATCTGTGCGCGTTATGGCTATAAACGCTCAATTTAAATTAAACCGATTTAAATCGATTTCTAGACGTTTTAATTTGTACCGGACAAACGGTAAATCCAATTGACTTGAAATTTGAAACCTTACAATAATATCACATTACGGATCCGATGAAACTGGTTTCGTCGAAATCCGAGACTTTTTGAAAAATGGCTATTTTAACTCGCCAAATTAAAATTAAAATAATTCGATGCGTTTCAAGCTTCCACGATCAAACGATAGCTCCGATTGACACGAAAATTGAAATCCGGCAATAATTAACTATTACGGATCCAATGGAACTGGTTTCGTTCAATTCTGAGACTGTTCAAAAATTGGCTATTTTCACTAGCCGATTTAAATATTAAAATATTCAATTTTCACAAATTAACTTTTAATTCCATTTTAAAAGTTCTAAAATATCATTCTAACTCCAATATGATAAAATAAAATTTTACAAATCATTTTCAATCATATTTAACCCAATTTTCAATTATTTTCATAATTTAACATATTAAATTATCGATTTATTATTCAATTAAATTCAATAATTCAAATTAAATTTTATTTGACTTATAAATTCACTTATTAATATTTAGAATTAATTAAATATTCAAATTTTAATTACTAAAATTCCTGGGTCGTTACACATTCTTAATTACAACAAGTAAATAAAAATTTTATTTTATTAATTAATCTTAATTTATCTCAACCTTAGTTAATTAAAACAAATTCTTTATTAAACTTAAACTTTATTGTAACATTAAACATTACTTTAAATTTGGAATTAATTACAAAATCAATTCTAATATAATTATTTTAAATAAGACAAATTCAAAACATTTGATTTTAAAGTTAAACTTGAAAACTTGTTCAAATAATTTATTTAGAAACTTAGTTTATTTTGCTTTTAACCTAGAAACATTTCAAAGATCAAAGTGTCATCGTTTTGCCCTTCAAAACATTCCCTGTACAACAGAAATTAGACCATCATTAGAACCCGAGCCCAATCCCTTCAAACCCGATCCAAACACGGAACACAATCCCTTCTCTCCTGCTTCGAGCGAAAATCTCTTCGTGTTAAACCCGAGATTTCCACTACACGAACTCGAGTCAATCTTCGAGAAAACGAGCAAAAACCCGAGTCCCCAAACCCTATTCCCTGCTTCGAGAAATAACCCTGCAAACCCGAAGAGAACTTCGAGCTTCCCTCTTCTCCCCAGAACCCATACCTCCTGATGCACGCAGCCGTACATGGTGCACGTGCACCATCGCTGTCGGCCACCCAAGGTCGTCGCGACAATCGTCGCCGATCACTCTAACACTCGTGAGCACATCCATAAACCCAGAACAAACAAAACATTATGACATCGAATTCGAGCATCACACTCGAACAATTGCAGAAAACATCGTCCACCAATTCCATCGCCGCCGGCCAATCCAACACCGATGAACATCGCTGTTCCTACCACAAAACCGCCATGTCTCGTACTCACTTACCCTCACGTCGCGATCGCCTCCAGTTCAACATACATGTCGCAAAATCCACTTCAGTCAGCCGAAACATAAACCAAAATAAACCCTAGATCGATCCATTCCCATTGATTCAACAATTAGAAAAATTCTTTTGCATTTTTCCCTTCATCCATGATACACAAGCAAGCTTCATCCAAAATTTCGACAACAATTAATGAGTAAATCATCGGCAATCGCCCAAATTCCCAATTTCGAACAAAACCAAATTTCTCATCAATTTGTCAACTAAAAATTATGATATTAACTCCTAAATTCATGATTTCCTGCCATGATTACAATCATGCAATCAAAACTCAAAATTTAATTAACTAAATTTTTTTGACCCTCACTTTGATTTTACTGTAAATTTAAAAAATGGGCTAATTATTCACTTTTAAAACTTACAATTATTTTTAGATGATAGATTACTTGTTTACAAACAACCTTTGTTTACAATTCATAAGCCAAATTTAATTCATCAATTAGTTATTTAATTTATTACGAAAATTGAAACTGTTATTATCATACAGAGTGTATGCTTTACCACACAGGTATTCAAATGAAAGAAGATAAGCATGCATCCATTTAAATCCAAGAAATCAGGTAAATCATCATGGATTCATACGCATAACTAAATGGAATCCAAAATAAACTGTCTTTAAGAATTCATTTACGCACTTTGATTGTAGAAACAAAACAGTCCTCTCTTCTTCTTCTTGTTTTTTTTCTTCCAGGTTTGATCTCACTGCATTCTTCTAGAATTGATTTGCATGTTGAAGAATTCTCTGAGTTGTTTGATTCCAAATTGCATGTTGATAAATCCTGAATTGTTTGTTGATTTTGAATTGCTTGATTGCATTGATGAAGTCACTTGTCTCTGATTTCATTTGAAAATCTTGCATTATGTTGGAATTTCCAGATTCTCTTTTGTTTCAGATTTCTATAGCTTTTTTTTTTGTTTAGATGAAGATTAAGAGTAAACTCCTTCTTCATATTTTACAAATTTTAAATTTAAACTGAGTCACCAATAGAAATGCCACTTATCCCCTTTAAGATTTAATTTTCTTACACCTAAGTCTATATGTTGACAAGTGTTTTATTATTGATTTACAAGTGTTTTAGGTGTTTAATTAATGTTTTACAAATATTAATTTTCTTATTTACAAATTTATTTTAGTTATGAATAATTAAGTATGTAATATTCACATGAATATAATGTGTATTTATTTTATATAAATAAGCTTTAGATTTTTGTAAATATACATGTGAATTTATATAAACATTTATTTATACGTAACTTATGTTTTTGATCAAATCAATATAACATATATTTAAAATATACTCCCTTTTTAAATTTCAAATTCAAATTCAATCCTTTAAATTCCATTAAAAATTCAATTCAAGATCTATTCAAAATAAATACATATATAAACAATCTTGTCTAACTTAAATAATTTACTTATATAAACAATTATCATTACTTATTATTAAAAGAATACTTTGTCAATTTTAAGTTATTATATTAAGACATGATCAAATAAATATTTACGATTAGATTCATTTGTTAAATTTACAATTCAGTATTTCTATAAATTAACCCAATTATTATCAACAATAGATACTCCAAAATCTGGGTTATTACATTCCTCCCCCCTTTGAATCTTTTCGTCCTCGAAAAGGAACGAAACCAGAGTTTATTAAGATGCTAACTTTTTAGAAAAATTATTCTTTGAAGCACTTTTAAAATCTATATAATATGATAAAATAGCTTATAAAAATATCATTTTATAGCTCGATGTTTCAACAAGTCCATCCTCGTTCTTATAGAAATTCGGTCATACGTTGATGAGGCGTGAGACTGAAAATCTATAAATACTTAGTAGACTCATTTTCAACACCCAGTGAAAATACTTGGAAAATAATTTTATTGAAAACATAGAAAACAATTTTTGAAAATAGAGGATATATCTTTGGTGAGAATGCTCTGGAAATCATCACCCCCATCCATAGTCGCAGTTAACCCGATAGTTACGTTGCCATCCCGACAAAATCCACAGATAACTGTAGGCCTCCACGCCCCTCGATTACACCATGGAACCCGCTACAGATCGCAGTTACAACTGGGGTTACGTAGCTATCACAGCAAAAACCCATATAACTGTAGGCATCAGCGCCCTCGAATTTCGCTGCCAAAAGAATGAAACTTCTCCACTCCACTTGACCATAGATCGCAGTCTACCGACGTTGCGTTGCATTCCCGGCAAAATCAAGTGTAGACCGTTGACACTCATCCTCCACACGATTTTCTCTATGGTCCCCACAGTAGATCGCAGTGACATCGAGTTACACTGTCGTCACAGCATAACCCAAACGCCCCTGTAGGCATCAGCGCCCTCGACTTTCGCTACCCAATAATCCTCAGGAACTAGTTTCGTCCGGACTCCTCACAGGATCAAATTTAGAACCCCCCCTTGGGGCTCAAGGCAGCACCACCCGGTGGTACTCCTGAGAAGTCCATTCCAAGGGAGCGCCTTTTTCCCCAGAGCCATTATCAAAACACTTTATACTATACATAAATAGTATCTTTAAATCATACACCTAGTATGATCTCATTCAAAGCTCTTTTATACAAAATCGATTATTCCAAAATCGATAATTCTCAAACTAGGCTTTCCAAATTCAATATTGATTTTACCCAAAAATCAAAAGCCTTTCCAAATCTAAAGGTTCCCAAAACCTTTTTCCAAAATCCTCATATGATCCTTCATATATATATATAGATATATATATATATATACACACAGATATATATAATTTTTAAAACTTTGGATTTCAAACTTGTATAAAACTCCTTTATACTTCAAACACTTCCAAAAACCATTTTCTTCCGGCAAAAGATTCATCAAGGGGAGTTTTATTTTATATAACAAAGATATATAACTTTGTTTATTCAAAATCAACTATTCAAATTTGATTACTCTTTACAAAACCACTTACCATATCACTTACTTCCATAAACAAAATTTCAACATAGAAATATCCAATTTCCACTTTACTTCATCATATATTTCACAAAATATATATTTTTCATTTCAAAAACCATTTCACGTTTCTTATCCACAAATTCCCGTATCAATTTTATTCAAATCCGTACGATGTACACATATCATCCGTATGCTATACCAATCTGATCGCTCACTCGATCACACAATTTCATTTTCGAACTAGTATTGTCCACCCGACTTCTTAGTGCGGACACAGATCTGGTTTCTTGATCGGAAACCGTCATTCTCCTTGCATAGCCTAACTATGATAGAGAATATCCAGAGCCAATCAAAAATCCATATCCAGGTTCGTCGTCGAAAATCGAGTGAAAAATCCTACTCGGATCGATTTGACTATCTCGAAATTCTGTGCTCGAATCTGGATCAAATGACTATGCGTATAGAATAACATACATACACCCTATGTATTTAGCTTTATTGGTTATTAGCCAAATAAATTCCATTTCTATTCACATTCACTTTGATTTTCATTCACTTACTCACAATTGCTTTAATCCATTTGGATTATCACCTCTATTCTTATCTCGATTGGGTATTTAACCATTAACAGTTTGAACTGCGACCAGTTTATTTAGAAAATAGCTTGAATTTTTTTTAAAATAGATAAATAGTTTGACAACAATTACTAGTTTGTAAAATAGGTATAAAATAGTTAGAAAATAGTTAAAATAATTTTAGAAATTTTAGATAATTGCAAAATAATAGTGAGGTAATAATTAGTTTTGTAAAATAGTTGAAATATAGTAATTGGTTTATAAAACAGTTGGAAAATAGTTAAACAGTTTCAAAAATAATTGTAAAACAAGTATAAGATAGTTTAGCTTTTTAAAAGAAAGGTTGTATACATATAATTAATAGCTTAGAAAATAGGTTTATATTAAAACAATTTATATTAAAAATAGTCTAGTGTCAAAACTGTTCACTTCCCAATCTCCATTCTCATTAATTCAATTTAAATTTCCCCTTCCATTTAAATTGACCCAGTCCCAATTTAAATAACTTCAATTTCTATTGAAATTGATTCAACCCCAATTCAGGTTGAATTAACCACAGTTTCTTCTCAAATTTAATTTTATTCAACCTTGATCTCAAATTCTACTAATTCAAATAAATTTCAATTGAAACAGTTCTAGTTTCAATTCATTTCATCTCCAGTCTGAACTAATCTCAATTTCAAACTCCATTTCCAAATCAATTTGAATTATTCTTGATTTCTTCCCAAATTCAATTCAAATTCCATTTGAATTTAAACTTATTCAACTTTAATTACAATTCTAAATTATTCAAATCAATCCAATTCAAATTTTCCATCTGAATCTTATACTCATACATCTTCAATCACAATTTCAATCAATTCAAATCAAATTCAATTTGAACTAATTTCAAATTTCAAATTTAAACCATCTCGAATTATATAAATTCGAGTTAAATTTACCAAGGTTGGTTTAACCCTTTAAACCAAGTTAACCTTTATTAAAAGCTTTTAAACAATTTAATTTCGAGTCAAAATCGCAAAATTCCATTTTAAATTATCTCTATAATGGATATATTACCACACTTCACTTCTCATTCATTCAAACAAATCCAATTTACAATTTAAAGATTATTAATAACAATAGGATGATATCATCCAATTCATCTTAAAGCATCCATCAATTTCTAATTTCCAGATCTCAAACCCATTTTGAGATCACACAAACTCCCGAATCAAATTTACCATTTAACTTTCCAAGTTAAATTCCAATTCCATCTTGAAATTCCCAAATCATGTTGATCATTCCAACTTATTTAACTTTTTCTCAAATTAAACTCAATTCACCAAATCCAGTCAACCTTACCCAATTTGAACCTCCATTTCAAATTTTAAACTTCACATTAATAATTATCCCAGTTATTAAGTTCAAAAGCTTATCACTTTGGGTTACACATCTTATTCCAAATTTAATACTCAACATTTAGAGTTTATTTTAAACCACCTTAATATTATGTATATCTACATATATACTTATTAATTTCTTTTACCAAGTTATACTTTAAAATTTTGAACCACCTTTGGTTTCCAAAACAAATTTCTTTTAAATTTTTCGAACAACTCTTGTTTGCAATAGAACCATTTTATTCAAATTAAATAATATTATTTATTATTTCTTTAAATCATTAATTAATTCCAATTAATCACATTCGGTAATTAACTTATTTCTTAATTACCTTCATTTAGTAATTGTCCCTTAAATTACTTATCTCTAGTTACTTCATTAAGTGACTTCCTCTTTATTATCATTTCCAATTATTATCCATAAATTAATCTCATTAAATAAGTTTAACTAATTACATAAATTAATTGATTATCCTTATCCTGAAACCTTTCCCAAATTCAAGATTTAATTTCAGTTCGGCTGTAATTTATTATTTCTTAATTTAACTTAACAATTTAACAACCAATTCCTTTACTATTAGTTAGAAAGATATATTGCTTTATATATCAAAATATAATCTTATATAAAATCATTTAAAATCTTTATATAAGGAAATAACAAGTACGCTCTCATATATATGTACACACACACACTCAATTCATTCTAGGGTACCACTTACCCTATCCTTAATGAGTAATCCGACCAGAGCCAAGGTTCTCGCTTAACCTGGCTCTGATACCAAATGCAACGTCCCAAAAATTTCGATCCCGAAATTTCCAGATAGTTAGTGGAAAGAAGAAAAAGAAAGAAGAAAGAGATAGAAGAAAACAGAAAAGAAACACACAATCTCACATTCGCAGCGGATCAAAAATATTATCAAATAAAATAGCAGTTATACAAAGAAAGCTATATCAGTTAATTTAAAATTTAAATACATCGGAGTTACACATATACATAAATACTGGACAAAACAATCAGGTCCAGAGGCTACAATATCACAGTGAAAACTCTCCATACGTCCCTGCCATCCTGCTCGCCTCCTGAGCTCCAGAACGTCCTTACTTGAAAATTTGTAATACTCGGTCTGACCCGAGCATTACATCAAAGTAACACCCAGATCAGGATGGAAACCAGCATGAGTAAACCCATTCAACAAGAATACAAAAGCAAGCAACACTTATAAACCCGGGGTACTTATGTCAATTTACAAATTTACAATTTTTTATAAACATTACTTCATCACACCTTAATTTCTAAGTACCAGACTTAGGTTAAATGGACCCATCCATTTCATTCTATTGATCCCATGCATCAAATTATAAAGAATCGAAGTGGTTTCGGGTATTTACTAATACCCGACTCCGATCTCTTCGAATCCAATATCAACTTAACTTAAATTATTCAAGTGAGATACAATTCTACTTAAAATATAGGATGTCATAGTAACTCATTATCAATAAATAACCACATCCTCACAGTTAAATCAAACATTTCATGTCACATAGCATTACGAACCATATATTTGGGATAACAATAACTCAAAGGCTTCCACCATCATTCTATTTATTCTTTAATTACATTTAAGTAATTAACCCTTAATTAATTCCACAAATCAATTATCCTTAACCAAAAACAGTAATTAACCTTTAATTACTTTATTAATTAATTATTATTTATAATTATTAATCACCCTTGATTAATAATATCCAGTAATTAACTATCCTTAATTACTTCATCAAATAATTAATTACTCCTTAATTAATTATCTCCAATTAATCCCTTGATTAATTATACAAGGTAATTTAATCCAAATTTCCCTCGTTAACAAATCACTTATTCAATTAATTACATCTGGTAATTATCCATTAATTACTTACCTAAATAGTTCACTTATCTAATCATCAAGTGATTATTCCAAAATAATTAAACTGAATTAACTAGCTTAAACTAATCAGATTAAATTCAATTGATTACAATAAGCAATTAATCCTTTAATTACTTCCATTAAGTAATTATACTCTAATTACTTTATTAAGTAATTCCCATTTAATTAATCACATCAAGTAATTATCCATTTATTACTTCTCTAAGTAATCATACTGGATTAATTCATAATTTAATGATTATCTTTAATTAATTATGGTAATTAATTAAGATTAATCACCTTAATTAATTTATCAATCATTCATCACCCAAACTCTAGTTAATGATTCATCTCTTAATTATATTCATTAACTATCCAATAATTATCCCATTAAATAATCATTCTTAATTACAACAAGTAAATAAAAAATTTATTTTATTAATTACTCTTAATTTATCTCAACCTTAGTTAATTAAAACAAATTCTTTATTAAACTTAAACTTTATTGTAACATTAAACATTACTTTAAATTTGGAAATAATTACAAAACCAATTCTGATATAATTATTTTAAATAAGACAAATTCAAAACATTTGATTTTAAAGTTAAACTTGAAAACTTGTTCAAATAATTTATTTAGAAACTTAGTTTATTTTGCTTTTAACCTAGAAACATTTCAAAGATCAAAGTGTCATCGTTTTGCCCTTCAAAGCATTCCCTGTACAATAGAAATTAGACCATCATTAGAACCCGAGCCCAATCCCTTCAAACGCGATCCAAACACGGAACACAATCCCTTCTCTCCTGCTTCGAGCGAAAATCTCTTCGTGTTAAACCCGAGATTTCCACTACACAAACTCGAGTCAATCTTTGAGAAAACAAGCAAAAACCCGAGTCCCCAAACCCTATTCCCTGCTTTGAGAAATAACCCTGCAAACCCAAAGAGAACTTCGAGCTTCCCTCTTCTCCCCAGAACCCATACCTCTTGATGCACGCAGCCGTACATGGTGCACGTGCACCATCGTTGTCGGCCACCCAAGGTCGTCACGACAATCGTCGCCGATCACTCTAACACTCGTGAGCACATCCATAAACCCAGAACAAATAAAACATTATCACATCGAATTCGAGCATCACACTCGAACAACTGCAGAAAACATCATCCACCAGTTCCATCGCCGTCGGCCAATCCAACACCGATGAACATCGCTGTTCCTACCACAGAACCGCCATGTCTCGTACTCACTTACCCTCACGTCGCGATCGCCTCCAGTTCAACATACATGTCGCAAAATCCACTTCAGTCACCCGAAACATAAACCAAAATAAACCCTAGATCGATCCATTCTCATTGATTCAACAATTAGAAAAATTCTTTTGCATTTTTCCCTTCATCCATGATACACAAGCAAGCTTCATTAAAATTTCGACAACAATTAATGAGTAAATCATCGGCAATCGCCCAAATTCCCAATTTCGAACAAAACCAAATTTCTCATCAATTTGTCAGCTAAAAATTATGATATTAACTCCTAAATTCATGATTTCCTGCCATGGTTACAATCATGCAATCAAAACTCAAAATTTAATTAATTAATTTTTTTGACCCTCACTTTGATTTTACTGTAAATTTAAAAAATGGGCTAATTATTCACTTTTAAAACTTACAATTATTTTTAGATGATAGATTACTTTTTTACAAACAACCTTTGTTTACAATTCATAAGCCAAATTTAATTCATCAATTAGTTATTTAATTTATTACGAAAATTGAAACTGTTATTATCATACAGAGTGTATGCTTTACCACACAGGTATTCAAATGAAAGAAGATAAGCATGCATCCATTTAAATCGAAGAAATCATGTAAATCATCATGGATTCATACGCATAACTAAATGGAATCCAAAATAAACTGTCTTTAAGAATTCATTTACTCACTTTGATTGTAGAAACAGAACAGTCCTCTCTTCTTCTTCTTGCTTTTTTTCTTCCAGGTTTGATCTCACTGCATTCTTCTAGAATTGATTTGCATGTTGAAGAATTCTCTGAGTTGTTTGATTCCAAAATTGCATGTTGATAAATCCTGAATTGTTTGTTGATTTTGAACTGCTTGATTGCATTGATGAAGTCGCTTGTCTCCGATTTCATTTGAAAATCTTGCATTATGTTGGAATTTCCAGATTCTCTTTTGTTTCAGATTTCTACAGCTTTCTATTTTTTTTTAGATGAAGATTAAGAGTAAACTCCTTCATATTTTACAAATTTTAAATTTAAATTAAGTCACCAATAGAAATGCCACTTGTCCCCTTTAAGATTTAATTTTCTTACACCTAAGTCTATATGTTGACAAGTGTTTTATTATTGATTTACAAGTGTTTTAGGTGTTTAATTAATGTTTTACAAAATTAATGTTTTACAAATATTACTTTTCTTATTTACAAATTTATTTTAGTTTTGAATAATTAAGTATGTAATATTCACTTGAATATAATGTTTATTTATTTTATATAAATAAGCTTTAGATTTTTGTAAATATACATGTGAATTTATATAAACATTTATTTATACATAACTTATGTTTTTGATCAAATCAATATAACATATATTTAAAATATACTCCCTTTTTAAATTTCAAATTCAATCCTTTAAATTCTATTAAAAATTCAATTCAAGATCTATTCAAAATAAATACATATATAAACAATCTTGTCTAACTTAATTAATTTACTTATATAAACAATTATCATTACTTATTATTAAAAGAATACTTTGTCAATTTCAAGTTATTATATTAAGACGTGATCAAATAAATATTTACGATTAGATTCATTTGTTAAATTTACAATTCAGTATTTCTATAAATTAACCCAATTATTATCAACTAATAGTTACTCCAAAATCCGGGTTATTACATTATGGTATTGAAATAAATGGATACGCTTTGCTATTATGTTTTATTCCATCCGTTATGAGTTCTGAAAGTTTAGTTATGGCTCTACGACATCTCTTTTTACCACCAGTAGATTACCTTAGAATGGATCTAAGTTTTGATGTGTCTTTTGTAGAATGAAATTTAGGCATGTTCCAAGATGGGTTGTTACAGCTACCGAAGACCTAATGAACATTCATGTTTTTGAGTTGTCTCTGCAATGCTTTATCTAACATAGAAAGCATGTAAACTTGGGTGATCTTTAGGTCTGAGACCCATTTATTATAGGCTAATATAAGTTCGGGGTCTGCATCATCAGCGGGTCTGATCCTAGGACTTTCATAGATGTTCGTACATTAGTGCTATCTTTATTGCTCTTAGCTAGTTTATGTAGTTCGATTCTATGAGTTGGTCATTTTCAAAAAAAATTAGGTAGGGACATCTTTTGCAAATTTTAACTTAGTAGATCAGGACATTATTCATAGTAGATGTTCTTAGAATATTACTAGGTTAAACATTACTTTTTATTTTATTAATAAGATCCCGCAACTCACCAAAACCTAATACGAAATATAAAAGTCCTTTGACTTCACTAGTAGGTGTTAGGCCTCGTTTTCCTTGCTATTGGAAACTTAAGGAATATCAACAAATTATAGTCCCGCAAACGATGGACAACACATTATCAGTCGTATCATATAAAACACCTAGCACATGGTTCCTTGTCCTAATCTCATTTCGACCTTGAGGAATATCAACAAATTGAAAGAGATTGTTAAACGGTACCTACCATTTCGTGATGGCCCAAATACAAATGCACATACCTTGAGGAATATCAATAAACGCGTAATTATATCTTACCTCATCTGTTTGATATATTAAATGTACTACACATAACATCCTTAGCTTAAGGAATATCAACAACTAAGGGGTATGCAAATAATCTATTAATATACATGCATGGAGGTATGCAAGGAGGGATGGAGGGGTATGGAGCTCCATGATACATGGACACTTCATATTATTTAATTTCTAAGTCAATTTACTAAAATACCCTTCTCATTTGCATATAAAAACATGTCTATTCTCACCATTCTTCACTTTACATCTTCACTTACATTTCATTTCATTCTCTTCATGTGTTCATAAATTTCCACGGCTTCCATTTGTATGTTCATGAGTTAAAACTATAGTTTTTCCCCTTCCATCCACTTAAAACTAGCTTATACCTTGTCTGCATCATTCTACTAAGAAAAATAACACCTTATTACTCACCATTTCAACCATGTCCAAGCCCATAACAGCCCATGGTCGAACCCAAACAGCCCATTTAAGGGCCCAAAAGTCCATGCTTGAGTGGAGTGAAGGATAGTTCGTGTGTCGGTAAGTTGTTGTAGGAGTTCGGCTTAGTTCGGTTGCATTTTTGTGAGTAAAGCTTCCACCTTCAAACCAAATGTTTTCAAACTATATTTTGTGTTCATGTTATAGCTATTGAATGCTTGTTGTATTGGTGAAATAATAGTTTGATTGTTGGATTGGTTTGTTGCTTGAAATTAGTCGCTTTGAAAAGTTAGTAAGCGAATCATAAGACATGAAATTTTAGTAGTTAAATTTTTGTCTTTGTTAATAAATGCTTGATATATGTTATATTATTGTAAACCACCATGTTTATATACTCATACCCTTGCCATGTGATTGTATTGCAAATGATATAAACTTAAATTCTGAACTGGCCGTGTAGTGATAGTCGTTATATCGGCACTTTCGGAAAACCATCTTTTTATCGAAACCGTTTTGTTTCATCTTCGTGCTTGGTATGGTTTTACAAGTTAAGCAAGATTTTGATTAATGATGTTTTCAAAAGTAATTAACCATTTTAATAATGATTATTTAGTTTAATTTAATTAATTAATAAAGATTAAGATTAACTTACTAATGACGTTTTTTTGGCAAGGCCATCCTGTTTTATAGTGGACCGTCCACTTTGATTACGAACGTAATAAAGTTGAAGTACAGGAGTAAAGTAAAAGCACCTTAGCTACATAGAAAAAAAGCAAATACAGCACAGGTATGTGACAAACAAGTCACAGAACTAAAAAAAATCACCTAGACTAAGTTTCATCCGAAGAGGAAGAATCATCATCTACCAAAGACACCTGGGAAGAATCAATAGGAACTTCACCACAAAGACCAGCAAATGGGCGGAAACGGATAGCAAGACAAGGATCATAACCCATAGCATCGGAAGAGTATATGAAGGAACGATCCCAAGTAGTATCAGCAAACATGGCAGAATTCTTACTCGCATACAAACCGTCCAAATCAAGAACTAAGGAATCGCCAGACGGTTTGTAATAAAGGCATCTAAGATCCATATGATCATCAGAAACAAATCTGAAGTAGGAGTCACTACTGGGTTAAATCTCACATCGAAAATGTGATCAACCCAACACCTCTCAGACTCATCCCAAACAACAGGAAAAAGCGGGGGAGCAGAAACTGGAGCATCAAAGGGAACTGCAGAGGCATCACAAGGGACATCAGAACCAGGTGGAGAGGCAGGTCTAGGATCAGAAGAAGAATCAGGCGGAGGACCCAGAACTGAGAGAGGACCAGCAAGAGAGGGGGCAATCTGAGTGGAAGAGGCCTTAGGCATCCAATTCCGAATCGATGGACGAGGCAGAGGGATCTTAGGAGCTGCCGCGGATGCCACAGAATGATGGCAGGAAATAGCGAGATGACCAAAAGAGTGACATGTGGTGCAAATATCAGGAACCCAACCATAACGAACACGGATGACCTCTACGTGCCCGACAGCTAGCTGAACAGGGATAGAGGCAGGGAGAGGCTTTGAGGGAGAAATCTCAATAAGAGCCTTAGCAAACATCAATCTATTACGAGCTACCGTATTAGTATCAAAGCATTTCAATTTACCAACATTACAGGCTAGCCAATTCAACCCAATCAGAGGCTGAAGAGCAGACGGAATATGCGATAAATAAACCCCAACGGAGATAGAGAGAACCTGCTCACGAGCACTCGCCACAGTTGGAGACCAAGGAGTAATAATAAAAGGCATACCATCAAAAAAGGAAGGCTCAGCCTCAAGAACACGCCGACGATCTTCGGAAGAGGAAAACTTGAGATAATACATGGAATCAATCAGCTTCACACTTAAACTACCACTCAGTTTCCAAGCTCGTCTACATACAGAAGATGTGTCACGAAGGAGATGAGTAGGATCCAAAAAGAAGCCAACCAAATATTCAGACCAATAATCCACTCTATCCTGCAAAACGATAGGAGGAGGGATCATCACTCCATTTTCCTCAATAATGTCAAAATCAATAGGGGAGTTGTCCCCCGCATTACGAGGCAGAGTTTTGAAAAGCGAAGACCAAGATTTGGGGCGAGCCAGCGATGGAGAAGATAGACCAGGTCGATCAACAACGTTGGGGAGACCAGCCCTAGGAACACTCAGAGACTTATTACTGAATATAGGTTCTAAATTCACCGAGTCAATAGCACAAGCAACAGGTGTGCAATGAAGCAAACTGGAGCTCACAGCCGAGACTAAGCCATCATCACATCCAGGTGCACAAACAGCACGCAGAACATCGACCATATCGTTCGAAACATCACTACACCAAATACTGAGATTTGCAACTAACCATCCGCGCATTTGGCAACGGTTATTAACCGTTGCCATTTAGAAATGGTTAATCACCGTCTTGGTTCAGTTAGCAACCGTTTTTTATCGTTGCTAATTGGGAACGGTTATTAACCGTAGCTTCTTTGGAGACAAATGATGGTGATGAATTTCATCCTTTCGCGCCATAATTTTTGGCGCGCTTCGTTCCAACTAGCAACGGTTTTCAACCGTGGCTAATTAGCAATGGTTTGTAACCGTCGTAAATGTTGTGGCAAATAATGGCGCTAATTTTGTGCCAAATATTCGCTGGGAGCCAAAAAGAATTGGCCTGTCACTTTTCCTTCCCTCCTTTCCTTTGATATTCGTTTCGTCTTCTTTCAACGAAAAGAAAACCTAAATCAAATAAAACCCCAATTCCACCAATTCGATTTGCTTCAACCCTCTCATCTTTCCATCTAATCGTGAAATCATCTTCCATCCAACCGCGAACCCATCTTTCCACCTAATCGTGTCCAGCTGCGAACTCATCTTCCTTCCAACCGCACCAGTTCTTCCTTCATTCAACGCCAATCAGTGGCCCTCTCAGATCTGTGTTCGGAGAAGTATTACAACGTGAATTTATCGAATACCTACTCCAGGTTGGGTACTCATTTTTAATTATTTGATTTCTATTTTAAATTTGATTTTATTTCATACTTGTATTATAAAATCTAATTTGAAATCTTAATTATCTCAGATCTGTGTATCTTTGATATTTGGTTCCTCGAGTTTCATTGGCATAATCGAAGAGAGCGCATAACTGCCATGTAAGCTTTGTTCTGTAATAATACTTGTTGTCAATTGAAATGGAAACTCTGTGTACATGTATTTGCGGTGCATTGTTATATCACAGTACTTATGTGTAGAATTAAAAGAACCTTTAACTTCATACGTTGCTCGGCTAAGTCTTGAAGAACCTGGTTCAAATTTAACGTGAATATCTTCATGGTGATAAGATAAACTTTTAACTATGTACCAAGGATTTTCTGATTCTTCTCGGCCAAAAATTTTCCACCTTTTGCTTGTTCCATGTCGCTGAAAAGAGATTTAGGACGAATGTTACAGTCACCTTGAAAATTGACTTATCACAACTTAGTTAAAAGATTGTCAAATGCAATGATAAAAAATTAATCTGTAATCCACACATGATTAATAGAAATCGGTAAATTATTTGGAAAATAAGCATGTGTGTTTCTACTCAGTGCTTTATATGTATTATCGACAATTAGCTGTCTGTACACGGTGATCCATTCGTTTATATGGTTGAATAATAGGAAAAGATTACATGCTTATATTTGTAGTTTAGAATAATAAAGAAAGGGATGCAACACAAGTTAAGAAACAGTTTATTCCCTATAATTCTTGCTTATGGGTTTGTTTAGTGTTACCATATAAGCTGTCATTTGAGTTCCATCATTATCTTCATCTTTTAGGATTGATGTTTCATTAAGTTTTTGGGGATTGATTATAGTCAATATCTACTACTCTTTAACAATTTGCCAAAGTAGAGATGCACCTTCTAATCTGAACCATCAGAATACATATTTGATGTTTTAAGTGTACAGTGTTAGAGAACCAAGAAACAATTGGTTATGCAAAGGATGATCTTTTTACATTTATATATGATTTGTTTTACAAATTGTACAATGTGAGATAATCTAACACGTCCCCGTACGTGTGGTGTATCATCAGCCAAACATTGCAACATGGAAGAGAAGTAGTGTTGTAGTGTGCATTCTCATATTTACTAAAGCCTAAATGTTGTACTGTATTGCATGCTAGTTAGACATAGCTGCTTATAGTGACTGCTAGGGTATAAGTTGATGCAATGAATTTTGTTTTACTAAATATGAGACCATATTTAGTAAGTGGATAAAATTGTTGTTAATGGCGCAAGCCAAGTATCAGGAGAGGGGTAATGCATAGACATTACTCTGGTGCTACAAAATGGCGCCGTTGTAATGGCAAATTTTTTGGAAACAGTTTGATGCTAATGTTAAATTTCAAGTGAAATCAGAAGAATATACATCTGTTTAGTTAATATCAGAGTTGAACTTGGTGGAAAGCCATAAGATATTGTTACCCGTGATTTCTTATTAGCTCTTGTTATTTTCTTTCAGTATGTCTTTTAGTATAGACAAACAATGGATGAATCAATCTAATCGAAGAAATACAGAATATGTGGAAGGTATGAGAAATTTCGTTAAATTTGTTGCTGAAAAGGATAAGGAAAAGTATTCGTGCCCTTGCACGCGGTGCAAAAATGAAGATACATTCAAATTAAATGACATTCATTTTCATTGATATGGTATTGTTCAATCGTATACCGTGTGGTGTTTTCACAGGGAAAGAATACCGGAGAAGCCAAAACAACAGCCGGTTAGTCATGCCACAAATACTGATGAGTCTGAACATATTAGGATGGAGGATTTGATCAATGATGCAGATAGATTCCATCATTTTCAACCTACAAGTCAGTTGCATGATAATGCTAATATTGGTGAGCAGTTTACGGATAAATCATTTTTTGATAGTGCAACTGCAACAAAGCCATTGTATCCTTCTTGTCCAAAAGAGATTACAAAGTTGTATGCCATTGTGAAACTGAATAGCTTGAAGACCCATTACGGCTTTTCAAACAATGGTGTGACTGCACTACTCGAATTCATAAAGGAGTTACTCCCCGAAGGTAACACGCTACCGTCAAAGTACCCCGACGTGAAGAAGATCATTAAGCAAGTTGGGATGAATTACATAACTTATGATGCATGCATAAATGACTGCATCTTGTACTGGAAAGATAATGCGAACAAAGTTTCATGTACAAATTGCAACGCACCAAGATATAAGACATCATTTGACAAAGAGAGAAAAGCTACCACAGTACCTCAAAAGACCTTAAGACATTTTCCTTTAATTTCTAGATTGAGAAGACTGTATACTGTACCATGGATAGCAGAAGCGACGACCTGGCATGGTCATGCCAAGTCCGGTACAATCGTAATGCGTCATCCGCGTGATACTTCTCAATGGAAAACTACAGATTCTTTTGATTCTTCGTTTGCTGCTGAACCACGAAATATCACGCTTGGAATAGCAACAGATGGTTTCTGTCCGAATGCTTCTTTAACTAACCCTTACAGTTGTTGGCCAGTAATTGTAGTACCATATAACCTTCCTCCGTCTTTGTGCATGAAAAGAGAGTTCTCAATGTTAACACTGTTGATTTCTGGGCCAAAACAACCGGGGAAGGATATTGATGTTTATTTAGAACCTTTGATAGATGAGTTAAAGCAGTTATGGGAAGGAGTCGTTACATTTGATTCATTTAAGAAATCTGAGTTCATAATGAGAGCTAGAGTGTTGTGGAAAATCCATGATCATCCCGTTCTTGGGACTTTATCGGGATGTACAACTCACGGCTACTTTGCATGTCCTATTTATGGAGAAGAAACTACATATGTTTATCTCCCTGAAAGTAAGAAGATTTGTTACATAGGACATTGTAGATTTCTTCCGTCTAGACACAAGTTTCAATACGATAAGACAAATTTCAACAACGAGCAAGAACTTAAGCATCCTCCAAAACCACTGACTGGTTATCAAGTTGAAAAAAAGGTAGCGAATATAAAAATGAAAGTTGGTAAAAACATACCGAAAATTGGTCGAAAACGGAAAAAGACAATCGATGAAGAAGTTCCTGCATGGTATAGGAGGTCGAAGTTCTTTGATTTGACATATTGAAAAAAAAATTTGACCCGACATAATATTGATGTTATGCATACGGAGATGAATGTCACGAAACATTTGATCAACACAATTATGAACCATAAAGACATGTCAAAAGATGGGATCAATGCACAGAAGGATTTGAAAATCATGGGTATAAAACAAAAGTTGTGGGTGATAGAAGATCCTGAAACAAGTAAAGTAACCATACCAAATGCGACTTTCACTTTGAGCAAAGAAGAAAAGATACGGTTTTGCACCGTTTTGAAAAATTTGAAAGTGCCGAGAAAATTCTCTTCAAAATTCCATAACAATGTGAGCATCAACCCTCCTGAACTAAAAAATATGAAGTCACATGATTACCACGTCATAATGCAACATTTACTTCCGGTATTGCTTCAGCATTGTTTTCCGCAACATAAGGATCTACGGAATGCTATTCACCGCATTAGTCTCTTTTATAACATTTTGTGCTCAAAGGTGATCAACAGGGAACATCTTCTAAAAGCAAAGGCTAGTTTGGTAGAAGCAATGTGTGTTATTGAAAAACATTTTCCACTTGCATTTTTTGATATCAGTATTCACCTTATGGTTCATTTAGCCGATGAAGCATAGATTTCTGGTCCTGTTAGATATAGGTGGATGTACCCATTTGAACGGTAAATTACTAATTTTAGTTATGTACATAATTATTCGATTTAAATAGCTATTGATGTCTACATTTTACAATTATTCATCTTCATAGGTTGATGGAAACATATAAAGGATATGTGCGCAACAAAAGATATATTGAAGGGTGTATTGCAGAAGGATATATTGTACAAGAAGCTAGTCTTTACTGCATGGAGTATATGCCAAAAGCAGGTGCTGGCACTCATAAACATACCCGTGAAGCGTTTTTAGACGAGGATGATGAGTTTGCTGATGAAATAGCACTAGATAATGGTAAAGATATAACGTTAACTCAAGTGCAATTTCAACAAGTGCGTAAATGGGTCCTTGATAAGTACGACGGATTGGATGAATGGAAGAAGTAAATACATGAATTTGTTCTGAATTCTTATTATTGTAAATCAATTCATATATATAGTATTTATTGTGTGTTTTTCGTAGGAGGTATAGCTCCTATGTTCAAAGCACCAAATCTCAAACCCGAGGCAGGGGTACATCTGGGGAAGCTATTAAAAATTTCACTTTTTGGTTACATGAGGAGGTATATGTATTAAATATTTAACGTATTTTCAAGTTGACCATACACCTCCTTGACAATGTTTTTTTACTTATTGTGTTTGTTGTAGTTGTTGAAGACCGTCGATGTTGACTCAACTCTTTGGCGGTTAGTTAACGGGCCGAAGTTTGATGCCCGTAGTTATATGAAGTACCAAGTGAATGGGTTTTTATTTTCTCCGAAGAGTTATGAAGAGCGAAAGCTAACACAGGATAGTGGTGTATGCATGAGAGCAATTACACAATTTAGAGCGAGTGGGAAGGATAAAATTTTTAAGGAAGCAGAAACAACTTATTATGGAGTCATTCAACAGATAATTGAGTTGAATTACATTGACTTCAAACAAACAGTTTTTTATTGTGATTGGGTAAAGGTCAAAGATAAGATCAATGGTTGTAAAATAGATTCTGTTTCAAGCTTGATCACAGTTAACTTGGGAAATTGAAGAATAAAGATAGCGTGAATGATGATCCATTTATTCTTGCATCGGAAGCGAGTCAAGTGTTCTACTCAAAAGATTTAAAAAATAA
Source organism: Allium cepa (assembly GCA_030765085.1). Lineage (NCBI taxonomy): Eukaryota > Viridiplantae > Streptophyta > Magnoliopsida > Asparagales > Amaryllidaceae > Allium > Allium cepa. Next base: position 244,579,873 of record CM060929.1, on the reverse strand, counting down.
CGGATGGTTTGTGGTTTTGCATACACCAAAACGGTTGACCATAAATGTGGATGACACTGAGTTTCCCACCGTTTATCAATCAGCTTTTGAAGACAATGAAAAATTAGAAGATCTTATTAAATGCATATGTTAACTTTGTATTTCAGAGCAGTTATTGTACCTTAACAAAATATTTATTTAAAATGGTGTAAAATGTAAAATGGTGTGTTATATGATAGTAATAGATGCATTATATTTTTTATTAGTGCCATTATAATATCCTGATGGATCCATAAGGATGGATATATTGCAAGAGTTCATTTTGTGTTTGTAGTTGTAGGTACTTACATATGATCACATACATACACACATGTACACATACATACATATGATCAGCTTGACTATTCTTTCTTTCTTTGTGTTTGTAGGTAGACAGGCAGTTCAAGATATTGTATTTGCACCCTTTAGTTCAGCAGTGCTAAGGTAATATATTTTTGTATTTGCATCCTTTATTTCAGTCAGTATTTTAGATATTGTTTTGAATCCGCTTAAGTTTAAAATTCTGGTGATGCAGGAAGACTTTATCACTGCCACATAAAAGTGAATGTTCCCCTTCCTACCCATCCCTGTGATGCCCGATTGCTGTTAAGCTGCTGTGCATCTGATATAGTAAACAACGTCCCCTTCTGATTTGTCTGATCCCACCAGTTTCTCATCACATTACGATTATTGTCAGTCGGACTGACAAAAATCGTAATGTGGTGAGAAGTTGGTGGGATCAGACAAATCAATAAGGGGACATTGGTTCATATATCAGATGTACAGCAGCTTAACAGTTATCGCTTGGAGCAAATTTTATTAAGACATATAAGGCATTTGATCTTGTTATGGAGGGGACTCCGTGCAATAATTTGGCCGACAGCAATTGGGCATCACAGGGATGGGCTGGAAGGGGAAGAAATGTACGTTATAATGTTGTTGGGATTATTTTAGGATTTTAGACTTCGCAGGACATAGTGTCACAAGATGCCACACCACCGTCAAATGATACAACTTCACAATCATCCACTTTAAAAAGGGAGAAAATTGATATAGACAACTACGGTTCTCCAGTCCGAAAAAATGATTCAAAGGTCGCTACGAAGATTGGTAAACTAGTAAGAAATCATGTGTCAATCTCATATCCAAGTTGGAAAAAAGTTCCGCCAAATTACAAGGAAGACGTGTGGAATCAATTGGAGGTAAGTTCTCCAATCTCATAACCATTTTTATGTACTGTTTCTGTTTGTAAAATATAGTCGTCTGATTGTAATATGCACCCTTTTTATGTACTGTTTCTATTTCTGTACTGTTTCTGTTTTTGATTGTAAAATAGGCCTGAATGAGCGAGGGTTCATACGAGACCATATTTATGTACTATTTCTGTTTCAAGATATATTCTTTTATGATATTTATAGGATATTTAGATTGATCACTTTATTCATAGAGACTGATGAAACTATATACGTTGAAATGTAAAAATCCATATACTTTGAAATGTAAACTATGTACATGAACTTAGATGGTTTAAATTCATTTATAATGCTTTCAATACATAAATAAAAAATGGTTTACATGCATTTTTTGTTATGCAGAAATATTATGAGCTCAATCCTCTATCAAAGGACCTTATTATGAAAAAAATATCCGAGGCTTTTAGGAGACACAAGAATGATTTGCGCAAGAATCATTATGACCATTTCATCACTGAAGAAGAAAGAATGAGAAATTATCCACCGAAAATTGCTCAATATGTTTGGGATGAGTTCATAAGAAACGAATCAAAACCCGAGGCGAAAGAAAAAAGGAAGCGAGGCAAACAAAATAGATCAATGCTCGAATATGGTCATCATTCGGGACGTAAGAGTCACGCTATGATTACTCAAGAAATGGTATGTGTCATTGAATTGGTGCATCACATTGCATATACCATTAGTTCCAAATATAATTTTAGGTCATTGTATGCAGGTCGATTCAAGTAGTCCGGGAACAAAAGTATCACGTCTTCAAGTATGGGAGAAAACGCATAAGAAAAAAGATGGCAGCACGTCAGATGCGACATCTTCCTACTTTGTAAGTTAAACAAATAATAACGCCTCTAAATTAAATTTTCATTATTCATATATATGTATTTACTTTTTAGGACAAAATTGAAAAAGAAAAGGAAACGACGAGTGGTGGTGATGAAGCCGTCTTTATATCAGTGTTTGGTAAAGATGTAAAGGGCAGGAGCCGAAGTATTGGGACCAATATAGCTCCTAGCCAAGTTAAGAGTGCTGCCATTCCATGCAAACGGCTCAAACAGGCCCAAGGAGTATATGAGCAGCGACTGCAAAATGTGGAGCAAAAATTGATGAAGCTGGACAATATGGATGATAAACTGGAGCGTCTTCTCAGCATAGCCCAAGATAATCGTCAAGTAGACAGTGAAATCGCATCTTCTCAGTTTGCCACTCCGAACAATCAGTTAATCGACTAAAGATGTGAAATCCTGAACTTTGAGGACGAAGTAATTGCAAAAGGTACTATTTTAATCGATCAATCAGTCTTTTTGTGCTTCAACCGAGTTTACTGCTCCCTGTTATTGTGCATATAAACAAATTAATGAGTATTAGTGCATATGTATTTATAGATTCCAAATTATCTTTTGTTATAGAAAAAGAGGTTAGGCAACAAAGGTTCACGTTTGACATGTACGTCATAATTAGGTTCACAAGAGGTGTATATGACATTTTCAAATCCAAATTAACATAATCATAAGATATAAGAGAATATTTAGCAATATTTATAATGCTATAACCATAGGATAGAGCAAATTAAGAAGTTTTAAGTAGTTTTAGCAAATCAATAACAATGATCACATGGATAAGTTCTGGTGGGCACAACCTTCACTAAATTCTTGCTTGGCTGAAAGTACAGTGTTATTTAAAAAAAGGTTGTGTTCATGATTAGATTTGAGAAACAGTGAGAGATAGCAAGAAATGATGAAGAATCACGTAAAAGTTCAAAATGCTATTGCAGAGCTGGAGTTTGAGACAGCGAATGAATGACAGAGATGAGAAGGAATTCATTGTCAATAGCGATCTAGTTTGTATACTTATACTCATCGTATCTTTATCTTATATCTGTTTTGGTTTCAATTTTCATTGACACTCACAATAGCTATTATGTCCAAAAATAAATCAGTAAACTCCAAAAACAAAAAAGGATATAGAAAGATCATAAAAGTTTACACCTTCCATTCCAATCTTGCATGATTTTAAAGATCGAATATCGCATACACAATGGGTCTAGGACTTGTGTAGCTCTGCACAATGGTCTTAAATGTTTGGGAGCTTGTTAGTTCTGTAAATGTGATTCCATATATTCACTCCAGAAATGCTTATATAACAGGTACTATATGCCGAGATTCCACAGCATCAGTAATTCATGGAAAACCAGTACCATCCACATATGAAAAAGTGTTGTTGGACAAAATTTTATTACCGGATGAGCTAAACGCCAAAATATGTCGACAATTTACCGAGACCTTTGGGGATGTTGGAGCCGAGGTTATGTGAGCCATCAAAAGGGTTTGATACGATATCTTTAGTCAGAGGTATTGATATTTCTAACTTGTTCTTTGCATATATTGCTGATTTTCTTTTGTTTGCTGTATATGAAATTTGCACATGCAAATGCATGTGTATTTTGTCCTGGTCTGTCTTGTTTACAAGATAATTGACAATTTATCAAATACTAGGAAGTAAAGTCAAAATTCAAGGACAAAATCAAAAAACAAAAAACACGATCAATGTGCCTGAACGATGAATGGAGGTCCAATAAACTAAAAATTGATTAGCTAAAAAAAATTATGTGTGTATCGTACTAATTGGGTTTAATGGGTGGTAAAATAATTTGGTTATGATGTAGGGGAGGGGATTGAAATGGTAGGGGACTGGAATGTTTGGTAGGGAACTGGAGTGGTTACTGGAGTGTTTACTGGTGGTTGGAGTGGTTGATACTGGTGGTTTGTGGTAGAGTTGTGAATAGGAAGTGGGAGGCAGTTTGTAATGCTGGAGTTCATTGCAGAATGTGGAGTTAGAGAGGTTGGTCGGGATAGTTGAATTATGCTGACAGTGTTATGGTTGTGATTTGGTTTGAAGAGGAAATGAATTGTGTAGTGATTGGTTTGAATAGGAAATATGGAAATATTGTTGGAGTGCAGGCAGGTTTGTATTTTGTGTTTGATGGCTTACTGGTACCAAGGGAACCAGGTTGGAAGTGTAAATGGTGGATGAAAGGGAAGTTGAAGGCTGCGGAGCAGTCAAAAGAAGACTGTTACAGTTTTTGTGATGTGATGTGAATGTGCAGTTGACATGGGATTGGTTTTGAAACAGACAATAAAAGGAATTACAGTTGTTAGAATGCATATAATTGATTTAAAAGTTATAACAGTTAGAATGCATATAATTAACTCGTTTAATCAATGTTGGATTACCAGCAGAAACACTCGCCGCATTCACAGACATCTCTTTTGCCTGAGTACCGAGTAGAACCAAACCTGTACTTGGCTTATTTATGATAACGAGGCTATGTACAATATCCTTTTGTTTTCATATATTCTAGGTGGAATCAATCATAGATTAAGCATACATAATATACACCTACCGATGAGGTAATAACTTAAAGGTATACTGCAATATAGCTTTTGTTGGATATTAATGGTGCAAAATTGGTACATACTATTAACATCAAGCAATATTTATTGAAAAAACCATTATAAAATGTTTGGATTTAACTTGATAGGTGTGTGCACGTACAAACTTTAAAGATTATGGATTTAACAATACCCGAATGAGATAATTAAGAAAAATAGTAGAATCAAATGCATTCGGAGGAGGTGGACATTTAAGGTTAGATATGTCCGAGCAACTTGTTCATATTACCTGATTTCTGGCTCAGTACAAACGGTGCAACATTGGACAGAAACCCAAAAATAGTGTAGTACTTAAGTTTAGTACTTGACTAAGCTAATGGTGTATGTTGTTGACAGGCAATATGCAGTAGGGGGTGTGATGTAGTACTTAAGTGTGGATGAGATGTAAACAGAGAAAATGAGGAAGTGCTGTAGTGTGTAGGAGTGTGGTTGTGAGTGGAAGTGTATAGCAGAGGGGATGGGATAAAGTTGAAAGGCAGTTTTTTTGTTAGTGTTGTTATAGTTGTTTAAATGTTTGCTGCCACTTTTACTTGTGCATTATTATTGCTTACACAGGAATTCCGTTGCTCTATTAACTGAACTTGACCAAGCTAAAATTCACTGTATGATTTGAGTTTAAAACCTGTTTTTACTTTTGCGCAGGAATTGGATAGAATACTGTATGCACCACAACATGATCCAAAGAAATATCAGCTTCGGCTAACCTGCTCAGCATCCTTTTAATGTGTTTATTATATGTAGACTTCACTGCTTGCAAAACAATGTAGTGTAATTAATGAAATCTTTGTAGTGTAGTGTAATAAACAATGCAGTGTAATAAGTATGATATTCTAGCACGGTAGCATTCTGTTTGCAAAACAATGAGTGTAATTATAAGTTTGATAATTTTATATGTATGGTATATGGGCGATATGTTTATAGTGCTTGTGTACCAATATTTTGATATTCTGGCATATTTTGATATATATTGATATTCTGGTATATATACTGAGATATGCGTGTAACGCAGTAGTGAGTTACAGATGTGATTTTGTAGGAGCAGGAGCAAGCAATATGTGCAACGGGTGTTAACCGTTGCTTTATGTGTGACTTTGGGCATAAAGCAACGGGTTTTAACCGTTTTTTATGGACATAAAGCAACGTTTTTGGCCATAAAGCAACGCTTGCACCCGTTGCTTTTTGGACAGAAAGCAACGGTTTATATCCGTTGATTTTTTGCCCATTAAGCAACGGTTTGTAACCGTTGCCTTTTGTACATTAAGCAACGGTTTATACCCGTTGCCTATTGTCCATAAAGCAACGGTTTATACCCGTTGCCTTTGGCCCAATTTGCAACGGTTTATACCCGTTGCCTTTTGGACATAAAGCAACGGTTTTCTCCTGTCTCTAAATTCAACCACTCCTGTGTTGAAGACGGTTTTTACCCGTTGCTTTTGGACTTAACAACGGTTTTTACCCGTTGTTAATAGCTTATAATGGTATAGTGCTAGCTTATCCAAAGCACTAGCAGCATTAACAGGAGAACACATTTTACTTCTGAAACCAATGGGTTGAAGATACTCACCAGACAGCGGCGGTGGAATATTACAGTTAGCATTCGCAATCGAAGGGCGATGACAATCAGGAATCTCATCAGGCAATGCGTTCGCCACAGCAGGGGAAACACGATCAGCAGTCGCGACAACTGTCGTATCAGGAGAAAACGCGTGTGCAACCTCAGACGACGAGCAAGGACGTGCAACAACAACTATCTTGGTCTGCTTAGAACAAATCAGCGGAGGAAAATCAGAGCTAGAAAGGAGAAGAGGAGAATCAAACCCAGAGGACATTGCCTTGAAGATGCGGCCAGATCTGGTCGACGAGGGGGATAGGAGGGGCGAAAAAGGTGTGAGGGGCATAGGAGAAAGGAGAATGGGAGAGAGGAGAAGCGGAAAGAAACGAGGTCGAAGCTGAGCAAAATGTCAGGGAGGAGGAATGGAAATCGCATTCTCCGAAGAAAAAGTCATGGCCAGGGACGCCATTTTCGAAATTATATTCTAAAAGATTGTTGAAATTAACTGTTTACTTAGTTAATGATGGTTTAAATTAATTAATCATTTTATTTAATGATGTTTAATGATAATTAATCTGTAACGACCCGCTATTTTGGACCATTCAAATCGATGATAAAACCATACATATCCGACTTGAATAATTCAAAATACCGAATTGTTAATTAAAATTTGGCAAAACTTAGCATATATAGTAAATATAACAGTGTAAACAATATATAGTTAATATACTTTTTAAAACAAACAAAACTTTATAATATATATAAAATACGAAGGCCATACATAAATTGTATATGATATACGAACCAAGCAATGGTTGAGAGATGGCTTCGGCCATTGGCTGACTCGAGGAAATGACGGACTGTCAGAGAGAGAGAGATGCTCGACTTGCTGGCGGCTGCTTGGGTTTATGTGGCATGGAGGCTCAAGCGTGAAAGACGGGAGTGGGTGCGATCTCGGTTGGCATCTGTTGTGACAGGAGGAGAAGGAGGAAGATGAAGCTGCGGGGTGATGGAACTCGCTGCTGGCGTGACAAGGCCGGGTTTTTTTGGGGTCCGTTATGGTGCTTGAGGATGGCTGACGTGGCAAGAAGTGGTAGGAGGTGGAGAGGCCGATGGTGTTTGGGATCGAAGGCTCTGGGTGCTTGTACTGTCGGGTGGAAGTTTATGGGTGCTGCGGCTTTGGGACGTTGGCAGTTGGTATCAGAGCTTTGGCTCTAGGAAAAACTTAGCATATATGGAAAATTTATTTACAGAATCACTTTCGTTCGAGTTGAATCTCTTTCTTTTGACTCGATTTCCTTTGAATTTTGGAATGTCCCTCGATTTCGAAATTCATTCTGTCTCTCCCTATTTATATTCGTTTGATTCTGGAGTATCCCATAACTCCACTGAATGATTTGTAAAGGGGGTAAAAACTGCTTTACAATTGGCATTGACTCACCGAAGATTTCTGTATCCTCGGTTTACGATGCGGATAATCTTGTTATGCCGAATTCTATATCTCTTGCGGTCGAATGTCGAATTGCCTCAGAATTCTACACCGATCTAATTTTGGAATCACGGTTGACCGGTAAAGGTCGCCCGCGATTTGTAGAAGTATATCCATCTTCTATTTTGTAATTTAATTATCTCATCTTCGAATCAGGATTCTATTGATTGGAGTTCCCCTAAATTAAATCTTTATCTTTGTTTTGAAATCCATTCTTGAATCATCCTTTGAAAATCGGGTTTTGTTTGTATTTTTGAAATTGTTTATACCGAAATTTTATTTTGATAACTATGATTTTATTCTATATATAAAAAGAAATTGTTTTCGATAAGGATTATATACCTATATATAAAACAAATAAGAAATGTTATTCTATATATATAAAAGTTTTGAAAGGATTTGAAAATTTTAAAACTTGTAAGAAATTGATTTATATAAAAATGATTTACAACTGAAGGGTTAAATTTGAAATTTGAGAATTGAATTCCGGTATTTTGAAATTGGTTTTAAGATTTTGAAAAATATATAAAAATAATACGATTTAAAAGTATTTTTCCGAATAAGAAATGTTTCAAATGAGTTCAGTTGAATTCCAATAATTTTGAAGAAATTTCAAAGAAGTTTTCAAGAAAATAGAAGTCCAGAACTCACTTATGTCATTGGAAAATAATTTCGGTGATGAGTGCACGCATCATCGACATTGATTTTCGAGTTTCAGAGTGGGAGAGAGGCCACTTTAATAGCTTCGCTATGCAAGTGATTTTGTAAAACCGTTTTTGATTTCAAATTCCGAAGTATAATTTGATATTTTGGAAAGATATAAGTATATATTTGAAACAATTTTAAATGAGACCGGTGTTCAGTCCTCGATTTTTGGATTTAATAATTGATTTATTGTTGATTTTCAACTCTTGAATTGAAAGTTTGATTTCCCTAACTATTTCGAATGTTCGAACACTTCCAAATCGAGATTAAATTTTCAAAGCTAAGAAATTTCGAAGAGTATAAAATGTTTGATAATGAATTTAAATTTAGTTTTGAAATGTTTCGAGAAAAAAAAAGTTGAATAATGGTTTTCAGAAAGGTAAATTGGATATTTCACATAGAAATAGATAGTTTAAAAGTTTAAAAAAAAGGGATAATTATAAATTTGGAAACCATTTTGAGTATAACTGATTTTGGAAAAATATTTGGTTTTGAAATTAAATTGGAATTAAAAACCAGTACTTGTATGCTGATTTTGGAAATGAATTTGTTTGACTTGAATTATTTTAATTTGGAAAATGGGACAATTTTCTAAACCTATTATTTCGGGAACTTTGAAATTTAGATATTTAATTTGGAAGAAAATTTGGTGAAATCATATATGATTTTGAAACTGAATTGATATTGAAATGATTTGAAATTTGAGAACCTTATATTATTAAGCACTTGATTTGGGAGTGGTCGAACTTATATAAAATGGATTGTATAAGTATGAAGTTGATTTGAAATCTATTGATTTGAAAGGTACTCAATTTGGAAAGAGATTTTACATAATCGAAGTCTATATAAGTATGATTTGATCTACTATTGATTTGGAAAGTATTCGATTTGGGAAAAATGGAATCCTATATATATGGACTTTATATAAGTACGATATTTGAAAGTGATTTGAAAGGGTACTATATGATATATATTTTTGAAGTAAAGATATGGAAAGTGCCTTCTGCTTGATATCCGCTTTGTGGCCACATCGTGGATTCATTCTATCGATATTATTCTCTCTGATTTTTGGTTTTTCGGATGTAATACTCGAGTGTTCCCACCGTGGCATAACCCATGGTTTCTTTTTTTCTCTCGCGAATGCATAGCGCAATTGCCTGGCTGAGTCTTGCCAAGGGGTACGGATTGTTTCCTGGGGGATCCAGGCGTAACCATTGTAACCTGCAATCTGTGTAGGTCGCGAATAGTAGCGCAAGTGCCTGGCTGAGTCTTGCCTAGGGGTACGAATTGTTTCCTGGGGGATCCAGGCGTAACCATTGTGTATCCTGCACTCTACTAGTCATCATGGCGTAACTCGCAGGGCTGAGAAAGCTTACGGATATGGATTATTTCCTGGGGGACCCAGGCGTAACCATTGTGTATCTGCGAACCATGATCGTACAAAGGTTTTGGTTTGGTTGTTTGTTGGATTGTACTTTCCATATCTGTTTTTAAAGGTTTTTCAAGTATTTTCACTGGGTGTTGAAACGGGTCTACTAAGTACTTGAAGAATTCTAGCTTTGCGCCTGATCAACGCATGGCCAGAGTCTGCAAGAACGAGGATAAACTTGTCGAAACATCGAGTTATAAAAGTATTTTCGAAAGGAAAATTTGTTTTGATATAAAAGTATTTTATTATAAAAAAAATTTCAACAAGAAATTCTATATTAGTTTTTGAAACTAAAATTCTTATGGTTCTAGATTAATTATTCGTGCTCGATACTATTATTTTGAATCTACCTTAGATGCTCAACTTATTTAATCACCTATATTCTGTTTTCCCGAATCCACCTTCCTTCCCTTTTGAATATATCCTTTAAAATATTGTTTAATTATATACTACCTGGTTTAGTAGAAAATTTTAGTGTTATAAATATTTTAGAAGTTATCTATCTAGAATAAAACATATTTAAAAAAAATAAAATGCATTTATGACTGTCTTTATTTCCGTCAGTTTCGAAATTTGAAAATCTTATACGTTGCATTTATTGAATTTTAATGGTTCTTTTGACTTTATAACTTTCCCTTATGCTTTAATTGGTTTCCTGGATTCACGGGCTTAAATTTGCTTTAACTTCTCTGCAACGCATGAAGTTGATATTATACTTATTATTACCTTTCTATTTATATATATTCGTTTGCAACTTTCTATTCCTCACACAAATTTTGCCTTGGCCTTTGAAGTTGCGTTCGAAATTTATACTGCTCCTACCTTCCTTTGGCTGTCATCCTCCTTTCTCACTTTCTCCTCCATCCTCTTTTGCGTGACCCGAACCGCCCTTCCCATCTTTAGAGGAAAAAAAATCAAATCATCATGGAAGGCAAATAATAATTTTATTTGTTTGTTGAAGCCTCACCTTCCCTTGCCTTGCCCGCCTCCATGCGCATGTACCCATCGCCGGCACTTCACCTTCCCATGCACACGACCCCTCACCAACCAGATCCGCCACTTGCCGCCTTAGCTTACTCCATACTCGACCTCACCTCCCACCGAAATCACCACCTCCTGAATCCCCGACCCGACCGACCTCCACCACCCCGAGCGCATCTCCATGCATCACCATCACGGCCGACAGCCTCGCCATCAACCACCATCAGCTTGGCCTCACTCGTGAATCCATCCTCTCTGCTTTTGCCACCTTGCTCCGCCTATATCTCTATCACCTTTGTCGATTGGCTTCTCTATTGATACATATGGTACATTTTCATGTATGTGATATATTTATACTAATATTGTATAAGGAATTGCCTGTAGTAATTATATGTATTAGCTTGTATATGCATGATCTGTAAGGTGGTGTTGTTTTGAATCTTGCTTCAAAATATATTGAGTCAAAATATTGTTTTACATATAATATATAGATACGTGTATATATATGAGTGCGTAAAAAAAAAGGTAAATTGTTTCGTATTTTATAAAGTAAAATTGGTAGTGGAGTAACGGTTGTTCATATGATGGTGTATTCAGGTTTATACATAAGTATAAGGTTTGTTGTACAGCCTTTAAATAACATTCATTTATAAAATATAATTTTATACGTGTTAGAATTTTATGGGTGCAGGTTATATAAGTATTTATATACATCACTATGCTTTCCTATTATGTCTGTTCTCATGTTACAGTACATTTGCATCTAAAATATAATAGTAACATATTACAGGCTGATTTATATGTGTTGTGTAGTGTGCATGTGCATATGGAGTTGGGCAAGGCACGTGTTGTCTTATATTATTATATATATTTGTATTTTTCAAACCATATTGTAGTATTGATTTTATATGTTGTGAAAATCGATTATATGTTAATATATATGCTATGTTTATATAGTTTTTACAAGTTTTATTATTAGTTCTATTAGTTTTGACTTAAATTATAATAGGTAAGGTCTGCATTTATTTATTTATTTATTTATTTATTTATTTATTTTTGTCTCCATGTTTGTAATGTATATAAATTCATGCCTGCGTTGCCGGACATTTTGAAAGAATATATGTGATATCAAATGAAAATTGATTTTTATATTTTATATATAAAAGGTTACTTTTATAAAGATTTAAATTTTAGATGGTGTTCGGATATTGGTTTGAAATATATTTTTTTAATAAATGTTGATTCTTAAAATTTTATATATAAATGGTAATGATATATATATATATATATATATATATATGTATGTATGTATGTATATATAGTTATATAAGTATATATGGGTGTGTGTCCACATATACCAATTTTCTTCATTGATCTGGTTCTGATTCGATTTCGTCGATTCAATTTACCAGCTTCTTCGTCAAATTCGTGCCAACCTTGTTTGTTTTGGATTCGTGCTTGGATTTCAAACTCGTTTCATTTTCTATTCCCTCTTGCCTCGAAAGGTGAGCAATCACTCACGATTAACGTTCTTTTATTTATTAAATTTGATTTCAATTGAAACGACAATTGAAATATGTTGCTATAGTTATTTAAATTGTTATATTTATGCTATTACCTGTATCTGTTCACCTACGGGATATGACACCATATCCTATTGTTTATACTTTATTTAATCACTGATGATATATTCCTGTTGTATATTATTATCATATCCTACTATATTCTTGTTATCTGTTATCACTCTGCAAGTTCCCTGTAGTTTAGAATTCACTATGGGTTGAAATGATACATACCCGAACAGACTTTAGAATAGGAGAATTTCGTTATGGGTTGAAATGATAGACCCAAGCGATTTTCATTTAATTAAATTTGGGATTTCGGATTGGGATGATATCCACCCGTATATATTTAGTGTACGGATGTAAATGTTAAATATCCGAAACACTTGACCAGATGATAAGGAATATATATATAGACACCGTGGTTCATATATAAATATTTTGGAAATAAATTCTTTGTTTGGAAAGAAATATATGGTCTTAATAAATGTTAATTCTTAAATTTCTATATATATAGATTTAATAATATTTAATTTAATTAAGTTTGATTTAATACATAAACTATGTAATATTTATGTAAATTATATTTCAAATAGATTTTTGAAATAATTGGGATAAATTAAGATGGGGAGATAAATTTGAGTTTATTAAATGGTATCCAAATAAGGATTTATTTAATTAAATCAATCTAAAATTTTTAAATGGGAAATTTTAAAAAGGTAGGATTTTATAACTGGATTTTTGATTTAAGCGATTAAAAGCATATTTCACGTTTAAGTAAATTAAAGAAAATATTGAGAAAAATGGAATTTAAGGTTAATTAAATAATCTTGAATCAAATGAGGAAGTATTTCAAGACTAAATAATAATGAGGTTAAATCGAGATCTAGATGAAACGGTTAAATTGAACATTTAAATTTTTAAGCCTAAAACTATATTGAAATTTAAATGGTTTATGTTGAGATTCGGATCTGTATTCGAAATCAACGTAGTTGAATTTGTTATTTAGCAATTAAATTGAATTAAAATGAAAATTTAGGTTGAACTAAATTTGAATTTATTATTTAGGAAACTAAATTGAATGAAATTTTAGATGAAACGTTGAATACTTAAAGTTTTGAAGTATATGGAAATATAAAGGGGTATTTGTGATTATAAAGTCGAATTTGAGATCGATAAAATTTAAGTGGTTATTTTAGGATTTGAGTTGAATTTGAATTGATAAAATTGAGATTGAATTTAATTTGAATGGGAAGGTCGGGTGGATGTTGGAACGTTTTGTTAAGTTGAGGAAATTGAAAATACTTTACTGTATAAATTATTTAATATTTATAAATACTATTTTGGGAAATATAGAGATATTTGAAGTGAAAATGAGATTTGGTTTTGAAGTATAAATTAAGATGAAATGATCACGGTGTTATAGTGTATATTTCTACCTTGTAGAAAGTTCCATGGACCCTTAGAGGATGATTATCCCAAACATCCTTTGAGTTATTTGCATTTCAGTTGATATTTCACTTGAGTTGGATTTATTGATATAAGAATGTTAATCCTGACTCGAGTGTTTTGTGTTTTGCTTTACGCTCGGGTCAGACTGAGTGATACAGCATTTGAGACTCACCTTCGAAGTTGGAGCCTTGCTTGAAGATCCACCTATCTATCCTTTCAGTCATCCTGTTGATTTGTTCAGAGAAGTCATCTGCGAATACTGGAGACTTCACTACATCTAAGATATTCGGTTGTATTTTATTTCTAACTCCAATGTATATAGTAGCTTCATGAACTACTATTCTTTATCTATTCCGCTGCATTATATTACTCTGTGTAAGTGATCTGTGATTGATTTATTTACTGTATATTTTAAGTTTTGCCAAATTTAATTAACAATTCGGTATTTTAAATTATTTAAGTCGGACATGTATGGTTTTATTGTCGATTTGAATGGTCCAAAATGGCGGGTCGTTACATAATCATTCAATAATAATGGATTAAAGTTAATTAATAAATTTTATAATGACATTTTTAAATTAATCGATCTTTTAAATTAATGATTTTTAAGGTAATCTGTTTATTTTAACTTTAAGTAATCTTTCCTTTTATGATGACTTAAAGCAGTTAATCATTTTAAATAAGGATATTTAATTATTTATTAATTTAATTAATTATATTTGAATATTTCTAATTAATTTAATTAATGATATTTAAAAGGTGATTTACCCTTGTCAATTAAAGGCATTTGAAGTTAATTTATCAACTTAATTGACGACGTTTCAAAGTGAATTTATCAAAGTAGCAAGGATGTTTTGACTTTGTTATTCATTTTAATTCATGATAATAAATTATTTATTTATTTATTTATAATTAATTTTTAATTAAATTGTTTATAATTAATTTTTAATTAAATTAATTATAATTAATTTTTAATTAAATTAATGGAGTATTAAAAGTGATTAACTTCTTTTGGATTAAAGGCTATCGAAGTAAATTAATCAACTTAATTAATGAAGTTTTAAAGTTAATTAGTTAATATAATAAGGATGTGTTTAAGTAATTAAATCCTTTTTATAATGATGTTTCAAAGTTAGTAAAGTCTTTTAACAAAAGCTAGTACTTGTAATTTGAAGCCCAAGCACAAATTCGATTTTAAAAGTAAACATTATTTGGTTATGGAACTGAATTAAGTTCTGTAAAGCGATATCACTGAAAATGATTTATTTGTGTACTTAACGCTAAATGTCGATGAGCTAGACTTGTCCCTATTTCGAAAGTTAAGAATGGTCATAGAACATGACTTTGAGGTATGCCTTGACTTGTCCAGCATTATTGTTAACTAAGGAATAGTACAAGTTTGAAATCGACGAGTGGTGATGAGCATACAAGACTTAATTTTCACATACAATCATTTTATATTCTCGATAATGGTATCCCGGCTATCAGTTACTTCAGCTTCTTGATTTTCGTCAATCTAAGACGATTTGTTCCTCCGTTGAGCTTTGTTATCCTTTATCGAAAATGGCTAAATCAATATGCGCGTTTTTTAGGTCCAAGTTATCCGGGGTTGCTCCCAGTAGGGTATTTTCACATATCATCTAGATTGGATCTGGTTTTGTGCATTTAGATGTGAAATGCTCAGATTCTCGGTAAGGATTAGCGCAGTCTGTCTTGGAGTTCCTGGGGTTTTCAAGTATATTTCTAGATGTATAGTTCTTTAAAGGAGATGCACCCTTTTAGTCATTTGATTGAAAAAATTTCTTTCCTTATTTGATTCGAACATTCGAATTGTTTTTTTGTAGTTGCAACGGGAAGAGCCAATCACTCTTCATGATTTCTTGTTATAGGTTTTGTCTATTATATTAAGTTTCAACCGTTATCTTGTTTTATCCATTCTGTCCAGTTTGGATTTTGTTCAGGCAATTTTCATTTTTCAAGTCTGTACCTTTATGCTATTTTTACCCATGGATTTATTTCGTATTGTTGTTTTCTATTCTTATGCTTGATTGTTATTTATAGGAAGAAAACCTGTTTTGCGGTAGCGGCGTGGTCCCACATATTATTGTTAAATACACTCTATTTTGTTTCAAAGTTTTACTCATATCAATAATTGGACATTGATTAAATGGACGTCTACATGTAAATGTAATGGACGTCCAGTGTTGAACGTCCATTACATAAATGTTTGAAACTCAAACGTTAACTTAGAAAGTGTCCATTGATGTACAAACGAATTGAATTTATGTAAACCAGAAAGTCCAACAAACCGACGTCCAAAAGCGAACGCACATTGACCACCATCCAATTTCATTTTAGGTTCCCCAGCCGTGAATATGATGAGATAACCGTGTCCTTTTGAAACGTGGAAGCTGAATGTTTGACATGAATTTTTCGCCGTTGGAGACCCACTTAAGCCAAATAAACTATACTTTGATAACATCTAATCCAACTCACACTAGCGTCCAAATGTTCATAACGTCCTTCACGTGTTGCTCGTGCATTCTGCATGTGGAAGAAAAAAAGGGCGTCATGCCACCTCCGTAGCAAATATTACATATATAATAGGTGATATCAGTATATCACCAGCGTCTCAAAACGATAGTTTTCCAGAACATTGAATTTCGAATGTGCAGGTTAGGCAATCGACTTTCTGGACAACCATATTGGATCAAATTTTATCATCCATGGGCCTGATCCATCTATCCAATTGATCTTAGGCCGGGCCTGATAGTTCAAATGGGGTTAAACGTTGAAATAACCAAATCCGATCAGACGGTTTGGTAGATCAGGTTATGGTAACACAGGCAGCAAGCTTATGTTCCATAGACCAGAAGTAAAAAGGCTAAAAGCCTTAAGATTGGTAAAACACCTGTTCATATGAGATGTACTAGCAATATAAAAAAAGTTCCACTGTTCTGTACAAATTTTATTAACTTTTCTATTTTATTTGTGCCTAATGCACCAAAGATAAATACTTAATTAATAAGAACGATACTATGTAAACTTGTAAATTTAAATAATGTGAAAAAGGACAAGATATTAAAGATATTGATTCCATGTATTAGCAGAAATCATTCCAATGTTATTTAATTTATTCCCTTCAAAAATGTTTCTAACTTAATTTTCTCATATTTGATCTGACATTTAAAAGATAGCAATTCCTTTTTCAAAAAATATTGATGTTTTCATTTTCTCATACCTACATATTTCTATTTCAACAACAAAAATCAAAATTCAGATTCGAAATTCAAACTTTTAAAGTTAGAATAATCAGTTTTGAGTTTGAAATTATGGAATTCAAAAGGGGAAATCAAAATTCAAAATTTCAAATTCGTAGAGACAAAATATCAAATTCGCGTATTTACCTGTTTCGATTTCTAAATCCAAGTTCGATTTTTTTTTAAAATTCTCAAAATTTCAAACTAAGAATTCAGTTTTACACTTCTATGAAAGAATTAAACTTAATTGCGTCTGTCGGGAGTCGAACCCGATCTATTGCTTGGAAGGCAATTATCCTAACCGTTGGACTACAAATGCTTTTGTTTTAAATTCAAATTTCAAAATACAAAAGTCTAAATGCTTATAATTTCAAATTCCACGTGGAAATCAAAATCCATATTTTCAAACGTGCAATCAAAGAATTCGAATTTTTGAATTGGAATTCAAATTTTCAAATGCGTAATTAAAAATATACCGTTTCTAATTCATAGAGGCAAAATTCAAACTTTCACATTTGTATTTAATATTTTTAAATTCAAAGCTCAAAATTTTAAATTTAAAACCTATATTTTTAAATTCAAAATTCAAAATATTAAACGAGTGAATTTTCAGAAATTCTAGTTTATAAAATTTTAAATTCATAATTCAAAATTCAAAAACATAAATTTTTATAATTTCAAATTTAACATAGATTTTTCCTTTTTCGATGATGGTTTGCTAAATGAATTTTTTCACTTTTCAAAAATTTCAAATTTCGAAAAGAATTCAAATGTATAATTTCGTTTTAAGTTCAAATTTTGTCATCCAAAAAAATGGCATTCAAAATTCCGAAGTTTGTATTTTAAATTTTCAAATTCAGGTTTCAGATTTAAAATTTGATTTCAAAATTTTTTTAGTTTCAAATCCAAATCCAAAATTGTAAAAAAGAATTCCAACGAATTATTATTTTAGGTTTTGAATTTAATCAAAATTTATGGCAAAAAGTTCTTTTTTGAAAATATGCAATCGAACAATTGATTTTCTCCTTATTGTGCGATTGTACTAGTAATTTTAACATGGTAATTTTACTACTGGCATGAAAAAAACAAAAATAAACAATAGTCCACCGCTTATATATAACATGGAAATGATTTTTCAAATGCAATAGCAAAGTCATACATGTTATGAGTGAGCGTCGGTCATTTTAATTTAGATGAGATATTTTTTAGTAATATGAATTATGAATCTACATATAACATGCAATTTTCGTTCCATATCCAAATACTTTGATGTGTACAAATGGACGTGTTTAACATATTTATAGTGCATAGACGTACATGATGTTTAACCCAATCAAAATGATTTATTCTAGGAAAGCAATCATTTAAAAAACATATAAACACATCAAACCTATCAAAGCAAGGAAACAAGGTGGACAAAATCAATTGTTATAATTACATCATTATATAGGAGCAACAAGTTCTGGTGTAGAGCAACAAACTGTAGTAGTGGCATTTATTAATGGTGAAAATTTCATTGATCATCCAATCATGCATTTTATTTATCTTGTTTTAATAATGTGGAAATGCAATGTAGTTGTTGAGAGAAGAAACAAAGAGAGTGTTTAAGAAGAAGAGGTAGAATGACAAGCAGAGCTAGCAATTAGAGTCGAGATCCGAAAATAACAGACCCAAATTAAACCAATTAGAGACGAGAATCGAAAATAACAAACCCAAATTAAACCAATTCGAGCCCAAACTCTTTCCAAACCCGATGTTTTGCGGTTGGGTTAGAATAATGAAAAATATCATAAAAAACAACCCCAAACAAAAAACAGGAAAATATATGCATTCTGTTGTTGTTATCCAATCTGAGCCGAACCCAACCTTGAATTGGATCAGGTATAGGTTTCAAAATGTATAGCTAGATCTACCAAATCTTTATTCGTTTTGGATGGAGATCCACTGAGTCGAATCCAGATCTAGCCTGAAGGTTCTAATTGCTACCCTAAGGAAATTCATTCACTTTTTTATTTTTCTATTTATATAAATACTAGCGTTATTGTTAAAAATGAAATAGATTTGTCTGTTAATAGCTTTTAGCTTATTCACTCATTTTGTTAAAGGAAGCTTTTATAGAGCCATTACAAAACATAAAAGTAGAGAATACAACCATTATTTACAATGCTTAATT
Source organism: Allium cepa (assembly GCA_030765085.1). NCBI lineage: Eukaryota > Viridiplantae > Streptophyta > Magnoliopsida > Asparagales > Amaryllidaceae > Allium > Allium cepa. Next base: position 244,560,553 of record CM060929.1, on the reverse strand, counting down.
TTTGGCTAATTTTAGCGAAAGAATAAATCAAAACTACATCCTACAAACGGGCTTATTTAACATAGCATACACACAAAAAGAAATAAGTAAATAAGCTATTAAGACTTGATCAACCTTCCTAACAACTCTACCCTTAAAAGGAGTTGTATTCGTACAACAGAGCATACAAAAAGCTGCTTTCTCAAAAACAATTCTAACTTCAACGGTTTTATCATAATGTCAGCCAACTGATCCTTTGAGCAACAATGCAACGGCTCTGTTACTCCATCATTAACTAAATCTCAAAGAAAATGGAATCGAATATGGATATGATTACTTCTACCATGCACAACCAAATTCTTTGAGAGTTTAATGGTTGAATTGTTATCGCAAAGTATAGTGCATTTAATAGAGTTAGGGGTATAACATAAGGGCAATTATGTAATTTGTTACATATATCTAACTCGATAACCAATCTAGTTCAAAATAAGATGTGTTTTCTTACTATTATGAACTTGTTATATTATGATATAATTAAGCAAACAAGTAATTAAAGTATATTAAATAGAAAAAATTCTTAAATAATATGCTATGTGATAGTAATTACGTTGTGTTGTAATTATGAGAATTTTATCAATTAAAAAATGACATATTTTTTTTTTCGAGAAAGAACATACATTCTTCATTGAGACTGAAGGATGTAATGCTCTCCAAATATTGGATAGTGTGTTACTCAGGCTACTTGGGTTTACGTACTAATAGTTATTGGATAACTATGTAATGACTCACCCAAGAGTTTTCTATTGGTTGCTGCGACTAAGGTTAAACAGAGAATTTTGAAGTGATGATGTTACATCCAACTTGAGAATACTGCGAAACTTCAGTGTGAACACTCCACTTTGATTATTGTTAAACTGTGCCTTGGTATCCATCAAACGACTATAATTGAGTCTGAATTGAAGCATTGGAAGTGAAACATTATTCAGTAGAGAATTTGTCTCCTCGATTATATGAGGTTAGTATCATAGTCAACTATAGCCAAATCAAAATCAAAGACTCTGGCCTAAGCAGAATGGTTAACAATAATTGTTATTATTGAACCAAAGATTTGTGCTTGAAGTAATCAAGTTGAATGTGGGTGATATTGGAATTTTAACCAAAATCAAATTCCATGAGTCCTAAAGTGGTATAGTATTGACGAGGAGATTTTGTGTAAATAATTGTTACTACCAAATGCCGCTTATTATTGTAAAAATGGATTTTACCAAAACATGTGTAGACGATAAAGTTAGTCAAGATGTCACTCCACTAGTTAAGATGAGGTATGAAAATTAATATTCGAATTGTTTGATATTAGTCGCTGACCAAATTTATACTCTTGAGTCGTACAACCGTAATGATGAATACTCCAAAAAACCACATGTTTTAATTAATTTATAATCATTGTAAATTAATTAATTTAATTAATACTTATGAAATATTAGTTATTAAATTAAATTAAATTTGTTTAAATAATAATATTTAATAAAGTACGTATATAAAAGTTATATATGTGCATGTCAGTATACAATACTGATAGAACATTTAAACCAGATTTAAATAAATCAATCACTAAGTGGTTTTGGAAAAAAATTGAGGACCACATTGCCTCCATTACGGCCAGCCACAGCAGAAGGAGAGGAGTGGTTTCAAATGTGATTTGAAAACCAAAAGAAGTATTTAAAGGAAGGAAATAAATCTCCATCATTTACTCTTCTTTATGAATCACTTAAAAAACATTTATGAAATGAATTTTTTCCTTTTCCCTTCAGCTTATTTGCAGTCAAAAATATGAAGGGGATGAAGGGGATTTGATAAGATTTAATCAGGAATTAAAGACAAAAAGTTTTAAAGGAAGAAATTGAAAAGTTTCAATTCTTTCTTTAAAACAAATTCTTTTTCATTCAACTGCCAATTCATTTTCCTTGTCTTCTCCTCTCCGTCTCATAATCAAAATTTCATGGCTTCATAGAGAATTTTTTTGAAAATAGAATCAAAATAAAAAGGTGGTTGTTGTCTCTTGATTGTTGTAAAATCAAGAGGTTGATTAAATCAAATCGAGGAGCTTCGTTCATCATTCAAGGGGCAACTTTTGGCTACATCCTAAGTTACCATTCTGATTTGATTTAACCATATGTTTCTCTTGTTTGCATGGTTTTGATTTTGTATGCTTCTTCTCATCTATTTGAATGTTCATCTTGCAATATAATTCATATCCCATATGTCCACCTCAATTAATTATATGTTCGTCAAGTTGATTTAGTTTAGAACCCTTTTTATTCTGCATCGCAGTCGACTATATATTCAACATGTTGATATATTTTAGATCCCTTATCTTATTTGATCGTTTTCTGATATTCATTGCATAATTTATATCTGAATACTTTTACAATGAATTTAACGTGCCTAGTTTTTTTGATTTATTTCTATTTGTTTGGAAATTATTATTTTAAAAAATATTTTCTTAAAAAATATTTTATAATTTTATAACATTTGTATACATAAACAGAACAAACCATATATGTTAATTATTTATATTTACGTTGAAAATTGACTTCTTATATTATATGGTTTTTGTTTGAATATATCTTTTGATTATTGTTTACATAAGAGTAAAAGTTTTATAACAAAGAATTCATAAGTAGACTTTTGTGTAAAACATAAATCTTTTATTTCCTTTATAAATTAAAGGTTTGATTTAAATTTTTTTCGATTTTAAATTTAAACATATAAACATATACACACACATACATATAGACACACACACACAAAAATACGCGCACACACACACACACACACACACACACAGATATATATATATATTCGTATGCGTGCATGCGTGTATTGCTCTATTTTCTCGTAAGTAAAGATAACAAAATGTCACATCATGACCCGACTCGTTGTAGACCAATTCGGATAAGGCTCAAGCCATTAAATCCATGTCAGCTAGCAATTCTTAGCCTAGGTCGGTTCAAGCTAGCACAGCCAATCCAACAAACAAGTCATAAATAGGTCAGTTTGGACTCCTAAGCATGGTTCATCTCAGCTCAAAACGACAAAACAACCAACTCGTTTGACTTGACCCGGCACAAAAGCGAACGGCTTGTGGCTCGCCTTTATCCCATCCCATTACGTTCGGCCACATATAGTCCATCTAGTCACTACTAGATCGGCTCTACTCATCCCCTTCCGCTCTGTCTTTAACCGTCTTCAGCCTTTCTCTCAAAAATATTTAGCAACAAGAAACCGAGCGTCACTGTATAAGAAGCTCTCCCCAGCCTTACAACCTAAAAAAGTGTGCTAGACGTCTAAAAGTACAACTTAGTACGACTTAGTGCAACTACTCATGTAGCATGCGCCCTTTTTTAGCACAAAACACGTGCCTAGTGTGACAGCATAGCAGCATGCACATCAACCACGTATTCCAACCAACTTTCCAATCGTCTTCCATTAACACAGGCGACTAAATCTATGGTCGAGATTGATTCTCACTTATTTGTAGCACAATCTCAACCATCCATTGATCTACTTTAGCTGTTATAAATATCCATTGCCATACAACATCAGGGGCGGGAATGTTAAAAATTAGTTGAAATCTAATAAATTGCATTAGAATTGTATCTTTTCTCACAACAAAACCGAGTTCTTGAGCTTAGCCATTATAGTCCTAAGTGCTCTATTTTCTTATTATTCTCTTGTATTTCCTTGTAATTATAAGAGATAAACATAATAAGAGCTCTTCATAGTGGGCATAGACAAGTTTTTGTCAAACCACTTTATATCATATGTTATTTACTTTATTTTGCTCATTTATTCCTAATTTTTCATTTTAAGCCTAGTGTTAATAAGTAACTTTTGCTAATATAAGCACATTAGTCTAATTCCGAGGTTGGCTAAATTATGAATAAACATTTTGACGCTAGAAGGAGGGCCTTCCCTAGAAGCAGTCGTCTTTTTTCACCCTTTCTCCTCTACAAACATCTATTCTGGTAATCACCATGAATCGTAATGGTGAGAAGTTAAGATCAACTCTAATGATCGTGAGGCTAACGATAACACTATCGCCAACGCCATTGCCCCATCCCTGGACTCGGTAATGACATGTGGCAAAGCGAGCTGTAAGGCTTAACCAACGTGGGAACTCTTGCCTGCACATCGAATGATCCGAGGACAAGGTTAGACACTTCGACGGCCGTGAATTTCGGTCCTCTTCCTCCTTCGGTACCTAAAGTGACCCCTCTCCAACCTATTGTCCCTAATTGCTACAATTTTGTTAACACTGCCTAGGAGAGGGCGATACTTAAAGTGCTGGTTGAGGTAGTTCCCATTTACCATGGGAGAATGCATGTTGCACATAGGCCACATCACGATATTGAAATTGTCCCCGAACTGGCCGCATGCAGGGACCAAGACATCGTTGTTCCACTTTAATGAAACGACCATTAGATTTTGAACACCTTTGGGCAGCAGATGGAGCTTGAGATTTGAGATTCGAGTGTACTCGCAGTGGTGCTCATGCAATCGGTGAAGAAAAATAGGCCAGATCGGTAGACTCCCAATCCTATAGGGGTGTGGCCATACCTACATAAAAAGAAGGGCAGGCCGAGCATTCACGGTTGCCTCTGTGCATAAAGAGAGGATATCCCCATCTCTAGGCCATCGTCATTACAATCACTCTCCCATACGTCATCATCGTCAGTCTCCCACTCCACACAGACGTCGGTTGAGCCCAGTGTTGATCGTATGTCAAATAGTCCTATAGTAGGTAGATGTTGGACTTAAAGAGGAAATGAATAGTCTTCACCAATAAATTAATAGAATGCAAACCCTGAATACTGTAGGCGAAGTGCTATCTAATGATGAGAATGAGGAGCCATTCTCTGAGGAAATCTCGAATACATACACCTATCGGCAGTGTCCCTTGCCGCCTATTGAGAAATACGCTGGGAATGCTAACCCATCATATCACATCATTGCCTTCAACTTCATCACCTGAACCGATCAGCTAGTTGGCTCCACAAAGTGTCCGTTCTTCCCATCTACTCTTACTAGACCAGCATGCCAATGGTTCTTACATTTGCAACCTGGCATCAATCATTCCTAAACCTAGCTTTGTGCATATTACAATCCTCAGGTTCTTTGCTTCCAAGACCCATATCATGATGGCTAGTGAGCTAAGTAACATTAGACATGGGCCGGTCGGATGTGAATCTCTTCAAAAAAGAATCCACCCTGACTATGGGTGCTGACAAGAACAACTTGGTTATGTCCCTCTCTTCGAGGGTCAGATACAGAAGGAATTAAAAAACTAGGTGGAAATATCCCTAACAAATTTCTATCAACTTGCGAATGAGATCATGAGAATGGAGGATGCTGATCTTTCAAACAACAATGATAAGCATCGGCATCTATAAACAAAGCTTGTCCCTTTGGAACTTCAGACCATCGAAGCAATGGTTAGCAGAATAACAACAAGAGGCATAACGAAGAGGGCACCCGGTATAAGCCTCTATATGCTCACCATGCCTCCCAACTTGAGATATGAAATCCATAAACCTTACAACCAAAGACCATCTACCACTAGAGCCAAGAGAAGGAAGGAACATCGTGGCAACAACAAATATTGCGAGTTCCATCAGACCAAAGACCACTTCGCCAACGAATGTTGCATACTGAAGGATGAGATAAGAAGGTTGATCCAAGAAGGGGCACTCATAGAGTTTGTTCCATAGTAGGTCCATCAAAGCATGGTTTCTCACAATCAGCCAACTCAACCCTGGCGACCCTACAATAATTGTAATGACCCGCTATTTTGGACCATTCAAATCGACAATAAAACCTTACATGTCCGACTTGAATAATTCAAAATACCGAATTGTTAATTAAAATTTGGCAAAACTTAACATATATAGCAAATAAATCATCACAGATCACAGACACAGAGTAATATAATGCAGCGGAATAGATAAAGAATAGTAGTTCATGAAGCTACTATATACATTGGAGTCATAAATAAAATACAACAGAATATCTTTGATGTAGTGAAGTCTCCAGTATGAACAGATGACTTCTCTGAACAAATCAACAGGATGACTGAAAGGATAGATAGCTGGATCTTCAAGCAAGGCTCCAACTTAGAAGGTGATTCTCAAATGCTGTATCACTCAGTCTGACTCGAGCGTAAAGCAAAACACAAAACAATCGAGTCAGGATTAACATTCTTATATCAATAAATCCAACTCAAATGAAATATCAACTGAAATACAAATAACTTAAAGGATGTTCGGAATAACCATCCTCTAATGGTCCATGGAACTATCTATAGGGTAGAAATATACACTATAACACCGTGGTTCTTTCATCTTAATTTATACCTCAAAATCAAATATCATTTCACTTCAAATATAGCTATTTTATAAAATAGTATTTAGATATATTAAATAATTTATACCGTAAAATATTTTCGATTCCCTCAACTTACAAATAGTTTCAACATCTACCCGATTTAAATTCAATCTCAATTTATCAATTTAAATTCAACTCAATTCCTAAAATAACTACTTCAATTTTATCGATCTCAAATTCGGATTTGTAATCACAAAATACCTCTGTATATTCAATATTTTTAAACCTTTAAGTATTCAACGTTTCAACTAAATTTTAATTCAATTTAGTTTTCTAATAACAAATTCAACTATATTGATTTCAAATACAGATCCGAATCTCAAATTTAAACCATTTAAATTCCAATATAGTTTAAGGCTTAAAAATTTAAATGTTCAATTTAACCGTTTCATATAGATCTCGATTTAATCTCGTTATTATTTAGTCTTGAAATACTTCCTCATTTGATTCAAGATTATTTAATTAACCTAAAATTCCATTTTTCTCAATATTTTCTTTAATTTACTTAAATGTGAAATATGCATTTAATCGCTTAAATCAAAAATCCAGTTATAAAATCCTACCTTTTTAAAATTTCCCATTTAAAAATTTTAGATCGATGTAATTAAATAAATCCTTATTTAGATACCATTTAATAAACTCAAATTTATCCCCCCATCTTAATTTATCCCAATTATTTCAAAAATCTATTTGAAATATAATTTACATAAATATTAACATAGTTTATGTATTAAATCAAACTTAATTAAATTAAATATTATTAAATCTATATATATAGAAATTTAAGAATTAACATTTATTAAGACCATATATTTCTTTCCAAACAAAGAATTTATTTCCAAAATATTATATATGAACCACGGTGTCTGTTTATATTTCCTATCATATAGTCAAGTGCTACGGATATTTATCATTTCAATCCGTACACTAAATATATACGGGTGGATATCATTTCAACCCGTAATCCCAAATTCAATTAAATGAAAATCGTTTGGGTTTATCATTTCAACCCATAACAACTTTCTCCTATTCTAAAGTTCGTTCGGGTATGTATCATTTCAACCCATAACGATTTTCTCCTATTCTAAAGTTCGTTCGGGTATGTATTATTTCAACCCATAGTGATTTCTAAACTATAAGGAACTTGCAGAGTGATAACAGATAATACAATAAAATAACAGGCATATATCATCAATAACAATATAATATAAACAACAGGATATGGTGTCATATCCCACAGGTGAACAGTTACAGATAATAGCATATATAACAAATTTAAATAACTATAGAAGCATATTTCAATTGTCGTTCAATTGAAATCAAATTTAATAAATAAAAGAATGTTAATCGTGAGTGATTGCTCACCTTCCGAGGCTAGAGAAAAGAACAGAATGCGATTAGTCATGAATCCAAGCACGAATTCCAAAACAAAGCAAAATTGGCCCGAATTCAACGATTAAAGCTGATAACAAGAATTTGATGAAGTCGAGTTGGAGCTAGATCGATGAGTATAAATGGTATGAATGAACTTATGTCTATATATGTGCATACTATGTATATAACTATTTATATGAATCAATGTCATATTCTAAATTCAAACGCAAATTAAATTGTATATATATATGTATATATTTTTATTATTATTTTAAAATCATTGTTTAGATCGATACACATAAATAACTAACATATCTACCAAATGCAAACCTGAAATGAATACATATATCTATATACTTACAACCCAGTTATTTACGACCTCCATAAAATATCCAATACATGGCCCACCAATACGTATACGCCAACAACTAAACATACAACTTACTAATATAAATCACAATTTTGACAAATCTTTATATACCTAAAACCTTATTAAGCAATTTACTGTAAAATGTAAATTCCCATAACTGTTTACATAAAATCAAAACATGAACTAAAATATATATAACAAGATTACTAACACACTGTATTATACTAGGAGACAGCAAAATATACACTGACTATTATAGAATAGGATGCAGTACATATACAACTACAACTTATTGGTTTAAACTACTTAATTTGAAATCGAAATTGTATAACCAACATATATAACGGCAGATAAAATAATTTACTGTAAACCACTAAGTTACCCACTACGTTATAATATATTATATACACTTATAAATTCATAACAGCAAAAATCGTCAAAGTCTAGCATAAAACCACAAATAACTACGGTGAATCTTTACATTAATAAAACATAGCCGCCCATATATGTACCTACGTAAAAATATATCAACTAAATCAAGTTTATATAGACCACATAAACTGTATATATATATAAGACGACTAACAAAAAAAAATTAAGTTATATATTCCTATATAATAGCCTCATATGTATATAAGTCAACTATGAATCTATACATAAAACTTAATGGTTTTACACATATAAACCTATTATAAAACGCCTAAACCATGCAGCTGAATTTTTTTTATATATATAAATCAAAACTGATATATTATAATCATAACAAAATGGTCTAGAACTTGCAAAAACTTTAACAGCCTTATACATATACGTACGCCGAACCTGTTAAAGGGAAGTGTTGTCTCGAGTGAAACAAGAGAGAGGAGGGGGAAGCGGTGGCCGGATCTAGTGCTGCTCGGTGATGGGTGGCTGTGGATTTGGAGGCTGCCGGCGTCGGAGCGAGACAGGAAGCGGGTCGGAGAGTAAGCTAAAGGTGGCGGCTGCGTTCTCGGTTGTGGGCGAGATCAGGTAGGGTGTGGCCATTGCAAGGTGGTGGAGATGAATTGGAAACGGTGGCAGTGGTTGGTTGTTGAAGGCGGAGGTCGGGGTAGGGTTGAACGCGGTCTGGGAAGTATAGCGGGACGGTGGTGACTGGAAGAGGCAGGGCGGAGAACGTCGGGGTGTTCATGTGGAGGGAGAGGATCCGCATGAGAGCGAGGGGGAGTGTGGAAGCTTGGCATTATTGCCTGGAAATGAAGGGAAGGAGGAAAATTTTTTTGTGGCCACAGGACTTTTAAAGGAGGAGAGGAGAAGATGGGTTTAAGTTTAGGCAACGGAGAGGAATGAATTCAACGTAAATAGGAGAGAATGAATTAAAGGCAAGTTATAATATTTAACGTTATAATATACTTATTAATCAAAAACGGTAAAACGAAGAGACCCAAAACGCGCTGGTAATTAATAAATTTAACCGACGAGTGCAATGAGGATGAACGGCTAAAACATGAAAAAGATAATATATAACAAAATTTAAGAGCAACGGTTAGATCCTTGGATTTAGCTGAAAAGTTATTGGAGAATATAATTGTCACCCTTAAATTCCGGAAATTATAAAGCAATGGCTACACGTTTCAAAATTTGGGACGCGTACCGATACGGTCCCCGGTTTCCTGGATTCCGCTATGCGTCGGACTTCAAAACACAGAAATAAATATACCGTAGAGATCAGCGTGATGAGACGATCAAAACGTATACAAATATCAGTGGTATGATTGAATTATAAAATTCGAATTTTCTACTAGGGGAAAGTGCTGCAAAAACACAGGAAAATAAGATCGACGGAGCTAAAGAAGTCCGAATTTGGAAAAACGAAAAGTGACGTCTCAGTCAGAAAAAGATTTAGAATTTTTCTATGTAAAAATATTCAGGTTTGGCAAATAAATTTGTTATCATCAAATATTAGCTGATTAGAATTTAATAGAAATACTTAATAAAATTTTCTTTCATAATTTCTGATGAAAATTTACCATTTGCTATAATTAATTATACGTAATCCAATTGTTAATTTTTTATTTCAAAATATTATTATTAATCATTTCTCAAAAATCCAATTAAATACGTTATAAAACCCTTTAAAAATTATTAAAATTTTATAGGTCGTTACACTCTCCCTCGCTCAAAACTTTTCGTCCCCGAAAAGGAAGGAGGTTGGAGAATAAAACAACCAGAAAGAAAATAGATTGAAAGACAAGATAAACAATTAATTTTAAGACTATATATAATTTTACTTGAAATTTAATTTTTCTTTAATACTTTAATACCTTTCAAAACTCCTTTGAAAACAATTATTTACATTATTACTTATGTTTACAAAGAAGCTATTGAAAATATTAAATCCAATATTCACAAGTTTATAAATTTTAGCTTAAGATACTTTTCAAATATAATTAATAAATCGATAAACATTTACTTTAAATATGTTTTATTTTAAAAAAAATTCTAAAATAATTAAACACTAAAATTTTCTATTAAACCATTCAGTATACAAATAAGCAATATTTAAAAGATTATATTCAAAAAGGAAAGGAAGGTAGATTCTGGTAACGGAATATAGGTGAACAACTAAATCTGAGAAGATAAGGTAGATGCAAGGAATAGTATCGGGCACGAATAATTAATCTGGAACCAAAAGAATTTAAATTTCAGATGTTAATTCAAAATTTCTTTGTTGAAAAAAAATGCTTTTATAATAAATACCTTTATAACTAAAATACTTTTACATCGAAACCAAATTTCCCTTCGAAAATACTTCTATAACTCGATGTTTCAACAAGTTTATCCTCGTTCTTGCAGACTCTGGCCATGCGTTGATCAGGCGCAAAGCTAGAATTCTTCAAGTACTTAGTAGACCCGTTTCAACACCTAGTGAAAATACTTGAAAAACCTTTAAAAACAGATATGGAAAGTAAAATCCAAACAAAACAACCAAACCAAAACCTTTGTCTGACCATGGTTCGCAGATACACAATGGTTACGCCTGGATCCCCCAGGAAACAATCCGTATTCGTAAGATTTCTCAGCCCTGCGAGTTACGCCATGATGACTAGTAGAGTGCAGGATACACAATGGTTACGCCGGGATCCCCCAGGAAACAATCCGTACCCCTAGGCAAGACTCAGCCAGGCACTTGCGCTACTATTCGCGACCTACACAGATTGCAGGATACAGAATGGTTACGCCTGGATCCCCCAGGAAACAATCCGTACCCCTAGGCAAGACTCAGCCAGGCAATTGCGCTATGCATTCACGAGAGAAAAAAAACCATGGGTTACGCCACGGTGGGAAACTCGAGTATTACATCCGGAAAACCAAAAATCAGAAAGAATAATATCGATAGAATGAATCCACGATATGGCCACAAAGCGGATATCAAGCAGAAGGCACTTTCCATATCTTTACTTCGTAAATATATATCATATAGTACCTTTTCAAATCACTTCAAATATTGTACTTATATAAAGTCCATATATATAGGATTCTATTTTTTCCCAAATCGAATACTTTCCAAATCAATAGTATATCAAATCATACTTATATAGACTTCGATTATACTAAATATCTTCCCAAATTGAGTACCTTCCAAATCAATAGATTTCAAATCAATTTCATACTTTTACAAATCCAATTTATATAAGTTCGACCACTTCCAAATCAAGTGCTTTATAAGATTCTCAATTTCAAATCATTTTAATATTAGTTCAGTTTATAAATCATATATGATTTCACCAAATTTTCTTCCAAATTAAATATCTAAATTTCAAAGTTCCCAAAATAATAGGCTTAGAAAATTACCCCATTTTCCAAATTAAAATAATTCAAGTCAAACAAATTCATTTTCAAAATCACCATATAAGTACTGGTTTTTAATTCCAATTTAATTTCAAAACCAAATATTTTCCCAAAATCAATTATACTCAAAAATGGTTTCCAAATTTAAAATTATCCCCTCTTTTTTACAACTTTTAAACTATCTATTTCTATGTGAAATATCCAATTTACCTTTCTGAAAACCATTATTCAACTATTTTTTTTTCAAAACATTTCACAACTAAATTTATATTCTTTATCAAACATTTTATACTCTTCGAAATTTCTTAGCTTTGAAAATTTAATCTCGATTTGGAAGTGTTTGAACATTCGAAATAGTTAGGGAAATCAAATTTTCAATTCAAGAGTTGAAAATCAAATTTAAATCAATAAATCAATTATTAAATCCGAAACTCGAGGACTGAACACCGGCCTCATTTTAAATTGTTTCAAATATATACTTATATCTTTCTAAAATATCAAATTATACTTCGGATTATGAAATCAAAAACGGTTTTACAAAATCATTTGCATAGAGAAGCTATTAAAGTGGCCTCTCCCCCACTCCGAAACTCGAAAATAAATGTCGATGATGCGTGCACTCATCATCGAAATTATTTTCCAGCGACATAAGTGAGTTCTGGACTTGTATTTTCTTGAAAACTTCTTTGAATTTTTTTTTCAAAATTATTGGAATTCATTTGAACTCATTTGAAACATTTCTTATTCGGAAAATACTTTTAAATCGTATTATTTTTATATTTTTCAATATCTTAAAACCAATTTCAAAATACCGGAATTCAATTCTCGAATTTCAAATTTAACTCTAAAGTTATAAATCATTTTTATATAAATCAATTTCTTATAATTTTTCAAAATTTCAAATCCTTTCAAAACCTTTTTATATAGAATAACATTTCTTATTTGCTTTATATATATAGGTATATAATCCTTATCGAAAACATTTTTATATAAAGAATAAAATCATAGTTTTCAAAATAATAATTTCGATATATAAAACAATTTCAAAAATACAAACATACCCGATTTTTCAAAGGGTGATTTTAAGAATGGATTTTTTTTTAAACAAAGATAGAGATTTGAATTAGAGGAACTCAAATCAATAGAATTCTGATTCAAAGATAGACTCGATCGAAGATGAGATAATTAAATTTTCAAAATAGAAGATGGATATACTTCTATAAATCGCGGGCGACCTTTACCGGTAACAAGATATAGCAGCATCGTAAACCGAGGATACAGAAATCTTCGGTGAGTCAATGCCAATTGAAAAGGAGTTTTCACCCCCTTTACAAATCATTCAGTGGAGTTATGGGATACTCCGGAATCAAAAGAATATAAATAGGGAGAGACATAATGAATTTCGAAACCGAGGGACATTCCAAAATTCAAAGGAAATTGAGTCAATAGGAAGAGATTCAACTCGAGCGAAAGTGATTCTGTAAATAAATTTACCATATATGCTAAGTTTTGCCTAGGGCTAAAGCTCTGATACCAACTGTAACGACCCGCTATTTTGGACCATTCAAATCGACAATAAAATCTTACATGTCCGACTTGAATAATTCAAAATACCGAATTTTTAATTAAAATTTAGCAAAACTTAACATATATAGTAAATAAATCATCACAGATCACAGACACAGAGTAATATAATGCAGCGGAATAGATAAAGAATAGTAGTTCATGAAGCTACTATATACATTGGAGTTAGAAATAAAATACAACTGAATATCTTAGATGTAGTGAAGTCTCCAGTATGCGCAGATGACTTCTCTGAACAAATCAACAGGATGACTGAAAGGATAGATAGCTGGATCTTCAAGCAAGGCTCCAACTCCGAAGGTGAGTCTCAAATGTTGTATCACTCAGTCTGACCCGATCGTAAAGCAAAACACAAAACAATCGAGTCAGGATTAACATTCTTATATCAATAAATCTAACTCAAATGAAATATCAACTGAAATACAAATAACTTAAAGGATGTTTGTAATAACCATCCTCTAAGGGTCCATGGAACTATCTATAGGGTAGAAATATACACTATAACACCGTGGTTCTTTCATCTTAATTTATACCTCAAAATCAAATATCATTTCACTTCAAATATAGCTATTTTCCAAAATAGTATTTAGATATATTAAATAATTTATACCGTAAAATATTTTCAATTCCCTCAACTTAACAAATAGTTTCAACATCAACCCGATTTAAATTCAATCTCAATTTATCAATTTAAATTCAAATCAATTCCTAAAATAACCACTTCAATTTTATCGATCTCAAATTCGGATTTGTAATCACAAAATACCCCTTTATATTCAATATTTTTAAACCTTTAAGTATTCAACGTTTCAACTAAATTTTAATTCAATTTAGTTTTCTAATAACAAATTCAACTATATTGATTTCAAATACAGATCCGAATCTCAAATTTAAACCATTTAAATTCCAATATAGTTTAAGGCTTAAAAATTTAAATGTTCAATTTAACCGTTTCATATAGATCTCGATTTAATCTCATTATTATTTAGTCTTGAAATACTTCCTCATTTGATTCAAGATTATTTGATTAACCTTAAATTCCATTTTTCTCAATATTTTCTTTAATTTACTTAAACGTGAAATATGCATTTAATCGCTTAAATCAAAAATCCAGTTATAAAATCCTACCTTTTTAAAATTTCCCATTTAAAATTTTTAGATCGATGTAATTAAATAAATCCTTATTTAGATACCATTCAATAAACTCAAAATTATCTCCCCATCTTAATTTATCCCAATTATTTCAAAACTCTATTTGAAATATAATTTACATAAATATTAACACAGTTCATGTACTAAATCAAACTTAATTAAATTAAATATTATTAAATCTATATATATAGAAATTTAAGAATTAACATTTATTAAGACCATATATTTCTATCCAAACAAAGAATTTATTTCCAAAATATTTATATATGAACCACGGTGTCTGTATATATTTCCTATCATATAGTCAAGTGCTACGGATATTTATCATTTCAATCCGTACACTAAATATATACGGGTGGATATCATTTCAACCCGTAATCCCAAATTCAATTAAATGAAAATCGTTTGGGTTTATCATTTCAACCCATAACGATTTTCTCCTATTCTAAAGTTCGTTCGGGTATGTATCATTTCAACCCATAGTGATTTCTAAACTACAAGGAACTTGCAGAGTGATAACAGATAATACAATAAAATAACAGGCATATATCATCAATAACAATATAATATAAACAACAGGATATGGTGTCATATCCCGCAGGTGAACAGTTATAGATAATAGCATATATAACAAATTTAAATAACTATAGCAGCATATTTCAATTGTCGTTCAATTGAAATCAAATTTAATAAATAAAAGAATATTAATCGTGAGTGATTGCTCACCTTCCGAGGCTAGAGAAAAGAACAGAATGCGATGAGTCACGAATCCAAGCATGAATTTCAAAACAAAGCAAAATTGGCCCGAATTCAGCGATTAAAGCTGATAACAAGAATTTGACAAAGTCGAGTTGGAGCTGGATCGATGAGTATAAATGGTATGAGTGATCTTATGTCTATATATGTGCATACTATGTATATAACTATTTATATGAATCAAAATCATATTCTAAATTCAAACGCAAATTAAATTGTATATATATGTATATGTTTTTATTATTATTTTAAAATCATTGTTTAGATCGATACACATAAATAACTATCATATCTACCAAATGCAAACTTGAAATGAATACATATATCTATATACTTACAACCCAGTTATTTACAACCTCCATAAAATATCCAATACATGGCCCACCAATACGTATACACCAACAACTAATCGTACAACTTACTAATATAAATCACAATTTTGACAAATCTTTATATACCTAAAACCTTATTAAGCATTTTACTGTAAAATGTAAATTCCCATAACTGTTTACATAAAATCAAAACATGAACTAAAATATATATAACAAGATTACTAACACACTGTATTATACTAGGAGACAGCAAAATATACACTGACTATTATAGAATAGGATGCAGTACATATACAACTACAACTTATTGGTTTAAACTACTTAATTTGAAATCGAAATTGTATAACCAACATATATAACGGCAGATAAAATAATTTACTGTAAACCACTAAGTTACCCACTACGTTATAATATATTATATACACTTATAAATTCATAACAGCAAAAATCGTCAAAGTCTAGCATAAAACCACAAATAACTATGGTGAATCTTTACATTAATAAAACATAGCCGCCCATATATGTACCTACGTAAAAATATATCAACTAAATCAAGTTTATATAGACGACATAAACTGTATATATATAAGACGACTAACAAAAAAAATTAAGTTATATATTCCTATATAATAGCCTCATATGTATATAAGTCCAATATGAATCTATACATAAAACTTAATGGTTTTACACATATAAACCTATTATAAAACGCCTAAACCATGCAGCTGAATTTTTTTTATATATATAAATCAAAACTTATATATTATAATCATAACAAAATGGTCTAGAACTTGCAAAAACTTTAACAGCCTTATACATATACGTACGCCAAACCTGTTAAAGGGAAGTGTTGTCTCGAGTGAAACAAGAGAGAGGAGGGGGAAGCTGTGGCCGGATCTAGTGCTGCTCGGTGATGGGTGGCTGCGGATTTGGAGGCTGCCGGCGTCGGAGCGATACAGGAAGCGGGTCGGAGAGTAAGCTAAAGGTGGCGGCTGCGTTCTCAGTTGTGGGCGAGATCAGGTAGGGTGTGGCCATTGCAAGGTGGTGGAGATGAATTGGAAACGGTGGCAGTGGTTGGTTGTTGAAGGCGGAGGTCGGGGTAGGGTTGAACGCGGTCTGGGAAGTATAGCGGGACGGTGGTGACTGGAAGAGGCAGGGCGGAGAACGTCGGGGTGTTCATGTGGAGGGAGAGGATCCGCATGAGAGCGAGGGGGAGTGTGGAAGCTTGGCATTGTTGCCTGGAAATGAAGGGAAGGAGGAAATTTTTTTTGTGGCTACAGGACTTATGAAGGAGGAGAGGAGAAGATGGGTTTAAGTTTAGGCAACGGAGAGGAATGAATTCAACGTAAATAGGAGAGAATGAATCAAAGGCAAGTTATAATATTTAACGTTATAATATGCTTATCAATCAAAAACGGTAAAACGAAGAGACCCAAAACGCGCTGGTAATTAATAAATTTAACCGACGAGTGCAATGAGGATGAACGGCTAAAACATGAAAAAGGTAATATATAACAAAATTTAAGAGCAACGGTTAGATCCTTTGATTTAGCTGAAAAGTTATTGGAGAATATAATTGTCACCCTTAAATTCTGGAAATTATAAAGCAATGGCTACACGTTTCAAAATTTGGGACGCGTACCGATACATTCCCCGGTTTCCTGGATTCCGCTATGCGTCGGACTTCAAAACACAAAAATAAATATACCGTTGAGATCAGCGTGATGAGACGATCAAAACGGTATACAGATATCAGTGGTATGATTGAATTATAAAATTCGAATTTTCTACTAGGGAAAAGTGCAGCAAAAACACAGGAAAATAAGATCGACGGAGCTAAAGAAGTCCGAATTTGGAAAAATGAAAAGTGACGTCTCAGTCCGAAAAAGATTTAGAATTTTTCTATGTAAAAATATTCAGGTTTGGCAAATAAATTTGTTATCATCAAATATTAGCTGATTAGAATTTAATAGAAATACTTAATAAAATTTTCTTTCATAATTTCTGATGAAAATTTACCATTTGCTATAATTAATTATACGTAATCCAATTGTAAATTTTTTATTTCAAAATATTATTACTAATCATTTCTCAAAAATCCAATTAAATACGTTATAAAACCCATTAAAAATTATTAAAATTTTATGGGTCGTTACACTCTCCCTCGCTCAAAACTTTTCGTCCCCGAAAAGGAAGGAGGTAGGAGAATAAAACAATCAGAAAGAAAATAGATTGAAAGACAAGATAAGCAATTAATTTTAAGACTATATGTAATTTTACTTGAAATTTAATTTTTCTTTAATACTTTAATAACTTTCAAAACTCCTTTGAAAACAATTATTTACATTATTACTTATGTTTAAAAGAAGCTATTGAAAATATTAAATCCAATATTCACAAGTTTATAAATTTTAGCTTAAGATACTTTTCAAATATAATTAATAAATCGATAAACATTTACTTTAAATATGTTTTATTTTAAAAAAAATTCTAAAATAATTAAACACTAAAATTTTCTATTAAACCATTCAGTATACAAATAAGCAATATTTAAAAGATTATGTTCAAAAAGGAAAGGAAGGTAGATTCTGGAAACGGAATATAGGTGAACAACTAAATCTGAGAAGATAAGGTAGATGCAAGGAATAGTATCGGGCATGAATAATTAATCTGGAACCAAAAGAATTTAAATTTCAGATGTTAATTCAAAATTTCTTTGTTGAAAAAAAATGCTTTTATAATAAATACCTTTATAACTAAAATACTTTTACATCAAAACCAAATTTCCCTTCGAAAATACTTCTATAACTCGATGTTTCAACAAGTTTATCCTCGTTCTTGCAGACTCTGGCCATGCGTTGATCAGGCACAAAGCTAGAATTCTTCAAGTACTTAGTAGACCCGTTTCAACACCTAGTGAAAATACTTGAAAAACCTTTAAAAACAGATATGGAAAGTACAATCCAAACAAAACAACCAAACCAAAACCTTTGTCCGACCATGGTTCGCAGATACACAATGGTTACGCCTGGATCCCCCAGGAAACAATCCGTATCCGTAAGCTTTCTCAGCCCTGCGAGTTACGCCATGATGACTAGTAGAGTGCAGGATACACAATGGTTATGCCTGAATCCCCCAGGAAACAATCCGTACCCCTAGGCAAGACTCAGCCAGCCACTTGTGCTACTATTCGCGACCTACACAGATTGCAGGATACAGAATGGATACGCCTGGATCCCCCAGGAAACAATCCGTACCCCTAGGCAAGACTCAGCCAGGCAATTGCGCTATGCATTCACGAGAGAAAAAAAAACCATGGGTTACGCCACGGTGGGAACACTCGAGTATTACATCCGGAAAACCAAAAATCAGAAAGAATAATATCGATAGAATGAATCCACGATGTGGCCACAAAGCGAATATCAAGCAGAAGGCACTTTCCATATCTTTACTTCGTAAATATATATCATATAGTACCTTTTCAAATCACTTTCAAATATTGTACTTATATAAAGTCCATATATATAGGATTCTATTTTTTCCCAAATCGAATACTTTCCAAATCAATAGTATATCAAATCATACTTATATAGACTTCGATTATACAAAATATCTTTCCAAATTGAGTACCTTCCAAATCAATAGATTTCAAATCAATTTCATACTTTTACAAATCCAATTTATATAAGTTCGACCACTTCCAAATCAAGTACTTAATAAGATTCTCAATTTCAAATCATTTTAATATTAGTTCAGTTTATAAATCATATATGATTTCACCAAATTTTCTTCCAAATTAAATATCTAAATTTCAAAGTTCCCAAAATAATAGGCTTAGAAAATTACCCCATTTTCCAAATTAAAATAATTCAAGTCAAACAAATTCATTTTCAAAATCACCATATAAGTACTGGTTTTTAATTCCAATTTAATTTCAAAACCAAATATTTTTCCAAAATCAATTATACTCAAAAATGGTTTCCAAAATTAAAATTATCCCCTCTTTTTTACAACTTTTAAACTATCTATTTCTATGTGAAATATCCAATTTACCTTTCTGAAAACCATTATTCAACTATTTTTTTTTCAAAACATTTCACAACTAAATTTACATTCTTTATCAAACATTTTATACTCTTCAAAATTTCTTAGCTTTGAAAATTTAATCTTGATTTGGAAGTGTTTGAACATTCGAAATAGTTAGGGAAATCAAATTTTCAATCCAAGAGTTGAAAATCAACTTTAAATCAATAAATCAATTTTTAAATTTGAAACTCGAGGACTGAACACTGGTCTCATTTTAAATTGTTTCAAATATATACTTATATCTTTCTAAAATATCAAATTATACTTCGGATTTTGAAATCAAAAACGGTTTTACAAAATCACTTGCATAGCGAAGCTATTAAAGTGGCCTCTCCCCCACTCTGGAACTCAAAAATAAATGTCGATGATGCGTGCACTCATCATCAAATTATTTTCCAGCGACATAAGTGAGTTCTGGACTTGTATTTTCTTGAAAACTTCTTTGAAATTTTTTTTTTCAAAATTATTGGAATTCATTTGAACTCATTTGAAACATTTCTTATTCGGAAAATACTTTTAAATCGTATTATTTTTATATTTTCCAAAATCTTAAAACCAATTTCAAAATACCGGAATTCAATTCTCGAATTTCAAATTTAACTCTAAAGTTATGAATCATTTTTATATAAATCAATTTCTTATAATTTTTCAAAATTTCAAATCCTTTCAAAACCTTTTTATATAGAATAACATTTCTTATTTGCTTTATATATATAGGTATATAATCCTTATCGAAAACATTTTTATATATAGAATAAAATCATAGTTTTCAAAATAATAATTTCGATATATAAAACAATTTCAAAAATACAAACATACCCGATTTTTCAAAGGGTGATTTTAAGAATGGATTTTTTTTAAACAAAGATAGAGATTTGAATTAGAGGAACTCAAATCAATAGAATTCTGATTCAAAGATAGACTCGATCGAAGATGAGATAATTAAATTTTCAAAATAGAAGATGGATATACTTCTATAAATCGCGGGCGACCTTTACCGCTCAACCGTGATTCCAAAATTAGATTGGTGTAGAATTCTGAGGCAATTCGACATTCGATCGCCAGAGAAATAGAATTCAGCATAACAAGATATAGCAGCATCGTAAACCGAGGATACAGAAATCTTCGGTGAGTCAATGCCAATTGAAAAGGAGTTTTCACCCCCTTTACAAATCATTCAGTGGAGTTATGGGATACTCCGGAATCAAACGAATATAAATAGGGAGAGACAGAATGAATTTCGGAACCGAGGGACATTCCAAAATTCAAAGGAAATCGAGGCAATAGGAAGAGATTCAACTCGAGCGAAAGTGATTCTGTAAATAAATTTACCATATATGCTAAGTTTTGCCTAGAGCTAAAGCTCTGATACCAACTGTAACGACCCGCTATTTTGGACCATTCAAATCGACAATAAAATCTTACATGTCCGACTTGAATAATTCAAAATACCGAATTTTTAATTAAAATTTGGCAAAACTTAACATATATAATAAATAAATCATCACAGATCATAGACACAGAGTAATATAATGCAGCGGAATAGATAAAGAATAGTAGTTCATGAAGCTACTATATACATTGGAGTTAGAAATAAAATACAACTGAATATCTTAGATGTAGTGAAGTCTTCAGTATACGCAGATGACTTCTCTGAACAAATCAACAGGATGACTGAAAGGATAGATATCTGGATCTTCAAGCAAGGCTCCAACTTCGAAGGTGAGTCTCAAATGTTGTATCACTCAGTCTGACCCGAGCGTAAAGCAAAACACAAAACAATCGAGTCAGGATTAACATTCTTATATCAATAAATCCAACTCAAATGAAATATCAACTGAAATACAAATAACTTAAAGGATGTTTGGAATAACCATCCTCTAAGGGTCCATGGAACTATCTATAGGGTAGAAATATACACTATAACACCGTGGTTCTTTCATCTTAATTTATACCTCAAAATCAAATATCATTTCACTTCAAATATAGCTATTTCCCAAAATAGTATTTAGATATATTAAATAATTTATACCGTAAAATATTTTCGATTCCCTCAACTTACAAATAGTTTCAACATCTACCCGATTTAAATTCAATCTCAATTTATCAATTTAAATTCAACTCAATTCCTAAAATAACTACTTCAATTTTATCGATCTCAAATTCGGATTTGTAATCACAAAATACCTCTGTATATTCAATATTTTTAAACCTTTAAGTATTCAACGTTTCAACTAAATTTTAATTCAATTTAGTTTTCTAATAACAAATTCAACTATATTGATTTCAAATACAGATCCGAATCTCAAATTTAAACCATTTGAATTCCAATATAGTTTAAGGCTTAAAAATTTAAATGTTCAATTTAACCGTTTCATATAGATCTCGATTTAATCTCATTATTATTTAGTCTTGAAATACTTCCTCATTTGATTCAAGATTATTTAATTAACCTTAAATTACATTTTTCTCAATATTTTCTTTAATTTACTTAAACGTGAAATATGCATTTAATCGCTTAAATCAAAAATCCAGTTATAAAATCCTACCTTTTTAAAATTTCCCATTTAAAAATTTTAGGTCGATGTAATTAAATAAATCCTTATTTAGATACCATTTAATAAACTCAAATTTATCTCCCGATCTTAATTTATCCCAATTATTTCAAAAATCTATTTGAAATATAATTTACATAAATATTAACATAGTTTATGTATTAAATCAAAGTTAATTAAATTAAATATTATTAAATCTATATATATAGAAATTTAAGAATTAACATTTATTAAGACCATATATTTCTATCCAAACAAAGAATTTATTTCCAAAATATTTATATATGAACCACAGTGTCTGTATATATTTCCTATCATATAGTCAAGTGCTACGGATATTTAACATTTTAATCCGTACACTAAATATATACGGGTGGATATCATTTCAACCCGTAATCCCAAATTCAATTAAATGAAAATCGTTTGGGTTTATCATTTCAACCCATAACGATTTTCTCCTATTCTAAAGTTCATTCGGGTATGTATCATTTCAACCCATAGTGATTTCTAAACTACAAGGAACTTGTAGAGTGATAACAGACAATACAATAAAATAACAGGCATATATCATCAATAACAATATAATATAAACAACAGGATATGGTGTCATATCCCGCAGGTGAACAGTTACAGATAATAGCATATATAACAAATTTAAATAACTATAGTAGCATATTTCAATTGTCGTTCAATTGAAATCAAATTTAATAAATAAAAGAACGTTAATCGTGAGTGATTGCTCACCTTCCGAGGCTAGACAAAAGAACAGAATGCGATGAGTCACGAATCCAAGCACGAATTCCAAAACAAAGCAAAATTGGCCTGAATTCAACGATTAAAGCTGATAACAAGAATTTGACGAAGTCGAATTGGAGCTGGATCGATGAGTATAAATGGTATGAGTGAACTTATGTCTATATATGTGCATACTATGTATATAACTATTTATATGAATCAAAATCATATTCTAAATTCAAACGCAAATTAAATTGTATATATATGTATATATTTTTATTATTATTTTAAAATCATTGTTTAGATCGATACACATAAATAACTATCATATCTACCAAATGCAAACTTGAAATGAATACATATATCTATATACTTACAACCCAGTTATTTACAACCTCCAAAAAATATCCAATACATGGCCCACCAATACGTATACGCCAACAACTAAACGTACAACTTACTAATATCAATCACAATTTTGACAAATCTTTATATACCTAAAACCTTATTAAGCATTTTACTGTAAAATGTAAATTCCCATAATTGTTTACATAAAATCAAAACATGAACTAAAATATATATAACATGATAACTAACATACTGTATTATACTAGGAGACAACAAAATATACACTGACTATTATAGAATAGGATGCAGTCCATATACAACTACAACTTATTGGTTTAAACTACTTAATTTGAAATCGAAATTGTATAACCAACATATATAACGGCTGATAAAATAACTTACTGCAAACCACTAAGTTACCCACTACGTTATAATATATTATATACACTTATAAATTCATAACAGCAAAAATCGTCAAAGTCTAGCATAAAACCACAAATAACTACGGTGAATCTTTACATTAATAAAACATAGCCGCCCATATATGTACCTACGTAAAAATATATCAACTAAATCAAGTTTATATAGACTACATAAACTGTATATATATAAGACGACTAACAAAAAAAAATTAAGTTATATATTCCTATATAATAGCCTCATATGTATATAAGTCAACTATGAATCTATACATAAAACTTAATGGTTTTACACATATAAACCTATTATAAAACGCCTAAACCATGCAGCTGAATTTTTTTTTTAATATATATAAATCAAAACTGATATATTATAATCATAACAAAATGGTCTAGAACTTGCAAAAACTTTAACAGCCTTATACATATATGTACGCCGAACCTGTTGAAGGGAAGTGTTGTCTCGAGTGAAACAAGAGAGAGGAGGGGGAAGCGGTGGCCGGATCTAGTGCTGCTCGGTGATGGGTGGCTGCGGATGTGGAGGCTGTCGGCGTCGGAGCGAGACAGGAAGCGGGTCAGAGAGTAAGCTAAAGGTGGCGGCTGCGTTCTCGGTTGTGGGCGAGATTAGGTAGGGTGTGGCCATTGCAAGGTGGTGGAGATGAATTGGAAACGGTGGCACTGGTTGGTTGTTGAGGGCGGAGGTCGGGGTAGGGTTGAACGCGGTCTGGGAAGTATAGCGGGATGGTGGTGACTGGAAGAGGCAGGGCAGAGAACGTCGGGGTGTTCATGTGGAGGGAGAGGATCCGCATGAGAGAGAGGGGGAGTGTGGAAGCTTGGCATTGTTGCCTGGAAATGAAGGGAAGGAGGAAAAAAAATTTGTGGCTACAGGACTTATAAAGGAGGAGAGGAGAAGATGGGTTTAAGTTTAGGCAACGAAGAGGAATGAATTCAACGTAAATAGGAGAGAATGAATTAAAGGCAAGTTATAATATTTAACGTTATAATATACTTATCAATCAAAAAGGGTAAAACGAAGAGACCCAAAACGCGCTGGTAATTAATAAATTTAATCGACGAGTGCAATGAGGATGAACGGCTAAAACATGAAAAGGTAATATATAACAAAATTTAAGAGCAACGGTTAGATCCTTGGATTTAGCTGAAAAGTTATTAGAGAATATAATTGTCACCCTTAAATTCCGGAAATTATAAAGCAATGGCTACACGTTTCAAAATTTGGGACGCGTACCGATACGATCCCCGGTTTCCAGGATTCCACTATGCGTCGGACTTCAAAACATAGAAATAAATATACTGTAGAGATCAGCGCGATGAGACGATCAAAACGGTATACAGATATCAGTGGTATGATTGAATTATAAAATTTGAATTTTCTACTAGGGGAAAGTGCAGCAAAAACACAGGAAAATAAGATCGACGGAGCTAAACAAGTCCGAATTTGGAAAAACGAAAAGTGACGTCTCAGTCAGAAAAAGATTTAGAATTTTTCTACGTAAAAATATTCAGGTTTGGAAAATAAATTTGTTATCATCAAATATTAGCTGATTAGAATTTAATAGAAATACTTAATAAAATTTTCTTTCATAATTTCTGATGAAAATTTACCATTTGCTATAATTAATCATACGTAATCCAATTGTTAAATTTTTATTTCAAAATATTATTATTAATCATTTCTCAAAAATCCAATTAAATACGTTATAAAACCCATTAAAAATTATTAAAATTTTATGGGTCGTTACAATAATGGAGTGGCCATAAATGACATGTTAACTATTTGTGAAGGCCCGCATGTGGCCTAAAGCAGTCGGGGAGCACGGTCCCATCACCAGAGAGAAGTGGGCTCGGTTAGCTAAGTTTATTCTTTATAACATCGAGCATCCAACGCATCCAGACTAAAAGCAGACCAGCTTATCACCTTCACTGTTGAAGACAAAGAAGCCAC
Organism: Allium cepa; assembly: GCA_030765085.1. Lineage (NCBI taxonomy): Eukaryota > Viridiplantae > Streptophyta > Magnoliopsida > Asparagales > Amaryllidaceae > Allium > Allium cepa. The sequence continues at coordinate 244,534,625 of CM060929.1, read as the reverse complement.
CTCCTGCCTCTATCGTGATCGTCATCAACATTGCAACGGCCCGTGCAAATGTACATCAAGCCTTTGTGGATAGGGGAAGCTAAGTCAACGTCATGTTCAGAATGTCTTCAAGCCACTTAAGCTTCTTGTTTGCAACATCACCCCTGCACCTTGCCTATCTATTCATTTGAGGGTATTGGCATTGTTCCAATGGAGACAACCTCTCTCATAACCATATTCGGCAAAGAGCCCCTTGTTGCAAAGAAACATGTAAACTTTGTAGTAGTTAATTGCCCATCCATCTATAACCTTTTGATATGATGATCGACCGTTACAGTGCTCTATGCAATAGTCTCATACAACCGACTCGTTATGAAATTCCTTATTCAAGCTACAGTCGGAGAAATTCGGGGTTCCATAAAAGGCTCGGGAGTATTATGGGTCCTCCGCAAGCAAAGAAGGGTATCCTCATACTTTAACAAGAATTTGCAATAATCAAGGTGAGTCACTCGTGAGAACCTTCAAGTCGCTCGTGAGAACCTTCAAGTCGATCTGTGCTTAGGTTCGTGCTGAGATCGCCCCTAGCTCTAAAGTACAAACGTTTACGTTAACTGCTTCCCCCATGAACAAAGACACACGTAAGGAAGTTACAGCTTACAACGATGTGTCACTTAGGAGAGTGCTCGAATCGATTAGCACTCACAATCGTGATGGGATCATCCTTACCCTTGAGGTCACAACTATAAGTGATATGTCACCCAAAAGAGTGCTCGAGCTGGTCGGCACTCCCATCCATGTTGTGAATGTCCTCGATCATAAAGAAATTGTTGCCAATGGCTTGTCATCCAGGAGTAACCGCAAGCCTATCGGTGCCCCATTTCATGATGTGACCACCTAAAGCAGCGAACCTACATCAACTGGTTGTGTGTCACCCAAGAGAACCCTCAAGCCAACCAGTGCTCTAGTTCATGCTAGGACCACCTACCTCAATGAAAACTGAGATGACATGGACCCCATTCCCTTAGCCTTGCCCCTAAAAAGCAAAAGAGATCATCACGGCATGGGATAAGCAAGGTGCATGCCATTGGTAAGCGGAGACATCCAACATAGCAACTCCAATCCTCTTTAAGTCGACAGACTTATCCATTACAGTCGAGGGTAACCACAACCCCTCGACTCGAAACAAACGTCTGTGCTAGCTAAGGATTTCATAGAGTGCATGATTTACACATTGCACTAATGTGACTTAGATACCAACCTTGATCTAGATGGTGACCCGCTCGATCCCCACATGGGAGATTCAAACATTGAAAGTGGGCCGACCATTCCACTTGAGTTGATACTATAGATGACAATAACACTTGCAAAGTCGTCTAGATACCAAGCTCAGTCCAAAAATCAAAGATGATATGGTCAAATTTCTACGGCAAAGCAATGATGTCTTCACTTGGAGGCATGCTGGTATCACCGACGTCGATCTAAAAATCATCTAGCATGTACTAAACATAGATCCAAAGGCAGCCCCTATCCATCAAAAGCATAGGCCTTACAACCTAGAAAGATAGCGAGCTCTCAATGAAGAGGTAGAGAAGCTACTGGACAATGGCTTCATCTTGGAGGTAGAATATCTAGTGTGGGAAGATAATCCAATACTGGTCAGAAAGCCAAATGGGTCCTCGAGAACTTGCATCAACTTCTTTGACCTCAACTAAGCCTTCCCTAAAGATAACTTTCCATTACTGCACATTGATCAGATAGTAGATGCGAGCAATGGACATGATCTCCTTACCTTCATTGACGCTTATTTTTGGTACAACTAGATTTTCATGCATGGCTCAAACCAAGAGCACACTTCCCTCATCACTAATGTTGACTTATATTACTATAGTATCATGCCATTTGGACCTAGGAATGCAGACGCTGCTATCAACGGATCGTTAATCATATGTTCTTGGAACAGATCGACCGGTCCATGGAGGTATGCATGGATGATATGTTGGTAAAGTCAGAGAAAGATGGGGGGTGTATATAGAACCCGGCCGAGACTTTCAATATCTTGCATCAACATAATATGAAGTTAAATCCAAAGAAGTGTTCTTTTGCTATTCGATCAGGAAATTTTCTCTACTATGTTATGAGTGCCAAGGGAATTAAAGCTAACCCCAACAAAATTCAATCCATCTAAGACATCAAGTCCAGAGAACTATAAAGCAAGTATAAAGCCTAAACGGGATGGTTGCAGCTTCGAGCCGATTTGTGTCCAAGGCAACCAACCGTTGTCTTCCCTTCTTTGACCTCAACAAGAAGAGAAATTTACGCTTTCTAAAATTTCACTTGCTTCAAACTCAATGAAACCCACTCCAACACATAGATATCGCTCCTACGAGCGCAACGCAAAAGATCGCGTCTCGAATGGACCTCCTATGAAGAAGTTATTTATTTTATAAGTTTTTGAGATTAAAATAATATAATTTAATCACTAATCACTTAATCAATTTAATTATCCTCTCTAACTCCTCACTCATCCTTTCTTCCCCAAACCCAACACCATGTACATGCATGTCTAATATAGTCATGCATGCATGCCTCTTCCCCCTTCTCCAGTCCACGGAATCACATTCCGACTTCGCCTACGGTCTTCTCGTCGCCTAAGCTTCTCGATGGACACAACATGGTAACCTCCAAAGCCCCCATCTCAATCGCGACTTGCTAGACCTGCTCATGACACCCACCATGTCGTGTTCCATAATTGAGAGCTGCACTTCACCATACTTCACCCAAAGATGTTCCTCTATACAAGAAATGAAACCATACTCTCCAATTCACCCATCGATGCCTCAAGATCCGCCTACCTCAAGCCCAAATTCTGCTTATTCATGTCGATCACGGCCAACGCTCACCTAACCTCACCAAACCCTATGGATTTGAATCCCTAGTCTACATGAGTTCAATATATTTATTTCGTGATTTTTAGTGGTCATTAGCATTTGATTTTGAATTTTAAAGGAGGTGGATTAACTTTTCTTTTTACAGTAAATGAAAGAAGAGGGAAAAATAAAAGTAAGAGAGAAAGAATGAAATGAAGGAAAAGTCTAAGCTGAAGTATTGTTTATTTTACGATTTTCGACACGTCGCTACACAACATCTCATTCACATACAAACCGCGAACGATAAAAATATGATCCCACATAAAAATTGTTGATTCATAGGTTTTGATTCATGACACAAACTTCAGAGATCATGAGGCGAACTACAAAGAGAATACTATACAAAGGCGACAAAAAGAGAATAAAAGTCTATTGTGCACTACAAAGGTGATAAGACTACAATCCAGAGATTAGTATTAATATTTTATTATATTAAGTCTTAGAATATTGTTAAAATCATTCCTCAAGTAGTCAAACAAACATACAAATAGTTGTATATTGTTTTATACTTGAAAAAATATGATCTGTGCACATAACATCAGATCGATCGACCGGCCAGAATTTTCGGCTGACCGAACCTGTTGTCAGTGCACAGATATGCTCTGTTTTGTGCACGATTTTAAACTCAGCTGACACCAGAATTTTCAGTCAACCGACCTGGAAATAACGGCTATTTTTCTGAAGAGTTGCGATCGTTCGTGAAGAGGAATCACCTTCAATCTAAGAGATATGGTCACAACCTTTGATTGAAACTCTTCATGAAATATTGTAACTATTCTACAACTATATGAACATGTTTAATTCATTCCTACAATAACCAATTCTTGTTTATAATTCTGAAATCTATTCTCTATTTGTTTCTACAAACAAAAGCATTCATGCTCATTTAATATCGCTAGAATCTTGTAATTAATTTATATATTTCGATTCTACGAGATTATCCTCCTTTTAAATCTTCACACACACTACATATTCTTGAGGATTTGATTATGGGAAAATTGTACTATCAAAAGACAATCTGTGTTATTCAGAACACACTCGTCAACAAATTATTTGTATTAAGTTGAAGTCCTCTTCGGCTGTTGAGGCGAAAAAATTCTTGTTCGGCTGCTCAGGTGTGGTATACCTATTCCTCCGGGTTAAATGAGGGGTTTAGTATAAATCCAGAGGATATTCTGGGACTGGACGTAGAACGGGAAGTTCGAACCAGTATAAAAATTCCTGGTGTGCTTACTTTAATTCTTATTTTACTGCTATTATCAGTTTCTGCATTTATATATTATATTACACGATCCTTAGTACTGCACATACACTTTCATTTGGTATCGGAGCTTGGTATTCTAGAGATCGTAACAACATCCTAGAATAAATGGCTACAAAGAGATCAAGTCAAGGCAATAAGAAGAGGAAGAGCAATAAAGAAAAATCAAACGAGCAAACAAACAAATGCTTCATGGCAAAAGATAATGAGGTAAGTGATCTAACTTTTGATGATATGATAGAAATAAATTCAGAACTTCTAGACACTTTAAAAAGTCTCAAAAGAAAATATAAGGAAGCTCTAAAAAATCAGAAGAAAGCAGAATTCGAAAGAGATATGCTTAAAGACGAGAAGAAAATATTAGAAGAAGAACTTGAGAAAATTAAAGATTCACTCTTTGACAATTCTCAACTCGCTCTATTAAGTCAAGAAATAGAAGCTCAAAAAGAAAAGAATAATGCTCTAGCTTCTGAAAATCATGAGTTAAAAACAAAAATTAAAATTGTTGAGTTAGATAACACTAGTCTCAAAACTAAGCTTGATGACATTACTAAAAATATTTCCAATTTTAGTAAAGGGAGAGAAAATTTATCCATGATTATTGAAAATTCTCGACCTGCTTCAAATAAAAAGGGATTAGGTTATGTTAAGAATTCAAAAGCTCACAATGATAAAAGTGGTTTAGGATATAATAAAACTGATCGTAGAAATAGCACTAGATATGCTTTCATGTATAGTAAAAATGATAGTGCTAGTACTAAATTTCGAGTAAAGCCTAAATCTAATTTTTATAGAAATTCAAATACTACTATGATTTATAATGTTGAAAGTTTCTCTAGAATTAAAAAATCATTAACAGGAAACATGAATAAAAATTATCTAAGTATTTGGGTTCCTATTAATTGGAAAAATAGATAAAAATACATTGATAATTATTTTAATATGATAGTTAATGATGAAAATTATATTTATAAAGGCTCAACCACACCCAAATGGGTATGGTTTCCTAAAAATTAGGAAATTATAAGAAGCCTGGGTATCGCATGCTTTAAATGTTAATTTTTCTGATACCTTACATTATAAGTAGTAGTTATTTTGTTTTATATTGTTCTATGTTAACACTTATGTCAAATATAATTTATATCATCAGTTAAACTCTCCTTTTTGTCGATGACAAGCTAACAAGTTTTTGCAGAAAAGTCGCCATATATTCAGGGGGAGAATTACAATATATACTACTTCGCCACATAAGTATTGTCATCAATCAAAAAGGGGGAGAATGTTGATTTATAGGTTTTGATTCATGACACAAGCTTCAGAGATCATGAGATGAACTACAAAGAGAATACTATACAAAGGCGACAAAAAGAGAATAAAAGTATATTGTGCACTACAAAGGAGACAAGACTACAATCCAGAGATTAGTATTAATATTTTATTATATTGAGTTTTAGAATATTGTTAAAATCATTTCTCAAGTAGTCACACAAACATACAAATAGCTGTATATTGTTTTATACTTGAAAAAATATGATTTTTGCACATAACATCAGGTCGGTCGACCGGCCAGAATTTTCGGCTGACCGAACCTATTGTCAGTGCACAGATATGCTCTGTTTTCTTCACGATTTTAAACTCAGCTGACCGGCCAGAATTTTCAATCAACCGACCTAGAAATAACGGCTATTTTTCTGAAGAGTTGCGATCGTTCGTGAAGAGGAATCACCTTCAATCCAAGAGATATGGTCACAACCTTTGATTGAAACTCTTCATGAAAGATTGTAACTATTCTACAACTATATAAACATGTTTAATTCATTACTACAATAACCAATTCTGGTTTATAATTCTGAAATCTATTCTCTATTTATTTCTACAAATAAAAGCATTCATTCTCATTCAATATCGCTAGAATCTCTGAATTAATTTATATAGAGATTATCCTCCTTCTAAATCTTCACATACACTACATATTCTTGAGGATTTGATTATAGGAAAATTGTACTATCAAAAGACAATCCGTGTTATTCAGAACACACTCGTCAACAAATTATTTGTATTAAGTTGAAGTCCTCTTCGGCTGTTGAGGCGGAAAAATTCCTGTTCAGCTGCTCCGGTGTGGTATACCTATTCCTCCGGGTTAAACGAGGGGTTTAGTCTAAATCCAGAGGATATTCTAGGACTGGACGTAGAACGGAAAGTTCGAACCAGTATAAAAATTCCTGGTGTGCTTACTTTAATTCTTATTTTACTGCTATTATCAGTTTTCACATTTATATATTATATTACACGATCCTTAATACTGAACGTACACTTTCAAAAATACGATACGATCTTAATACAATAATAAAATATACTGGTTATCTTATTATGTGAAATTTCAAAAATACCATCGTTTGTCAAAAAATACGTCAAATGATAATTTAAATATTTTCTAGATTAAAAATTATGGAAAAATCCTATAAATTTATTCAAAAATACATCGACAAAAATCAAGTCCTTTTTACTAACAATTGATTCTTATTATTTATTATATTCGAATCAAATTTCAATATTTAAATAAATTAAATATTCCCATATGAAACGTTAAAACTACGGGTAGTTACAATAAGCATATACTTATATAGTCAATAGAATCTTATTCACCATTTGTAACGGAGCATAACTATATAATGAAATATAATATGTTATATAGTATAAATTTTAACCTCTTAATTTTTGTAAGGTAAAATTTAACAATTTGAAATCCTAATTTTAGTTAAATTATTCACAAAGTCAAATATAAAATTAGCAGTTTAATACTTTTGCATACCATGACTAAGTAAGCAATAATACGTAAATACCAAAAAAGAAAAATTGCTATTTGACCTTTGAATTTCTCAATAGTTTCCTCAGCCTTACATCTTTCAATTTTAATTATTTATATGAACTTCTATTCTTCAAATTTATAATTGATTCTCTTAGATTTTTTTTGATTTTTTTTCTTAGTGAATCGTCGGGTCCCTCTTATTACTAAGAAGACATGCCTTATTTTCCTCTCGATTGAGTGAGAAAGGATGCCGATACACATACCAATCAAAATTTTACCGGATCAACGTCCATTTTACCAAACACAGATGCATATAACACTACTAGAACGGCTTTGAATTGCGATGGATCACGGGCAACGGCTAAAAAACGCGGCCGTCACTAGTCGTCGTCTACTTGAATATAACCCGCGAACGAAAGCTTTTAGCAAAACATTTCAACTTTCCCACCCTAACTCTCTTCTTCCCCAATTCTGCCCCTTACCGACTCCAGCCACTACCAACCACATCTAGCCGACGTTGGCGACCCCTACACGATGCACACTCCTTCCATCTTCAATTTGGTTTCATTTTTGAGGTTTATTGCCTTAAACCCTATTTATGTAAAATTAGTAATTTTGGTATGAATATGATAGATTGGTTGTTATTAGATATTGTTATAGTTTATTAGTTGATTTGGAGATACAATTAAAACCTTATTTTAGAAAAGTAATTGGCTATTGATTTGAAATTGATGATTATTATTTATTAGTTGATGATAATAGTGCGTTAGTCAATTTGGAGATGTTAGTAAGTGGTTTAATTGTTTAATTTGTAATTAAAAGTTAATGTTAATTTAAAATTCAAAAATTAGTATTCATTAATTAGTATGCTTATTGATAAGTTTACGCAAATATTTGTTATAGTGGAAAATGATGATTGTTATAGTGGAAAATGATGTTTGTTATAATTTGAAGATATTACAGTTTATGTCAAAATTAGTGTACAATTCATTAGTGTATAAAATTAATTTATTTTACGTTGTTATTATTAGTGTTGACTTCTAATTTTAGCTTATAGAATCTGTAAATTAAAATTTTATCAAGTAAAAGAGTTTGAAAATACGTTATAAAGCGTATAATTTTGGTAAAAAGCGTTAATAAAAAGTATACTTGAATCAATTTTGTAAAAAGTTTAAAAAATGAAGATAACAACAGCGAATATTGTACTAAAATGGATTTTGTAAAAAGTTAAGTAACAAATATAACAACATCAAATATTTTATTGAAATCGAATTTGTAAAAAAAATCATAAATATGAAAAAAAAAAAAATATTGTGCTCAAATTGATTTTCTAAAAAGTTAAGAAATGAATATGACAAGAAAAAGACTTTACTCAAATCTATTTTCTTTAAAATTAAGAAACGAACAAAACAAAAAAGAAATATGTTGTTGAAATTGATCTTCCAATAAGTTAAAAAATGAATATAACAACAACAAATAATGCACTCAAATTAATTTTCTAAAAAGCAATGAAATTTATATACAAGAACAAATATTATACTAAAATTGATTATCTAAATTTTTTGAAATGAATTATAATGTTGATTTGAAAAAAGCGTTAAGTATTATTATAACAAATACAACAACCGTAATTAAAGCCTATAGTCCTAAAAGGTTTTAATTTATTTTAGCAAATACAACTAAAATACTCCCCTTGGATGCAAAGTTATACGTAGAAAAGAAGTGAACGGAAGTGCTGTCGAAATTAAACAGAAGTGTGGTGTGTGAAGCGTTTAGTCCTAAAAGGCTTTACTTTATTTTAGAAAATAAAACAACAACAATATATCACTTGGGCGAGAAGTTGTGCATAGAATAGAAGTGAAGTGCTGTTGAAATTACTAACTTATTTTTTCAAATAAGGAAAAATGTTTGATTATTTTATAGACCGTATGTGGATGTATGAAGTCAAAACTGGAATAAAAGGTTCGACGAAAGAACATTTCTACAATGATGTACCTGAATTTATTAGATTCGCAATATCTAATAATCGAAATACAAAGAACATCGTTGCCCTTGTAGTAAGTGCCAATATTTGAAGCATTAGAAACTAGATACAGTTAAAGTACATTTATATAAATCTGGATTTGTGCCAAATTATATTTATGTGATCGTCATGGAGAACTTGTTGCACCTACAATGGATCCTGTTGCGTCAGAGGTTGATGCAATAGAAGGTATGATAGAAAATGCAGCACAATCAATGTTCCCTACCATTCAAGTTGACAATGAAAACGTCAATGTCGAAGAAGAACCGAATGTCGGAGCAAAAAAATTATGATTTATCGGATGCCGCTAAGAGATCGATGTGGGGATCGTTGTAAAAGTGGAACCGGATTATCAATAACTACTGAATACATCACTATGAAATCAAAATTCAACTTTACAGAAGCTGGATTTACAGCAGTTATACAAGCTGCAAAACGGCATATGCCACCCAATAATCTAATGTGCGACAGTCATTATAAAGTGAAAACACTTATTTCAGCTTTCGGTCTGCCTTACCGAAAGATAGATACGTGGATAAAAGGTTGCATGTCGTATTGGAAAGATGACACTAATCTTAGGAATTGCAACATATGTATTGAGAAAAGATTTAAACCAAGAAAAAAGAAAGGAAAGGAAGTTCCAAACAAAAGAATGCATTATTTACAAATTACCCCTAGACTTCAAAAGTTATATACGCCTTCGTCCACGGCATGTCATATGCGATGGCACAACGTGAGAAGAAAAGCAAAGGGATGAGTTTTCGTCATTCTCTCAGTTTGGTAGCAAATCTTCATCTTAGCCTATTATCATTACTCCTTATAATTTACCTCTATGGATGTGGATGAAAACTCCATACATGTTTCTCACCATTGTCGTTTCTAGCCCTGATGATCTGACACAAGGAATCGATGTTTATCTACAACCATTAATCGAAGAGCTGAAAACATTATGGCTTGAAGGTGTTAAAACATACAACATTTCACAAAAAAGGAATTTTCGTATGCTTGCTTCTTTGTTATGGACTATTAGTAATTTTTCTGCATATGGGATGCTTTCAGGTTAGAGTACGACCGGTCGTCTAGCCTGTCCTTATTAGATGGAAGAAACAAGATCATTTTCTTTACGGTATGGAAGGAAAATTTCTTGGTTTAATTCTCATCAGTGTTTTCTCCATCCCAATCATACTTTTAGAAGAGATAAAAAAAACTTTAAATCTATCATAGAAGAAAATATGCCACCAACAAAGATTTGGTCAAGTGAAGAAATATATGAATTGTAAAGGACTACCCGAAGATACATGAAACTGGAATACAAACTGAAATTCCAAGTAAATCGGACATTCATAATTGGTGCAAACAATGTATATTTTGGGAGTTGCCTTATCGAAAAGATCTCCTACTTCGACATAATATTGACGTGATGCACAACGAAAAAAGTGTTTGATAATGTGTTTAATGCAGTTATGAATGTCAAATGGAAAACTAAGGACGACTTAAATTCAAGACTCGATATAGCACACTTTTGTAAACATCCCGAACATCATATGAAGCCTAATGACAATAAAAAATCCAAAGCATGCTATGAGCTAGACAACAAGCAAATAAAACTCATGCTAAAGTAGGTGGAAGGACTAAAATTCCCTGATGGGATTTCTTATAATCTGCGTAAATATGTTGACTTTAAAAACAAAAAATTGAGTGGGATGAAAAAATACGATTGTCATATCATGATAGAATATTTATTACCAATGGTTTTCAAAGAAATGTTGCCCATAAAATGTGGAGTGTTATAACAGAATTAAGTCTGTTTTACAAACAACTTTGTTTGACAATGTTAAAAATCGACCGTATACATAACCTTAAAGTAGAAATCCCAATACTGCTATGCAAACTGAAGAAGAAGAAAATTTCGTCGGTTTTTTTAAATGTAATGGAGTATTTACCTGTTCATCTTCCATCTGAAGCTCTTCTTCGAGGTCCTGTGCAATATGGATGGATGTATCCATTTGAGAGGTAACAGTAGATATCCGTAAAATTTTTATTAGTTTAAAAATTCAGATTTACGTAAGTGCATTTAAATTGAACTAATTTTGTAATATGTACTTGAATCATTTCAAGAAGGAAAATTAGACAAAAAGCACGAGTTGAAGGTTCAATTTGTAAATTATATCTTGAAGAAGAAGCTTCATTCTTTTTCTCTCATTACTTCAGTGACCATGTAAACTTATCATTTGCAAGTGGTCCTCGTAATGATGTAGCCGTTGAAGAAGATTATTCGCACACAATGTTGTCTATTTATAGACAACATGGCCGACCTACTGAAAAATGTGTGGAAATATGATTTAATGATAGAGATCAACATGTAGCACAAACATTTGTTCTTCTTAATTGTGCTAAAGTTGCACCATTTATTAGGTAATAATAAAATCATATTTTTTTCAATAATACTTACATTTTAATCGTAATATAACATATAGTGTACACACACACACACACACATATATATTGTTATCCCGCCTTTTTGGCAAGGCCGAGATACCAAGAAAATGACTGGAAATAGACAAGATCACACGTCCCCAGCTTTGAATTATTATTGGGCAACTGCAGATACCGACGACCCGAGTCCGGGTTGGGCTACAATTGATAAGGCATGTCAGGCAAAGTGGTAGAAACCAATGTTCCAAATTTCGGGGCAATCTGAGTTAGTATGCTCAAGTTATCGCCAATGGTAGATGGATGAAATGATATAGGTTCGAATCCCTCAGGAATAGCATAGGTTCGAATCGATCAAAAGTAAGCCATGCTCCGAATCCATCGACCACACATTGGTTCGAATCCGTCCAAGTAGCCTTGCTTCGAATCCATCTTCACATGCCCACGTTCGAACCCATTATGGCTTCGACTCCTTGCCGTAATTGTCTTCGAATCCAATGAGCAAAGGAAACTTCGTATCGATCAACCACGGCCTTACACGATCGATACGAAGGAACACGTATTTGACCGATTCGAAAGAAGCGACTCTTCGAATCGATAACCTCGAATCCATCAAGTCCACACAGCTAAAACCTAGGAATATGACCCAGAAAACTCGGAGAAAAAGGAGGATTGACCCGAAGCATACGCACCACATCATCACTTTCATATGCAGAAGCATGGATTCGACCCTATGGGTTCGAACCATATCGATTCGAACGGATCCATGGGGCGAAAAACTCCATCTTGAATCTATCATAACTCGAGATCTACAAATCCAAATGCTATGAAATTTTCACAGGAGCTTGCATATACATAGAAGAATGTCCACGCCAAGTTTCATCACGATCGGACACCTTTTTGATTGATTCGAACCAAGGGTCGAATCGATCCCAAAGTGAGCCCGGATCTCCAGAATTCGGCCATGTGGGCCCCCACACATGCCAAAAGCGGTCTCCCTGAATTTTATGCGAAATATCAGCCTCCTACACCTATAAATAGAGCCCCTAATCATTCAGAAAGGGGATCGGAGAAATTTTAGAGTAAAAGAACGCCCGGACGCTGCCAGAATTGCTTCAGAGCACCACCGCTGCCTTTGATTTCGAATTTTGGCTTACTACTTGCTGTACTTTGACATAAAAAAGTTGTATTCTCCGAATATCAAGCAATAAAGTAACAAAACTTCATAGTGGACGTAGGCAATACGCCTAACCACTCTAAATCGTTGTCTCTCGTGCAATTTACTTCCTGTTATTTAGAGTTTTTGTTAGATAATCCACATTTTAATTTACTTTCTTCATTTATTATCTCTTCAAAAACTTCCGACGAGTGTTGTGCCCAATTTTGACACAAACACTTTGGTGCTTTCACTGAGAAAAACCCAGTTTTTCTCCTGCTCCTTGGATCTATCTTCGATACCGGATTGCATAAATCTAAGAGAGAGATCCAGACCTCATATTCAGATTCCTTCCGTTCTATTCAGATTTGTTCAAGGTCTAGGAAAGGATTCAACGCTTCAAGATGGTGAGTACAAGAACCACTTCTAACGTTGGTGATCAAGAAGGTCGGGATAGGCAAAATCCCACACAGCTGCAGTAAACCAATCAAGATGCTGCTGGGCATACAGATCAGTCAGGTCCGGTCACAAGACAAGAGTTCCAGGCGCTACTCCAGGAACTAACCCAAAGCCGACAACAGCTAACTGAGCAGTTGCGCGCTAACGCTGAGTTGACCAATCAACTAAATCGCCAAAGGCGAAGAAGATCCAGAAGGGATCAAGCTCCTCATTCTTCCACCGAAAGCTCTGCTTCATCTGACTACAATGACAGATCTACTCGTCCCAGGCTAGACGGAAACCATGTGCAAGCTGTTGACTATCAACTCGCATTATCCGTTGGGCAAGTAAGAGTTAGCCCATCTACCAGCTTCCATACTGGACCCTCCTCCCGAGGAGGCACTATTCCACAATACACTGCAGATGATCATGCTGCCACAGCCACTACAGTTGACATAGGAGTTGATACCCGAAATCACTCCAATCAGAATTACCATCAGCAGGGACGTGCTCCAAAGCCATATGTCCCAGAAGACGTCGAGCCAAGGAGGCGAGATACGGATCGTCGACAGCACCCGATCCCACCTCACACTGTGGAACCCGACCACACTTTGGCTCACCACACACAGAATGTTCCGATGCCAGACCTCTCAGCTATGGTACGACAAATGATTCGCGAGAATCAAGGCCTAACAAATGATGATTGGGGAATCTACCGAAGTCATACCCCGTTCACTGATGACATATTGTATGCTGAACCTCCTCGGCGATTCAGGATGCCAACCCTGCCCATGTATGAAGGGAATTCCGACCCAAATCAACATATTTTCAAATACGAATGGTCGATGCCTGCTGCGAGAGCTGATGACGCAGTAAAATGCCGTAGTTTTCCCATTTCCTTAGCGGGAATTGCGACGATGTGGTTTACACGATTACCGCCACGATCTATTTCCTCATTTGATCAGTTAGCTACCAAATTCGTTGAGCAGTTTCGCATGCATATTGCCAGACCTAAAGATGTTAATACCTTGTCAAGTGTCACTCAAGCTCCCGGAGAGACACTTAAACGATATTTGGAGAGATTCAATGCTGCATGCGCAGAGATCACCAACCCCAATGATAATTCTATCTTAATGGCTTTGACTAAAGGAATCGACCCTGATTCCGAGTTTGGAAATTGGTTAGCTGGAAAGCCTCCCGCATCGTTGGACCGTTTCTATTCCAAAGCCGCTCAATTCTTGAGGCGAGAGGATGCGAAACAGTCTAGGAAGCAGGACGATGCAAGACCCAGCAGTGAAGGCATTCAGAGTAATGTTGCGGTTAAACAGTCTGGCGAAAGTTCAGGAAAAGTCCAGTTGAATATTCAAAATAAGCAGACTCAACAACCAAGAAACGGTGATAACCGGAGCAAGAAGCAAGACCAGAATCGCGGTCTGAGGCGTAGAATCGCAATGTTTGACAGTTATAAACCACTTAACACGTCACTGGAAAATGTATACCCATAGACTTGTAATACTATGCAATACAAAAAGCCTGCTTCGAAGCCATCGCCGGAGAGGCAGATTCAAACAGGAAAATTCTGTAGATTTCATGAAAGTTATGGACATAACACCAATGAGTGTAGGCATTTGCAAGACCTCATTGAAAAATTAATCAGAGAAAGAAAGTTGGATCAGCTTGTTCGGGCACCGCAGTCCGGTGAGGCGGGCCTATCCAATCAAAATCGAACGCAGAATCAGGAAAGATAAGGTGAACCCGCTCGTACGGGTACAATAAGTGGTGGTCCCCATCCAACAGACAGAAGCTGGAGAGAAATGGAGTCATATGCTAGCTCGATCAATCATGTGGACTTTGAATGCTATAGTAACTCTGAAGACGGAACACCGGCTAAACAACAAAAGACGATGGCTGACGAAATCATATTTAGAAGTCGAGATGCCGATAAAGTCGAAACCCCCACAATTGACCCGCTGGTCATATCCGCTCAAGTTGGTCCTGCTTGGATGAAGAGGATCTTGGTAGACAGTGGGAGTTCCGTGAACATACTGTTTAAAAGAGCATACGATTTAATGAAGATGGAAGATAAGGACTTAAAACCTTGTCAATCACGAGTCCACGGCTTCAACGGAAGTGCGACAATACCAACCGGAATGGTTGAATTGCCGGTGGAGTTGGGAGTGGGAGAATGCCGAAGAGTTCGGATGTTGCAATTTGTTGTCTTGGATATTCCTTCTCCGTACAATGCCTTTTTGGGCCGACCGGCCCTTGCTGAATTTAGGGCTGCTATTGCCCCATGGTGTTTAACTCTGAAGTTCCCTACTGACCACGGGATAGGAGTTGTACAAGGAGATCAGGCTGCTGGAAGAGCCTGTTATATTGCCGAGCTGCGGGAGGCGCAGCGAAAAGAAAAAGGAAAGGGCGTAGAGGAATCTCTCTGCGTCTGTTTCACTGACGATTGACAATTAGCGCCTGGGCCTCGGCCTGGGCACCACAACCAATTACAAAAGGATCTTGACCCAAGGGACAATAATAGTAAAGAAGAATCTACGGAAAGTCAAGCTTCTCCAACTGAGCTAACCATCGATGTTCCGATTGACAATGATGACAATGACTCAAGAATGTTGAAGATTGGGTCTCAGCTGAACCAAGAGACACAACAGGAATTGGTTGATTTTCTCCGGGCGAATATCGACGTATTCGCCTGGATGCACTCTGATATGTGTGGAATCTCACCGGACATCGCGAGCCACACTTTAATTATTGACCCGCGGTATATCCCGGTCAAAAAGAAAAGATGTGGTATGGATCCAGAGAGATCTGTCGCCCTTAAGGAAGAGGTCGACAAATTGAAGACAAATGGGTTCATTGGAGACGCTTTATACCCAGAGTGGGTGTCCAATCCCGTACTCGTCCGGAAACCAAATGGGAAACGGAGAACGTGTATCGATTACTCTGACCTGAATAAAGCCTGCCCGAAAGACAGCTTTCCACTTCCCCGAATCGATCAACTGGTAGATTCAACCGCCGGACATGAATTATTATCCCTCATGGATGCTTACTCAGGTTACAATCAGATACCCATGCATGTACCCGACCAAGAGCACACAAGCTTCGTAACTGACTTGGGATTATACTGCTACAAAGTCATGCCTTTTGGATTAAAGAATGCTGGCGCAACTTATCAACGCTTAGTCAACCGAATGTTTGCCGATCAGATTGGGAAGACTATGGAGGTTTATGTAGATGACATGTTGGTGAAATCACGATACTCCGTTGATCATGTCAAAGACTTGGAGTCAATGTTCAATATCCTCCGGAAATACGGGATGAAGCTTAATCCACTAAAGTGTCATTTCGGAGTCGCATCCGGAAAATTCCTTGGGTTCATTGTCAATGCCCGAGGAATAGAGGCCAACCCCGAGAAGATCTGGGTTATCAGAAATCTTCAGACTCCGAGAACCATAAAGCAAGTTCAGAGTCTTAATGGGAAAGTTGCAGCACTGAGCAGGTTTATCTCGAAGTCGACCGACAAATGCATTCCCTTCTTCGATTTGATTCGAAAAGGGAAACGAAACTTCGAATGGACTGCAGAATGTGAGGGCACATTTCAATCGCTAGTCCAAGATCTTTCCATACCACCAATCCTTTCAAAGCCTGTAGATCATGAACAGTTATATCTCTACCTGGCGGTATCTGAAAATGCAATCAGTGCTGCATTAATTCGGGAGGAAGACCGAGTGCAAAAACCGGTCTACTACGTGAGTAAACGATTGACCGGAGCCGAGAGAAATTATCCAAAGCTTGAAAAGCTGGCATATTGCCTAGTCATTGCCTCGAGGAAGCTCCGTCCATATTATCAGGCTATTACTGTGTACACCGATCAGCCGTTACGATAGGTCCTCACGCGGCCTGAGACGTCTGGTAGGTTACTAAAATGGAATATCGAAATGAGTCAATTCGACATCACTTATACTCCGAGAAGGGCCATTCACGGCCAAGTCCTAGCAGATTTTATAGCCGAATTCACTATTCCTGAAGACTTTCCCGAGACCAGCAAATCTCCCGAATACATTTGGAAGCTGTACACCGATGGTGCGTCAAACGATCGGTGCTCAGGAGCTGGGGTAGTGCTTGAAACCCCCGAGGGACGATCCATATGTTATGCTTTAAAGTTCGAGTTCCGCGCAACAACAATGAAGCCGAGTACGAAGCTCTACTTACCGGACTAAAGCTTGCCCGTGATCTGAAAATCATCGCTGTAGAGATCTACTGTGATTCCCAGTTGATAGTATGTCAAGTTCGAGGAGAATATCAGGCCAAAGACCGAAGATTGGCCGCTTATCTAACTCGAGTTCTGGAGATGCTTGATCAGTTCGATTACTATGCCATTTTCTACATACCCCGAGAGCACAATCAGAAAGCTGATTCGTTGGAGAAGTTAGCAAGTACGGGTGAAGCTCAGCAGTTGGGGGTCATTCCGGTTGAAACCCTATCCTCCCCGAGCATTGATCGAAGGAAGACCGATTTCACATTTGAAGCTACCTCCAATAGGGAGTCGTGGATGACTCCTTATCGAGATTATATCGAACGTGGTGTATTGCCCGAGCGTCGAAGCGAGAAAAGACAAGTTCTACGAAAGGCCTCACGATTTTTTATTCAAAATGGAGTCATGTACCGGAAAGGATACTCTGTTCCTCTCCTCCGGTGTATCGCGCACGATGAAGTCAAACGAGTGTTACACGATGTACACGAAGGAAAATGTGGCGATCACACTGGGGGGCAAGCACTTGCAAAGAAAAAACTCCGATATGGGTATTATTGGCCTACTGTTAATCGCGATGCTGTAGACTATGCTAGAAAGTGTGACAAATGCCAGAAACACGCTTGAATTCCTAGAGCCCCGCCTACCGAGATAACCCAAATGGTCAGTCCTTGGCCATTTGCGGTATAGGGAATAGATATCATCGGCACATTGCCTCTGGCCAAAGGTGGCGCGAAGTACGCCATCGTCGCAGTTGATTATTTCACCAAATGGGCTGAAGCTGAACCTCTTGCAACAATTTCGAAAAAGGAAGTAATCAACTTTGTAGTACGTAACATCATCTGCCGGTTTGGTTTCCCACATACTATCGTCACCGATAACGGAGCCCAATTCGATAGTGCTGAATTCAAGAATTTCTGTCAACGATTCCACATCCATAAGAAATTCTCTACAGTAGCGCACCCTCAAGCAAATGGTCAGGTCGAAGCTGTTAATAAAGTTATCAAATCCATTCTAAAGAAGCGACTGGAAAAAGCCGGAGGCAAATGGGTCGACGAACTTCCTATGGCGTTATGGGCCTATCGAACGACTCATAAAACTGCAACCGGTCATACCCCGTTTTCTCTATCCTACGCTCTGAAGCCGTTATTCCTGTCGAAATGGAAGTGCACTCTCATCGTGTAACATATTATGATCCGAAAACAAATGCCATACTACTTGCTGAATCTTTGGATTTACTCGATGAGAAGCACGAAGAGGCTGACTTGAGGGCAGCCGCATATCGAAGTCAAGTCGCCCGACTGTACAATGCCAATGTCCGCCCGCGAACCTTCGAATTCGGCGATCTCGTACTCAAAATAATCTTTCCGGTTCCTTCGCACATGAAGCCAAATTGGGAAGGGCCGTATGTGATTTCACAAAAGCTCGGAGATGGCACGTTCAAATTATCGACCGTTGACGGTCTTACTTTGTCGAGAGCTTGGAATAGCGAAAGTCTTGTCGCTACTACATATAAAAGACTTTACTTATTTATCTTTTGTCAATTTATCCCTTTGCATTTTATCCTAGCATTTCAAGATTTAAATTTGTAATAAGACAGCTGACTTTGCCATATTTTCTCGTTTTAGTAATAAAATGCCATCTCTTCGAGCCAGAGCTGTGATTTACTGAATATGACGTACAATATCACGATGCATGGAGAGCTAAGTTCCATCATGCGGTGGGATTTATTCAAATAGGGAGTGACTGTGATACGACCGGCCACTCGCTAAGTGAAACCCAAGATCGGGGGCAGAACACCACATCAACATTCACAGGGATTGACACACGACAATCCCTCCTCCAACTCCAAATTCCCAGAGTGCGAATTGGAGTATAAACTTCAACTCTCGGTTCCCGTAGTGCGAACCCGAGTATAAATCCATCGCTCCCAGAGTGTGAGCCAACTCCAAATTCACAGAGTGCGAATTGGAGTATAAACTTCAACTCTCGGTTTCCGGAGTGCGAACCAGAGTATAAATCCATCGCTCCTGGAGTGTATGCTAACTCCAAATTCCCAGAGTGCGAATCAGAGTATAAACTTCAACTTTTGGTTCCCAGAGTGCGAGCCAGAATATAAAACTCTATCTCCAAATTCCCAGAGTCTGAATTGGAGCATAAACACCAACTCTTGGTTCCCAGAGCGCGAACCGGAGTATAAACACTAACTTCAAGTTCCCAGAGCGCGGACTGGAGTATAAACATCAACTCCAAATTCACGGAGCGCAAATTGGAGTGTAAACATAAAAATAACCCTAAGTCCCCAAAACATGGACTGAAATACAATCACTAACTCCAAATTCCCGGAGTGTGAATTGGAGTATAAACATCAATTACAGGTTCCCGGAGAGCGAACTAAGTCATAAACATTGATAATTAATAAGTTCCCAGAGTATGGGCCGAACTGTTAATTGCAAATTTTGTTAAGTCCCCGGAGTGTGGACATGTATTCAAGGCTTACGACATATGTGAGCACGAGCTAATCAACACAATACTTAAGCAAAAAGAGAAAAGAGTTGCTTTCCATTTTATCAAAAAAAAAGGAGTTTGATTACATGACAAAACAAAAAATAGTCCATATAGTGGGTGCCGAATCCACACTTATACACGGCTCAAAAAAGGAGAAGTAAAAAGATTGCTAATAACATCTGCATCGCACGACATAAAATTCAGTCCTTCTTCTTCCGAGACTTCTTCCTTGGAGTCGAGCCGCCAGATCCACTACCGGATTTCTTTCGAGACTTCCATCTCTTTTTCGGTTCGTCTTCAGGATCCGGCATGATATCAATATCTTCTTCGGAGCTAGAAGGGATGGAGATTCTCTTGGAAGGACGAACCGGAGGCAAAGGAGCTGTAACAGGTGGTGGAGCTTCGGCACTAGAAGTCATAGCTGTGCTGACAGGAGAAGTAACCATTAAAGGAGTTAAGCTTGGTGGAGCAACATCACTTCCAGAACCACCAACCGTCGTCACCGCAGCCATTTCAGCGCTTATTTCGGCAAGGATTTCTTCTTCTCGGGAAGATCGAGCAGCGCTGGACACACTGATAGTCGGCATAAACGAGCTAAAAGTTGGAGCGACTCCACCCATTGCAAAAGAAGGATCGGTAAAAGGTTCACAGGGCTGCTTGAGAAGTTCCTCAATCATCTGAGCATCATGCGACATTGAACTTCCCTCTCCAGTCTCGCCGGTTACGGCGGTAGTCGTAATAGCCTCAGTAACGACAGCTCCTTGCATTGACTGCGAAATTTGTGGTACTGGAAGTGTTGGCGCATCACTTTCAGTCACTGATCGAAAAGAAACGAGAATAATCAGTCAAACGATCTGTTCCAAGTTCGTCATTCTAAAACACTTAAGGAATATTTGAAACACCTTCTTTGCCTTGGCTCGGTGATGAGACAAGTTCGGAAACAGCAGTTGTACCGAGAGACAGTTCCGGTTGATCCGGGTTATAAGCAGGAACAACATGTGGACCAACTGTAGCAGTAACTGCAGACGAGGTCAGGGCAGCAACTGAAACATCCTCACTACAATGTGCAGCTCCAGAACCCTCGCCAGTCTCCACATGGTGAAAACCAAGTCTCTCTCTCTCAGCAGAAATCATCGCTTCATGGAGAAGTTTCCTTTCCTCCTCGCTCAACAAGCGAGACTCGAGTTCAAATTCATCCACGGCACCTTCGGGGAGAGATTCTTTCTTGCTCGCCACCAATTTTCTCCAAGCATTGAGTAGAAGCATAGAATAATCCCCGAGCCACGAGAGACTCCTGTGCTCAAGCACATTAGCATTATAAGTGTCAAGGAGCTCATCAAACTCGGCTTCTACCCTAAACAGCTCTGCCTGGACTCTCCCCTCCACTTCTGTCTCCACCGCTTCAACTTTAGCAACCGCCGCGTCTTGCTCAGCTCGGAGAGACACAGCTTGCTCACACGCTTCTTGTGCGGCCATATTAGCATCGTCTTTTTCCTTGTTTATGTCGGTAAACTTAGCCTTTAATTCCTCTAGTTCTTTGACTGCCGCATCCCGCTCGGCCTTAACATTTTTGTATCGATGGCCCAAGTCTTCAACTAAAGTGCAATGCGCCTGTTGCATCTTTGCCATCTCAACTAATATCCCATCGACCTTTTTCAGCGACTCAACTTCGACCTTACGAGAGGATTCCGCTTCAGATTAAAGTATATCAACAATGCGGTTCTTCTGAGCCAAGTCGGCTTCTAGTTTCTCAATAATTTTGGCTCGATCGAAGGCTACTTTCGAAGCTTTAACAGCCGCCTTATACCATTCTTTGTACTGAGCATAGAAATCGCGGGTATAGCTGAGGGCGGTGTTCACAGCCTCTTCGGGAATTCTTTTGAGATTAGGAGGAAAGATGTAAGCGTCGAAGCATATTTCTAGAAAATCTTTCTTCAGTTGAGCAATTCTTATAGCCCCTTCACCAGATGGTTCGAGAGGGGCCTCCTCCACAGTTATGGTCATAGCCGTATCAGTCCTAGAACGATGTGGACCAGGTTTTGAGATCTGTAAAGATGGCTGTTGTCGTAAAGGTTCAAGCGCAGGTGCATGGCTTCTGGGTGGCGAAGGAGAACGAGAAGGTGAACGGTACCTTCGGTCCCTATCAGAACGCTCCTGGCTAGAATAATATCGGGAATGGTCCCTCTCACGATGCTCTTGCTCATAATGCCTCCGTTCACGATCACGATCAGAATCCCTACGGCGAGATTCGTAATAAGATGAAGAATGATGCACTCGCCGAAGTCTATTAAGTGTAGAAGGACGATCCGACATAGCACCTGTAAAGAAGAAACAATTCAATTAAGTACCAAGGAAAAGCACTACAATGCATGTGGAAGTCGTGAAGTGTTGTGAAAGTGTATAAATGTGCAAACCCCCCGACCAACCAGAAGTGTCGATTACACTAACAGGTAAAGACTCGCTTATATCAAGCGCTTCCCGGAGCTCTTCCAAACCAGACCCGTGGTGGAGAGATACGTAGTCCGGAATGGGAATATCGTCCAACCCTTTGAAAAAATTTCCGGACTGGCTAGGAGCGGCGCCGGATATAGTAACCCCAGGTATGGAACGGGTTATGACTATAGACTTCCATCTCTTAAACTTAGGTACAGCGGCCTTGCCTTTCCGACCCTGTTCTATTCGGGAAAGATCGGCTGCTATCTCAGTGTCCGTTGGCGTTCTTTCATCATCACTTGCTTCTCTTATCACAATGCCAGGTTTTCTTTTTACAACTTCCTTCTTCTTCCTCGAGGCCGGTTTTGCTAACCCTTCAATTACAATACTCTGGCTCATCTCAATCAAACCCAACGTCCTTAAGTTATCGTCGGTCAACAGCAAGTAGATGTGCCTTGAATCGCTTGGGACCATTTGCAAGCTTTGAACGATGCCTCTATAATGCCCACCGGTAGGTCTCGAAATGATGGCTACAAGAGTAACAAAGTATTAGTGCAAGTATTAAGAGTGGCCATTCAAGGATGACTTATGATACTTACGTCTTGATAACCATCTTCTGGCAAACCCTAGGGGGCATCGAACAAAAAACCACTCATTCTTGAAATAGCTAAGCCTGGTCCAGGCCCTAGTCACAACTTGACAGTTTCTGACCGCTTCTAGAAAAGTGAAAGATGGGCTATCACCCCTACTCTTGAAATTGAATATGTGCCTGATCTCGTTTGGCCTTGGCGGGCGAAAAAGGCAATCCATAAATATGATAAAGACGCTATTCAGCAATGCATGCTCGTTGGGATGGAGTTATGAAGGAGCAATTCCTAAGTACGACAGCATCTCTCTGATGTACAGGATTAAAGGAGGGAGAGAACCAGCCGCGCAGGCATGGCGGTAAAAGGCAGTATACCCTTCAGGTGGGTTATGTGGTCTGTCATTGGCACTAGGTAATAAAACATCGTCCAGGGATATGTTATGTTTCAAACATATCCGGCTCAACAAAGACTCCGAGATACTGGACTGAACAGAATCGACAGGATCTTCGATAAATATGGCCTCCGGCAACTCATCCGGAGCCGGATCTATAACTTCAGGAGGGATTTCCGGAATCTCAAGCACTGGAGGAGGCGAGCTTTGTACTTCTTGTTGTTAAGAACTCGAAGATTCCATAATTAACTAACTCACCAGAAAGCGGCGTTAAATACATAAAAAGCCTATGCATTCCCCTAGTGTAAAGTGTATGGATATGTCGTGCAGTGCAAGTGCTATGCATAACTTAAGCAGATTTTACAAGTTGAAACAAGATGTCCGAACGACGAAACTTTGGAATTTGAGAATGAAAATGACCGCCATCGCTGACCGTCACTTCCACGCCACCCAGATGCTACTGACCAATTCAAGTACCATTCTGTTATATTGTTGGTTAAGTCACAGTTTCATCGACGAGCTTCAAAAAGGAGGTCAAGTCAAAATCGATTTTGCAAGGCCGAAGCTCGCCGGAGTCGAGTATGCTAAAGTTCAGTGAGTTCGTTAAAGTTCAAACTTGAAATTGGTCGTAGTTCAGATGTTGGAGCAAATCAGAAGATCAGGAGTTTCAGATGTCAGAACGGACGAATCGATCGACTCGAATCGATACGAGTCGAATCGAAGGCGTTCGAATCCATACACCTTGACTCCATGAAAGGTCGACTCGGTGAAGCCTTAGGGTGAAAGAGCACTTCGAATCCATAAGCACTGCATACCTTCGAATCGATCAGGGTATCACTGCTTCGAATCGAAGCCTCGCGCTTGATATCGATTCGAATAGTTCATTCCTGGATCGATTCGAAATCTTGCATTCTTGATCGATTCGAACTACACATGCTCAGATCGATGCGAAGCAAGGATGCTTCTCCATGATAACACTTAAGATCGAAACGACTTGGATGGTTTCGCTCCCCAGATCCATCGAATCGACCAACTCCATTTAGATCTCATGACTCTTCAGATTTGTCAGATGAAAAGAATTGAAATCGATGATGAAAAGTCCAGTTTCATCATCCTACACTCGAGTCAAATTCCTTAATTACCTAGTTGGATTCGATTAACAGACGAAAACTTGAAAAAATTGGATCGATTCGTGCAAGATGCAATTGTCTCTGGCTCTGGAGGATCGATTCGAAGATAAGGTTAAAGCAATAGTAAAAAGGTAAAAAATAAAAAGTGAAGTTGGCCTTGAGTATTTAAATGGGTTCCACAGAAAGCGCGTGACTCTTCGACTCCCGGTTGTGGTGACTTTCTACCACCGGTCACTCGCCATGCTCCATCGATACGAACGACCGCTCAATAACCCACTACGTTCGAATCCATCCCAGCATAGAGCCGTTGCTTCGAATCCATCACATGGCTGAGTCCATACTTCACTTGGAATCCATTGCCTTCCTATCCTTTACACGATCGAATCCATCCCAGCGTAGAGCCGTTACTTCGAATCCATCACACGACTGAGTCCATACTTCACTTTGAATCCATTGCCTTCCTATCCTTTACACGATCGAATCCATCCCAACCTTTTCGATGCGACGCATCATCGATTCGAGGAAGCACTAAGCAAAGGCTGGATTAAAAACCATCGACTCGAACATACGTGACTTCGAATCCATCAAAGGACGTCGATGAGAGCAAACGAATCGCTATGATTTGAAAAATTACTTGTCTACCTTTTTATACCGATTCAGGAGAGGATCGATACAAGGGGACGATTACAAACAATCATAAAAACAGTGTTTTAACTCGAATCTCAAGATCGGTTCAGGAGAGGACCGATGCAGAATTCGATAACAAACCGAACTGACAACGACTTGCAATCACGCAACGTTAACCAAAGTCAAGGTGGTACATATATGCACATATGTCTGACTAATGTTTGATCTGTATCATTCACAAGGATCAAATATCCATTTCGTCATGATGTAGACGACGAACAGCCGATTGCGATCATACAACGATTGGCTACAGCAATAAAGAATACAACTCTCAGCAAGGCATGTTCTAATTGTCCAACGAAAGACTGCAGCTTCTCAAAGCACGTCATGTTTACACAAGACGTACTTTGGGGGGGCAAATGTTATCCCGCCTTTTTGGCAAGGCCGAGATACCAAGAAAATGACTGGAAAAAGACAAGATCACACGTCCCCAGCTTTGAATTATTGTTGGGCAACTGCAGATACCGACGAATTTTACCCGAGTTCGGGTTGGGCTACAATTGATAAGGCACGTCAGGCAAAGTGGTAGAAACCAACGTTCCAAATTTCGGGGCAATCTGAGTTAGTATGCTCAAGTTATCGCCAATGGGAGATGGATGAAATGATATAGGTTCGAATCCCTCAGGAATAGCATAGGTTCGAATCGATCAGAAGTAAGCCATGCTCCGAATCCATCGACCACACATTGGTTCGAATCCGTCCAAGTAGCCTTGGTTCGAATCCATCTTCACATGCCCACGTTCGAACCCATTATGGCTTCGACTCCACGCCGTAATTGTCTTCGAATCCAATGAGAAAAGGAAACTTCGTATCGATCAACCACGGCCTTACACGATCGATACAAAGGAACACGTATTTGACCGATTCAAAAGAAGCGACTCTTCGAATCGATAACCTCGAATCCATCAAGTCCACACAGCTAAAACCTAGGAATATGACCCAGAAAACTCGAAGAAAAAGGAGGATTGACCCGAAGCATATGCACCACGTCATCACTTTCATGTGCAGAAGCATGGATTCGACCCTATGGGTTCGAACCGTATCGATTCGAACCGATCCATGGGGCGAAAAACTCCATCTTGAATCGATCATAACTCGAGATCTACAAATCCAAATGCTATGAAATTTTCAAAGGAGCTTGCATGTACATAGAAGAATGTCCATGCCAAGTTTCATCACGATTGGACACCTTTTTGATCGATTCGAACCAAGGGTCGAATCGATCCCAAAGTGGGCCCGGATCTCGAGAATTCGGCCATGTGGGCCCCCACACATGCTAGAAGCGGTCTACCTGAATTTTAGCGAAATATAACCCTGTACACCTATAAATAGAGCCCTTGGTCATTCAGAAAGGGGATCGGAGAATTTTTAGAGTAAAAGAACGCCCGGACGCTGCCAGAATTGCTTCAGAGCACCACCGCTGCCTTTGATTTCGAATTTTGGCTTACTACTTGCTGTACTTTGACATAAAAAAGTTGTATTCTCCGAATATCAAGCAATAAAGTAACAAAACTTCATAGTGGACGTAGGCAATACGCCGAACCACTCTAAGTCGTTGTCTCTCGTGCAATTTACTTCCTGTTATTTGGAGTTTTTGTTAGATAATCCACATTTTAATTTACTTTCTTCATTTATTATCTCTTCAAAAACTTCCGACGAGTGTTGTGCCCAATTTTGACACAAACACTTTTATATATATATATATGTTCACAGTATTTACGAATCACAAAATCCTTCTGGCAATCTCATTAAGGAATTTTCTAAATGGTTTTTGAACTACATTTATGATCCAAGAAACAGCGTCGTTGATGAAGGATTACAACATCTTACGCTCGGATCAAAAAGAAATGTCAAGACTTATCCAATATTTTCCGCCAATGGATTTAAATTGAACACCAAGAATTATTGTGTTGAAAAATTAACATATAACAGTGGTGTATTTTATCAAAGGCAGTGACAATCCAAATGAGCATATAAAAGATTTTTACGGCGTCTTAACATGGGTTATAGAATTGACATATTATGTACAACCTGTAGAAAGTGTTTTTTTTGTTCAAGTGCAATTGGTTTAGTAATATTCCTAGTTGTAGAATCAACGTGCACAAAAATTATAAACTTATAGAAATAAAGCACACCTCACACTACTATAAGTATGATCCTTTCGTAGTGGCCAAGCAAGGATTACAAGTTTATTTTGCTCTGTATCCATTCTTAAAAACGAATAAAATAGATTGGTCTGCTGTTTTTAAAACAAAAGCAAGATTTACGTTTGATGGAAGTAATATTGGGGATGAAGTAGCATATCAAACGATCTTGGACCAAACGATGAAATAATAATAGTTGATGATATTGATTTGGGTTTGTTAATGATGAATAGAATGTTTTAATAGAAGCATTTGAGAGCACTATAGAAGAGAACGATATAGAGTACGACACTGAGACTGAATCAGAAAACGACGAATACTAAATTTTTTGAATTTTTTTATTAGTTGTTGTATAATGTATATTCTGAATTTCAGCTGTTATCAATAATGGTGACTATGTTGTGAGTTATGTCTTATTGTTTTTTTTAATTATGTATATATATTCAGAAGATCTTGTCTCATTTATGACGTTTTAGTGCAATTTTTATGTGATGATGATTGATCAAACATGTTTTGTAATAATGAAATGATATTTTTTTATTATATGAAATGATATGTTTGTAACAGATATGCACAGGAGACATTCTAGCAGATCTCAGCCTTCTCCTTCCGCTGGTGCGGGTGCCAACGGCACAGCGTCGGATTTACGTCCGGTGACAGAGGTAGTGCTGAAGAGCATAGGATAAGTATCAAATTTATTACATTTTCACTATTTAAAATTTATTAAATTCGTACATCTTATTTTATACATAGGGTTTGAGGTATAGCCGAGCGATATTATTCTGCAAATGTCGAGGAAGGCATTCATGAGCCGGATGTCGGGATGTTGGGCTCACCTGGAAGACATTTCTGATCACATCTAGAATTCCATATTCGCGGACTTGATGATAATTTTAAATTTATAATTTATTTGTAAATTAATACAATGTATATAATTCAAACCAATATCAAATTCAATATGTAGGCAGCTGTTCGTGTTGGTCTGCAAGATATGAATGTTTTTGTCAATCATTGAAATTAGAGAATGCGAAAAAATTACAGAGACACCATATCCAAAGCCAAGAGAGCAGGAAAGAAGCCATCTTGGATGGGTGCTGATGTACGGGCTTAATTTCTGCAGTTGTGGGAAACTCCGGAGTCGAAGGTAAGTAATAAATATCATTTCATTTTGTTATTATATTTTGTTTAAAATTCGTATATTAGGTGCATTAATTTAGTTAATTACGCGTTTAAATTTATAAAAATTATCGGCACGAAACCGTGCAAACAGGGCTAAAAATCCTGCTTTGTACCGCGGTGGGTCAAAGTCTTTCCAACAACATCGGAGGGAATTTGTAAAGTTATAAAATGTGTTTCTAAATAGTTGTAAAATAATTTAGTCATATTGGTAATATTATTCATTGTATATATAACTTTAGTTTCAGCAATATAATCGTAAGCCTATATTGGCTGAGGTCTTTACTTACACGCATGTCATCGAGCGTATGGATAAGGAGGGGAATGTTACGCATGAATTTACGAACGACAAATCCAAATCCGTGATGATAAATTTATTTAATTTTTTTTATTGCACATTTGATAAATTCATTATTATTTATTATTACAAACTGATGTTTGTCATTGCAGGAGAGGTATGAGGCGAAGAAAGCACAAATGGCGCAGTCCACTGGCTATGAGCTGACCTTAGACGAGGAGGACCATATCTGGGTTGCGCCAATTGACCCGCCTACTCGGAATAGGCGATATGGTTATGGAAATCAGAAGGTAAAATATTTCATTAAATAATATATCAATTATATTTAATTCTGAAGCAAATTATATTCCAATCAAATAATTTGTAGGCATCGATGACCTAGAGGGCGTATAAGAGATCCTAGGCTGGGGAGAAGATAGCTCAGCTCCGCCAGCAGATGGCAGAATTCTATGACTGGTGGAAGAGTGGAGGACTGGCGCAACTGCTAGATGAACGGATTGCGTCCTTTTTTGCAGTGCATGGGAGGATGCCTGATGCGCATGTTTCGGGAGATGAAAATGATGAGTAGGTACAGATTTTTTTTTGGCTTGTACTTATTGACTTGTAATTATTGACTTGTGTTGATGGGGTTGGTACTTTATTGACGTTTGTGTAGTGATGATTGTGGATTTGATGAACATTAGTATTCATGTAGATATGTTTGTGTTGGTTGATGAAATGTTGCTTTTAGTTGATGAAAATTTATGTAAATATTGATAATTACATTATGTTTTTAATTATAGATATGTATGAGATTATACTTCCGTGTTATGTTAATGGTTGTGATATTGAGTTTATATGTGTTGGGAACGAAGCGAGATAAAGATATGACGTTTATTATGTGGTTTGGAAGGCTTAAAGCAGAGCTAGGCTAAATTGGGCATTTCAGGTTAGCAACGGCTGGCGATGGCACGACCAACTGGTCGCAGGTTTGAGGCGCATGGCGACGGCTAGCGACGACAGTTTGGTTCCAGCATTGCGATAGTCACCGACAGCCAATTTTTTCAGAAATCCGTCGCTGGTATTCTATGATGATCTGTGATATTTAGCTTTGAGTGAGTAGAGAAATCAAAGAACATGACACCCAGATGTCTTGATGGTAAATATGAACAAAAAGTTCTAACCACATGTTGCAATGGAAGCAGAATAGAGATATAAGGTGCTAAACTATTTTTCAAAGATGCACATTCATGTCAGGATTAAATTGCCCGCTAATAAGCTAATACTTTTATATAGATAGTAAATAATGTAGAACTGAACCGTTGGATTGAAGGAAAAATGTGACACTGTTTGGTGAGAATTTAGGGAAAATACGGAGAGGAAAGGAAGAAGATATCTTGGTTTCTTTGCATGCATGATATTCGTATCAACAATTTACTAACAGGAAAAAATGCCACCTGGAAATCTGAGAAAAAGGAAAAACCATAGAGTTTCACGTATATTATAGATAAGAACATGCCCAGAAAAGAAGAATAATACAAACGTACTAAAGGGTAACATGGAGAATAAGTACTTTCTCATGAGAATTGCTGTAAAATATTATAATGATTAATATATCTTTTGATACACCATCTTAGTGTGTTTAAAATGACTAATAACTGTAGTCGGGTAACTTGAGTGCTCTCCTCAAGCTGAGGATCTCTCTTCCATCAGAAAATAGCTATAGTGTGTAATCTAAAACAGTTAAGCCAATAATGCAACAATTTATGGTTTCTTCTGTTGTCATCTAAACTACTTCTGATAACTTGCTTAGCTGAAGAACCTGGAAATGGGTATAGTATCGAGAATTCATTCTATATATCATGTCGACATATTATCCTAAGTTTAGTGGTAATAGTTGTCCACCCATCTCTTCATAAATTGTAAATGGGCAATAGTACGTCAAAAAAATTAATATGGCTTAATACTGTAAAAGCTTTTGCTTTTATTAGAAGTCATTTTATCTACCTTTTGCATATTAACATTATTTCTGTACAACGTGAAACCTATATAAATGTAGTCTTGCATTATGTGTAATCTACCAAGAATAAGGCGAGTCTAAATAACGTTTGAACACTCTTAAAAATATACTAGGGTAACTAATGAATACCGGGACTTATAAATCAATCGGTATAATAAGTATATAGAGTTACCTATTGCATTAGACTTTAAGTACTATTAACTTTTCCCACTATGATCCTTCCAGGGTCTAAAGTAAGCTAAGGATTACAAAGAATCAGTAATGCAAACTTTAAATTTATGTTTACTTGAGACATCATGCTTTAGCTATTGCATTTAGGACATAATATTTTCCAGAACTGACCTTTATATATTTCAAGCTTGCAAGTCATCTGGAAAAAAGGCCTTATATTAACCAATCCCTGCATATAGGCTCTGAAAGAAAGCATATTGATGCATTATAAATATGCAAAACACTTCATTATAATCTTTATGTATTGAAGAGTTAAAATGATGAGAAGTATTGCTGCTAAAACGAAATCCACTTTCAGCTAACCACAAGCTGACCACCTGCAATCTTGCTTAATTAAAATAATCATATACGATAATATGTTCAGAGTGTGTAACGACCCAGTATTTTCAACCCTTCGCATCCGCACATTGTCGGACTTGAAGTGTTCAAAATACTGCGTTGTAAAATAAATTTGGCAAAACTCAGGATATACAGTAAATAAATCACAGAATTACAGACACAGATATCAGAATCTCGCAGCGGAAATTAAAAATTTAGTGGTTCATGAAGCCACTGATACAACTTTACAAAAACAGAACTTACTTTGTCTATAATCCTCAATACAAATTTAAGACATAAATAGAGATAGAGTCTTCAAAGTCTTGAATTCCAGAAAGGATAAAGGCTGAAACAACTTCCAGCAGCACGAATGTTCTACTGAGTGTCCTAGCTTCGGAGAGAAACTGAAACTGCAACTCAGGCTGACCCGAGCGTACAATAAAACAAAACACTCGAGTCAGGACATACATACTTATATAATGTAAGCTAAATCAAGTGTACTGTAATATATAGCGAGTAACTTAAAGGATGCTTGGGATCGCCCATCCTCTAAGGATCCGTTAAACTATTTACTATGTAGTATATTGCGCTATTATAATAGTGTCTACGGTAAAATAAACATACTTTTAAATAGCATTAAGGCTTTACATTTTCCACCTTAACACGTAATAGTCCCAGTAGTCCATCCAATATCATAGCTCCTCCTACTCGGGAAGCAACTAGAGGATACCACACGGGCTACGGGAGAAAACCAAACTCGTACAAGGCTCGATATGGTAGGTGACACGGCACAACTAGGCAATGCCAGGGTAGATATACCAATTGCTATCCGGACCGGTGGTAACGCGAAGCCGCAGCAACCGCCCACCTCGAACAACACTCCCAAATCAAAGGTGCACCCAAACAATCACATAAGCAATAGAATGGTATACGAAGAAGTGCGTTCGATCAGAGGAGCTACCTCATTAATCCGAGAATCGCTCCTGTTTTAGCCACCTTAAGCCAACTCACGGGAGTCGGGTCCACGTATATACCTTTCAAGAAACCGTCACCACCATCCTACTTCATTCTGGAATCTCCACCGCGTACATGGTTAGTCAAAGTGGTTTTCGGTATTGACAGAGAGTATGTCCATATCCGATCCCGGTCTCTTTGCCAACCAAACGTTATTATAACCCGTGGCCATTTAAAAACAGTTTATACTTTAAACCAGAATAATCATTTTCATTTCAAAACTATAGATACGATATCATTTTAAAGCCCAAAACAATATGATATCGTTATATTCAAAATATAATTCTTTCCAAAACTATATTGCTTAAAATTTATAATATCTGGAAACCAACCATTTGAATTATATCTTCAAAACATATTATTCTTGGAAATTTACTTTAAAACCATAACTCCCAAAACACAAATGGTTCGGATATTTAACGGTATATAAAATAAATGGGTTAATTTTATGGTTACTTTGTAAAGAAGAGAATTTACATAGCTTTACAAATAATTCCTCTATTTAAAGTTTTAAACCATAAATTAAATATCATTTTATGTTCCCAAAACATTACAATTCCCATATATATATATATATCTAATTGGAGTATTACTATTCAAAACTAAGGTTGGGTTTTATTCTTTCAACAAATCAATATTTTATTATTTAGTCTTGAATATTCCCATAAATCCCATAAATAAAACTCCAAATTTTAGCCGTTAAATATTTTCAAATTTACTTAATACTAGAATATTCATCTTATATTTATTAAGAAAAATCCAGTTATAAATATCATGTCTTAAGTTTTTCCAAAACTTAACATAAAATAAAATTTATCAAATTCCATAAATTTTAAAACAATCAAATTCTAGACTCTGTAGCATTTATGAAATGCTACCTAAAGTTACTAGCCCAATTTCAAAGGATAGCATTTAAATGCTGTAGTAGATTGTTTAACTTAATAAATATTTCCAAATATACCTTATTTATTTTTATAGATATTTCTTAACTGAAATCTTATTCTTTCAAAATCCAGAATTTCTAAAATAAGATATATTCCAAACTTTATTCAAATACTTATTTATTTATTAACATTTATAACTCATCCAAATCAAAATAAAATCCTTTAAAGATATTAAATCAAATATTTAACTTCCAAAATAATTTTAAATATTTCAGAAAATATTATCAGAACCACGGGCCTGTATATAGTTTTCTAGCCTAGGTCAAGTGATACGGATTTATATCATTTCAATCCGAAATTTACAAACCCCGGGTTCTATCATTTCAAACCCGCAATCCCAAGTTATCAGTTAAGCAGTTAACAGACTAGTTTAACAATAATCATTATTTCAGCCCATAACAATCCAACTTTACAGGGAACTTGCAGTGGTGATTTAAGCAGTAAATAACAATTAATAATATAACTGCAGAAATAATATAACAGATAATACTGATGAGGTGTCAATTTAAATGGGGTCCATCAATCTATATTACATTACAGACAGATAATAGTGAAATACAATTTTACACATACACTTGCAATAATTTACCAAAATATAAATACGTATGTCTGGTGAGAAATACTCACCTGAGAATTGCAGAAAATTTGAATTCAAGAACGACGATTCACTGGTAAAGACCGACAGAGGGTAACGATAAAATTTCTCGGATGTCGCCTAGATTCAAATCTAGAACAAAAGTAAAATATAGAATACGCGACTTAGAATTTACGGTCAAAGAAAATTAGAATAGAACAAGAATTTGTTTGCTTTGCTCGACCACTCCACCGTGTAACGTGACCACAATCATGAACCGGGCTAACACTAAAATTTTGACAAAATTTTCTAAACCAACTAAGACCGAGGTACACTCGTGTACAAGTTCATCTCACTAATTCAATTTTCACGTGTCCACTCGCATTTGCCAACCTTATCACATACTCACATCACTTCTGCCGCTTCCATTCTTCATTCTTTTTTTTTCTTACTTCTTTGCCAAACTTGCACTGTATTCCATCTATACTGCAAATAAATCCTAGTTTGCTAATTCAATTACCTTCGAATACTTCTTGCACATGCCTTGGCATTGATATGCACAGATTTTACCACTGATATGCACAGATTTCACCACATCCTTATACTACACGCTCAGTTCACTTATTTCCATTTCCACCTTTTCTTACATGCAAGGCAACATAGCACCTTTCAGATTTAGGAACACTTCACAGCAAACATTTTGAGTCACAAGCTAGCATCAATCAACTCAACCTACCACTAACCACTCAGGTTTCACCATTGCTCAGTTTTCCATCACAGCTTTATAATATGATTCACTCTCATATTTTAAACTTTCCAGGCCCGCAACTATGCCAGGCACAAATCCCAACTACCCGAGTCAAGCACAAGGCTACTTCGAGATTGCTATGCAGATACTTCGAGCCATTAGTCCCTTACTTCGAGTCACATATGTAACACTTCGTGCACTCACCTATTGCTCTCTGTTTACTATTTGGAGATACTCCTCACAATTCTCTGATCAAACACAACTGCCTACCTCCTACTACCACTAACACCACCCTTCAGTCAAATATCAAAGCAACTCCAGACAACAACTCCTGTCTCCACTTATGTAGTTTCGAACCCAGGCAGGAGCTGGTGATATATGAACATGCACAGCCCTTCCCCTATAGGCTTGCACTGCTACTCTGCAAATTCCTTTAGATGCAAACTAAATACAATCAGGTCAAGCTTTTTACAAAACTGCCTATATGATATGCCTAAAACTCACGCATGAATGCATCTCAGTTTTCACAGTGCCTTCTTATTTTAATGCAACCCACCCCTCAGATGAAACCTACACAGCTCTATAACTAAATGCATGCACACAGTGATACTAAGGTGTGTGCATCCTACTATGATAATTCCTATAGATGCAGACATGAAAACTTACACACACCCAGCCTATTTTTATACAAGCTTCTATAATAAGCAACAGCTGGCATTAGTCAATAGAACATGCCTCCCTTCAGCCTAAGTTTTCTAATATATGCTATGCAACATATACAGTTGGGCCAAATACTTATGACATAGACTATAGTCACATTTCTCTTATATATGCCAATTTGCTTCTTATATCATAACAGAGTTTCCACACTTTATATATATATATCTTAAATCTAACCTCCCAGTTAGCTACTCTTCTTCTACAAATAGAAACTATACCAGGTCGAACTCGTTCAACAAGTAGGAGCAATATAGATATGCAGTCAATCTCTATGCTATCTATGCACACGCATCCTAATACCCTAGTCACACAATGCATCCCAATTTCAGTCTTATCTCTTTTACTGTTTTAATTCATTCCCTTAAATATACCTGGCAACGTCCCCTGCTCCTATTTATCAACAGCCACTCCAGACAGCTACTAGGCTTGGCTAACTGAATGGATGTGTGCTCCTCTGGGAATACATAGTTTTAAGATCCATACATATGCAAGACTACACATCCTATGTTACAGGCAACACGGTGGGAAAAATGGCCGAGCAAAGCAAACTATCAGAGAGGACTTAAAAGAAGAAAAATGGAATAAGACTTACCTGATGAAGCCTGGATCAGAGAGGAAAAAGATGAAGCTTGGATAAATACATATAGGCAGAGGAAGTAAATGTAAACATATCAGTTATATTGATATAAATATGAATACGTGATTTCAGTTTGCCTAAGGATTTGGTTTCACCAAGTATCCGAAATACAAAGAGTGAGGCCGAGAGTTTCATACATATAAAGGCTTTGAAATGGTAGATTTGTTTCCAGATGAATGCCAAAGGTCTTGCTCGAACGTTGCAACAGTCAGTTATGAATTTCCAGAGGCAAATGGAATGAATGCTTCGGGTATAATATTGCGTGATGAATTGGAGAGGTGAATGCATCAGTTAAAAATAGAATTTGTTCTGATATACTTTGATTAGCCTTCAGTTATGTTTGTTTCCAAGTATCAGAGCAAAATGTGCTTTCATAAATACGAAAGCGTGATTTAAGAAATGGGATAATAGATGTGCAGAGTTGATAAAGTTTGATTTGCAACTCTTTAAATCATAAAATAAGTTGCGAGATATCTGCATACTTGATTTTTGTAGAGAAATGTATCGGTTACCAAAGTTGTGAATATGTTGCGTGATACAAGAATTAGGCAGTTACACAACTGGATTTAATGCATGCGTGGTTTAAGGTTTGATTCAATTATTTGCATCGTGTAAAACTGAAGAGAACAGAGCAAAGGAAAAAGAGTGGGGTGCACGTATCAGTTTCAAAATGCATGCATTGATTTATAAAGTCTTGAACGTTGCCAAGTTGATTTTCATTCCATTTTATTTTTGATTTTAACGTTTGATATCAATAAATGAAATGGTAAATATTTGTGTAACGTATGCAATTTTTATTTGAAAACAGACCGTCAGTTAAAACAACGTAACGGTTGCCATAAAATCTCTGACTGATATTTTTCTTCAAATTTATTCGAAAACTTGATTTTTACACTACGTTAAACAGACGCAGTCTAAAACATCAAAAATTTTGATAAAATAACATTTTAAAAACACACGTTTTATTACGTTGCTTATACCCTATAATTTGACGCGTCTTTTAAACGCGAAATTTAACAGTTCAAACATAGCTTAAATTTTCACAGTTATTATTTACTCTTATTGACATTCAAAATTTTATAAAATATATCTCCAAATTAAATAATTAAATTATATTGTTAAACACAAATTATATAAAATATAATTCAAAATTAAATAATTCAATAAAATAAATAGTTATAAAACTAGGGTTGTTACACTCTCCCCCACTTAAGAACTTTTCGTCCTCGAAAAGGAACGGAAGAAGAGAAACAAAGGAAGGTAAGCTAGATAACAAGAATCTTAAACGGATAGTTCCGGATTTAAAGCACGAAGAAGATCCTTTAGAATTGGTTTTACCTTTTCAGTTTGACTGTCAGGCTAGGGTGCTTAGCGGTGCTCAGGTCTCGATAAGTAACAAATAAAAGATTTTTAAAGATTGTAGAAAGATTTCTAAACAGACTGGTATATGCAATAGACTCCTCAATCCGTAGCAGATAAGGAAATCAAGGGCAACTACAAGATAGCTTGGCAAACAAGATAATAAATTTGAAAATCATGGTGCTTTGAAATCCTAATTCTTTGAAAGTCATTAAAATTTATAGATATTATCATTTAGAAATCATACTACAAAAATCATAACATTTTAAAAATAATCTTCATTTATACCCTTTAAATTCAATGTCAAATAATACTCATTTCATAGCTATAATATTCTAAGTTCATTTATTAGTTCATTTATCTACTATAGCATATTACAAGTATTCCTAGTCAGTTTATTTTTGTATTTAACTCTTAATTTTAACAAATAACCTAACACCTATTTTATAAATAAGATATTTCTTCAATAAGTCATAATTGAAATTTCCATTTGAAAACCAAATTTCAATTATCAAATTTTACTGATATTAAAATATGTCTTAGCTATTTAAATCATAATTCTCCATTTTCAAGACATGTCTATTTCTTAAATAAAATATTTATTCATCAGACATCAATTAAACTATGATTTTTAAGATAAATAATCCTTACTTCAAAATATCCCTTTCAAATATATTTTCTTATTCGAAGATACATTGTTTATTACACACACATATTCATTTTAGGAAATAACCTTTATTAAAATTTCTTGGTTGATTTAAGGTTCCATATTAAATCAAATTTGATTATTAGGTTATTTAAATAAATTTCTTAAATTCCTTTTTCCTTATTTACCTCCAAAATTTAAGTGTATAACATTTGTTATAACCACTCAAATTTTATTTATAAAATCCTTTTATATTGTATATTATCCAATTACATTGTTAACTTTTAAAATCAAGGTAAGTTATATTGGAATAAAATTGAGTACTATACAACTAAAACTTTCAAATTCAATTATCTTCAAGTTGAAATTTTCTTATTCAAGAATTTTATTTTATTTTTCAAGGTAAACTTCAAGAATTTAATTTCTGATTTCCTTCAACCTTTTAGAGATAGATAAATATATACATAATATGTCAACTAAAATTTAAATTATATATCTATATATATTAAGTCCTACTTAAGAAATTCGAATCAATTAAAATCTCAAGGAAACACTGTAGCCAGACTACAGAATGGTCTTTTCACTTCGAAATTCGAAAATGAATGTCGATGATGCTGCAGTCATCACCGAAATTATTTTCCAGCGACAAAGAGAAAAGCACTAATTTTAAAATTCTTTGGAAACAAATTTCTATACAAAATACTTAATACATCCTTTTAAAATTTAAACACAAGGTTTGAAATCATCAGAAATTTGAATTCTCAAGTTCTTGTTTAAATTCATTTCTGTTTCCAAATTAATTTATAACCATTGTTTTATATACAATTATTTATTTTAGCCAAACACATGGTTTATAAAAATAAATCAAACTATTATCTCTTGACAAATAGTTAAATTAATTATAAAATTCTAAAAATTATACTTATATATATAACATTAGATTTTATTTCAAAAATAGGAATAAACTTCTCAAACCAGGATAGAGACTCAAATTTGATGAACTCAAATCAAATAGAATTCGAGATAAGTTGAAATCAGAAGATCTGATGATTAAATAACCAAATAAGGAACTGGGTAAGTTTATATAAATCACGGACAACCTTGACTGGGTCAATCGTGACTTAAAGAGTCAGATCGATGTGGTTGGTGTAAAACTCCATTTGATCTGAAGAGATAGAGTTCAGAATAACCAAAGATACTAGCATATAAACCGAGGCTAAATATAAACCACCGGTGAATCAATGCTTAAAGGAGTTTCACCCCTTTATTTGAACAATGGCGAGACCGCCAATTTACTATAAAGAACGTCCGAAGTGGAGTTATGGGACACTCCAGAATCTAAAGTAGATGATAAGTGAGGGACACGAATGAACTTTGGAACCACAGGGAATGTCCAAAATTCGAAGAGGAAGAGATTCAAACTCGGATGAATGTGATTCTATAAATCCAATTTACCATACATTCTAAGTTTTGCCTAGAGCCAAAGCTCTGATACCAGCTGTAACGACCCAGTATTTTCAACCCTTCGCATCCGCACATTGTCGGACTTGAAGTGTTCAAAATACTGCGTTGTAAAATAAATTTGGCAAAACTCAGGATATACAGTAAATAAATCACAGAATTACAGACACAGATATCAGAATCTCGCAGCGGAAATTGAAAATTTAGTGGTTCATGAAGCCACTGATACAACTTTACAAAAACAGAACTTACTTTGTCTATAATCCTCAATACAAATTTAAGACATAAATAGAGATAGAGTCTTCAAAGTCTTGAATTCCAGAAAGGATAAAGGCTGAAACAACTTCCAGCAGCACGAATGTTCTACTGAGTGTCCTAGCTTCGGAGAGAAACTGAAACTGCAACTCAGGCTGACCCGAGCGTACAATAAAACAAAACACTCGAGTCAGGACATACATACTTATATAATGTAAGCTAAATCAAGTGTACTGTAATATATAGCGAGTAACTTAAAAGATGCTTGGGATCGCCCATCCTCTAAGGATCCGTTAAACTATTTACTATGTAGTATATTGCGCTATTATAATAGTGTCTACGGTAAAATAAACATACTTTTAAATAGCATTAAGGCTTTACATTTTCCACCTTAACACGTAATAGTCCCAGTAGTCCATCCAATATCATAGCTCCTCCTACTCGGGAAGCAACTAGAGGATACCACACGGGCTACGGGAGAAAACCAAACTCGTACAAGGCTCGATATGGTAGGTGACACGGCACAACTAGGCAATGCCAGGGTAGATATACCAATTGCTATCCGGACCGGTGGTAACGCGAAGCCGCAGCAACCGCCCACCTCGAACAACACTCCCAAATCAAAGGTGCACCCAAACAATCACATAAGCAATAGAATGGTATACGAAGAAGTGCGTTCGATCAGAGGAGCTACCTCATTAATCCGAGAATCGCTCCTGTTTTAGCCACCTTAAGCCAACTCACGGGAGTCGGGTCCACGTATATACCTTTCAAGAAACCGTCACCACCATCCTACTTCATTCTGGAATCTCCACCGCGTACATGGTTAGTCAAAGTGGTTTTCGGTATCGACAGAGAGTATGTCCATATCCGATCCCGGTCTCTTTGCCAACCAAACGTTATTATAACCCGTGGCCATTTAAAAACAGTTTATACTTTAAACCAGAATAATCATTTCCATTTCAAAACTATAGATACGATATCATTTTAAAGCCCAAAACAATATGATATCGTTATATTCAAAATATAATTCTTTCCAAAACTATATTGCTTAAAATTTATAATATCTGGAAACCAACCATTTGAATTATATCTTCAAAACATATTATTCTTGGAAATTTACTTTAAAACCATAACTCCCAAAACACAAATGGTTCGGATATTTAACGGTATATAAAATAAATGGGTTAATTTTATGGTTACTTTGTAAAGAAGAGAATTTACATAGCTTTACAAATAATTCCTCTATTTAAAGTTTTAAACCATAAATTAAATATCATTTTATGTTCCCAAAACATTACAATTCCCATATATATATATATATCTAATTGGAGTATTACTATTCAAAACTAAGGTTGGGTTTTATTCTTTCAACAAATCAATATTTTATTATTTAGTCTTGAATATTCCCATAAATCCCATAAATAAAACTCCAAATTTTAGCCGTTAAATATTTTCAAATTTACTTAATACTAGAATATTCATCTTATATTTATTAAGAAAAATCCAGTTATAAATATCATGTCTTAAGTTTTTCCAAAACTTAACATAAAATAAAATTTATCAAATTCCATAAATTTTAAAACAATCAAATTCTAGACTCTGTAGCATTTATGAAATGCTACCTAAAGTTACTAGCCCAATTTCAAAGGATAGCATTTAAATGCTGTAGTAGATTGTTTAACTTAATAAATATTTCCAAATATACCTTATCTATTTT
This sequence comes from Allium cepa, assembly GCA_030765085.1. Taxonomy (NCBI): domain Eukaryota; kingdom Viridiplantae; phylum Streptophyta; class Magnoliopsida; order Asparagales; family Amaryllidaceae; genus Allium; species Allium cepa. Next base: position 244,493,358 of record CM060929.1, on the reverse strand, counting down.
TATAGATATTTCTTAACTGAAATCTTATTCTTTCAAAATCCAGAATTTCTAAAATAAGATATATTCCAAACTTTATTCAAATACTTATTTATTTATTAACATTTATAACTCATCCAAATCAAAATAAAATCCTTTAAAGATATTAAATCAAATATTTAACTTCCAAAATAATTTTAAATATTTCAGAAAATATTATCAGAACCACGGGCCTGTATATAGTTTTCTAGCCTAGGTCAAGTGATACGGATTTATATCATTTCAATCCGAAATTTACAAACCCCGGGTTCTATCATTTCAAACCCGCAATCCCAAGTTATCAGTTAAGCAGTTAACAGACTAGTTTAACAATAATCATTATTTCAGCCCATAACAATCCAACTTTACAGGGAACTTGCAGTGGTGATTTAAGCAGTAAATAACAATTAATAATATAACTGCAGAAATAATATAACAGATAATACTGATGAGGTGTCAATTTAAATGGGGTCCATCAATCTATATTACATTACAGACAGATAATAGTGAAATACAATTTTACACATACACTTGCAATAATTTACCAAAATATAAATACGTATGTCTGGTGAGAAATACTCACCTGAGAATTGCAGAAAATTTGAATTCAAGAACGACGATTCACTGGTAAAGACCGACAGAGGGTAACGATAAAATTTCTCGGATGTCGCCTAGATTCAAATCTAGAACAAAAGTAAAATATAGAATACGCGACTTAGAATTTACGGTCAAAGAAAATTAGAATAGAACAAGAATTTGTTTGCTTTGCTCGACCACTCCACCGTGTAACGTGACCACAATCATGAACCGGGCTAACACTAAAATTTTGACAAAATTTTCTAAACCAACTAAGACCGAGGTACACTCGTGTACAAGTTCATCTCACTAATTCAATTTTCACGTGTCCACTCGCATTTGCCAACCTTATCACATACTCACATCACTTCTGCCGCTTCCATTCTTCATTCTTTTTTTTTCTTACTTCTTTGCCAAACTTGCACTGTATTCCATCTATACTGCAAATAAATCCTAGTTTGCTAATTCAATTACCTTCGAATACTTCTTGCACATGCCTTGGCATTGATATGCACAGATTTTACCACTGATATGCACAGATTTCACCACATCCTTATACTACACGCTCAGTTCACTTATTTCCATTTCCACCTTTTCTTACATGCAAGGCAACATAGCACCTTTCAGATTTAGGAACACTTCACAGCAAACATTTTGAGTCACAAGCTAGCATCAATCAACTCAACCTACCACTAACCACTCAGGTTTCACCATTGCTCAGTTTTCCATCACAGCTTTATAATATGATTCACTCTCATATTTTAAACTTTCCAGGCCCGCAACTATGCCAGGCACAAATCCCAACTACCCGAGTCAAGCACAAGGCTACTTCGAGATTGCTATGCAGATACTTCGAGCCATTAGTCCCTTACTTCGAGTCACATATGTAACACTTCGTGCACTCACCTATTGCTCTCTGTTTACTATTTGGAGATACTCCTCACAATTCTCTGATCAAACACAACTGCCTACCTCCTACTACCACTAACACCACCCTTCAGTCAAATATCAAAGCAACTCCAGACAACAACTCCTGTCTCCACTTATGTAGTTTCGAACCCAGGCAGGAGCTGGTGATATATGAACATGCACAGCCCTTCCCCTATAGGCTTGCACTGCTACTCTGCAAATTCCTTTAGATGCAAACTAAATACAATCAGGTCAAGCTTTTTACAAAACTGCCTATATGATATGCCTAAAACTCACGCATGAATGCATCTCAGTTTTCACAGTGCCTTCTTATTTTAATGCAACCCACCCCTCAGATGAAACCTACACAGCTCTATAACTAAATGCATGCACACAGTGATACTAAGGTGTGTGCATCCTACTATGATAATTCCTATAGATGCAGACATGAAAACTTACACACACCCAGCCTATTTTTATACAAGCTTCTATAATAAGCAACAGCTGGCATTAGTCAATAGAACATGCCTCCCTTCAGCCTAAGTTTTCTAATATATGCTATGCAACATATACAGTTGGGCCAAATACTTATGACATAGACTATAGTCACATTTCTCTTATATATGCCAATTTGCTTCTTATATCATAACAGAGTTTCCACACTTTATATATATATATCTTAAATCTAACCTCCCAGTTAGCTACTCTTCTTCTACAAATAGAAACTATACCAGGTCGAACTCGTTCAACAAGTAGGAGCAATATAGATATGCAGTCAATCTCTATGCTATCTATGCACACGCATCCTAATACCCTAGTCACACAATGCATCCCAATTTCAGTCTTATCTCTTTTACTGTTTTAATTCATTCCCTTAAATATACCTGGCAACGTCCCCTGCTCCTATTTATCAACAGCCACTCCAGACAGCTACTAGGCTTGGCTAACTGAATGGATGTGTGCTCCTCTGGGAATACATAGTTTTAAGATCCATACATATGCAAGACTACACATCCTATGTTACAGGCAACACGGTGGGAAAAATGGCCGAGCAAAGCAAACTATCAGAGAGGACTTAAAAGAAGAAAAATGGAATAAGACTTACCTGATGAAGCCTGGATCAGAGAGGAAAAAGATGAAGCTTGGATAAATACATATAGGCAGAGGAAGTAAATGTAAACATATCAGTTATATTGATATAAATATGAATACGTGATTTCAGTTTGCCTAAGGATTTGGTTTCACCAAGTATCCGAAATACAAAGAGTGAGGCCGAGAGTTTCATACATATAAAGGCTTTGAAATGGTAGATTTGTTTCCAGATGAATGCCAAAGGTCTTGCTCGAACGTTGCAACAGTCAGTTATGAATTTCCAGAGGCAAATGGAATGAATGCTTCGGGTATAATATTGCGTGATGAATTGGAGAGGTGAATGCATCAGTTAAAAATAGAATTTGTTCTGATATACTTTGATTAGCCTTCAGTTATGTTTGTTTCCAAGTATCAGAGCAAAATGTGCTTTCATAAATACGAAAGCGTGATTTAAGAAATGGGATAATAGATGTGCAGAGTTGATAAAGTTTGATTTGCAACTCTTTAAATCATAAAATAAGTTGCGAGATATCTGCATACTTGATTTTTGTAGAGAAATGTATCGGTTACCAAAGTTGTGAATATGTTGCGTGATACAAGAATTAGGCAGTTACACAACTGGATTTAATGCATGCGTGGTTTAAGGTTTGATTCAATTATTTGCATCGTGTAAAACTGAAGAGAACAGAGCAAAGGAAAAGGAGTGGGGTGCACGTATCAGTTTCAAAATGCATGCATTGATTTATAAAGTCTTGAACGTTGCCAAGTTGATTTTCATTCCATTTTATTTTTGATTTTAACGTTTGATATCAATAAATGAAATGGTAAATATTTGTGTAACGTATGCAATTTTTATTTGAAAACAGACCGTCAGTTAAAACAACGTAACGGTTGCCATAAAATCTCTGACTGATATTTTTCTTCAAATTTATTCGAAAACTTGATTTTTACACTACGTTAAACAGACGCAGTCTAAAACATCAAAAATTTTGATAAAATAACATTTTAAAAACACACGTTTTATTACGTTGCTTATACCCTATAATTTGACGCGTCTTTTAAACGCGAAATTTAACAGTTCAAACATAGCTTAAATTTTCACAGTTATTATTTACTCTTATTGACATTCAAAATTTTATAAAATATATCTCCAAATTAAATAATTAAATTATATTGTTAAACACAAATTATATAAAATATAATTCAAAATTAAATAATTCAATAAAATAAATAGTTATAAAACTAGGGTTGTTACAGAGTGTGTGTGTGTAGATACATGAAACTTATGTTAAATCCACATACCATCTAAGATAGTATCCTCGGTTGCATCCTTATATGCCAAGACCTTGGAAGCAAGCATTCTGTAAATGTAAAAACTTTGAAACTAATAACAACGTGGACTGGGTTGTATTATTTTCATTGAGGAGGGTTCCATATTTATAAGTTGTAACAGTGGTTTGTACCTGAAAAATTGGAGACAAAGATGACATGAATCGTGGTTGAGCATTTTTTTGACATGTTCATCGGAAATCTCCAGTCTATTCTTAAACAAAATTTTATAAGAAGAAAGTAAGAGAGTCTAATTACACTTCAAAAAATGAATCTAAAAAATGGATAAATTTGTCTTTTCAAATCAGAATCAACTCTTGGCACCCAAAAATCGAAGAAATCAACATGTAAGGCTAATTAAACATTAGAGGCGGAATGAATAGTGTTTTCTATTTTTATGAATCTTTTTAAAATTGTTTTAAGATTATTATAAATCAACATGTAATTAACAATCACAGATGCAAATACAGATAAGTATATACTTAGTAAAATAAAAATTAGAGAACTAAAGAAATCACATCAGAAATTTTTAAACTAATTCGAAGTTATCCTACATCCAGTCTCGTACAATTGCTAGTACAGAATTTTTTTTTTCAAACGTCAATCTTTAAACGTCAAAGGTAAACCCAATACAGTCTCGATTTCAAGATTACAAGACACACCCTCCAGATTTTTCGAGCTCTGGGTACCCTCACTTGATTTACTTGATTTAGACGGGACACAGGAACACCCATTTGGATTTTTCAGAACATTAAGTACACCCAATTGATTTGAACGGGCTACAATCACAACCACGCAAATATAACTAGAGTTTAATGGTTTTTTCAAAGAAAATTTCTTTATCTTTGGTTACAATTGATCCTATAGCCTCTTGGACGTTACTTGATCTTTGATTGAGAGAGAGATGATTGAAATCAGAAAAATAATAATAGAGAATCGACACAATGAAGATCCAATTGATTCTGGTTTGAATTTGAGAAGATTTAAATAAATTTTCGCGATAAATTTTGGCAGAGCAAGAGGAGAGAAGATAATAAGAAAGTAGTTTTAAAAAAATTCGTTTGAAACCCCTATATATAGGTAATAAATAGACATGTTCATTCATGAAGAGTTAAGACGAATAGATACTTCATTTCAAATTTTGAGTTTCAAATTAGTGGCATATATGTTGACATATCATTTGCCTATATGTCGACAGGCTAGTGTACTTTGAAAACTTGTTTATTTTATAATGTTTTGAAAATCTTAGGCTCTGCAAAATATTTTGGTACTTTGTAAAATAATTTGAACATGGTTTATAAACATTTTCAATTTTTTAAAAACTTTTATAAAATATTTCTTGAAAATATACTTTGTTTTAAAAATAAAGAACAAGAAAATAAGAAGATACACATCAAAGATTGCTACCAAGGACTTTAACAATATTCTATGACTCTATATATTATACTATAGTCTTGAGATTTTCATATCTTGATCTTTATACTCATGAATCTTCGTTTCTATTTCTTGAGTCTGTATACTATACAGTCTTCGAATTAATATCTATATAATATCTGTTGAATATGCGCTTATATGATTTTTGTTTGATGATAATAAACATATATACATTCATTTAAATGTATTTGTTAATATACTATTCTATTTTTCACAGTTTAAATAAATATTTGTTGAATAAAATAAATTACACAAAATTTGAATTCAAACAGATATTTTATTCAAACAAATATTTATTACATCTTTGAATAGTACAATTTCAAGCTCTCACTATAACTATACAACTTTGATTACAATTACATCACATTTCATATTTACAGTTCACCTCACTACATATCACTCACACTCGTATTTATCTTCAACTGCATTCCAGTTTGAATCCAGCATCTGAGCAATCTGCAAAAATATACACAACGCAGTAAAATTGAAAAAGAAATATTTTTGCAATATAAAATGAAACATGATTTTTGAAAATACAATTTGCCTCAGTTATTTGGGTTGTTCGTCATAATTTACATTTGAACTCATCATACACGAACAATGTGACATGCACAGTGTGTCACTGTACATGCCACATGGCCGTGCACACCGATATATACACTTAATAATGCTACAGGGACAGGTGAGCACAGGTCAAACCCAAATGAAAAGCTGGGTTCAACTCACGTGCAATAACATAAATGTCACAACTCTCAGCACAAGGTCAAACCCGAGTTTTAAAACTGGATTCAACTCAGGTGCAAATCAAAAGTACATATGAATGCTATGTTCAAACATGACACAGCCTCAAATCAATGGACATGCAGTCAACTCAAGTACATCAACCACAAAGAGCGTCAATAATGCATGAAACAATGAAACAGTTCAAAGCTTCAACAAATCAGAACAGCCATACATGAAGTGAATCAAGTTCAGCAGTGCAATGACCAAGCATTGACCAATGAACAAAGAACAGAGACCAAGCAAGGCATAGCAACTGCATAGCAACAGCAACAAGATCACTCATGAAAACTAACAAGCCGATATGCAAACATGCATGCAACATGGTCTGCAGGCAAACAAAAGAATGATACAAAGCAATGAAAAGAGAACATGCATGAAGAACCAGAATGGAACAATGGCAAATACTGCAATGAAGACTACTGCAAGTTTCAGAAAACACCACTGAACCATCAAAGCACATGCATGCAGACCAGGTACACAGTGAAGAACATGGATGTCAAAAGTAATACACAAGTAACAATGAGTATTGCAGTGATGAATGCAAAGATACCAAATGACAACAATGCACAAGTGCACAACTTCACAACATGTCCAGTTGCAACTACAAGTCCAAGCTCGAAATCGAAAAATGCAGACCAACAGCTACATCAAAAGCAAGTGCAACACAGTTGCAAACAACATGACAGGAAACAGATAAAAAAATGAACTGATGAAGCAGTGCAAGTGTGCAAGTGCAAATCACCAAATGAAGACCACAAATATATCAACTCAACATGAACAGTACCATGGACAGAAGACCATGCCAATAACAAGTGCAGATGAACACATATGGCCGAAGTATGATCAAGACCAAACGCAAACAGCTGTATACAAGTACAGGCCACAACAACTCAATACAACACAGTAGCTCAAAGACAATCATACATGAAGGCCACATACTTGAAACAGTGGTAACTACACAGAGCTCAGTGCAACTAAACGGAATGCAATTACAAGTAAATGCAGAGACAAAGAACACAAGATATCAACATAAACAACATCAATATCAACAGAAAACATGGCCAGAGACTATAGTTCACAGTGAAGTCGAAAAGCGAGGACACAGTGAAATCAACATCATCACGAAATGAATCAAAGCCAAGACCGAAGCCAGCAGTACATAAAATACAGAACGAAATTCAACAATACTAGCTTGACCACATTAAAAATTTCAAGTACGCATCTATGAAAAAGTCAGAACCTTGAGAATAAAGGTATCGAACCAAGCCAAAATCAATACCGTAAGATTCAAGTAATATGAACAAGTCAAAAATCAATCCCAAGCATCAAAACAAAATCAAGTGGCTGAGATGAATAATATGACAAATTCAAATGATTTTATACGAACGCAAAAATAGGAATTCGAGTCCTATATAAGCCCAATCATCATCGGCAATTTATTCATTGAGTTCGAGTAAGCCAAAATTGTAAAAGCAAAAAGGGAAATTACATACCGAAGCATCAGCCGAACTCGATCAAGGAGGAGAAGCCGCAAACAATTAAATTGAAGCAAGCAAATCGAAGCATCAACTATCAAGCGGCGATTCCTCCCGAAGCCCTAATTTCAGAACTAAGAGAAACGAACAAAGAGGAACGGCCGCCATTATTCTCACAAGCCAAAAGAAAAGGGACAGGACAAAGAAGAAAATAAGGAATGGGTTAAAGAATAAAGGGTGGGCCGGCCATGTTATTATTAGAGGCTTTAGTTTAATTTTGTAATTAGGGTTATTGTGTCTTTTGTCTTTTAATTGTTGTTTTTATTTTTCGAATCTAAGAATTTGTAAATCACCACCTAGGGATTAGATCGTGTCAGATTGTCTAGTTAGAATTAGTTCAGTGAGCAGGGTGTGCGAGTTTGCAAAGATCTATAGGCGGTAGCAGAGTTTGCGAGTAAGAAAAGCTCTATAGGCGGGAGCAGAGTTTGCGAGTAATCAAAGTTCTATAGGCAGGAGCAGAGTTTGCGAGTAAATGAAAATCTATAGGCGGGAGCAAGGTGTGCGAGTCTAGTAGAGTGTTTGTGAGTGGGAGCAAATGTTTGCGAGTCTAGTAGAATGTTTGTGAGCGGGAGCAAATGTTTGCGAGTCTAGTAGAGTGTTTGTGAGCGGGAGAAAATGTTTGCGAGTCTAGTAGAGTGTTTGTAAGCATGATACTGTTTAATTCTAATAGAAATCTGGGAATGCAGCAGTGGGCAGGGGTTGTCGAAGCTGGGTAAATTTTGTGTGTGATTTACTTTTCAGCATATTTATTTCTGCAGTTTATTTCTGTGTTTAATTCGAGAAAATTTGCTATAACCCTATTCACCCTCCCCCCTCTAGGGTTAATCTAGATCCTATAATATCCTGCACTATATTTTATATAACTTAACAAAAACATTAGTATCCATATTTCGTATGAATAATTACTGTTACTAAGGTTGTTGTCATCAAAATTAATAACTATAGCAATCTCTCCTTTTTTGATGATGACAACCATTAATATCTTATATATAATATGATATAACTCCCCCTGAGTTAGATAACTTCCCCTACACATGTGTATATGTATATTTTATATTTTCCCCCTTTGTCATCAACAAAAATGGGTGAAACTTAAGAAAAACCTAAGAAAAACTCCCCCTAACTAAAATATATGTTGATATATGATTTAAAATCAATAATCTAAGTTTAAAAATAGTATATATGATGTATATGATGAATAATATTATTTTGTATTAAACATGATCATAAAGTAAATTTTATTAATGTAATTACAAACCATACGATTTTAATATATTCAAAATAATCAAACCAAATCATTTGTATAAATAATCAAAACCAAAATTCAATCCAAATATACACCAAGCCATACAAACCAAATCCCAAGAGAGTGTGTGTCTTTATGTATATTTACATATTAAATCCAAACCTAATAACTACACGTTTCGTGGAATTTGAACCCAACTATCAGCCCCAAAGATTGGATCTGCTTTAATGGCATCTCAATCTTCATTATCCTTGCTAATAGTACACTTCGAATCGTTAGTTGGTTCGTCTTTGATTAAAGAAGAAATTATCTACCGAATTGCATCAAAATGCTTTTCTTATTCCTTTATCATCTACATTTGACCTAATTCTAAGTGCCTGATTTCGTAGGATAAAGGAGAGAATATCTTTGAAAGATTGAAGAGTTTGTTCATGATTTTCACATAATTTTTGAGGTGGAGAAGACATATTTATGAATATATGTCTGAGAATGAAAATAGAGTATAAAATAAAATGATGAATGAGTTTTCTGGAAGAAGTAAGCTTATATAAGAGTAAATAGTTGTTTGGGATGAATGGATGGATAGTGGTTATTTTTATTTTGAAATTTAAAGATTTTACTTTTCGACTGTTATATGTCGATGTATCATATGTATGTATGTCGATATACATATCTAATTTTTCAAAATTAAAGTATTTGCTATCGTTTTTGTTTTTATCCTACACTATTATACATTTATGACTTCCAGAAACTAATAAACAATATAGAAAATTTTCATTACTAGAATTTGAGGGATACATGATTTCAACGATAAATAATGGAAAATACATAGAAATAACATGGATTTAAACTATAATCACGCAATACAAAGCAAGATAACATAAGTAAGCAACTTAGGCAAGCTTAGAAGGATGTAGATGAAGATGATGAAGAGCCACCAAGCTTGCAAATACATTTTTAGAGAATTTATCTATTTATTAGAAAGGGAAGGGAATGTTTTATTAAAAGGAAGCTTTAGCTTCTTTTGGTTTTTAAGAAGCTTCTCTTGATTTCTTAGTATCTCTTTGTTGGTAGAGATGGAATGTTTTTTGAAACTTTCCAAAGAAAAATCTATTTCTTTCTCCTCCTCCTCTTCTTCCACTTCCATTTCATCCCCTTCTTCTTCCTCTTATTGTTGAATTTTTCGGTCTTCCCATTCCAACCTTTTCTCCTTTTCGGGAAGAGTTTCATAAGGTTTGAAAAATGGTGAAATATGCACAGATGAGATATTAGCTTTGTCAAAAACCTTTCAAAGAATGGATTTTTCTACTTTCAAATCCACACGAAAATATAAGAAAATTGTAGTATGATACACACCATGAAAAAGTGTTTCTCATGTCTACAAATATTCTTTTGAACAAAATCAACTAAAGTAACTTGTGCCTAATTTATGTCATAGTCACCATAAATTTCGAAAAGCGCTTTGAAATTTTTTGAGTAGGGTTATCATAATTACCCATCCTTGGAGTTACACTTTGTTGTAAAATGAGACTTATAAGTCTCGATTTTGGACGAAGATTTTTGTGTTTAATTCAAAATCATCATCATTTTCGAAAATATCATGAAATACTTCACGGTTTTGAACATCAATTTGGAAAGTGGAAAGCTCAATTCCATTAGAATCACAACTAAGAATATGACCGAAAAGTTCACAATTTAAAACTATTTAGTTGTCATTAACACTACTCGAAATTTGTCCTTCTTCTTTTTGATAAAATTTTTCATTTAAATTAGCATAAAAGATTTTGACCAAATCAGGTAACAAACAAAGTCATTTGAGAAGATTAAATCAAACTAAGAATATTATTTTCAAAACAGAGATCATGTAAACCATAAGAATAAAATCCTTCAAATTTAGCAAGCCTTCAAGGAGAAACTTTTTCGGTAGTAGTATATTCCGTATAGGCTTCTATGACGTGTTACTTATTGAAGACAAACCTGATGGATTTTGACTAGATGAAGCCATTGTTGAAAGTTTGAGGAGATAAGAGAGTGAAATGATATTTGAATTTTGAAATAAAGAGAATGAAATGATAGGATAGAGATGGAGTGAATAAGTAAAGAATCAAATGACATATTCTTTGGGCCAAAAGGCATCTTTTCTGAACATAGGAGTAAGTGTAAAAAGAGGAAGTTGTTTGAAATTTGAATTCAAATTTCAACTTTCAACTTTCTGGCATGTATGTCGACATATGTCATGAGGGCATGTCGACATATTGCTCAAAATTTCCAAAAATAAAACTATGTTAATATATTCCTATATATTCACGCTTATATACTTATATTTGTCCAATATCATTGTTAATCCATATGTTATTCCTAAGAACCAAAATCAACCAAAAAATAAAAATTGTTAAATGAAAGGTACCGTTTTTGCTACTTTTTATTGATCAGTTCTGGCTAGTCTGTTGTTGCCATGAAACACATATTCACATTCTCAGTATCTGGTTCACTATCGCTAGAGGAAGTGTCTGAGTTATTCAAAGTTGCTGTATAATCCCTTTTTCTTTTACTGGATGAATCATTTATTGGTAAGATCTTTGATTTATTCGGATGTGGACAATCTCTCTAAAAATGACCAATTTCACCACAATTGAAACATTTTGTCGTAGTTCCTATTTCATTGTTCTTTTTTTAAGGTTTTCGAAAGTAGTTCATTTTTCTATACACCAAAAAATTTCTGAATTTTTGGTCATAAAAGCAATTTTTCGTCATTATCATTGTTAGGATCCTGATCCTCATTTATTGCATTGAAAGCGATGGATTTCTTTTTTATTGCTTTGATTTTCCTTCTACCTTGTATTTATGCTTCATAGAACATTAGTTTCATATTATCTCTTCAATTTTCATAGTATTAATATCATTAGCCTCCTTAATTGCAAGTGTGTTTTGATTCCACTCTGAAGAGAGTGGATTTAAGATTTTCTTCACTTGATCATCTTCAGAAAAGTTTTTCCCTAATGCAATTAATGAATGCACTATACTTGAAATCTACAATACACGTCGGACTCATTTGTATTCAGTTTAGATAACTGAAACTGATTAGCTAACATGAATTTTTTTTTCTGTTTAACTTTACTAGTGCCCTCATGTGCAACTTGTATTATTTTTCAAATTTCATATGCAGACATACAAATAAACACTCTATTAAACTTATTTTTATTTAGTAAACAAAATAGAATATTCGTAGCTATAGAATTATTGTATGCAAGTGCCTTTTGATAAGTAGACCAGTTTGCAAAATTTGTTTATGGTTCAGTGTACTCATTTTGTGTAGCATTCCAGATATCTAAACCATTAGATTGTGAATAGATTTTCATCATACATGACCAATAAGTGTAATTATTGCTATTAAAAAGTGGGGGTCTGGCAATATATTATCCTTCAGAAAAAGTGTTACCAAATGTACTAACAGTGTTGTTAGCCATTAAAACTTTTCAAAAAAAAAAAGAAATTATGAGTTTTTGAAAACCTATTGCTTTGATACCAACTTTGGGTTGCAGATTTATGAATTTTAAGGCTAATTAAACACTAATGGGGGGGGGGGGGGTAAATAATGTTTTCTAATTTTTATGAAACATTTTAAAGTTCTTTCAAGATTATTATAAATCTGCACAAAATGAACAATCACATATGCAAACACGGATAAGTATAAATGCAGTAAGGTAAAAAGTATAGAATTAAAGAGATCACACTAAGGAATTTTATACTGGTTCGGAGTTATCGTACATCCAGTCTCGTACAATTGCTTGTATATATTTCTTTTCAAATGCCAATCTTTAATCGGGCAGAAGGACCTATACAATCTTGATTTTAAGGCTATAAGGCACACCCTCCAGATTTTTCAAGCTCTGGGTACACTCACTTGATTTGACAAGACACAAGCACACCCATTTGGATTTTTGGGACACCAAGCACACCAAATTGATTTGAACGAGCTACAATCACACCCACGCAGATATAACTAGAGTTTGATGGTTTTTCCAAAGATAATTTCTTGATCTTTGGTTACAATTGAACCTACAGCCTCTTGGATAGCACTTTGATTTTTGATTGAGGATAGTAAATAGTAGAGACCCAATACCATGAAGATTGAATTGATTCTAGTTTGAATTTGAGAAGATTTGAATAAATTTTCGCTAGAAATTTGGCAGAGTAAGAGGAGAGGAGATAAGTGAACGGTGGTCATTAAAAAATTCATTCAAAACCCTATATATATAGAATAAATAGACATGTCCATTCGTGAATAGTTACGACAAATAGGCACATCATTTCAAAAATTGAATTTCAAATTAGTGGCATGTATGTCGACATATAATCTGCCTATATGTCAATATAGGCTAGTGTACTTTGAAAATTATTTATTTTAAAATGTTTTGAAAATCATATGCTTTGTAAGATATTTTGATACTTTGTAAAATAATTTAAACATGGTTTGTAAACATTTTAAACTTTAAATTTTTTTTATAAAATATTTCAAAATATGTCAAGTAAAGAATAAGAAAATGAGAAGATAGAGATCAAAGGTTGCTATCAATATTCTACGACTCTATATACTATGCTATAGGCTTGAGATCTTCATATCTTGACTTTATATTCATGAGTCTTCATGTTAATGTCTTGAGTCTCTGTATTGTACAGTCTTTGAATTAATACCTGTATAATATCCTGCACTGTATTCTATATAACTTGACAAAAACATTAGTATTCATATTTTATTTGAATGTATTATTATTACTAAGGTTGTTATCATCAAAATCAATAACCGAGCTATTAACATAGTGTAGATCTTTACGTTATGTGCGTGCGTGCATCCATATGTATGTGTGTGTGCTGGACTCGTGTTTTCTGTTGATTTTTTTGATCAAAAAGTTAATGGAGATAATATTGCTATGCTTATGGAATATGGATGTCGAATTAATAGGATTTGCTACTCTCATTGGTCCCTTCATGGAGGTAGTATCGATTTGTTCCCCTACATTTGTTTCCTCCGATTGATTATGATGATCCCTGCTATGTTTGCGAATCTAATTATCTTCTTGATTTTATATTCCAAAAATTCTAATCATTTCTTTAGTTTTAACTCTTTCTATATGTCTTATTGAATTTAAGTAGTTAAAAATAGATAAATCAAATAAATTTATAAAAAAAGTCAAACAACTTGATAACTTTTAGGATGCATCATTTTTCCATCAAACAAATAAGTCGTTCATCTAAACTGCATAATCATATATTAGTGCTTAATATTCATCCTATCTATACACTCGATAATAAACATAACTAATCAATCTGAATTACCCATTTTCTACCCACCATCTAATTCTAAAGTCTTACTCCAAAGTGGTTTGTAATTTCTTGTAAATGTTGCTTTAATAACAGTCTACTATGACTTTAGAGATTTTAGCTGGATTTATCTTTAATTTCCACATGACCCAATATTTGTCTAAACCATATATATCAGGGCATACATATTTTACTTTGTAAATTACTTGGTAAAATTAACGAAAAAAGTCTAAATTAGAGGGGGCGACAAATCCACTGATCCTTACACATATTCATTTTTATAAATAAAGAGTGGTGCTAAAGGCACTAGCTTTGGTGCTAGTGGCACCATGGTCGGCGGTTTTACACCGACCGCAGTGTAAAATTTGAATTTTTTTTTATATTTCTTAGCATGAACTATAGCGCTTTTAATTGCTATATAATGAAACAAGGGTTGTATATCATGTATTGATCTTTGTTACCAACCATCTCTACAACCTCTATAAATAAATATTTAAGTATGAAAATTTAGATAATTTAATAACTTATAAGGTCATATTTAGAGGTTTATAAATTTATCTCGTAAAATTTTTATGACCAACACATTATTTGAACGTTTCAGTTTGCATGAATATGAGTTTTGAATATTAAAGAAATAAAATATGGGCCAAAATGAATACTTAAACGCAAAATCCAGTGTTGAATACATTTTTTGTTGTTTAGGTAGCGGTTCTAGTGATACATTGTTCATTCCTCCATTTTTTTGTTAGGGTAGGACGTATACCACACTAGCGCAATTCCATCTGTTAATGCTCCTTTATATAAAAAATGTACATTTTTTAATAAAAGAATACCACACAACATAATGTAAGCTTCCATTTTGAAGTGTACATTACTTAGATATGGCCTTTTTTAAGAGTTCTACAATGTTACGTAATACAATAACTTTTATCTTTAAAGCATCATCAAATTTCTATATCCTTACATAATATAATAGTTCTTATCACTAAAATAACATGGACCACTATGTAATAGACCGACTATTATTTTTAATGAACATACATAATAGAAACATTCATTTTCACTAATCGTCCATCTATTAAAAGGCATACATAAGTAAGCAGTTTTAAATAGAGAAGAATGATGTCTCTTTCTTAAGAAAATATGACCAACAACAATCTTAAAATTATATTGCTTAAAAAAAGTAAAGACCAATTCTATTTAGACTGGCTTTGTTACCACCCTAGAATTTTCCTTATACACCCCCATTTATTTGTAACAAAATTTAACACCCCACTATTTTCTTTTAAGCCCCAATTTTATTTCATAAATAATTCTATTTTTATAAATAACTAAAATTGACATTTTCTATAATAAAAATCCTCGCTAGGGTCAGCGTGAGTTAATAGGATATTTCGCTTAGACCAAGCAATGTATTGAACGAAATCTTGTTAGCAATGAGTGTAGTTTTGTATGAAACCACACTTAGATCAAGCTTGGTTTTGAAAGAAATCATGTACCAGTGGAAAATCCACATCAGTTGTGCTTCCAGCAAGCATGGTTTAATCAACCTCACGCGACGAGCGTGGGCAATAACTATACATACGTACTCATGCCATCCTTTACGTTAACGGTTTAATTAATCATTTTAGACCCAAAAGTTTAAAAAATGATGTACTCATCCTCGCCTAACTAGCATGGGTGATAACTATTTCCATCCATAGCGAACATGAATGCTAAAAACATCCATTCCCATAGCGTAAAAGATTACGTAAAACTCTTCTATAGTCAAAAGGTATTTCAAAGATTTTAAACCGTAGCAAGATATCTATTTATTTTTTTTAAACGAGTCATGATTCTAATTTAAATATTGTGCAAAAAAATTTCTGAGAAAAGGTATCATTATGCTCATTTTACTATGTTGCAAAAGATATAATACATATTTGCATATGATAATCATTAGCTACTCCTAGTTAATTATTTTCCTATTCATGCTTATATTGAGCTCGATAAGTTGTATCTTTTAGTAACATAAATGGATTTTGCAGTTTAGGGAAAATTAGTAGATATTTGTAATATATTTTTTATTAATGTAGAAGTATTTAATAGAATAAATTTATAGTGTTTATTTGTATGTAATATTTGATAATAATATGTGCATTAAATTTTGACAATACTGGCTAAGAAAGATATAATATTTTTTTTAAATTATCATTAGACATTCAGATTGTTATGAGGATAAAAGTTGAAAGTTGCGACAAAAAGAGTGCACTGGTGATTACGTAGAAATATTACTATTATTATCTATGAAAATTTAAAAAATTCAACCTCGTAAGTATGGGTTGAAATGGATATTAACAACGGTAATTTTCTAATGCCTTACTTAATATGTGAAATGAAGAGATAACAACAATAATGCTAGTAAAGGGATACACGATATGGATTGATTCGAATAAGTTGATCCATATCCACTATGAAAGTTGAGTTTATTGCTACTGATTCAGTTACAATAGCTTGAATTTCAAGAGGCAATAATGAATCAAAGAAATGAAATGTCCATTCTTGTATAAGTGCATGCAACACTATATTTATAGTAGCTAAGACCTGGTTCGAACAGACACGCTAGGCCTTTAGAATCATCATGGTCATTAATGACATTGTAGAGCTCAGAAGCAGGCCAGCTAAGATGTCAGATGAAGTGAATGGCTTAGATGAAGGCCAACTAGAGGGTCGTACAAATGAAAGCTTGTGTCGAAGAGGGTGCATGGGGACAGAATGTTATTGGTGAACAGTGATATCATTGCCGTGAGCATGATGAGGGACAACAGAAGGTTGCTGCATAGTGACACTTTTATCTGATGAACAGCGTAATTTTATGCCTATATTTTCAAAGGAATAATGCAATGTCATTGTTCCTTTATGTAAGAGTGATCTGGATCTTTTGTTGAAGGCTTACCGAGTTGAGACATTAGAAGGTGGTCAGAGCGGGCCAACCTACAAAAAAGAGCACAAACTTACCTTAAAAGGGGAGCATAGGCGGTGAGAATCGTGAAGCTTGAAGTGGAAAGCAATGGAGAGGTCTTTTGTCAGAGAAGGTACCTTACATGGAGCATGAGATCCCCTATTTGACAGTGTCAACTAGTCGGGCCATTGTCTACGTATTAAGCGACGGGATGCTAAATCCCTACGGAGCTGCTGTATGAGGTATTTAAATTGATGGCTTGTCGAGATGAATGTTATCATGGCCTTCCGTTTTGAGATGGGAGCGTTAAAAGCTTAGTGGGCGACATGTTGTCTTTTTGTGTGAATATAGGCCAATAATTTGTCCCCTAAGTTCGCTTCTACAAGCAGAGGTGGACTTGTCATTTTGTGCACTTAATGCTAGCGACACGCAAATTTTTTATGCTTGTAATGATTTAATATTCGAGATGGCTCGAGACGCTTTATAAATATGACTACTGATGTGATGACATAATCAATTAAACCTGGATGGTTGAGATCTCTTCCCACCCATTCCATCCAACAACTTAGATCTAAAGCTAAATATATATATAAACTGCTGCCACTTCCTTCTTCTCTTCTTTTTTAAGCACTTGCAACTTTTCCATTTAAAAGAATCCTCGAGCTTTTTCAAAGGTCTTCAACAATTATTGCTGATAAACTTTCTTCAACCAGTGAGTTTATTTTTTTTCTTTGTTCTTCATGCTTATATTAGATTTTTTGTTATCTTTCAATGCTTTTGTTCATTGATAAATATTGATTTTGATATTTTCTTCTATATTGTTTTACTTTTGTCTTGTTTGAGAGTCGCCTTAGGTGAGAGAATTCCCTAGGAGAAATGGTGATGCGTCAATGCTAATAAGTCAATGTTGATCAATCATCATCGACCTATTTTCGACAATTCTAGAACATAGAGAAAATGTATTCAGACTTATCGAACTACCCCTCACCTTTAGTTAAGAAAGAGATGCTTTAGTTAAGTTACGGGCGTTGATCCATATGTAATATTAAGTAACTTAAAGTAGTTTTTAAGGTAGGCCATACGATCTTCATAGGATGATGAATCGCTTAGGTGAGGGACTTAATATGGTAATCGACTATATGCTCATGGATGCCTCTTTTGGGTGTGTTAGAGTCTAGTCACCTGAGCCTAGGATGGAGGGAAGCTTACCATGAGTGTAGTGTGCCCCTTTTCCTTTATTAGGGCATTTCAGTATCTAAGTTTTTCTTAATGTTGCGAATGGCCAAAGGTAGAAATAAGAAAGTTGATGGAGCTTCCTCTAATGGGCGCACCTTCACAGTCGGCCTGCCTAAAATTAGAGAGGATGGAGATGACCTGTTCGTGGCACTTGCCTAGCCTGGGGCACTATGGGTTAAACCTTTTTACCTTTGGTCATGAACATGCCAAACCAACCCCTGTCCAGCTACTTTATATAGTCTATGCCCTAACTACATGCGGTGTGGGTTGACTCCTCTTCCATATCCTTTTTTTTTTCATTTTTTAAACGCCTACCCAATGGCGCATATGCAACTATCCCCTAATGGTTACAATCTCATGGCAAGGCTATACATCTTCTATTATGATTTAGGTGTACCGGAGCCTAGCTTGATCTTCGTTTAGCATGTGTTCTAGCGTCGAGATACGGCTACGCTTAGGATGGCTGGTAACACCACTTGCAAGTCTGAAATCTTCCAACCCTCTTCTATGGCTTTCCGAACAAGGTCTTTGGGTATCAAGATCGGTATTCCTAAGTACTTGTCTCTATTTTTATTCTGAATCTATCATCAATTTTAATGGTTTTCAACTTAATCCTTTTCTCGGTTAATATCTTCATAGGAAAGCAAGGTGAGTCGAGCCTCTTATAGATTACTTAGAGGGGATAAGAAAGAAGGGTAATAAGAAAAGGAACCTGGCCCTTATCCTTAAGGATGAAAATATACAATGGGTAAGGCAGTAGGAACCCGTCCAATCAATGTTGAAGGGGAGGAAAGAGGCTCCTTAACCCAAGAGAAGAAAGTCGGCGGCAACAATCACAAGGGTGTTGATAGTTAGATCTCTCCAACTAGCAGTGGGGAGAACACAAAGGAGACTGACCTAGGGTTGGGGGTTGTCCATGACCAAAAAGAAGGAGATGGTGAGTGATAGGTGTAGGACCCTCACTTGTTTGAGTACATAGAGCTAGAGATGTATAAAACTACCACCTACTGGAAGGGCGTACGACCAGGTCCATTGTTGTTGAAAGTAAAATTTCATGGTCCACTGATTATATAAGTACTCCTGAGATACCAGCGGAGGAGATGACAGATAGGTGCCACGAGCCCTAGGTAAAATAGAGAGCAAAGGCTCCTCCACTAAAGTTCCTCACCCTTTGAGCCCTCTGATCAATATGAATCATTGTAACACCCTATGAAATTAATGATAATTAATAAGGCTCCAAAAATGAAATTTAAGAAAATGTTGGAATTTGGTCATGAAACTTGATCATTGCATTTGTGCAATTTTCTAAGCAACTTTCGTATTTGGAGTTTCGTGACCCGAGCTCAAATGAAAAAGTTAATAGCATTTGAATTTCGAAAGCAAAAATAATTAAAGGTGAAAATGAAAATAAATTATAACTAACTATAAATCCTACTGGTCAGCCACCCTCTATGGGTCGATCAACCGCATATCGGGGAGAGGTTGACCAGTCGTATAGTGGCGGCTAGGGTCAGAACCTCGACCAATAGCCCGGATTTAATTATTTTAATCTAAGGATTATGTTTGATTCGTGTGCCTATAAATAAAAGCCTATCCCCTCACTTCTCTTCTCATATTTTCTGATTCAATGAGCGAAGCTCTGCCATTTTTCCCTTCCACTATTTCTAAAAATATAAAATATTATATGCACACACACAAAAATCGGAGAAGGACAGAAAATAAAAGAGAAAATGAGAAGAATCGAGCCAATACTGCGGAAAAGGGTAAATTTCAATCTACATTCCCCTTAATCTCTCATCTCTTCTCAGATCTGTAATTTTAATAATATGTATATACCTTGTTATACATATTCTTTTGAATTAGAATGAAAAAAGGTGTCAAGTAAAGGAATGGATTTAGATTTAGGAGATTTAGAAAGCTTATAAAGGCAAGCGGGAAATTATATAATTTTTTTATAACATTGAAATTTATCTTGTTAAATTCTTATTTAATTATTATGCCTAAATAAGATGTGATGAATTGTAGGATTAATTAAAAAAATTAGGATTATCGCTTACATATTTAATAAAATATATAATTAGAATAGGAATAATGTGTACAACCTAATCTGTAAATTTGGAATCACTCCTAAAGACTAATTTATAGAATGCTAGTAAAGTTGGAAATTATTCCAAATCTATAATTGGGTTGTACATTGGGTTGCCCTCATTAATTTGGAATGTAAACTTTTATGTTTTAATTTATTTGGAGGAGGTTCCATGTACTTTTCATAAATTATCCAATTATAAAATATGTATAAAAGCACGTCATTTGAATTAATAAGTTATATACCAAAAAGGAAAAGAGATGTGTAAGATATTGTAGTGACCCTGAAATTCGAACACTTCGTCTTCAAATATCATAACATTTTGAAATATAATTAAGTGATATAAAATGATTTTATGACCCTGCCAGACAGCATTTAAGTAATGAATAATAATAATAAACTTATTTTATAAATTTGTTTACAAAACTATATTCTTCGGAAAAAAAATCGATAATATGACTAAAAATCGGTTTATTGGTAAAAAAAATTTCATTCGATATAAGTTGTTTAAACTCTTTGGCATTTACTTAATAATCAAATGAACACATTAGCAACTAATTAACACATACACCTCTTCATAAAGATTGGAATGTTTTATAAGTTTCCATATGGATAAAAGAAATTATGAGAAAGGCATAAGTGTAATATGCAAACAGAAAAAGGAGAAGTGACGGGAGGTGAAGTTTCCATGAAATGGTGGAGGGGGTGAATCCAAGCTTAAAGAGCACCATTCTTATGCCTATATAAGGAGGGCCATGCCCTTAGTATTCTTCACAAAACTTTGAATCGAAAATTCAACAGCTTCTTTATCTTTTTCACCTCTTATGTTCTAAAGAAAATTATTGCAAATCAATTCCAAATTACTTCAAACTTTGCCATAATGCTTAGTATAATATTAGACCACCTTCCACCAAGCAAAAAATTGAAGAAGTGAAGCCATTCTATCTCGCCAATGGAAGGCCATGAGCATAAGGGTGGTTTGAGGCAAGGCAAAAGCAAGGTGGAAAACAGGTTGTAGCTTGGGTTTGGACTTTGTTGCCTGGATCTTAGTTTTTTGTGAGATTAAAGGTGAGTTAACACCTCACTTCGAATGAAAATATAACATATGTGTTTGTGTTTAATTATATTTATCTTGTTTGAATTATTGTTAACTTATCTTAAAACCTTGGTTTGAATTCTTACTTTAAAAGTAAGTGACATGTGTGATCCATGTATATAGACCTGAACGGACTTGGAATGGGTTTGTATCACTTGTGAAAAGACCTTGAATAAATCACATAGGTTATAGATGGACCTTTCTTAGATCGGACTCGGATTTGAATGTGCACTTATAGCGATAGTCGTTATAGATGTAGTTGTGAATTGCCTTGTTTTCTGGCAGTGTTTGTGGAACTGTGTAGAGAGTTCCTTAGAAGTTTCTTGATATGTTGATAATTTATTATATGTATGTTTGTTATTATTACTACAAGCTTGAATAGTAAAAAGTTAAGTAACATCTTCAAAAGTGGCCAAAACATCACTAGTGCAAAACTGTCATGTTTAGCCCTGATTTTGGACTTTAAAAGGGTCGAAAGATATCTAAATTAAGGTATTTTGTTTCATTATTTTTACAAGTGTTTACTAACTATTATTAGAGTATTTCAAAAGTAGTTTGAGATATTTATGAATTTTTAGTCGTGAATTTTTAAAGAAGAAATATTTTTTTAAAACATGTTGTTTTCAAGTTTTGGGGAAAATCATAATGTTGTTGTTTTCAAGTAATATTTTGGATAAATGTTTTGAAACCTATTATAAGTATTTTCAAGTATTTTAAAATTATATAAAAAGGTTTAGGAAGTGGTTAGAACTCCTAAATGACCAAATGGTTTATTGTTTAATTACTTGTTTGAAAAATAATTAATTTTGCTTAACACTAAAAGTCGATGAAGTAAGTCTTATCTATTTAAGAGAGTTAAGATTGATGTCGAGTAAGGATGAAGCAATAGAAGTCTAACCTACCGGACTTCCATCTTTACCGAGGAATAGTAAATCGAAAAATGTCGAAAACATGTTAATTCTGTTGATTTCTTATTGTTTATGAAAATCATTAATACTACACTTAACACTAATAGTCGACGAGGCAGACTTATCTATTTGTGAGATGCAAGAATGAGTGTCTAGGTGAGGCTTGGTGCAACCAGTACTCAAACTTATTGGCTTCACTCTTGAGGGAGGAATAGTTGAGTTGGAATGTCATAAACGAGTTAAGCATACGAATTGTGATTTGTATAAACAATTATTTTGACTAGACAATTAATTAGTCGAATATCGAACTTGACCTAATATTGACTTAAGAAGTTATCGAAACACTTTGTGATATCATATCAATGAGAACCCTCGAGGAGGAGCATTGGTATGAAGCATCTCTAGCTTTCGTTTACTTTTGAAAGAACTAGAATTAAGTTAGCTGAAAATTCATTGAATTAGTTTCAAAGAGGTTGGGATTGGTAAATGTTTTACTTGTCAAATACCACTTCAAAATTAGCATACAAGTTCTATGTTTTGGAAGCGGTTGTGAAGTGAAATAGTATAGAGATGAACTGTCAATCCTAAGGTTAAAGTTCAAGGGAGAGGTTGGCATTAACATTTCAAATGATGCTATCGTGTGGAACTATCTATCTTGAGGAGTACTCCAAGAGAGAGGACGTCGTTAGCATTCATCGGAGGACTTATGCAGGGAACCTATGTGGAGGTTCGAGATCTGTTCAAGATTCTTTAATCAACGTAGTGATTCATGATTAGTTTGAGATGAAGGTATCCAATTAAGGATTCATTAACTGTTCGAGTAGTGAAGACTCGAGCGAGAGCTGCCAAACGTAGCCTTAACATCGAAAAGGACTAAAACTAGAGATATGATGCATAGCCAAAGGGAACGTAGCATTTTAGCAATCCTAAGGGTGCCATTCGACTCCACCTAGTATCACTTACGAACATGCATGCAGGAGCATTGCATTGCAACCACAATTGTCTGGGCATGGGCCAGTTATGAATTTCCTAAGTACATTCATTATAGGTGTTTCTCACCATATTTATAATGTCTTGTATGTATGTTTGTTTCTATTAAAAGCTTAAATGTTAAAAAGCTAAGTAACATCCCAAAAAGTGGTCAAAACATCACTAGTGCAAAACTGCCCATTTAAGCTTGATTTGGACTTTAAAAGGGTAGAAAAGATATTCAAAATTTAAGTATTTTGTTTCATTCTTTTACAAGTGTTCACTAACTATTATTAGAGCAGTTCAAAAGTGGTTTGAGAAATTTATGGATTTTCAAGAATTAGTTGTGAATTGGTGAAGAAGAGATATTTTGTTGATAACATGCTGTTTTCAAGTTTTGAGGGAAATTGTAAATTTATTGTTTTCAAGTAATATTTTGAATAAATGTTTTAAAACCTATTACAAGTATTTTAAAGTATTTTAAAAGTATTAAAAAAAGGTTTAGGAAGAGGTTAGAATTGCTAAATTGCCAAATGGTTGATTTTTTATTTACTTGTTTGAAAAGTAATTAGCATGCTTAACACTAAAAGTCGACAAAGTAAGTCGTATCTATTTATGGGAGTTAAGATTGATTGTGATACCCCGGAATTTTAGACAATATCAATTTAATAATCTTTATATAAAATTAAATTGACATTGACAATATTGATTAATAAAATATGTTTTAGTTTAATAATCAGATTTAATATATTTAGTTTGTGATTTTATCTTTTAAAAGCTAAAATAAATATTTAAATTATAATGTGTGTATATATATATATATATTTGTATATATTATAGTTTATCTTTGTTTGGAATTTAACTTACATGAAAATAATAAACGAAGTTTTGTTTTTAAAATTCTAATAAAATATTGAGTAATTAGGAAATTATGTTTTAATTAATATTAAACTTTTAAAAATCTATTTAAATTAATAACTTTATGGCTTGATAATATTTATAATAAATGTTTTATTGTTTTAAATTTAAATAAAGGTTGATTTTATTTCTTTTTAAACATTATTTGATTAAATATGAATTGAAAATATTTTATATAAGTTTAAAATATAAGATAACATATGATTTAAATTCATTTAAATATAAAAGTGATTTATAATTCCTTATAAATCATATAAAATTTGTAAATTTGTTATTTTAAACCATATTAATAAATATTCTATTTTTCATGAATATAGAAAGGAATTAAAATAAGGAAATAGAATCTTCATTTTTTTTAAATTGATTTTAATTTTGATTTCAAAGGTTTAATTTGATTAGGGATTTTATTTTGAAATTCAAATTAAGTGGTTCTTTAAAACATTTGTATAAGCATTAATTTATAAATTGTTTATTTACATTTTCTTAAAATAAGTAAATCATATATATATTCATATAAACCTAAAATGAATTAAAGAAAACCCTTTATACACATTTAAATATATAACTTAATTAATCAAGACAAGTGTTAACTTTTTAAGTATTTAAACAACATGTGTTAATATATGAATAAAACAATGTGACAAGTGTCATTAAATTTCTATTTTTCTTTTATTTATTTTTTCAAATTTATTTCAGCCCTTAAAACATATTCTTTTCCCTTCCTTCTTTTTTTTCTATCCTTCAAAATCAAATTCTAAGCTTCAAAGAAAATCTGTAATCCATTCTTTAAGTAAAACAGAAATTACCAAACAAAATCTGAAACCCCTCAAACATAAAATCTGTAATTCACTCCCCAAAAAAAAATTACAAATCATGTTTAAACCTGTAACAAGAACATCAACCTGCATTTTCATCTCTGGAGTGACCTGCATGCATATAGTTTTGGTCAGTAAATTCAAATGCAAGCAATTTAAAGTCTGCATCTCTTTCAAACTGTAAATTTGCAAGCCTTCATTACTTTTAAAAGCCTGGAATTTTGCATGCATATAATCATTGGATAGGAAGCTAATGCATTGCAGTTTCAAATTGGGAATTATGCTCTGCTTATAATTTTCAAGGTGAGTAACTTCTATATTTTTCTTTAACAAAATCTGGTTGCATGTTTTTATCTCTGGAATGAATTGATATGCATTATAAAATCTGCAGAAAATTTGTTTGTATATGAATTTTTGGGAGTTACTTTATACTGATATAGGTATGTATGCTTTGTTAGTATCAGAACTTTTGTGTTCTTGACTTAAGTTTTAAACTCAAATTTTAGTAGTTTCATAACTTAACCATCATTGAGAAATGGTTTACAAACAAATCTGTTTGTCAAAAATAAATATGAAGCATTAAATAAGGTAAATTAAGATCAAAACTTCACTAGAAATCAAAATAACCTGAAATAATGATTTTGTTTAAGAAATAAAATTTCTTAATTCAGTAAGTTAAGATTGTAATTTGGAACCACATTTGAAAACATGATTTATTTTAATAACAGAAACACAATATTTAGCATGGATTTGGGATGTGGTTCTGAGGTAAACTAAAAATTTATTTTGGAAATTCTGATTGATTTTGGAATTTTGATAAGTTGAGATTTCTTCTGTACGTAGTATAATGATCAGAGAAGTCAGGAAAATTATCAGATTTGTGAATTTAACTTTGATTTAGCAGCAGTTATTAAAAATTTATCTGTAACCCTAGTCTTGTGTACAGTTAGAAATCCAATCATTTCTTCCTCTAGGATTGATCGAGTGTTTTGAAACTCTAGGAATTGGTTGCTGGACCCTAGGGGAGTAAGTGACCGGAATGGTAGCTTGAACTATGGTCGAAGTGATGTGAATTTGTCGTTGACAGGTTTGAGAGGTTATGGGTATGGTGTGTTCCAGGTTTTAAAAAAAATAAGAGAACTGCTCTGTTGAATTTTTGGAAATGGAGATCTCTGATGCTTAAGTGTTCAAGTGGATTCAAGGGGGGGATGGTGGATGTAGATGATCATCACTGATGATCAGAATTTGCCAAGGATTTTGTGCATGTGCACAGTGGTCACTGGGAGGTGTTTTGGTTTCTGGAATATGATGGAGAGATGGTGCTCGGGTAATTTCAATTTTTGCCCGAAGTAAGAGTAAGGATGACTCGAAGTGAAATGGCATTTGACTCGGGTAGTTTTTGGTTGCAGAGTCTTGTTTCTGTAACCTGAATTGTTTCAGGTTTTGAATTTTAAAACTAAATTATAAATAAAAAATAGTAAGGAAATTTTAAATTTAAACTTTAAGCAAGATTAAAACATGAATTCAAATAGATTTTGAATTTCAGATTTTGAATAAACAAGATTTGCAGAAAATGAAATATTTAAAATTTAAAACCTGCATAGTTTTTATATTAAGTGATTTTTAAATCTGGAAATAAAAATTTAAACCAAGTTTTAAATTTTAAGTTAAACCTGAACCCTGAATTCAAATTTGGGGTTGAATCTGAAGTTTCAAACTAAAATAGGTTATAAATTCAATGTTATATTCAAGTTGGATATTTTTAGAACTTTATAACATATGAAATGAAAATTTAAAACAGATTTTTAAATTCTAATCTTTGAATTTTAAATCTGAAGCATGATTTTTCTTTTTAAAATGATATTTGAATTTAAATGTTTCAATGTCATTTGAAATATTTAAGATATTTTAAATTTAATTGAATATAGGCTAAAGTTAAATGATTTTTCTAAAATTTGCTTTAAGAGGTAAGTGATTCTTTAAAATGAGAACAAGAGAGTTTTTAAATATTTAATATCTTGTTTAAGTTAATTTCATTTTAATTTTAATTTAAAATGGAATTTAGAAAATTTAAAAGTAATTTGTTTTAAGTTACTTTAATAATGATAATTAAACATTAACTAGATTGATGATAATCATTAAGTTGATTTGAACTTAATGATTTATTAATTAATCTAGGTAATTAAGATTTTAATTATTTAATTTAATTAATTAATAATTAGGGTATTAATTAAATTATTAAGGATTTATTTAATTAATTAAAAGTTTTAAGTAAGTTAATTAAATTTGATTAAAGTATGATTTAGAAATTAATTTAAATAAGATTTGATTAATTTAATTTAATTAATGAATTGAATTAATCAAGTAATTAATAATTATTTAAGTTTTTAATTATCACTTGATTAATTTAATAATTTAGGATTAATTAATGAGTTTTATAAGTAAATTAAGAATTAATATTTATTAATTCAGTTAATTACTTTAGAGAAGTAATTAAAGATTTATTATTGGTTAATGAGGGTCATTAACTTAATAATTTATCAATGTAATTAATTTTAATGATTAATTGTATTAATAATTTGAATTGTTAAAGTGAATTACTTAATGAAAGTAATTAAGAAAATTAATTACTGATTGTAATTAATAAATTTTATTTTGGTTAATTAAGTTAATTAATTAAGTTTAATTAATTTAAATTAATCATTGATTGATTTGAGAAGTAATTACAAATGTAATTAAAAATAAATAATTACTTAATGAAGTAATTAAGAAAATAAATTACTATATGTAATTTAATTGAAGGAGTTTTTGGGATTAATTACTTTGGGTAATTATTATTAGTGTGTTTAACTACTAAAGATAAGTAATTAATTACTTAGTGTAATTAATTTAGGTTTTGATAATTAAGTTATTTGAGAATGATTGAGAGATGTAATTAATTTAATGTAATTACTTAATGTGATTAATCAAGAATGATTAATCAATAGAGATAATTGATAATTAATTTAATGAAGTTATTTTAAATGAAATAATTTAAGATCATTAATTTATATAATTAATGATATAATTAAGGATTGATTAATAAGAACAATTAATCAATGAAGAAATTAATTAGTGTAATTAATTAAGGATTAATTAATGAAGTAATTACAGGTTAATTACAGGGATTGGTTTGGATTAATTAATTTGTGAAATTAATTAGAGGTTAATTACTTGAATGTAATTAAAGGATGGTTAATCAAGATGATTAATTAGGGTAACTTGCTAAGAATAATTAATTGATATGTAAGCAAGATTTATATGGATGAGTAATTAATTTAAATTAATTAAGGAAGAAGTAATTAATTTTATTCATTTTAAATTAATTATAGATGGTGATTTAATAAGTCTTTGCTTATGAATGATGATTGATATTTATTACCCTGAATGGTTGAGATCTCAGTTATGAGATAAATGTTGTTGTGTGATTTGGATGTTATGGTTGCATTGAGTTGATGATATGATTTATCTGATTGAGTTGATAATATAGATTATTGGTTGTGATGATAATATTGATTATCTATTGTGATAATTATCTATCTGTGTGTATATAGATAATATTGAATTGAATTGTTTAAAAATTTAAAACAACTTGGACCTAAAAGACACGCTTTGGATTTCGATGAGAACGGGATCAGGTTTCCATATTTGGATATCCGAAAACCACATCGATCCAAATAACGTTAGGTCATGAATCCAAATGGAGCTTTGTGAAGACTCGAGGTGTAAGGGCTATACATCAGTATAACTCTATGGGTGATTCCGTAATGAGTTGACGGAATAGTGCTTATAGGTTCGAGATGAAGATTTAGAGTGCAAGGGTTATCGTCGTTAACTCTGTGGGTGATTCCGTAATGAGTGTAACGAGATAATGCCTTCAGTTTCGTTCGAACCCGGAACGGACTTTATGGATTGAATGCTTTCAGAACATCGTCAGGTGGACGATGAGCATTCTAAGAGATGTGTTCTCTAAAGGTAATCGTAACCTCAAGCCTCATCAACCGGGAATGGCTAAAATAGGGGAGGTGCAGCAAGGCTTCGTGGGTAGCCCCCACTGGAGAGCAAGATTGATCCCTGTCTAGAAGTCCCTTTATATTCGGCTGTGTGGGCAGTTGATTGCAATAACTGCCGGGGTTGTCTTGTTCGGAACTGTTCAGTAAGGAATGATTCCAGCCTTGTGTTGCAGGGGAGTGGGAGTGCTCCTCGGTACAGTGATCTAGGCCACGTACTATGACGGGCGGTACCCCAGTAGCCCTGCCATTGTATGGAATCCAAAATCTAATAAGTGCCAACGGTTTTGATTGTATTACCCACTTTTATGGCTAGTAGCTGGAATTTAATGAATATAACAATTTTGGCTATTTCAAATTTATTTGAAAACCCTGGACACTATTGTCATATCATCGGATTTCCTATCAAATGTTTTGGTTAGCGTAAGGTAAAAAAATTTCCATGTTTATGTGTGGGAAGTCTTACGTGATACCTTTCTTTTCAAAGGTTTTTAAAGTTAAGCAACCTTAACCTGTTACTCACACCAGACCCATGTCTGACCCGGAATTTACCTTTTGTTTTCTTAAACTCTTGGGTACTCAAATTTTTACGAGTAGCCAAGGGATTCAGGTTGGCTTTGACGAATATTGGAGGAGAAATGGAGCAGGAGGCTTCTGCGTTGTAGATATATAGTTCCGCTGTGTGTTCTCTGTGTTGTGATTGTATTATGTTGTAAATACTAGACAGGTGTTTATAACTGTCTAGCATATATATATGATGTGTATGCTGTGTATCTCTGATTGGTATTGTATATTATGTAAATACTTATGTTATTAATATAATTTATCCGTTCCGCTGTTGAGATTCTAGTGTTGTTCTTCTTTCTCTTCTTTCTTTTCTTCTTCTATCCCTTTCTTTCTTAATTGATGATGCGATTTTCTGGGAGTAGAAAGTCGGGTCGTCACAGGTGGTATCAGAGCGTTAGGTTGAGTGAATACCTAGGCTCTGGAGTGGTGTCTATCTTGAGAGAGCGTATTTGTAATTTTTAAATATATTTATATATATTTATTTATTTCTACCTATTTGTTGGGTTACCTGTTCAGGGTTTCCAATATAGGTTATAAAGGTAAACTGAGGTAGTGGTGTGTGTAACACAACTACCGATTGGTTGGAGTTTGTATGTTTGAGGTTGGAAGTGTATCTGACGAAACTGTAGACCTAATACCGTCTCGAGTGAGTTTTGAAGTGGTGTAAGGACTTCATTGATCTCTGAAGGTAACCTGTTAAGGTTCGGAGTTCATTTTTGAAGTTGGATGAGTAGAGTTTGGATCTGCTGGCTGAGCAGAAGCAAGAAATGATATCTTCATATCTCAGGAATAGTAGCTGCGTGATGAGATGCAGTGACTATGGATGTTTTCGAAGATAATTTCTTTGGAACAAGTTTAAGGAAGTAAGTCTGCTTCGGTGTTGTGGCTGAGTTCAGCAGGGTGATTTTGTGTGGTTTGAAGTCCGAGTTTCTCGAAGAGCTTAGGATTGGAAATTCTTTGGTATTAATATCAACAGTGCAACTCGGAGTGTTCTGTATGTCGGCAGAATTTTCTGGCTTAGCAGTTTGCTGGAGATGGAGTTCAGAAGCAGTAGAGTAGAATCCTATTTTTCGATGGATTTACAAGACCAGCATAAGCTGTTCTGATTTGGTAAAGAGAGAACAGTTTTCTTTGGAATTAGATTGAGTAGATCGCAAAAGTGACTTGCGATAGTTGAGTGTTCTCTTGGGTTGTTGGAGATTTTTATGAATATTTTCAGAAAGGTCAGAGTTTGTCTTCATCTAGAAATTCTGTGGTACCGGTGGTTCAACTAGTTGAAGGTTGGTTTCTTGAGATGGAGTTTGTTGAAGCAACTCAGGATTTGAGAAACTTCTGAGTTTTCTCTGGGTTATTTGAGATGTTTTTGGTTATGCTGTCCAGATGTGCTTGTGTTCTTCATCAGCATTCTTTTCTACTCCAGATCATAGTTGTGCAGCAGAAGCAGTTTGGGAGTGCATCTGCTTTTCTTTTCCGGACAGGAGAAGTTTGTTTTCTTCTGTGATAGTGAGTGGAGTTGTTCTTGATCTTGATTGATCGAGGAGGATCATTCTGGTGGTTTGGATTTGGTCTAGTTTGTTTCTTGATATATCAGCAAGGATTAAGCTGATCGGGTAAGAAGTGGCAGCCCGAGATCGTCCGAAGAGTTTTGTGGATCTGAAGTCGGAGATCTGATTTTGGATAAGTTTTCTCAGTTTTAGGAGCTATAAATTTTGGTAAGGTTGGGTAAGCTAGCTCCGAGATGTTTTGGATTTCTTCTGTGTTCTGTTTTGGATAAGTGTTTGATTATCTGGATTGAATTGCCAGTTTGGACAACTGGAATTCTTGTGTTTCACGTATCTCCAAGAGAGTAGTGTATATCTATTTCTGGTTTTGGAATCAGCTTTCGGGGAGATTTGGTTGTTGAGTCAGACTTGTCTATAGTCTGATGTCTTGTTCAGTTATAGGATCTAGATGAGTAGGAGTTCTGTAGCTTAGTAGTGTTGATTGTTTGGGTTTTATAGAGCGAGTAACCCGGTGTTTACATTGGAAACTCGAGGAAACTCTATCCAGAATTTTGTCTGGATAGTTAATTTTGTTTGATTGGATGAATTGATTGCTAGGGTTGTTAGCATATGTTTGATATATGCTTAGCTTTAAAATTTAAAATCTTAAATAGGTTATTAAATTACCTTTGTTTTAAATTTCGGGGACGAAATTCTTTTAAGGGGGAAGGAATGTGATATTCCGGAATTTTAGACAATATCAATTTAATAATCTTTATATAAAATTAAATTGATATTGACAATATTGATTAATAAAATATGTTTTGGTTTAATAATCAAATTTAATAATATTTAATTTGTGATTTTATCTTTTAAAATCTAAAATAAATATTTAAATTATAATGTATATATATATTTGTATATATTATAGTTTATCTTTGTTTGGAATTTAACTTACATGAAAATAATAAATGAAGTTTTGTTTTTAAAATTCTAATAAAATATTGGGTAATTAGGAAATTATGTTTTAATTAATATTAAACTTTTAAAAATCTATTTAAATTAATAACTTTATGGTTTGATAATATTTATAATAAATGTTATATTGTTTTAAATTTAAATAAAGGTTGATTTTATTTCTTTTTAAACATTATTTGATTAAATATGAATTGAAAATATTTTATATAAGTTTAAAATATAAGATAACATATGATTTAAATTAATTTAAATATAAAAGTGATTTATAATTCCTTATAAATCATATAAAATTTGTAAATTTGTTATTTTAAACCATATTAATAAATATTCTATTTTTCATGAATATAGAAAGGAATTAAAATAAGGAAATAGAATCTTCATTTTTTTAAATTGATTTTAATTTTGATTTAAGGTTTAATTTGATTAGGGATTTTATTTTGAAATTCAAATTAAGTGGTTCTTTAAAACATTTGTATAAGCTTTAATTTATAAGTTGTTTATTTACATTTTCTTAAAATAAGTAAATCATATATATGTTCATATAAACCTAAAATGAATTAAAGAAAACCCTTTATACACATTTAAATATATAACTTAATTAATCAAGACAAGTGTTAACTTTTTAAGTATTTAAACTACATGTGTTAATATATGAATAAAACAATGTGAAAAGTGTCATTAAATTTCTATTTTTCTTTTATTTATTTTGTCAAATTTATTTCAGCCCTTAAAACATATTCTTTTCCCTTCCTTCATTTTTTTCTATCCTTCAAAATCAAATTCTAAGCTTCAAAGAAAATCTGTAATCCATTCTTCAAGTAAAACAGAAATTACCAAACAAAATCTGAAACCCCTCAAACATAAAATCTGTAATTCACTCCCCAAACAAAAATTACAAATCATGTTTAAACCTGTAACAAGAACATCAACCTGCATTTTCATCTCTGGAATGACCTGCATGCATATGGTTTTGGTCAGTAAATTCAAATGCAAGCAATTTGAAGTCTGCATCTCTTTCAAACTGTAAATTTGCAAGCCTGCATTCCTTTTAAAACCCTGGAAGTTTGCATGCGTATAATCATTGGATAGGAAGCTTATGCATTGCAGTTTCAAATTGGGAATTATGCTCTGCTTATAATTTTCAAGGTGAGTAACTTCTATATTTTTCTTTAACAAAATCTGGTTGCATGTTTTTATCTGTGGAATGAATTGATATGCATGATAAAATCTGTAGAAAATTTGTTTGTATATGAATTTTTGAGAGTTACTTTATACTGATATAGGTATGTATGCTTTGTTAGTATCAGAACTTTTGTGTTCTTGACTTAAGTTTTAAACTCAAATTTTAGTAGTTTCATAACTTAACCATCATTGAGAAATGGTTTACAAACAAATCTGTTTGTCAAAAATAAATATGAAGCATAAGAATTTTAAATAAGGGAAATTAAGATCAAAACTTAACTGGAAATCAAAATAACCTGAAATAATGATTTTGTTTAAGAACTAAAATTTCTTAATTCAGTAAGTTAAGATTGTAATTTGGAACCACATTTGAAAACATGATTTATTTTAATAACAGAAACACAATATTTAGCATGGATTTGGGATGTGGTTCTGAGGTAAACTAAAAATTTATTTTGGAAATTCTGATTGATTTTGGAATTTTGATAACTTGAGATTTCTTCTATACGTAGTATAATGATCAGAGAAGTCAGGAAAATTATCAGATTTGTGAATATAACTTTGATTTAGCAGCAGTGATTAAAAATTTATCTCTAACCCTAGTCTTGTGTACAGTTAGAAATCCAATCATTTTCTTCCTCTAGGATTGATCGAGTGTTTTGAAACTCTGGGAATTGGTTGCTGGACCCTAGAGGAGTAAGTGACCGGAATGGTAGCTTGAACTATGGTCGGAGTGATGTGAATTTTTCGTTGACAGGTTTGAGAGGTTATGGGTATGGTGTGTTCCAGGTTTAAAAAAAAATAAGAGAACTGCTCTGTTGAATTTTTGGAAATGGAGTTCTCTGATGCTTAAGTGTTCAAGTGGATTCAAGGGGGGGATGGTGGATGTAGATGATCATCACTGATGATCGGAAGTTGCCAAGGATTTTGTGCATGTGCACAGTGGTCACTGGGAGGTGTTTTGGTTTCTGGAATATGATGGAGAGATAGTGCTCGGGTAATTTCAATTTTTGCCCGAAGTAGAAGTAAGGATGACTCGAAGTGAAATGGCATTTGACTCGGGTAGTTTTTGGTTGCAGAGTCTTGTTTCTGTAACCTGAATTGTTTCAGGTTTTGAATTTTAAAACTAAATTATAAATAAAAAAATAGTAAGGCAAGTTTAAATTTAAATTTAAGCAAGTTTAAACATGAATTCAAATAGATTTTGAATTTCAGATTTTGAATAAACAAGATTTGCAGAAAATGAAATATTTAAAATTTAAAACCTGCACAGTTTTTATATTAAGTGATTTTTAAATCTTGAAATAAAAATTTAAACCAAGTTTTAAATTTTAAGTTAAATCTGAACCCTGAATTCAAATTTGGGGTTGAATCTGAAGTTTCAAATTAAAATAGGTTATAAATTCAATGTTATATTCAAGTTGGATATTTTTAGAACTTTATAACATATGAAATGAAAATTTAAAACAGAGTTTTAAATTCTAATCTTTGAATTTTAAATCTGAAGCATGATTTTTTTTTAAATGAGATTTGACTTTAAATGTTTCAATGTCATTTGAAATATTTAAGATATTTTAAATTTAATTGAATATAGGCTAAAGTTAAATGATTTTTCTAAAATTTGCTTTAAGAGGTAAGTGATTCTTTAAAATGAGAACAAAAGAGTTTTTAAATATTTAAAATCTTGTTTAAGTTGATTTCATTTTAATTTTAATTTTAATTTAAAATGGAATTTAGAAATTTTAAAAGTAATTTGTTTTAAGTTACTTTAATAATGATAATTAAATATTAATGAGATTGATGATAATCATTAAGTTGATTTGAAATTAATGATTTATTAATTAATCTAGGTAATTAAGATTTTAATTATTTAATTTAATTAATTAATAATTAGGTTATTAATTAAATTATTAAGGATTTATTTAATTAATTAAAAGTTTTAAGTAAGTTAATTAAATTTGATTAAAGTATGATTTAGAAATTAATTTACATAAGATTTGGTTAATTTAATTTAATTAATGAATTGAATTAATCAAGTAATTAATAATTATTTAAGTTTTTAATTATCACTTGATTAATTTAATAATTTAAGATTATTTAATGAGTTTTATAAGTAAATTAAGAATTAATATTTCTTAATTCAGTTAATTACTTTAGAGAAGTAATTAAAGATTTGTTATTGGTTAATGAGGGTCATTAACTTAATAATTTATCAATGTAATTAATTTTAATGATTAATTGTATTAATCATTTGAATTGTTAAAGTGAATTACTTAATGAAAGTAATTAAGAAAATTAATTACTGATTGTAATTAATAAATTTTATTTTGGTTAATTAAGTTAATTAATTAAGTTTACTTAATTTAAATTAATCATTGATTGATTTGAGAAGTAATTACAAATGTAATTAAAAATAAATAATTACTTACTGAAGTAATTAAGAAAATAAATTACTATATGTAATTTAATTGAAGGAGTTTTTGGAATCAATTACTTTGTGTAATTATTATTAGTGTGTTTAATTACTTAAGATAAGTAATTAATTACTTAGTGTAATTAATTTAGGTTTTGATAATTAAGTTATTTGAGAATGATTGAGAGATGTAATTAATTTAATGTAATTACTTAATGTGATTAATCAAGAATGATTAATCAATAGAGATAATTGATAATTAATTTAATGAAGTTATTTTAAATGAAATAATTTGAGATCATTAATTTATATAATTAATGACATAATTAAGGATTGATTAATAAGAACAATTAATCAATAAAGAAATTAATTAGTGTAATTAATTGAGGATTAATTAATGAAGTAATTACAAGTTAATTAAAGGGATTGGTTTGGATTAATTAATTTATGAAATTAGTTAGAGGTTAATTACTTGAATGTAATTAAAGGATAGTTAATCAAGATGATTAATTAGGGTAACTTGCTAAGAATAATTAATTGATATGTAAGCAAGATTTATATGGATGAGTAATTAATTTAAATTAATGAAGGAAGAAGTAATTAATTTTATTCATTTTAAATTAATTATAGATGGTGATTTAATAAGTCTTTGCTTATGAATGATGATTGATATTTATTACCCTGAATGGTTGAGATCTCAGTTATGAGATAAATGTTGTTGTGTGATTTGGATGTTATGGTTGCATTGAGTTGATGATATGATTTATCTGTTTGAGTTGATAATATAGATTATCGGTTGTGATGATAATGTTGATTATCTACTGTGATAATTATCTATCTGTGTGTATATAGATAATATTGAATTGAATTGTTTAAAAATTTAAAACAACTTGGACCTAAAAGACACGCTTTGGATTTCGATGAGACCGGGATCAGGTTTCCATATTTGGATATCCGAAAACCACATCGATTCAAATAACGTTAGGTCGTGAATCCAAATGGAGCTTTGTGAAGACTCGAGGTGTAAGGGCTATACGTCGGTATAACTCTGTGGGTGATTCCGTAATGAGTTGACGGAATAGTGCTTATAGATTCGAGATGAAGATTCAGAGTGCAAGGGTTATCGTCGTTAACTCTGTGGGTGATTCCGTAATGAGTGTAACGAGATAATGCCTTCGGTTTCGTTTGAACCCGGAACGGACTTGTATGGATTGAATGCTTTCAGAACATCGTCAGGTGGACGATAAGCATTCTAAGAGATGTGTTCTCTAAAGGTAATCGTAACCTCAAGCCTCATCAACCGGGGATGGCTAAAACAGGGGAGTTGCAGCAAGGCTTCGTGGGTAGCCCCCACTGGAGAGCAAGATTGATCCCTGTCTAGAAGTCCCTTTATACCCGGCTGTGTGGGCAGTTGATTGCAACAACTGCCGGGGTTGTCTTGTTCGGAGCTGTTCAATAAGGAATGGTTCCGGCCTTGTGTTGCAGGGGAGTGGGAGTACTCCTCGGTACGGTGATCTAGGCCACGTACTGTGATGGGTGGTACCCCAGTAGCCCTGCCATTGCATGGAATCCAAAATCCAATAAGTGCCAACGGTTTTGATTTTATTACCCACTTTTGTGGCTAGTAGCTGGAATTTAATGAATGTAACAATTTCGGCCATTTCATATTTATTTGAAAACCCTAGACACTATTATAATATCATCGGATTTCCTATCAAATGTTTTGGTTAGCGTAAGGTAAAAACTTTTCCATGTTTATGTGTGGGAAGTCTTACGTGATACCTTTCTTTTCAAAGGTTTTTAAAGTTAAGCAACCTTAACCTGTTACTCACACCAGACCCATGTCTGACCCGGAGTTTATCTTTTGTTTTTTAAACTCTTGGGTACTCAAATTTTTACAAGTAGCCAAGGGATTCAGGTTGGCTCTGACGAATATTGGAGGAGAAATGGAGCAGGAGGCTTCTGCGTTGTAGATATATAGTTCCGTTGTGTGTTCTCTGTGTTGTGATTGTATTATGTTTTAAATACTAGACAGGTGTTTATAACTGTCTAGTATATATATATGATGTGTATGCTGTGTATCTCTGATTGGTATTGTATATTATGTAAATACTTATGTTATTAATATAATTTATTCGTTCCGCTGTTGAGATTCTAGTGTTGTTCTTCTTTCTCTTCTTTTTCTTCTTTCTTTTCTACTTCTATCCCTTTCTTTCTTAATCGATGATGCGATTTTCTGAGAGTAGAAAGTCGGGTCGTCACATTGATGTTGAGTATGAATGGAGTAGTAGAGCTCTAACATACCAAGATTTCCTCTTGATCGAGGAATAGTAAGTCAGAAATGTCGAAAACGTGTTAATCATGTTGATTTCTTATTGTTTATGGATATCATTAGTACTATAGTTAACACTATAAACCGAAAAGGTGGACTTATCTATTTGTGATATTCAAGAATGAAGTGTCTAGGTAGGGCTTGATGCAACCGGTACTCAAACTTACCCGGCTTCACTCTTGGGCAAGGAATAGTTGAGTTGGAATGTCAGAAACGAGTTCATCGTATGAATCGTGATTTGTATAAACAATTGTTTGACTAGATAATTGATCAGTCGATTATCGAACTTGACATAATATTAACTTAAGAAGTTATCAAAAGGCTTCATGATTTCATATCAATAAAAACTCCAGGGAGGAGCATTAGTACGAACTGTATCTAGCTTTCTCTTACTTTTGTAAGAAGTGGAATTGAGTTAGCCAGAAATTCATGAATTAGTTTTGAAGAGACCGGGATTGGTAAGTGTTTTTCTTATCGCATACCACTTCAAAACTAGTGTACAAGTTCTAAGTTTTGGAAGAGGTTGTGAAGTGAAATGTTATAGAGTTGAACTGTTAATACTAAGGTTAAATTCCAAGGGAGAGGTCAATGTTAACATTTCAAACAATGCTACCGTATGGGATTGTCTACATTGAGTAATACACCGTGAGAGAGGATAGTGTTAGCATTCATAGGAGGACCTATGCTAGGAACCTATATGGAGGTTCGAAATCTGTTTAAGATGCTCGAATCCATGTAGTGATTCATGATCTGTTTGAGATAAAAAAATCCGATTGGGCGTTCGTGTTTTGTTCGAGTGAGGAAGATTCGAGTAAGAGATGCAAATATAGCCTCGATATCGAAAATTACTAAAACCAGAGATAGAATGCATAGCCAAAAGGAATGTAGTATTTTAGCAACCCCAAGGGTGCAGGCGACTCCATCTAGTATCACATACAGACATGCATGTAAGAGCGATGCATTCGAAACTACGATTGTTTGAGCGCGGGCCAGTTATGCATTTCCTATAGGATTTCCCCTAGAGATGTATGTTGCTCGGAATGATATCTCCGATCCTTGTGCAGGAGTTCGGATTTGGCTAGATCTGAGTATATCTCTATGGAAAATCCACAATGAAAACGTGCCTTAACGGTATTGATTGTATACTTATTACTATTATGGTGTTCACAAGTAGTTATTTGATATGATTTATGTGCTCCACTCTAGACATTATCTATTATATGACTATCTGTTAAACTTAATGATTGGTTGGTTTCATTTGAAGGGAAAACCATTACGGTAATCTATATGGTTACATTGGTTGATGTTACTTGTCCCGTATTTCTTAAGTTTCTCATGCTTGTTTACTAGACCGATCCTGGTATTATTTCTTATAATGCTCGGGTCAGTCCCGTGTATGTTTCCAAATTTAGCTACAAAAGCTTTGGAGCTTTAGGAGAAGTTCTGGATGATTACCTTTCCATAGTATTCTTATTTCTGCCGCATTTCTATATTGTATATATCAACATTGTGAGGATAGGTAGCTATAACTGTCCAGGCAGATGATAGTATCTAGGTTTTAATAACTCTGAAATTTCTGTATTCAAAATAAACCTTTGTTTTGTTCCTTGAAATTATATGTTACCATTCCATTGTGAGATTATGATGTTGTGTTCTTTTCTATTATTTTTCTTTTATTTTACCCTAATTTTCTATCTTTCTGATACTTAGATGCTCGACACACGAACACCATGGATGTATTTAATATTGACATTTAAGGGTTGAAAAGTCGGGTCGTTAGTTTTGGTATCAGAGCTCATGGTTAAGTGAATGACTTTGGTTGGGTATAGCTCATTAGAGATAGGGTAAGCGACACGTAAAAACGAGTTAAGTGTATTATACATATGGAAGCATATTTGTATTTTAAAACTAGACTTTTAAAATTATTCCTTAGGAATATATCTTCCTAAATAACTCTTTGTTTGAAATAACTCTATGCTTTCATTTCTTAAAAAAGTTTTTCTTTAATTAGGTAGTAAGAACTATGAGTACCAGAGCCGTCAATGCTCAAGGAAGTAGAGGTAGTATCGTCACAAATGGTGGAAATCTAGCATCTAAGAATGTTGCTCCGGTCGAGGGACCGAGAGTGGGTAGTGTGGAAGTGGTCGTATAGGTCAGGCCTCAAATGAATTTTGCTTTGCTTGGTCGTGATTATAAGAGCTAAGGAGGTAAGAGGTTTGGCGGTATGGAGATGATCATAGAAGTCCAGACTTGGATCAAATTGTATGACCGAATATTTGGAGATATAGAGCTTAACGATGCAATGAATCATAGATTGACATCACGACATCTGACGAATGCAACAATGGATTGGTGGAGTTCTATCACTGTAGATGTCCAAGAGAATAAATTCTCTTGGGCCCTATTTAAAGATGGGTTTGAGATGAAATTTGTTTTAGAAGCTGGAAAGACTTGGTTATTTAGAAGCTTCTTGGATCTGAAGCACGAGGCTATGATGGTGGCAGAGTATGAGAACTGGTTCATTTCATTATCTCTGTTTGATTTAGGATTGGTTGATGCACCGCTAAAGAAGAACAAGGTGTTCATTGTGGGTATGAACCTTGAGTTCCAATATGATATGAGATCATGTTATGGGATCTTTCGTTGGTTTGGTAAATATGGCTTTGAGGTTTGAGTGCTTAAGAATGAAGCCGTCTGTTTCTATTCCAGTTAGGGACAACAGGCGGAAGTTTCAACCACCGAGATATATTTCTATCGTCGTTCGCTATAAGTGTAGGTAGAAGGAAAACTTTGGTTGGAGTTGTAAATTTGGAAAAGAAGGGTGAGTGGCTAGAGCATAGATGGTGAAAGTACCGATTGAGAATTTCCAAAACTTTAGACACAATTTGCACCAAAAGGTTGTTCCGATTGTCATTAGCCTGATCATTTTGTTATAGATTATCCTGTGCTCAAGAGTGGGGAGCATATGGGGTTTTTTTTCTATTTCTACAGCTGAAAAGGAAAAGCGGATTTTGGCAGGTATAGTATCTATTTATTGTTTACTTATTCATGTTTGGTTTAATATGTATGTTCGAATATCGTAACGTTTTGAAATATAATAAAATTTTATAAATATGATTTTATAATCTTATTAGTCATCATTTAAATAATGAATAATTATAAGGAACTTTCTTTGAATTTTTTTTACAAAAATATATTAAGAAAAATCGATAATGTGATCAAAAATAAATTTGCGGTAAACAGTTTTTCGATCAATATAAGTTGTTCGAAGTCTTCGAAACTTGTCTAATGATCAAATGAATATATTAGCAACTAATTAACATACACACACACCCCTCTTCGTAAAGCTTGGATTGTTCTAGAAGCTTCCATATGGATAAGAGATATTATGAGAAGGGTATAAGTGTAATATGCATAAAGGAGAAGTGACTTAAAGGAGAAGTGATGGGAGGTGAAGCTTCAATGGCATGGAGGGTGAGTGAATGCAAGCTTAAAGAGCACCATTCTTGTGCCTATATAAGAAGGGGCATGCCCTCAGTAATCATTCACAAATTCACAAAACTTTGAGTGGAAAAATCAATGGCTTCTTCATCTTTTCCATCTCTTATGTCCTAATGAAAAGTGTTGCAAATCAACTCCAAATCACTTCAAACTTGACACAAGGCTTAGTATAATATTAGAACTCCATCCACCAAGCCAAAAGTTGAAGAAGTGAAGCTATCCTCTCTCTCCAGTGGAAGGTTGTGAGCATTAGGATGGCTTAGAGACAAGGCAAGGCATAAGCAAGGTAGAAATGAGGAAGGAAAGGAGGTTGCTAGCTTGGGTTTGGACTTTATTGCTTCGATCTTGGTATTCTATGAGGTTAAAGGTGAGTTAACACCTCACACTGAATGAAAATATAACATATTTATGTTTGTGTCTGATTGTGTTTATGTTGATTGAATTACTATTAACTTATGTTAAAATATTAACTTGGAATGTAAATTTCTATATTTTGCTCTATTAGGATAAGTTTCCATATAATTTTCATAAATTATCCCATTCTAAAATACGTATAAAAGCACGTCATTTGAATTAATAAGGGATATACCAAAAAGGGGAAGAGATGTGTAAGATATTGTAATGGCCTCCAAATTCGAACACATCATCTTCGAATATCGTAACGTTTTGAATTATAATTAAGCTTTATAAATATGATTTTATAATCTTATTAGACATCATTTAATGAACGAATAATGATAAGAAACTTGTTTTTCAAATTTGTTTACAAAAATATATTCTTCGAAGAAAAATCAATAATATGACGGAAAATCGGTTTATCGGTAAACAACTTTTCAATCGACATAAATTGTTCGAAATCTTTGGCACTTATTTAATGACAAAATGAACACGTTAGCAACTAATTAACACATACATACCTCTACATTACGATTGGAATGTTCTAGAAACTTCCATATAGATAAGACCTATTATGAGAAGCGTATAAATGTAATATGCATAAAGGAGAAGCAACTTAAAGGAGAAGTGGTGGGAGGTGAAGCTTCCATAGCATGGTGGAGGGAGGTTAATGTTGGATCGATTTCACCCTAGAGGGGGGGGTGAATAGGGTGATGCTATTAATTCTAAAAATTTATTGCGGAAGTTTATATACAACTATTTCAACAAAGATATATCAAAATAATAGCACGACAGATATAACAAAATAATAAATGCAGAAATAGAACGACAAAGAATTTACCCAGCTTCGGTAAAACCCTGCCTACGTGCTGCCCTCAAGGTTTCTACTAGAAATTAAGCAGTCAGGCGCTTACACACGTAAACTCGCGACACCCGCTATTGACTGGCCTTAACTCTACACTCAAAACCCTGCCACAACTTAGCCACTGAGTTGCGAATTCTCAAAACTACGCCACATAGTTTGTCCCCTAGTCACATTACTAGATATTACAATGGTTTAAAAAGGAAAATACAATAAAAACGAAATAACCCAAAACCCCAATTTAAAATAAACTAAAGCCTTTTAAAATAAGACAATGCTGGCCCATAAATTTTTCTTAAGTGAAATATTATTCCCTTTTTTTTATCGGGCCTGCTTCCTTGTGAAAAATGGTGGTTTCCTGTTGATCGTTCTCGTTCGTTCCTCTCTGATTAAAAATTAGGGTTTACTGAAATTGAATGCGCCGCTTTAATTAATCATTCGAATTTATGATCTTGCGATGCTTGCTTTGTCGAATGAACGCCTCTTCGATTTTGCATATGGCTGCTTCAATTTCATCAAGTTCGGTTCAAAGAATCTGGTACGTGATTTGTTACTTTTTGTTTTCTGTTTTAGCTTTCTTGAACTCGATGCATTTTGACGATGATGTTTTAGGGCCTATATAGGAATCGAATTCCTTATTTTTCGTTCGTATATTTCATACGAGTTCGTCTGATATTTTTTGGTTTGCCGTTCGATTTTGCATTGATGATTCTGATGATTTCTGACATTTTCAATTCGTATATTTTTGGCTTGGTTAACAGGCTTCGATTTTTACTTTGCTTGGCCAACACGATGTTGATTTCTGACATGTTCAACTTCAGCGCTAACTTGATTCGATATTGACTTCGGTTTTGATTTGACCTGCAGTTGTCTTCAACTGCAAAATTGATTTTTTGAAAAACTATATTGAGATGAGAATTTTACTTCCATTTTTCTGATGACTTCGGTCTTGACACTGCTTCTACTTCGGTTTTGACATCATCGAACTTCGGCTTTGTATTTTCTTTGTGTATTGGCTTCGGCCACTATGCACTTGATTTACTTACGGCCTTGACTTTGTTATACTCTGCATATACTCTCTGATACATGTATACTTGTTCGAACTAGCTGTGACACTTTCTTATGCTGGTATTGTTTCATTTGATGTGTTGTGTTCATTGTGTAGCATACTCAACCTGATGCTTGAGATTATTTTGAAACTTCTACCGTTGTTGCATTGTGGTGAGTTGCTTTTTGTATTTTTCTTGGCCATTCGCTTGTTTGCAACTGCAGTTTCATTGTGCATTTCTTGATGCTTGCATGTATATATATATGCATTCATGTATGTATATATGTGCTATCATCTTGTACATCTCTATCTCGGGTAGTTCTGCATCGTTGTGGCTATGCATTTTTTCGAACTTGCCACCACTATATCATTTACTTCGAGACAGTTTCAGTTGCAAGTGTATTTGTAGTTTAGTATGGACATGTGGTTGTGTTGTGATCCTTTGAGTCAGGCTGCGTTGCTTCATTCTTGTTATATGATGAATTCTGTTGTCAATTCATGGTGTACTGTTTGAAGCTCTGCACTGTTCATTTGATGTTGTTTTGTTGTCTTCAATGTTGCTGTTGCATTTGCTCCATGTATTCGTGTCTCAGTGATGCATCGCTTGGCCATATGTATGCATCGAGG
Source organism: Allium cepa (assembly GCA_030765085.1). NCBI lineage: Eukaryota > Viridiplantae > Streptophyta > Magnoliopsida > Asparagales > Amaryllidaceae > Allium > Allium cepa. Next base: position 244,448,712 of record CM060929.1, on the reverse strand, counting down.
CAGTTTGCATTTGTGTTGTAGCTGCTGTCCATTTTGGTTTTGCTGTGTTATCGTATTCACTTGGTGGCGTTTGGTTTGCATACAGTTTTCACTATGCAGCCTTGCTCATTGATCATTTGATCCACTGTTGCATTCATGTGTACATTAGTCTCTGATCTGTTAGCACTGGTTCATGTACTTGAATGTGAACTTGTTGCCTTAGTCATCATTGTAGCTTCATTGCAACCATATGTGTGCTGTATATTTGCTTTGGTTAGATGCACGTGTATACTTTGTTCATTTTGGTTTTGCTGTCACTACATGTATGTATACATGTGTATATACATATATATATATATATATATATATATATATATATGTTTGTGCATTGTGTTGTAGTCACATATGTGAACTTGAGATCTTGTGTTCATTTTGTTACCTGGTTGACTTTTGCAGTTCATTGGTCTTGCATCATGTGTATACATACGTTCATGTATGTATATATGTGTATGTTAGCTTGTGTTTTGAACTTTCATTTTGAACTTTGATTTGTGATTGAAAACTTGTCTGGTAGTATTTGATTTGACCACTGTTTCTATCTTGCACTGAGTTGTTTGGTTGACACGTATGTTGTCACTGCACACTCTGGCCTGTTTCATTGTCATGTGTGCTTCAGTGTTGTATTTTGTAGTTGTGTTGACTTTGTTTGCAGTTTTTCTCTTGTTTGGTTTTTGGTGCACTTGCTTCTCTGACATGTTCTTGTGCTTGTGCACGTCACTTTTCATTTTGATTTCACTTGAACTTCATCTTGATTTTTGGAATTGCACCTGTGTTGAGTCCATCTAGTAGCTCGAGTTTGACCTTGTGCTGATATTGTGACATTATTTTTATTGCACTTGAGTTGAACCCGGAGTTTTGGGTTTGACCTGTGCTCACCTGTCCCTGTAATTTTATCAAGTGTATATATATCGTTGTGCACGGCCTTGTGGCATGTACAGTGATACACTGTGCATGTCACAAGCTGTTCGCGTATGATTAATTCGAATTTAAATGATGACGAACAACCCAAATAACCGAGGCAAATATTATTTTCAAAATCCACATTTTATTTTATTCTGCAAAAATATTTTCTTTTCAATTTTACTGCTTCAGTATTTATTTTTGCAGATTGCTCAGATGCTGGATTCAATTTGGAATAAAGTTGAAGATAAATTACGAGTGAATAAGCGATATGTAGTGAGGTGTATTTGTATATTATAAATTGTGATGTAATCAAATTTGTATTATAATTGAAATTGTATATATATAGTGAGAGCTTAAATTTTTACTATTCAAAATTGTAATAAATATTTGTTTGAATAAAATATCTGTTTGAATTTAAATTCCGTGTTATTTATTTTATTCACCAAATAATTATTTAATTATGTGAAAAATATAATAGTACATTAACAAATACATTTAAATGAATATATATATATATGTTTATTATCATCAAACAAAAGTCATATACTCGCATATTCAATAGTTAATGCAAGCTTAAAGAACACCATTCTTGTGCCTATATAAGGAGGAGCTTACCCTTAGTATTCATTCACAAATTCTAAAGCTTTGAGTTGAAAAATCAATGGTTTCTTCATCTTCTTCATCTCTTATGTCCTAAAGAAATTTATTGCAAATCAACTCCAAATCACTTCGATTTAAGCCACAACGCTTACTATAATATCAAAATACCTTCCACCAAGCCAAAAGTTGAAGAAGGGAAGCCATCTTCTCTCCCCCAATGTAAGGCCGTGAGCATTAGGTTGGTTTGGTGGAAAGGAAAGGCAAAAGGAAGGTGGAAAGGAGGTTGCTAGCTTGGATTGGGCTGATTGGGGAATAGTAGTTAACACTATAGTAGTTAGCTTGGGAAGGAGGTTGCCTGATTGGGGAATAGTAGGTCGGAAATGTCAGAACTGTGTTAATCGTGTTGATTTCTTATTGTTTATGGAGAACATTAATACTATAGTTAACACTATAAGTCGACGATGTAGACTTATCTATTTGTGAGATTCAAAAATGAAGTGTCTATGTAAGGATTGATGCAACCAGTGCTCAAAATTACCTGGCTTCACTCTTGGGTAAGGAATAGTTAAGTTGGAATGTCGGAAACGAGTTAAGCGTACGAATCGTGATTTGTATAAACAATCATTTCAACTAGGTAATTGATTAGTCGATTATCAAACGTGACATAATATTGACTTAAGAAGTCATCGAAAGGCTTCACGGTTTCATATCAACAAAATCCCCTGAGGAGGAGCATTGATATGAAATGTCTCTAACTTTTGCTTACTTTTGAAAGAACCGGAATTGAGTTAGCCAAAAATTCATCAAATTAGTTTTGAAGAAACCGGGATCGGTAAATGTTTTACTTATCGAATACCATTTCAAAACTAGTATACAAGTTCTATGTTTTGGAAGCAATTATGAAGTGAAATGTTATCGAGTTGAACTATCAATCCTAAGGTTAAAGTCTAAGGGAGAGGTCAACGTTAACACTTCAATCGATGCTATCGTGTGGAGCTATACCTCGATCATGTGGGTCAATCTTGAGGAGTATTCTAAAAGAAAGGACATCGTTAGCATTCATTGGAGCACTTATGTTGGAACCTATGTGGAGGTTCGAGATCAGTTTAGATGCTCGATTCTTGTAATGATTCGTGATGTGTTCGAGATTAGGGAATTCGATTGGGGATTCATGTTTTGTTCGAGTGATGAAGATTTGAGTGAGAGATGCTGAACTTAGCCTCGACATCGTAAATTACTAAAACAAGGGATAGGATGCATAGCCAAAATGTAACGTCCCGCCTTTTCGCACGCTTTAAAACGACACACGTGCCAATTCAAACCATATGGAAGGCGGATTATTATGGGGTAAATAAGAAAAAAAACAAGAAAGAAATAAAAACAAAACAGAATCTCACAACGGAAGGATAAAATATAATAATCAAATATACAGTTTATAAACTGTTTACAAAACATTTGATTATATTTATATAATTCATATCAAAGTTACACATACCAATAATAATGCAGCGGAAGAGTAAGAGTATAGTGGACTAATAATAATAATAAAAATATAAATCTCCGTCTTCGTCCTCCAAAGCCAAGGTCTTCGAAATCCTGAAACGCTTGGACTGACCGAGCGAATTTGAAAAAACAAACACACTCGGGTCAGAACTAAAAGATCTTATGTAAGTTAAATCAACAGGAATAAATATGAGGGTAGTAACTCAAAAGATGCTCGGGATTCACATCTCTTAAGGATCCGTTAAACTATTTACTATGTAGTATATTTCGCTATTATAATAGTGTCTAATTGAAAAATAAACTTACTTTTTAATAGCGTTAAGTGGTGATATAGCCCTTAGCACAAATAATGCCAATAGTCTATACAGTACAGTAATACCTCCTGATCGGAAGGCTACCAGAGGATACTCCATAGGTACGACATAAATAGAAACTCGTACAAGGCGCGATAGGGTAGGTGACACGGCACAACTAGGCAATGCCAGGGTAGATATACCAATTACGCATCCGGGCTGGTGGTAACGCGTAGTAGCTACTATCGCCCACCTCGGACAAACTCCCCCCTAAAATCAATGAAATCAAAAGTGGCCACCGAATCAATCCAAAGTCAGAGTATAATATTGAAGAGGAGTATCCGATAAAGGGCGCTAACCCCCTTGGCCCGAGAATCGCTCCTGTTTTAGCCACCTTATGCCAACACACAAGAGTCGGGTCCACGCATTTACCTCAAAGGAAACGCCACCACCATCCTACTTCATTCTGAAATCTCCACCGCGTACACGGTTGTTAAAGTGGTTTTCGGAGTTGGCAAGAGTATGACAACTTCCGATCCCGGTCTCTTTAAAAACCAGAATAAAATATCCATTTCAAAACCATATAAATACGATATCATTTCCATTTTTAAAACCCAATCCCATATGATATCATTTTATTTCAAATATATCATTCCAAAAATCATAGCATTTTCAAATCTATATACCTTGAAACCATAGTTTTGGAAACATAACTTTACCACTTAATGGTTTAAATACTATATTACTTTATACAATAAAATAGCTTCTTTCAATTTCAAAATAAATTCTCAATATCAATTTAGAACCTCCAAAATAAACCATTTAAATTCCCATATATTTCAAAGCATACTTATATATATAGTTAGAACCAAAAATAAATTTGACGTTTATATAACATCAAAAATATTTCAAAAATTAGATATTCTATATTTCAAAACTTGAATTTTTATAGTTCATATATTTCAATCTTTAAATATCCCACTATTTCAAAAAGGATTCTTTGATAATTTAATATGTATCAAATCCAATTTCTATTATTTAAATTTGAAAAGTTTACTTAATAAAACAAATATTATTTAAGTAAAACCCTTAAACTTCAATAATAGAATATACTTCAATTTAATTTAACTTGATAATATTCATTTAAATCCTCTAAACCGAAATCAAGTTATAAAAATCATACTCCTTTAAAATAACGATTTATATTAAATTTATAAATCAATTTTATTCGGGTATAATTCTTTAATAATTTTATTCAAATCAATTTCACATTTTTCTCCAACTTAAACTTTTATTTAAGTCATTAAAACTTTATGTATACAATATCTTAAACAGGTACTTCACCATATACTATAAACCATCATTCCATTTATTAAGCTTATTTTTAATAAATTTTTTATACATAGCTTAAATTCAAGAATTTAACTAAAATAAAATTTGTATAATATCAACAATTAATATCCATTTAACCATATTATATTAAAAAAATCAAACTTTAATATTGGGCTTATTTCATATTTCAAAGCATACATATATATATATATATATATATAGTTAGAATCAAAAATAAATTTGACGTTTATATAACATCAAAAATCAATATTTATAAAATAAGTATATTCCTTTCCAAAACCGTAGAAAAATCATTTCAAAAATAATTATAATTATATATATATATATATATATATATACCGCGGTGCCTGTATATAATTTTCTATCCTATGGTCAAGTGATACGGATATTTATCATTTCAATCCGCAATTGAAAAATAAAAATGCGGTTGTATATCATGTCAAACCGCAATCTCGAATGAAATGAAAATGCATAATAACTTGCAGTTTATACAATATAAATACAGCATTCATTCATCCATCATATCAATCATCAAACATTCATCAATTTATCATCCAATTCGAACAATCACATCAATCAATAATAATTAATTACTGACAGTTAATTTTTCAATAATGAATTAAATAACTGTTTAACTATAGTTTATACGCAATAATAAATAAATTTAACTAGCAGTTTATATGCAATAATAAATTTAACTAAAATTTTAACTAGCAGTTTTAAATACAATGAATAAATTAATTAACAATTAACTGGCAGTTTTAAATGCAATAATGAATAAAATAACGCGTAAATTAAATGAATGCAATTGAACTGAGAAAATGATGAAATATATGCCAAACAGCTATAAATAAAATTTTAAACACATCATAAATCAATTTAACCAACATAAGGAATCTTAGAAGTTGTGAGTGGGTTAAAACACTCACCTTTTGAATTTAAATTGAATTTAAATCAAATTTAAACCCAAAAATTGGATAGTCTCCAAATTCGTCCAAACCAGCGTCATCAAGTCCGGAATTTTATTACGATCCTAACAAAAAAAATCACGCGTGAAACAGAATTCGTATGTGGAAGATATAGCGATAAATGCGTTTGAATACAATTAAAAATAAAATAGAAAAAGAACACAAAACCTCTTTAGCCACGTCATCAATCTCCTTTGCTTCCAGATCATGCACGCACAGCCGTTTGAACCCCAAAACCCTAGCTTACTACTCGCGCTGCCACCATATTTCTTTGCCGCGCCTCACCGAGAATTGCACGCGATCGCCGCAGCACCCCCTGGAACCCCCCTATGGCCGCAGCGATCACCCATGATCGATGAACGACGCCAAAAAAAATCACAGCCATCGTTTGTTATTTGCAACCTAATCGAAAATCGAGCACTATTTAACCACCGAATCTCAAATTAACTTGCATGGATGAGCACAGCTCGAGAATCTCTACAAAACCCAAAAGGGAATTTCCGATCCGACGAAGTTCGTCGTCGAGCGATGAACGGCCGAAACTTCCTCGATTTTTACTGATCATATGATGGACCAAAATGGAAAACGAACACCACCGGTGAATTTTTTTGGTCAAGAGCTTCAACATATATTTTTTTCAAATTTTTCCCAGGACTTTTAATTTTTGACTTTGATTTTGAATCGTAATTGGATCTAGGGTTTGCATCCATTGAGGAAGAGGAGGAGCCGATGAAATTTTACGCGCAGACAAATGAGAATAGGCGGAGGCTAGGTTTAGTAGGGTATTTAGATAAATTTGAAATAGACAGATGGATCTGAATTATAAACGTGCTAAACGATAATTGGCCCAAAAAGCCCGTTTTGACTTCGGAACGAAATTGGGTAAACCCATATATCAAAATAGGTGTTTTAAAATATTTTAAACGCAATGGAAAAGGTTTCACGTCCAAATTCCATCGTATGGATAAGTTATGCTAAATTCAATTTTTCCAAATTGATTTCAATTTATCGATTTCAGGGAGTTTCGAGTCCGTACGATCAAACGACAAGTCTGATCGCTACGAAACTTGAAACCCTACAATAATTTACTGTTACGGATCCGATGAAACTTGTTTCGTCAAAATCCGAGTCAGTGGCCAAAATGGCTATTTTTCCATTTTGTTTAAATAAATTAACAATTAATTTGCCACATTTAAATTCAATATTTATAAACTAGTAGATTTTTGTCATTTTTAATCCCTTAGATATTTATAATAACAAAAAGCAAATTCACATATCAATTTAGTGTCAATTATTCCAGTAAATACAGTATTCAAATGTCAACCGCAATTAAATCCAATTAATTGCAAATTAATTCCAATAAATTTGATTTTATTCGATTACAACTTAATATTCAATCAATTATTACTCAACTAACATAGTTAACATTGTTTTATATTTCATTACGTTAATATTTTTAAATTTTCATCTTTATTTTGCATTAATTACCATATTTCAATTATATTGGAATTTTGTCAAATTTTACTCATTAATTAAAATTTAAAAATCTCATTTAATTATTTCATCTTGGTTTCATTCTTTTTATTACATTAGTTATCATATTATGAATGGAATTTTACCTTGGTTACATCCTATTGAATTCACATTCTTCACTTAACAATTTATTCCACATTAACTGCGATAATTTAGTGAATTAATTGAAATTGAATTCAAATTAAACTTATCAACTAATAAAATAAGTAACGTACAATAATTATTGTCATTAACTCTTAATCACACTTTTATAGGTTCATTATTTACAAACCAATATTAAAATTACTTACATACACTGGTTTTACTCAATTACCATTTATTCCAAACCATTTCAAAAATTTATTTAATATTTATATTAGCTCTCTTATATTCAATTTATAACCAAGTGTAACATTTAACTTGAATTGGTTGGATTTCCTTTCAAGTTATTTATAAATAACTTATATTAACATATTTCCTTAATTTATTCCAATTTCCGTTAAATTTATACTAATTCATCAATTTGTACAATATATCTCTTGTTTCCTTAGAATAAATTTATGTTTATTAAGTTTTCATTTACACTTCCGTTACTTTATTAATAATCATTAAAGTACCGTTTATATCAATAACATATTATAATTACTTACCATTTAAATGAGTTTGATTTCTAATAAATTAATTGACCAATTTATTAGGTAATTTATACAAAGTTGTTATCATACCCATAAATTAATTTATATTTACATCCACTTAATAAAATTTACTTCCATTTATACAGTTGTAATTAATTTCAGTTATTATTTTATTAATACTATTTCCAATTTTTTTCTTTCATTATTAATTACACAATCATATTTAATTAACAAATAATAATGTTTCCACTATTTCTTCAATTGGGTTTCATTTCAATCGTCAAGAATTGATTTTATCTACCAATGCAACATTAAATTTCTAACATTCGCTCCAATTACATTATGAGAATTTCGTTTTTTCTTCATTAAATTACCCAAATAAAATTAAAATAACAAATTAAATGGTCGAAATTTACGGGTCATTACACTCTCCCTCACTCAAAACTTTTCGTCCCCGAAAAGGAAAAGAAGGGAAAAAGAAGAATTAAGAAATCAATATATCTTATTCAAAACATTAACTTTATAAACAATTAAATTTACAAAATTAGTTAATTTAGATAAAATATACCAATTTATAACCATTAAATCTTTTTATACTCAAATTAATACAGTTTGGAAATCGTTTCAAAAAAATTCTTAGTCCAAAATTTTACGGAAAATTTTGGCAGCGTCTCCTTTGTACGGAGAGGCTTGGGAGAAAATATAATATAAAAAAATACAATATAAAACAAATATTTTTCAAATAATATATATCCCAACTCAGGAAAATAATATAATAGCGCTATAAACCGTAATCCGAAAACGTACCAATTTGTTGGGCAATTTACGCTTATTTTATGGAATTAAAAGCAGTAGCAATTGCTTCCATAACCTGTATTTCACTTATAAAATTCAAAATGGTTAACGATTATATAAAATGAAATATTTAACATTGTTTCAACCACAAGCAACCAAATCAATACAACAACAATTCATTGCAACAAACAGCATACACATCTAATACAAATCAACCATTCAAGCAAATCAAACAAATAGTTGTTCGGATTCAAAACATTAAATTGCACGGAATGAAAAATAAACTATCAAGTGCATCATTTACTCAACAGTCTTAGATGAAACCCAAATAGATTATTTATTCATCCTAAAAATTTTAAAGTATCCTTACCCAAACAACTATAAACCAAAACAAACAACAACCAATTTGAACAACAAACTTTGTTTACCCATATTAATTTCATTCATACATTTGTTGTTTAATTTCTCTTTTTATTTATTTATTTATTTTATTCATATTCAATTGAATTTCTTAGTAAGTAAATTTATTAACCTAAGTTTATCGTCAAAATTTCTCTTTTCCAGCATTCACCCTTTTATTCTTATTTTATTCAGAATTAACTTCACCTATTCACTTAAGTTTAAAATTGCTTACTTACAATACCTACTTTCCATTATATTTAATTAGTAGCACTCAATTATACTTAAGTTTATACAACTCCACATCAATTCTTATTTATTAAAGAATTCCATTAATTATTTTCATTACCTCAAGTCAATTACTTGTATAATATCTATTACAATTTCTTATTAACATTTCAACTTTTATATCTTTTGGTAAGTTATATATATGCCTTTAAGAATGTAATTGAAAGTTATACGGGTTTTTTTCAATTCTTTTTAATTCATTAATGGTTCAATAATTACATCTTTGTTTTATAAGTTACAATTTCAAATTACTTTTAGTTCCATTCATTTATTTGATGCTTACATTTCTATTATATTAAATTTTTACTTTGATTAAAAGTTCCAATTGTTAATTAGTCATATTCCAATTTACTACACTTAATTGTACTATTAATTAACTGGAACTTAAGAACCAAATACCGGTTTAATTTTAAATCATTTTGAATAATAGATAAATATATACTTACAACTTATATATATATCCCTTTATATTTAAAAGAACTCAAATTTTATATTTGTTTATCAAAAATTTCTATAGTCGAACTGCTACAATGGCCTTCCCACTTCGAAACTCGAAAATGAACATCGATGATGCGTGCACTCATCACCGAAATTATTTTCCAACGATAGAGAGGGGAGTACAAAATTTATTTCTTTTCAAAGTTTCTTTTAAAACAATTCTTTCAAATTATATTGAAATATTTATATAAGAAAATACTTCTTAAATATTATTATTATTATATTCCTAAAATCATTTGAAAGAAATTTTTCAAAACCTCGGAACATAAGTTCTAAAATTTCCAATTTGATTTATTTTATTTTCAATCTTATTTCACTGTTATATAAAATTTCATTACTTAACAACCAAATATATTACAACCAAATATAATATTTATAAAAATTTCTTTATATATAGAAAATATAACAGGCAAAATTATTTCATTCACCTATATTAAAAACAAATATTATATCAGTCTTTCCTATTAAGTGTTTAGAAATTCCTATTGATGTCACAGCGTCCCATGCACCAACAGAATTTATAAATACAAAAAGGAACAGATAAACACAATATTAAAACCCTTTTGTAACACTAACAAATACGCTCTCTCATATATATACTCTCAGCGACTCCCATAGGGTATTACTACCCTATTAATAAAGAGTCAGACCCCACAAAGCTAAGGTTTATCGCTAAACCAAATCTCTGATACCAACTGTAACGTCCCGCCTTTTCGCACGTTTTAAAACGATACACGTGCCAATTCAAACCATACGGAAGGGTGGATTGTTATGGGGTAAATAAGAAAAAAAACAAGAAAGAAATAAAAACAAAACAGAATCTCACAGCGGAAGGATAAAATATAATAATCAAATATACAGTTTATAAAGCTGTTTACAAAACATTTGATTATATTTATATAATTCATATCAGAGTTACACATACCAATAATAATGCAGCGGAACAGTAAGAATATAGTGGACTAATAATGATAATAAAAATATAAATCTCCATCTTCGTCCTCCAAAGCTAAGGTCTTCGAAATCCTGAAACGCTCGGACTGACCCGAGCGAATTTGAAAAGACAAAAACACTCGAGTCAGAACTAAAAGATCTTATGTAAGTTAAATCAACAGGAATAAATATGAGTGCAGTAACTCAAAAGATGCTCGAGATTCACATCTCTTATGGATCCGTTAAACTATTTACTATGTAGTATATTTCGCTATTATAATAGTGTCTAATTGTAAAATAAACTTACTTTTTAATAGCGTTAAGGGGTTACCCATATAGCCCTTAACACAAATAATGCCAATAGTCTATACAGTACCGTAATACCTCCTAATCGGGAGGCTATCAGAGGATACTCCATAGGTACGACACAAATAGAAACTCGTACAAGGCGCGATAGGACAGGTGACACGGCACAACTAGGCAATGCCAGGGTAGATATACCAATTACGCATCCGGGATGGTGGTAACACGAAGTAGCTACTACCACCCACCTCGGACAAACTCCCCCCTAAAATCAAAGAAATCAAAAGTGGCCACCGAATCAATCCAAGGTCAGAGTATAATATCGAAGAGGAGTATCCGATAAAGGGCGCTAACCCCCTTGGCCCGAGAATCGCTCCTGTTTTAGCCACCTTATGCCAACTCACGGGAGTCAGGGCCATGTATTTACCTCAAAGGAAACGCCGCCACCATCCTACTTCCTTCTGGAATCTCCACCGCATACACGGTTGTTAAAGTGGTTTTCGGAGTTGGTAGAGAGTATGACAACTTCCGATCCTGGTCTCTTTAACAACCAAACGTTATTATAACACCGTGGTTATTTCAGATAATTTATACTTTAAATACCAGAATAAAATATCCATTTCAAAACCATATAAATACGATATCATTTCCATTTTTAAAACCCAAATCCATATGATATCATTTTATTTCAAATATATCTTTCCAAAAATCATAGCATTTTCAAATCTACATACCTCGAAACCATAGCTTTGAAAACATAACTTTACCACTTAATGGTTTAAGTACTATATTACTTTATACAATAAAATAGCTTCTTTCAATTTCAAAATAAATTCTCACTGTCAATTTTGAACCTCCAAATAAACCATATAAATTCCCATATATTTCAAAGCACACTTATATATAGTTAGAATCAAAAATAAATTTGACGTTTATATAACATCAAAAATATTTCAAAAATTAAATATTCTATATTTCAAAACTTGAATTTTTATAGTTTATATATTTCAATCTTTAAATATCCCACTATTTCAAAAAGGATTCTTTGATAATTTAATATGTATCAAATCCAATTTCTATTATTTAAATTTGAAAAGTTTACTTAATAAAACAAATATTATTTAAGTAAAACCCTTAAACTTCAATAATAGAATATACTTCAATTTAATTTAACTTGATAATATTCATTTAAATTCTCTAAACCGAAATCAAGTTATAAAAATCACACTCCTTTAAAATAACGATTTATATTATATTTATAAATCAATTTTATTCGGGTATAATTCTTTAATAATTTTATTCAAATCAATTTCACATTTTTCTCCAACTTAAACTTTTATTTAAGTCATTAAAACTTTATATATACAATATCTTAAACAGGTACTTCACCATATACTATAAACCATCATTCCATTTATTAAGCTTATTTTTAATTATTTTTTTATACATAGCTTAAATTCAAGAATTTAACTAAAATAAAATTTGTATAATATCAACAATTAATATCCATTTAACCATATTATATTAAAAAAATCAAACTTTAATATTGGGCTTATTTCATATTTCAAAGCATACATATATATAGTTAGAATCAAAAATAAATTTGACGTTTATATAACATCAAAAATCAATAATTATAAAATCCGTATATTCCTTTCCAAAATCATAGAAAAATCATTTCAAAAATAATTATATATATATATATATATACCGCGGTGCCTGTATATAATTTTCTATCCTATGGTCAAGTGATACGGATATTTATCATTTCAATCCGCAATTGAAAAATAAAAATGCGATTGTATATCATTTCAAACCGCAATCTCGAATGAAATGAAAATGCATAATAACTTGCAGTTTATACAATATAAATACAGCATTCATTCATCCATCATATCAATCATCAAACATTCATCAATTTATCATCCAATTCGAACAATCACATCAATCAATAATAATTAATTACTGACAGTTAATTTTTCAATAGTGAATTAAATAACTGTTTAACTATAGTTTATACGCAATAATAAATAAATTTAACTAGCAGTTTATATGCAATAATAAATTTAACTAAAATTTTAACTAGCAGTTTTAAATACAATGAATAAATTAATTAACAATTAACTGGCAGTTTTAAATGCAATAATGAATAAAATAACGCGTAAATTAAATGAATGCAATTGAACTGAGAAAATGATGAAATATATGCCAAACAGCTATAAATAAAATTTTAAACACATCATAAATCAATTTAACCAACATAAGGAATCTTAGAAGTTGTGAGTGGGTTAAAACACTCACCTTTTGAATTTAAATTGAATTTAAATCAAATTTAAACCCAAAAATTAGATAGTCTCCAAATTCGTCCAAACCAGCGTCGTCAAGTCCGGAATTTTATTACGATCCTAACAAAAAAAATCACGCGCGAAACAGAGTTCGTATGTGGAAGATATAGCGATAAATGCGTTTGAATACAATTAAAAATAAAATAGAAAAAGAACACAAAACCTCTTTAGCCACGTCATTAATCTCCTTTGCTTCCAGATCATGCACGCACAGTCGTTTGAACCCCAAAACCCTAGCTTACTACTCGCGCCGCCACCATATTTCTTTGCCGCGCCTCACCGAAAATTGCACGCGATCACCGCAGCACCCCCTGGAACCCCCCTATGGCCGCAGCGATCACCCATGATCGATGAACGACGCCAAAAAAAATCACAGCCATCGTTTGTTATTTGCAACCTAATCGAAAATCGAGCACGATTTAACCGCCGAATCTCAAATTAACTTGCATGGATGAGCTCAGCTCGAGAATCTCTACAAAACCCAAAAGGGAATTTCCGATCCGACGAAGTTCGTCGTCGAGCGATGAACGGCCGAAACTTCCTTGATTTTTACAGATCATATGATGGACCAAAATGAAAAACGAACACCACCGGTGAATTTTTCTGGTCGAGAGCTTCAACATATATTTTTTTCAAATTTTTCCCAGGACTTTTAATTTTTGACTTTGATTTTGAATCGTAATTGGATCTAGGATTTGCATCCATTGAGGAAGAGGAGGAGCCGATTAAATTTTACGCGCAGACAAATGAGAATAGGCGGAGGCTAGGTTTTAGTAGGGTATTTAGCTAAAGTTGAAATAGACAGATGGATCTGAATTATAAACGTGCTAAACGATAATTGGCCCAAAAAGCCCGTTCTGACTTCGGAACGAAATTGGATAAAACCATATATCAAAATAGGTGTTTTAAAATATTTTAAACGCAATGAAAAAGGTTTCACGTCCAAATTCCATCGTATGGATAAGTTATGCTAAATTCAATTTTTCCAAATTGATTTCAATTTATCGATTTCAGGGCGTTTCGAGTCCGTACGATCAAACGACAAGTCTGATCGCTACGAAACTTGAAACCCTACAATAATTTACTGTTACGGATCCGATGAAACTTGTTTCGTCGAAATCCGATTCAGTGGCCAAAATGGCTATTTTTCCATTTTTTTAAATAAATTAACAATTAATTTGCCACCTTTAAATTCAATATTTATAAACTAGTAGATTTTTGTCATTTTTAATCCCTTAGATATTTATAATAACAAAAAGCAAATTCACATATCAATTTAGTGTCAATTATTCCAGTAAATACAGTATTCAAATGTCAACTGCAATTAAATCCAATTAATTGCAAATTAATTCCAATAAATTTGATTTTATTCGATTACAACTTAATATTCAATCAATTATTACTCAACTAACATAGTTAACATTGTTTTATATTAAATTACATTAATATTTTTAAATTTTCATCTTTATTTTGCATTAATTACCGTATTTCAATTATATTGGAATTTTGTCAAATTTTACTCATTAATTAAAATTTAAAAATCTCATTTAATTATTTCATCTTGGTTTCATTCCTTTTATTACATTAGTTATCATATTATGAATGGAATTTTACCTTGGTTACATCCTATTAAATTCACATTCTTCACTTAACAATTTATTCCACATTAACTGCGATAATTTAGTGAATTAATTGAAATTGAATTCAAATTAAACTTATCAACTAATAAAATAAGTAACGTACAATAATCATTGTCATTAACTCTTAATCACACATTTATAGGTTCATTATTTACAAACTAATATTAAAATTACTTACATACACTGGTTTTACTCAATTACCATTTATTCCAAACCATTTCAAAAATTTATTCAATATTTATATTAGTTCTCTTATATTCAATTTATAACCAAGTGTAACATTTAACTTGAATTGGTTGGATTTCCTTTCAAGTTATTTATAATTAACTTATATTAACATATTTCCTTAATTTATTCCAATTTCCGTTAAATTTATACTAATTCATCAATTTGTACAATATATCTCTTGTTTCCTTAGAATAAATTTATGTTTATTAAGTTTTCATTTACACTTCCATTACTTTATTTAAAATCATTAAAGTACCGTTTATATCAATAACATATTATAATTAGTTATCATTTAAATGAGTTTGATTTCTAATAAATTAATTGACCAATTTATTAGGTAATTTATACAATGTTGTTATCATACCCATAAATTAATTTATATTTACATCCACTTAATAAAATTTACTTCCATTTATACAGTTGCAATTAATTTCAGTTATTATTTTATTAATACTATTTCCATTTTTTTTCTTTCATTATTAATTACACAATCATATTTAATTAACAAATAATAATGTTTCCACTATTTCTTCAATTGGGTTTCATTTCAATCGTCAAGAATTGATTTTATCTACCAATGCAACATTAAATTTCTAACATTCGCTCCAATTACATTATGAGAATTTCATTTTTTGTTCATTAAATTACCAAAATAAAATTAAAATAACAAATTAAATGGTCGAAATTTACGGGTCGTTACACTCTCCCCCACTCAAAACTTTTCGTCCCCGAAAAGGAAAAGAAGGGAAAAAGAAGAATTAAGAAATCAATATATCTTATTCAAAACATTAACTTTATAAACAATTAAATTTACAAAATTAGTTAATTTAGATAAAATATACCAATTTATAACCATTAAATCTTTTTATACTCAAATTAATACAGTTTGGAAATCGTTTCAAAAAATTTCTTAGTCCAAAATTTTATGGAAAATTTTGGCAGCGTCTCCTTTGTACGGAGAGGCTTGGGAGAAAATATAATATAAAAAAATACAATATAAGACAAATATTTTTCAAAATAATATATATCCCAACTCGGGAAAATAATATAATAGCGCTATAAACCGTAATCCGAAAACGTACCAATTTGTTGGGCAATTTACGCTTATTTTATGGAATTAAAAGCAGTAGCAATTGCTTCCATAACCTGTATTTCACTTATAAAATCCAAAATGGTTAACGATTATATAAAATGAAATATGTAACGTTGTTTCAACCACAAGCAAACAAATCAATACAACAACAATCCATTGCAACAAACAGCATACACATCTAATACAAATCAACCATTCAAGCAAATCAAACAAATAGTTGTTCGGATTCAAAACATTAAATTGCACGGAATGAAAAATAAACTATCAAGTGCATCATTTACTCAACAGTCTTAGATGAAACCCAAATAGATTATTTATTCATCCTAAAAATTTTAAAGTATCCTTACCCAAACAACTATAAACCAAAACAAACAACAACCAATTTGAACAACAAACTTTGTTTATCCATATTAATTTCATTCATACATTTTTTGTTTAATTTCTCTTTTTATTTATTTATTTATTTTATTCATATTCAATTGAATTTCTTAGTAAGTAAATTTATTAACCTAAGTTTATCGTCAAAATTTCTCTTTTCCAGCATTCACCCTTTTATTCTTATTTTATTCAGAATTAACTTCACCTATTCACTTAAGTTTAAAATTTCTTACTTACAATACCTACTTTCCATTATATTTAATTAGTAGCACTCAATTATACTTAAGTTTATACAACTCCACATCAATTCTTATTTATTAAAGAATTCCATTAATTATTTTCATTACCTCAAGTCAATTACTTGTATAATATCTATTACATTTTCTTATTAACATTTCAACTTTTATATCTTTTGGTAAGTTATATATATGCCTTTAAGAATGTAATTGAAAGTTATACGGGTTTTTTTTCAATTCTTTTTAATTCATTAATGGTTCAATAATTACATCTTTGTTTTATAAGTTACAATTTCAAATTACTTTTAGTTCCATTCATTTATTTGATGCTTACATTTCTATTATATTAAATTTTTTACTTTGATTAAAAGTTCCAATTGTTAATTAGTCATATTCCAATTTACTACACTTAATTGTACTATTAATTAACTGGAACTTAAGAACCAAATACCGGTTTAATTTTAAATCATTTTAAATAATAGATAAATATATACTTACAACTTATATATATATATATATATCCCTTTATATTTAAAACAACTCAAATTTTATATTTGTTTGTCAAAAATTTCTATAGTCGCACTGCTACAATGGCCTTCCCACTTCGAAACTCGAAAATGAACATCGATGATGCATGCACTCATCATCGAAATTATTTTCCAGCGACAGTGAGGGGAGTACAAAATTTATTTCTTTTCAAAGTTTCTTTTAAAACAATTCTTTCAAATTATTTTGAAATATTTATATCAGAAAATACTTCTTAAATATTATTATTATTATATTCCTAAAATCATTTGAAAGAAATTTTTCAAAACCTCGGAACTTAAGTTCTAAAATTTCCAATTTGATTTATTTTATTTTCAATCTTATTTCACTGTTATATAAAATTTCATTACCTAACAACCAAATATATTACAACCAAATATAATGTTTATAAAAATTTACTTTATATATAGAAAATATAACAGGCAAAATTATTTCATTCATGTAACGGCCCGCTATTTTGGACCATTCAAATCGACAATAAAACCATACATGTCTGACTTGAATAATTCAAAATACCGAATTGTTAATTTAATTTGGCAAAACTTAAAATATACAGTAAATAAATCAACACAGATCACAGACACAGAGTAATATAATGCAGCGGAAAAGAAAAATAGTAGTTCATGAAGCTACTATATACATCAGAGTTTAAAATAAATACATCAGAATCACTTGAATACAGAAAAGTCTTCAGTACGAGCCAATGACTTCTCTGAACCAGTCAACTAGAAAACTAAAAGCTGAAACGATAGTCGGATCTCCAAATAAAGCTCCAACCTCCAAAGGTGAGTCTCTAATGCTGTATTACTCGGTCTGACCCGAGTGTAAAGCAAAATACAAAACACTCGAGTCAGGATTAACATTCTTATATCAATAAATTCAACTCAAATGAAATATCAACTGAAATACAATATAACTTAAAGGATGTTTGGATGTCCATCCTCTAAGGGTCCATATAGCTATCTATAAGGTAGAAATATATACTGTTACACCGTGGTCATCCATTTAATTTATACTTCAACCCAAATGTCAATTTCACTTCGATTAAATATATTTCCCAAATTTGTATTTATATATTTTAAAGTACTTTCAATTCCCTCAACTTAACAAAACGTTTCACATCAACCCGACCTTCCCATTCCAATTATAGTCAATCTCATTTTATCAATTCACTTAAATTTTTAATTCCCAAATTTGGATTTAATATCCCAATCTAGTTCAAAAATTTCCAATTTAGTTCATCCTCAATTTATCCAATTCAATTCGTTATCTAAATAACAAATTTAACTATATTGGTTCCCAAATACATATCCAATCTCTAAATCATTTAATTTCATTATAGTTCATATCTTTAATACTTAAATGTTAAATCTACAGTTTCAGATAGATCCCGATTTTCACATCATTACTATTTAGTCTTGAACACTCCCGTATTGGTTCAATATCATTTAAGTGACCTTCAATTATATTTTACTCAATATTTCTCAAATTTTATTAAACGGGAAATATCCATTAAAGCACTTAAATCAAATCCAGCTACAAAATCATACCCTCAAATTTCCATTTAATCATTCCGAATTGATTAAATTAAATAAATTCTTATTTAAATGTCGTTTAAATAAACCCAAATTTATCTCCCAATCTTAATTTATTCAAATTTTTGCAAATCTATTCGGAACAAAATTTACCTAAATATCTATCAAATTTATGTAAATAATCAATCTTGATTAAACTAGATATTATTAACTCTATATTTATCATTACCCTTTATATATATATAATTAAGAATTTACATTTAATAAGACCATATATTTTCTTATCATATGGTCGAGTGTTACGGATATTATCAATTCAATCCGTACACTTAATGTATACGGGTGGATAGCATTTCAACCCGTAACCCTAAATTGAATTAAATGGAAACTGCTTGGGTCTATCATTTCAACCCATTTCAATTCAAAACAAACATAACAAAGGGAACTTGCAGTGTGATGACAGGGATGGTGTCAAAGTAAATAAACAAGCAATAACAAAAATCAATAACAATTCAATAAATAAAACAAATAACCCCGAAATAATCGCATTAATTCGCATTGTTATTTGTATAATTATTTCAAAAATCTACACTATCCTTTCATGTAGATTTAAGATTATTACATTTCAGTTTTTACTTGTCGTTCCCTTTAAATTTCAGTTCTAAAACTACAACAATTAATCCAAACTACGTTCAAAGATTTAAAGTATAATTTATCAATTTCTATGACAATTAAAGGGTCAAATTTTAACAAATCAACTTCACATATGGCGGGGTCAGGTTTTAATAAGTCCAGGTTCGTCATATATATAATCCGTTAAATTTGTAAACTATACTACCCCAAATTAAACTAGCAACTAGTTATCATTTAACAATAATAATTAACATCCAATTTAAACAACCATCAATCAAACAATCAATTATCAATCAATCTGTATTAATATCACATAAATAATTAACCGATAATGGTGTCAGGTGTCATAGGTGAAACAGGTACAGATAATAGCAGTCGTAACAGTATAATAACTAATCAGCAGCATATTTCAATTGGCGTGTCAATTGAAATCGAATTTAATAAATAAAAGAAAGTTAATCGTGAGTGATTGCTCACCTTTCGAGGCTAGCGACAGGCGGGGTTGAGATGAGTTACAGATCCAAGCACGAGTTTCAAACAAAGCTAAATTGGCACGAATCGACGAGCAGAGCTGATAGCAAAATTTGGTGAGAACAAATTTGAAACTAGCTTGATAAGAATTGGAAATGTTTATTATATTATTGTTGTATTATTCTTAAAACTAAAATTTTAAGCTTGTATATCAAATAAAATATTATATCTTAAGACCCATGTTTATCATAAACAAATAAAACTATATATATAAACATATGCACTCCCGAAATGGTAAAGCAAATATTATAACATATTAGTTTTATATACATAACAAATCCTCCTACTCTAAAATATGAACTGTAAATATATATATTCCCTTGAAGATACACTCTGACTTTATAAATTACAACTAACCCCGAAGTCCTTTATAAATGCAAATATAACTTACACCCTTTATTTGCTTTAATTGCTTTATAACTCTTACTTTTTATAACTTGCATAAAAATCTTGCTGTAATCACATTTCTACTCCATCCCAAGCTATAAACCCATATTCCTTTTCTCTTCTTTTTTTTTTCTTTCCTCTACTATCATATAATATATAATATACTTAACAATTATACATACTCCTACATTAACTGGGTATTAGGATATTTGAGATCAAATGAATGCAGACATGTTCTAAAACCCCCCTGTACCTATTACAAGTATATTATACACCCTAAACTCCTAACTTGTATAAACTTCTTTATAGGTTCGAATCTCTTCATAATATTGTATACTGAAGTTGAAACACTCACCCAAATACAACTATAACACTTTATATTCCTACCCAGATCCTTATATATGTATTATAACCTTTAACTTATATACTCAAAACTAAGATTTAGATATATAAGCTTACCAACAGTAAAGGACACAAGGAGATAAAAGCACGGCTTAGATCTGATGTTGTGATGGGTCTCGACTGAACAAGTTTGGGTGGCGTGGCAAAGGAGGCCGCTAGTGGCGTACGGCGGTGGTCCAGGCGTGGCGTTGGTGGGCCAGAGGGAGGAAGCTGGTACTGTTGTGGGAAGTTATAGTGGTGGTCGAGTTCTGAGGTTGAGGATGTGGTGATGGTGTGGGGACGTGATGTAATGGCTCGGTGAGGAGATAGGCTGTTGATGGCGGGTTGTCGAGGCCGTGGCGATGAAGGTCAGAGGGGAGAGTGGGGCGAGGCAAGGCTCGGTGGTTGCTCACAAATGAAATCGCGTGGATGATATAACAGGCTTCAGCAAAAAGTATATAAGCTTTATTATCATATGTATAATTTATTTCGAAGAAGTGAGAAAGGAGCAGAGTTCTCAGGGAAAAATGAGGAAGAAGGAAAGATTTTAGAAGTAGAAACGTTTGTGGTAGGTCCTTATATATATAAATGAAAAAGTAACAGAAGCTATTTCTTCGTTTCTCAAAATGGAAGAGCGTAGGTGAAGGCGAAGAAAAAGGCAACTGCAGGAACAAATATTATAAGCAAGGAGGAAGCGTACTAGCCCAATACAAGTTAAGGCGTTATAACGCAAGAACATCAAAGAAATGAAGGCATACAGAAATAAACGTACCCACAGAGAATAAATTGTATGGCCATAGATTCAGCAAAAGTTAGTAAAGCAAATGAAAAAGAAACGAAAATCATCAATAAATGAATGAATGAATGCAAAATAATCGTATAGCGTTTTATAAGTTTCAACATTTGGAATGGCATAGAATGGTAAAAGTCACGCCTACGAATTTGCAAAACAATTGCAAACAGCTGGAAAGGAAATAAATGCTTGGTTTGGGCAGCACGCTTCAAAGTTGGAACCCAAAGGAAAAAAAAAAAAAGTTTAAGACACAATTTAGGGTACCGTTACAATGAACAATTTATAGCCTCCGTTGCACACCGGATCCCAAAATACAGAAATAAATATACTATTGAGATCAGCATGACAAGACGATAACAACGGTATACAGATATTAGAGGTATGCTTGAATTATACAATTTCGAATTTTCACAAGTGGAAAAATGCAGTAAAACTCAGAAAATAAGAACGACGGAGCTATAGAAGTCCGAATTTTGAAAAACTAGAGATGACGCCTTGCTCTGAAGAGGATTTAGAATTTTCTATGTAAAATATTTTGGTTTTGAAACGTTTTATTTTCGTCACTTTTTAACTGATTAAATTGAAGTAAATTTACGTGTGAAATAAACTTTCATATTTTTGGACGAAAATTTACAGTTTGCTATGTTTATTCAGACGCATTCCAAATATTAACTTTTTATTTGCCATTTAATTTATTTAAATTTTCACAAAATCCAATTTAATACGTAAATAAAACAATAAAATTTATTAAAATCTTACAGGTCGTTACACTCTCCCCCACTCAAAACTTTTCGTCCCCGAAAAGGAAGGAGGTAGGAGAATAGAACAACCAGGAATTGGAAGTCAAGGGTAGATAATTTATTTAAAACTATATAATTTTTACTTGAAATATTCATTTGAAACTTCAATTGCAATTAAATTTTTTCTTTAATATTTAATACTTTTCAAATTCCTTTTTGAAACAATTATTTACATTATTATTTATATTTACAAAGCCTATTGAAAATATCAAATCCAAAATTTATGAGATTTTTAATTTAACTCAAGATACCTTTCTAATATTATAAATAAATTAATAATCATTCTCTTTAAAGAGTTTCATTCAATTAATAACTTCAAAAATATTTATAACACTAGAATTTTATATCTAACAAAGTAGTATATAATTTGCCAATATTTTAAAGGATAAATCCAACAAGGAAGGAAGGTAGATTGGGAAAAACAGAATCAAGGTGAATAACTAAACTGAGCAGATAAAGTAGATTCAAAAGAAAAGAATCGGGCACGAATTTTCCATTTACCAAAGGAATTTAATTTCAAAGATTAATGCAAATTTCTTTGTTGGGAAAAATATTTTTATAACAAAATACCTTTATAATAATCTTTTATAATAAGATACTATTATATCAAAATGAATTTTTCTTTCGAAAATACTTTTATAACTCGATGTTTCAACAAGTTTATCGTCGTTCTTGCAGACTCCGGCCATGCGTTGATCAGGCGCAAAGCTAGAATTCTTCAAGTACTAAGTAGACTTGCTTCAACACCCAGCGAAAATACTTGAAAAACCTTTAAAATAGATATGGAAAGTACGATCCAAACAAAACGATCAAACCAAAACCTTTGTCCGATCATGGTTCGCAGATACACAATGGTTACGCCTGGTTCCCCCAGGAAACAATCCATATCTGTAAGCTTTCACAGCCCTGCGAGTTACGCCATGATGACTAGTAGGGTGCAGGATACACAAGGGTTACGCCTGGTTCCCCCAGGAAACAATCCGTACCCCCAGGCAAGACTCAGCCAGGCACTTGCGCTACTATTCGCGACCTACACAGATTGCAGGATACACAATGGTTACGCCTGGTTCCCCCAGGAAACAATCCGTACCCCTAGGCAAGACTCAGCCAGGCAATTTCGCTGTGCATTCACGAGAGAAAAAGAAAAACCGCGGGTTACGCCACGGTGGGAACACTCGAGTATTACATCCGGAAAACCAAAAATCAGAGAGAATAATATCAATAGAATGAATCCACGCTGTGGCCACAAAGCGGATATCAAGCAGAAGGCACTTTCCATATCTTTACTTGGAAAATATATATATCATATAGTACCCTTTCAAATCACTTTCAATTTTGTACTTATATAAAGTCCATATCTATAGGATTCTATTTTCAAATCGAATACTTTCCAAATCAGTAGTATATTAAATCATACTTATATAGACTTTGATTATATACAATTCTCTTTCCAAATTGAGTACCTTTCAGATCAATAGATTTTTAAATCAATTTCATACTTATACAAATCCATTTTATATAAGTTCGACCACTCCCAAATCAAGTGCTTAATAATGTAAGGTGCTCATTTTCAAATTATTTAAATGTCAATTCAGTTTCGAAATCAAATATGATTTTACCAAATTTTCTTCAAATTTAGATCTCTTAATTTCAAGGTCCCAAAAAAATAGGCTGATAAGATAATCCCAGTTTCCAAATTAAACTGATTCAAGTCAAACAAATTTATTTCCAAAATCATCATATGAGTACTGGTTTTAATTCCAATTTTATTTCAAAACCAATTATTTTCTCAAATCAATTATCTCCAAATGGTTCCAAATTTATACTTATCCCTTTGAAACCTTTAAAGTATTTTTTCCATTTGAAACATCCAATTTACCTTTCTGAAAACCATTATTCAAACTAAAAAAAAAATTCTTTTCAAGACATTTCAAAACTAAATTCCATATTAGTATAATTCAAAATATTCATATTCTCTTATTTATCAAAAGCTTCAAACTTAAACATCCAAAACTAAACTTATATGCTTTATCAAACATTTATACTCTTCGAAATTTCTTAGATTTAAAATTTTAACCTTGACTTGGAAGTGCTCGAACCTTCAAAATAGTTGGTGAAATCAAATTTCAAATCCAAGAGTTAGAAATCAATTTTTATAAGTAGGGTTATTCTAAGTCAAATCGAAAACTCGAGGATCGAACACCGGCATATTTTAAATAATTTCAAATATATACATATATCTTTCGAAAATATCAAATTATACTTTGGAATTTGAAATCAAAAACGGTTTTACAAAATCACTTGCATAGCGAAGCTATTAAAGTGGCCTCTCCCCACTCAGAAACTCGAAATCAATGTCGATGATGCGTGCACTCATCACCGAAATTATTTTCCAGCGACATAAGTGAGTTCTGGACTTCTATTCTCTTGAAACTTCCTTGAAATTTCTTCAAAATTATTAAAATTCATTAGAAACATTTCTTACTCGGAAAATACTTTTAAATCGTATTATTTTTATATATCTCCCAAAATCTCAAAACCACTTCCAATATACCGGAATTCAATCCTCGAATTTCAAATTTAACACTTCCGTTATAAATCATTTTTATATAAACAATTTCTTATAAATTTTCCAAAATTTCAAATCCTTTCAAAACCTTTTATATAGAATAACATTACTTATTTGGTTTATATATAGGTATATAAAAATTTGATATATAAAGAAATTTCCAAATGCAAATATACCCGATATATTGGAATAACTGAATAACATTATTTTCATTTTTATTTTACAAAGGGTGATTCAAGAGATGGATCTCAAAACAAAGATAGAGATTTAAACTTCACATCCAACGAAAATAGGAACATGAATACTTTATTTGAGAACTTCAGTTAAGCAAAAGATACAATAGAGTTTACCGAAAGTAACAAAACAACTGCTGAAAACAAACAGATCCACAGGAACCCCTCTACATAAACAAAGCATCGGTATTAATTCTACCGGGTGGGGCCTCAACGGGTCCAGTACACTCCCCCTCAATATGGCCCCAACTTCTGCATTTCTTGCATAAATGCACGACACGCCCATCCTCCCTAACGACCTGAGGGAACGCAGCCTTCCTTCCGTACTTCCTCACAGGACAATTCCTGGCTATATGCCCAGGCAGCTTGCAGTGATAGCAAATGGTTGATTGGTCGACTGATGTAGTGGGTGTAGCTTTTACTTTCTTCACCTTCTGGCAGCGACTGGGAAAGTGTCCCGTACTACGACACTTAAAACAGAAGATCTTGGATCGATAACGCTTGCCCTCACTCTTCTTTCCTTCATCTCTCTTCCCGCACATGGCTGCATAATGTCCCTTTTCCTGACACCGATAACAGATGACATGGTCGTAAGGACCAGGTCCGGCCCTTTCCCTCCAAAGCTTTTCCCACTTCTCCATTGCTTCCTCCCGTTCCTTACGGGCTAGTGCTCTCCGAGCTCGACGAGCTGCTTTCTGCTCTTCCGATTTTGCCATCTACAAAATAGTTTTCTATCATTCAAGGAGTCCAAAATCAAACAAGATAGAGGTTCAAAATTCTAAGAGAAACTTGACCAAGGAAGTTTCGAAACAAAGTGTGAAGGCTTGAACAAAAAGAGGAAATCTTTATTACAAAGTAGAAGGTGGATATACTTCTATAAATCGCGGCGACATCTACCGGTCAATCGTGACTGCAGAAATCTAGGTGAATTAATGCCAATTGTAAAGGAGTTTTCACCCCTTTACAAAACATTCAGTGGAGTTATGGGATACTCCCGAGTCAAATGAATATAAATAGGGGGAGGTAAGCATGAATTTCGGAACCGAGGGACATTCCAAAACTCAAAGGAAATTGAGTCGATAGGAAGAGATTCAACTCGAACGAAAGTGATTCTGTAAATAAATTTACCATATATGCTAAGTTTGCCTAGAACCTCGCTCTGATACCAACTGTAACGGCCCGCTATTTTGGACCATTCAAATCGACAATAAAACCATACATGTCTGACTTGAATAATTAAAAATACCGAATTGTTAATTTAATTTGGCAAAACTTAAAATATACAGTAAATAAATCAACACAGATCACAGACACAGAGTAATATAATGCAGCGGAAAAGAAAAATAGTAGTTCATGAAGCTACTATATACATCAGAGTTTAAAATAAATACATCAGAATCACTTGAATACAGAAAAGTCTTCAGTACGAGCCAATGACTTCTCTGAACCAGTCAACTAGAAAACTAAAAGCTGAAACGATAGTCGGATCTCCAAATAAAGCTCCAACCTCCAAAGGTGAGTCTCTAATGCTGTATTACTCGGTCTGACCCGAGTGTAAAGCAAAATACAAAACACTCGAGTCAGGATTAACATTCTTATATCAATAAATTCAACTCAAATGAAATATCAACTGAAATACAATATAACTTAAAGGATGTTTGGATGTCCATCCTCTAAGGGTCCATATAGCTATCTATAAGGTAGAAATATATACTGTTACACCGTGGTCATCCATTTAATTTATACTTCAACCCAAATGTCAATTTCACTTCGATTAAATATATTTCCCAAATTTGTATTTATATATTTTAAAGTACTTTCAATTCCCTCAACTTAACAAAACGTTTCACATCAACCCGACCTTCCCATTCCAATTATAGTCAATCTCATTTTATCAATTCACTTAAATTTTTAATTCCCAAATTTGGATTTAATATCCCAATCTAGTTCAAAAATTTCCAATTTAGTTCATCCTCAATTTATCCAATTCAATTCGTTATCTAAATAACAAATTTAACTATATTGGTTCCCAAATACATATCCAATCTCTAAATCATTTAATTTCATTATAGTTCATATCTTTAATACTTAAATGTTAAATCTACAGTTTCAGATAGATCCCCATTTTCACATCATTACTATTTAGTCTTGAACACTCCCGTATTGGTTCAATATCATTTAAGTGACCTTCAATTATATTTTACTCAATATTTCTCAAATTTTATTAAACGGGAAATATCCATTAAAGCACTTAAATCAAATCCAGCTACAAAATCATACCCTCAAATTTCCATTTAATCATTCCGAATTGATTAAATTAAATAAATTCTTATTTAAATGTCGTTTAAATAAACCCAAATTTATCTCCCAATCTTAATTTATTCAAATTTTTGCAAATCTATTCGGAACAAAATTTACCTAAATATCTATCAAATTTATGTAAATAATCAATCTTGATTAAACTAGATATTATTAACTCTATATTTATCATTACCCTTTATATATATATAATTAAGAATTTACATTTAATAAGACCATATATTTTCTTATCATATGGTCGAGTGTTACGGATATTATCAATTCAATCCGTACACTTAATGTATACGGGTGGATAGCATTTCAACCCGTAACCCTAAATTGAATTAAATGGAAACTGCTTGGGTCTATCATTTCAACCCATTTCAATTCAAAACAAACATAACAAAGGGAACTTGCAGTGTGATGACAGGGATGGTGTCAAAGTAAATAAACAAGCAATAACAAAAATCAATAACAATTCAATAAATAAAACAAATAACCCCGAAATAATCGCATTAATTCGCATTGTTATTTGTATAATTATTTCAAAAATCTACACTATCCTTTCATGTAGATTTAAGATTATTACATTTCAGTTTTTACTTGTCGTTCCCTTTAAATTTCAGTTCTAAAACTACAACAATTAATCCAAACTACGTTCAAAGATTTAAAGTATAATTTATCAATTTCTATGACAATTAAAGGGTCAAATTTTAACAAATCAACTTCACATATGGCGGGGTCAGGTTTTAATAAGTCCAGGTCCGTCATATATATAATCCGTTAAATTTGTAAACTATACTACCCCAAATTAAACTAGCAACTAGTTATCATTTAACAATAATAATTAACATCCAATTTAAACAACCATCAATCAAACAATCAATTATCAATCAATCTGTATTAATATCACATAAATAATTAACCGATAATGGTGTCAGGTGTCATAGGTGAAACAGGTACAGATAATAGCAGTCGTAACAGTATAATAACTAATCAACAGCATATTTCAATTGGCGTGTCAATTGAAATCGAATTTAATAAATAAAAGAAAGTTAATCGTGAGTGATTGCTCACCTTTCGAGGCTAGCGACAGGCGGGGTTGAGATGAGTTACAGATCCAAGCACGAGTTTCAAACAAAGCTAAATTGGCACGAATCGACGAGCAGAGCTGATAGCAAAATTTGGTGAGAACAAATTTGAAACTAGCTTGATAAGAATTGGAAATGTTTATTATATTATTGTTGTATTATTCTTAAAACTAAAATTTTAAGCTTGTATATCAAATAAAATATTATATCTTAAGACCCATGTTTATCATAAACAAATAAAACTATATATATAAACATATGCACTCCCGAAATGGTAAAGCAAATATTATAACATATTAGTTTTATATACATAACAAATCCTCCTACTCTAAAATATGAACTGTAAATATATATATTCCCTTGAAGATACACTCTGACTTTATAAATTACAACTAACCCCGAAGTCCTTTATAAATGCAAATATAACTTACACCCTTTATTTGCTTTAATTGCTTTATAACTCTTACTTTTTATAACTTGCATAAAAATCTTGCTGTAATCACATTTCTACTCCATCCCAAGCTATAAACCCATATTCCTTTTCTCTTCTTTTTTTTTTCTTTCCTCTACTATCATATAATATATAATATACTTAACAATTATACATACTCCTACATTAACTGGGTATTAGGATATTTGAGATCAAATGAATGCACACATGTTCTAAAACCCCCCTGTACCTATTACAAGTATATTATACACCCTAAACTCCTAACTTGTATAAACTTCTTTATAGGTTCGAATCTCTTCATAATATTGTATACTGAAGTTGAAACACTCACCCAAATACAACTATAACACTTTATATTCCTACCCAGATCCTTATATATGTATTATAACCTTTAACTTATATACTCAAAACTAAGATTTAGATATATAAGCTTACCAACAGTAAAGGACACAAGGAGATAAAAGCACGGCTTAGATCTGATGTTGTGATGGGTCTCGACTGAACAAGTTTGGGTGGCGTGGCAAAGGAGGCCGCTAGTGGCGTACGGCGGTGGTCCAGGCGTGGCGTTGGTGGGCCAGAGGGAGGAAGCTGGTACTGTTGTGGGAAGTTATAGTGGTGGTCGAGTTCTGAGGTTGAGGATGTGGTGATGGTGTGGGGACGTGATGTAATGGCTCGGTGAGGAGATAGGCTGTTGATGGCGGGTTGTCGAGGCCGTGGCGATGAAGGTCAGAGGGGAGAGTGGGGCGAGGCAAGGCTCGGTGGTTGCTCACAAATGAAATCGCGTGGATGATATAACAGGCTTCAGCAAAAAGTATATAAGCTTTATTATCATATGTATAATTTATTTCGAAGAAGTGAGAAAGGAGCAGAGTTCTCAGGGAAAAATGAGGAAGAAGGAAAGATTTTAGAAGTAGAAACGTTTGTGGTAGGTCCTTATATATATAAATGAAAAAGTAACAGAAGCTATTTCTTCGTTTCTCAAAATGGAAGAGCGTAGGTGAAGGCGAAGAAAAAGGCAACTGCAGGAACAAATATTATAAGCAAGGAGGAAGCGTACCAGCCCAATACAAGTTAAGGCGTTATAACGCAAGAACATCAAAGAAATGAAGGCATACAGAAATAAACGTACCCACAGAGAATAAATTGTATGGCCATAGATTCAGCAAAAGTTAGTAAAGCAAATGAAAAAGAAACGAAAATCATCAATAAATGAATGAATGAATGCAAAATAATCGTATAGCGTTTTATAAGTTTCAACATTTGGAATGGCATAGAATGGTAAAAGTCACGCCTACGAATTTGCAAAACAATTGCAAACAGCTGGAAAGGAAATAAATGCTTGGTTTGGGCAGCACGCTTCAAAGTTGGAACCCAAAGGAAAAAAAAAAAAGTTTAAGACACAATTTAGGGTACCGTTACAATGAACAATTTATAGCCTCCGTTGCACACCGGATCCCAAAATACAGAAATAAATATACTATTGAGATCAGCATGACAAGACGATAACAACGGTATACAGATATTAGAGGTATGCTTGAATTATACAATTTCGAATTTTCACAAGTGGAAAAATGCAGTAAAACTCAGAAAATAAGAACGACGGAGCTATAGAAGTCCGAATTTTGAAAAACTAGAGATGACGCCTTGCTCTGAAGAGGATTTAGAATTTTCTATGTAAAATATTTTGGTTTTGAAACGTTTTATTTTCGTCACTTTTTAACTGATTAAATTGAAGTAAATTTACGTGTGAAATAAACTTTCATATTTTTGGACGAAAATTTACAGTTTGCTATGTTTATTCAGACGCATTCCAAATATTAACTTTTTATTTGCCATTTAATTTATTTAAATTTTCACAAAATCCAATTTAATACGTAAATAAAACAATAAAATTTATTAAAATCTTACAGGTCGTTACAATTCACCTATATTAAAAACAAATATTATATCGGTCTTTCCTATTAAGTGTTTAGAAATTCCTATTGATGTCACAGCGTCCCATGCACTAACAGAATTTATAAATACAAAAAGGAACAGATTAACACAATATTAAAACCCTTTTGTAACACTAACAAATACGCTTTCTCATATATATACTCTCAGCGACTCCCATAGGGTATTACTACCTATTAATAAAGAGTCAGACCCCACAAAGCTAAGGTTTATCGCTAAACCAAATCTCTGATACCAACTGTAACGTCCCGCCTTTTCGCACGTTTTAAAACGATACACGTGCCAATTCAAACCATACGGAAGGGTGGATTGTTATGGGGTAAATAAGAAAAAAAACAAGAAAGAAATAAAAACAAAACAGAATCTCACAGCGGAAGGATAAAATATAATAATCAAATATACAGTTTATAAAGCTGTTTACAAAACATTTGATTATATTTATATAATTCATATCAGAGTTACACATACCAATAATAATGGAGCGGAACAGTAAGAGTATCGTGGACTAATAATAATAATAAAAATATAAATCTCCGTCTTCGTCCTCCAAAGCTAAGGTCTTCGAAATCCTGAAACGCTCGGACTGACCCGAGCGAATTTGAAAAGACAAAAACACTCGAGTCAGAACTAAAAGATCTTATGTAAGCTAAATCAACAGGAATAAATATGAGTGCAGTAACTCAAAAGATGCTCGGGATTCACATCTCTTAAGGATCCGTTAAACTATTTACTATGTAGTATATTTTGCTATTATAATAGTGTCTAATTGTAAAATAAACTTACTTTTTAATAGCGTTAAGGGGTTACCCATATAGCCCTTAACACAAATAATGCCAATAGTCTATACAGTACCATAATACCTTCTAATCGGGAGGCTATCAGAGGATACTCCATAGGTACGACATAAATAGAAACTCGTACAAGGCGCGATAGGACAGGTGACACGGCACAACTAGGCAATGCCAGGGTAGATATACCAATTACGCATCCGGGATGGTGGTAACGCGAAGTAGCTACTACCACCCACCTCGGACAAACTCCCCCCTAAAATCAAAGAAATCAAAAGTGGCCACCGAATCAATCCAAGGTCAGAGTATAATATCGAAGAGGAGTATCCGATAAAGGGCGCTAACCCCCTTGGCCCGAGAATCGCTCCTGTTTTAGCCACCTTATGCCAACTCACAGGAGTCAGGTCCATGTATTTACCTCAAAGGAAACGCCGCCACCATCCTACTTCCTTCTGGAATCTCCACCGCATACACGGTTGTTAAAGTGGTTTTCGGAGTTGGTAGAGAGTATGACAACTTCCGATCCTGGTTTCTTTAACAACCAAACGTTATTATAACACCGTGGTTATTTCAGATAATTTATACTTTAAATACCAGAATAAAATATCCATTTCAAAACCATATAAATACGATATCATTTCCATTTTTAAAACCCAAATCCATATGATATCATTTTATTTCAAATATATCTTTCCAAAAATCATAGCATTTTCAAATCTACATACCTCGAAACCATAGCTTTGAAAACATAACTTTACCACTTAATGGTTTAAGTACTATATTACTTTATACAATAAAATAGCTTCTTTCAATTTCAAAATAAATTCTCAATATCAATTTTGAACCTCCAAATAAACAATATAAATTCCCATATATTTCAAAGCACACTTATATATAGTTAGAATCAAAAATAAATTTGACGTTTATATAACATCAAAAATATTTCAAAACTTAAATATTCTATATTTCAAAACTTGAATCATATATTTAAATCTTTAAATATCCCATTATTTCAAAATGGATTGTTTGATAATTTAATATATATCAAATCCTATTTCTATTATTTAAATTTGAAAAGTTTACTTAATAAAACATATATTATTTAATTAAAACCCTTAAACTTCAATAACAGAATATACTTCAATTTAATTTAACTTGATAATATTCATTTAAATCAAGTTATAAAAATCATACCCCTTTAAAATAACGATTTTTATTAAATTTTTAAATCAATTTTATTTGGGTATAATTCTTTAATAATTTTATTCAAATCAATTTCACATTTTTCTCCAACTTAAATTTTTATTCAAGTCATTAAAGCTTTATATATACAATATCTTAAACAGGTACTTAACTATATACTATAAACCATCACTCCATTTATTAAGCTTACTTTTATTAAAATTTTTATACATAGCTTAAATTCAAGAATTTAACTAAAATAAAATTTGTATAATATCAACAATTAATATCCATTTAACCATATTATATTAAAAAAATCAAACTTTAATATTGGGCTTATTTCATATTTCAAAGCATACTTATATATATATTAGAATCAAAAATAAATTTGACGTTTATATAACATCAAAAATAAATATTTATAAAATCCATATATTCCTTTCCAAAACCACAGAAAAATCATTTCAAAAATAATTTTATATATATACCGCGGTGCCTATATATAATTTTCTATCATATGGTCAAGTGATACGGATATTTATCATTTCCATCCGCAATTTAAAAATAAAAATGCGGTTGTATATCATTTCAAACCGCAATCCCGAATGAAATGAAAATGCATAATAACTTGCAGTTTATACAATATAAATACAGCATCCATTCATCCATCATATCAATCATCAAACATTCATCAATTTATCATCCAATTCAAACAATTACATCAATCAATAATAATTAATTACTGACAATTAATTTTTCAATAATGAATTAAATAACTGTTTAACTATAGTTTATATGCAATAATAAATAAATTTAACTAGGAGTTTATATGCAATAATAAATTTAACTGAAATTTTAACTGGCAGTTTTAAATACAATGAATAAATTAATTAATAATTAACTGGCAGTTTTAATGCAATAATGAATTAAATAACGCGTAAATTAAATTAATGCAATTTAACTGAGAAAATGACGAAATATATGCCAAACGCTATAAATAAAATTTTAAATACATCATAAATCAATTTAACCAACATAAGAAATCTTAGAAGTTGTTAGTGGGTTAAAATACTCACCTTTTGAATTTAAACCCAAAAATTGGACAGTCTCCAAATTCGTCCAAACCACCGTCATCAAGTCTGAAATTTTACTACGATCCTAATCGCGCATGAAACAGAGTTCGTATGTGGAAGATATAACGATAAATGCGTTTGAATACAATTAAAAATAAAATAGAAAAAGAACACAAAACCTCTTTAGCCATGTCATCAATCTCCTTTGCTTCCAGATCACGCACGCATAGCCGTTTGAACCCCAAAACCCTAGCTTACTACTCGCGCCGCCACCATATTTCTTTGCCGCGCCTCACCCAAAATTGCACGCGATCGCCGCCGCACCCCCGGAACCCCCTATGGCCGCCGCGATCACCCATGATCGATGAACGACGCCAAAAAAAATCACAGCCGCCATTTGTTATTTGAACCCTAATCGAAAAAAATCGTGCACGATCCAACCGTCAAAACCTCAAATTAACTTGCATGGATGAGCTTAGCTCGAGAATCTCTACAAAACCCAGAAGGGAATTTCCGATCCAACGAAGTTCATCGTCGAGCGATGAACGGCCGAAAACTTCCTCGATTTTTACTGATCAGATGATGGACCAAAACGAAAAACAAACACCACCAGTGATTTTCTCTAGTCGAGAGCTTCAACATATACTTTTTCAGATTTTTCCGAGGAC
Organism: Allium cepa; assembly: GCA_030765085.1. Lineage (NCBI taxonomy): Eukaryota > Viridiplantae > Streptophyta > Magnoliopsida > Asparagales > Amaryllidaceae > Allium > Allium cepa. The sequence continues at coordinate 244,413,858 of CM060929.1, read as the reverse complement.
TTTGAATTTTGACTTTGATTTTGAATGTAATTTGATTTAGGATTTGCATCCATTGAGAAAGAGGAGGAGCTGATGAAATTTTACGCGTAGACAATGAGAATAGGCGGAGGCTAGATTTTAGTGGGGTATTTATAGATAAAGTTGAAATAGACAGATGGATCCGAATTATAAACGCGCAAAACGATAATTGGCCCAAAAAGCCCGTTCTGACTTCGGAACGAAATTGGGTAAAACCATATATCAAAATAGGTGTTTTAAAATATTTTAATCGCAATGGAATAGGTTTCACGTCGAAATTCCATCATATGGAGAAGTTATGCTAAATTTAAAAATTTCAAATTGATTTCAATTAATTTCAATTTATCGATTTTAGGGCGTTTCGAGTCCGTTCGATCAAACGACAAGTCCGATCGCTACGAAACTTGAAACCCTACAGCAATTTACTGTTACGAATCCGATGAAACTTGTTTCGTCGAAATCCGAGTCAGTGGCCAAAATGGCTATTTTTCCATTTTTTTAAAATAAATTAATAATTAATTTACCACCTTTAAATTCAATATTTATAAACTAGTAGATTTTTGTCATTTTTAAACCCTTAGATATTTATAATAACTAAAAGCAAATTCACATATCAATTTAGTGTCAATTATTCCAGTAAATACAGTGTTCAAATGCAACTGCAATTAAATCCAATTAATTGCAAATTAATTCCAATAAATTTAATTTTATTCGATTACAACTTAATATTCAATCAATTATTACTCAACTAACATAGTTAACATTGTTTTATATTTCATTAAATTAATATTTTCAAATTTTCATCTTTATTTTGTATTAATTACCGTATTTCAATTATATTGGAATTTTGTCAAATTTTACTCATTAATTAAAATTTAAAAATCTCAATTAATTATTTCACCTTGGTTTCATTCTTTTTATTACATTAATTATCATATTATGAATGGAATTTTACCTTGGTTACATCTTATTGAATTCACATTCTTCACTTACCAATTTATTCCATATTAACAGCAATAATTTAGTGAATTAATTGAAATTGAATTCAAATTAAACTTATCAACTAATAAAATAAGTAACGTACAATAATTATTGCCATCAACTCTTAATCACAATTTTATAGGTTCATTATTTTCAAACCAATATTAAAATTACTTACATAACACTGGTTTTACTCAATTAACATTTGTTTCAAACCATTTCAAAAATTTATTCAATATTTATATTAGTTCTCTTATAGTCAATTTATAACCAAGTGTAACATTTAACTTGAATTGGTTGGAATTCCCTTCAAGTTATTTATAATTAACTTATATTAACATATTTCCTTAATTTATTCCAATTTCCGTTAAATTTATACTAATTCATCAATTTGTACAATATATCTCTTGTTTCCTTAGAATAAATTTATGTTTTTATTAAGTTTTCATTTACAATTCCGTTACTTTATTAATAATCATTAAAGTACCGTTTATATCAATAACATATTATAATTACTTACCATTTAAATGAGTTTGATTTCTAATAAATTAATTGACCAATTTATTAGGTAATTTATACAAATTTGTTATCATAACCATAAATTAATTTATATTTACATCCACTTAATAAAATTTACTTCCATTTATACAGTTGTAATTAATTTCAGTTATTATTTTATTAATACTATTTCTAATTTTTATTTCTTTCAGTATTAATTACACAATCATAATTAATTAACAAATTATAATGTTTCCACTATTTCTTCAATTAGGTTTCATTTCAGTCGTCAAGAATTGATTTCATCTACCAATGCAACATTAAATTTCCAACATTCGCTCCAATATACATTATGAGAATTTCGTTTTTCTTCTTCATTAAATTACCAAAATCAAATTAAAGTAACAAATTAAATGGTCGAAATTTATGGTTCGTTACACAAAAGTAACGTAGCGTTTTAGCAATCCCAAGGGTGGAAGCGACTCCATTTAGTATCACTTACGGACATGCATGCAGGAGCGATGCATTCGAAATCATGATTTTCTGGGCGCGGGCCAGTTACGCATTTCCTATTGTACATTCCCTAGAGATGTACGTTGCTTGAAAGGATATCTTTGATCCTTGTGCAAAAGTTCGGATTCGATTAGATCCGTGGAGATCACTATGGAAAATGCACTATGCGAACGCGCCTTAGCAGTGTTGATTGTGTACCTATTAGCATTGTGGCATCCACATAGTAGCTATTTGATATGATTTATGTGCTACACTCTAAAAATTATCTGTCATATCACTATATATTATACTTAATGAATGGTTGGTTTCACTTGAGGAGAAACCCATTATAGTATTCTGTATGGTCTCAGTGGTTATTGTTATTTGTCTCATATTTCTTTATTTTTTCACGCTGGTTTACCAAATTGATCTGCGTGTTATTTTCTTATAATGCTTAGGTCAGCCCCGTGTATGTTTTTAGATTTAGCTATGGATTCTTTGGAGCTTATGGAGAAGAGCTAGATGATTACCTTCCATAGAAGTCTGATTTCCGCTGCATTTTTGTATTGTATATATCAGCATTGTAAGGATAGGAAGTTATAACTATACAGGCTGATGATAGTACTTAGGTTTTAATAACTCTGAAATTTCTGTATTTAGAGAACCCTTTGTGCTGCTCCTTTGGTATTATATATTACCGTTCCGTTGTGACATTTTGATGTTATGTTCTTCCTTTCTTTTGTTTTCTTTTATTTTATGATAACTTTCTGTCTTTCCGACACTTGGGTGCTCGGCACATGAATACCATTGTATTTAGTGTCAATATTCGAGGGCCGAAAAGTCGGGTCGTTACAGATACAGATATTCTTTTCCATAGTTTACATTATCTATTTCAATAAAAGGAAAGAAATAATTCCTTGTAATTTCAAATGAAGCAAAGATCTCACTTTTGGTTAGTTTATGGAAAATTATAATAGGAATCCTTTTTAGAAGGGAAGCTATGATAAATTAAAATGTGGAAAGATATGTTCTAGTTTAGAAGTTAATAATATATATATATATATATATATATATATGTAATTATACTTAACATTCAAAAATAAAAATATATGAATAGCGTAATTTACGACTATATATGTATTTGTTATTAACAGCTTAATAACTATCGCACTGCGATTTATGGACATTAGTTACAAATTCAGTGAGCAATTAATTTAGAATTAATAGAAAGTTAAAAAAAATTAAATGGGGACTGATTAGATAAATTAATATGGCATTTATGGAGGAATTCAATAGGCATAATAGGTCGATTTTGAAATTGATAAATAAATTAAAAGAATTAAATGTGGACAAATTAGGAAAATTAATATGGTATTTATGGAGGAATTGAATAGGCATAATAGGTGGATTTTGAAACTAGTAAATAAATTAAAGGAATTAAACGAGGACTGATTATAGATTTTTCAATTTTGGCGTTAATGACTAATAATTACTGGTTATATATATTTATTAGACATTACAAGGAAACCGAACCTAAGTGTATAAATCAGGAATAATAACGTAGCGAATAAGTTAGTATTGATATTATTAATTATACATAGGAAACAAATTTTCATAGTAGAAAATTATATAGCTTAAACTATACATTTAGGACAAACGTAAATTAGTGGGACTAGCCCAATATTTAGTCTTTGGGTGATAGGTTTGATTTAGTGGATTGGGATGCGAGATCAGTATAGTTACACGAGAGAAGTATGCTCTCAACTTAGAGGTTACTAACAGTTGTGTATACTTACTATTGATGTGAGAATTCTCCAACTATATGACCCATGGGGAAAGGATATGCATTGCGATAGAAAGGGAAAATATATTGAGGGTTTTCCTTGGATTTGACTTACTTAGGTTAATCTAAACGGGATGTCAACTGTGGAGGGTTGGTAGACTATGCTATTTGTTGGTATCAGTATTTAATAGTAGGTCTGACATATAGGCTTTGACGCCCAATGATCCTTAGTAAGAGGTAGCAAAAACTTAGATTATGCCCTAACAGATTTCGCTTTCTACTGGTGTATATTCTATATGGGAGACGCATAGATTTCAAGTTAGATGGTTAGGTGAAAATTTAGCTTAGTTGAAATGGGCTAGTTAACCGTTAAATGAGTCTTTGAGTTGCATTAGTAGTATGAAAATTAAATTATATATTTTATATTACAAAGCCGTATATAGGGTCATCGATCTTTGTAGCTAAAACCGATTAACTAGCATTGACGTTGCAAAGGTTCCGCTTCGGGGACTTGAGGTAGTAAATAACCGATAGGTCTGCCTTCTCCTTATGTAAGAAGTATTAAGTGGCTGGTGTTTTGGGTAGAGTACGTTGAGATGTGTATATGCACATAGGCATATATATATATATATATATATATATATATATATGTATATGTATGTATGTATGTATGTATGTATGTATGTATGTATGTATAGTATACCTTAAAGAACGTTAGGTTAGGCATATCGTACGCACATATAATAATAAACGAACTAGCTGTAAAACACAAACATAACATTTAAATAGAAATCAATCGACACAAATTGGTGGTATGGGTAAATTATGTAATTTTCTGATCATCGAAACGTTGTTTCGACCCTTATCCACATAACAACCCATAGGTTAGTTTTAGAAAGACTAGATATTAGAGCAAGATGGGAACTACAAATGGTGAAGTCATCTTATTAATGCTCGGCGTAGACAAAGCAAATAAATATCTACGAAATGATATTCCAAGATAGAAGCCTTAGTCAATACATATGTTATATTATATTTTTGAATTCCCATGTGAGTTTATATTGATCGCACTCTGATATACTTGTGTTATTACAGGTTACCAAAACCAATGATCTGTACCCTATTGTGCTTCGGTTTAATAAAAATGGACCCGTTAAGATGCGGGTTGTTACATATGGTATCAAAGCTTAGATTAGTCGATTATTGGAATAAGGATATACTGAGAGGGTATATTTGTATTTTTACCTATAATTATATATATATATATACATATATGTGTGTATATATATATATATATTATACGCCCAAAACTATGAATTTCGACTATAGAAGTAGTTGCGACCATATCTGGAAGCTTGGACGAGGCAACTATGAGTTGAAAAGATAAATACCGTTAAATTATACTTCTTCCTCGATTACCGCATGGTGTGGAGGTTATATCATAAGGAGTGGACCAGGAAGAGCTTAAGCACAACATATAGAAGAATCTCGAAGGCTGGATGATACTAGACTTCTTTGTTGGGTCAACACTACCTTAAGATTTAGGAATCTTGATGGATTGCGATTAAAGACTTACATCTCATCCAGACCAATGGAATATAAGAACCTATATGTTACAAGCATCCGGAAATAAAGAATAATAGGAGTGGAGCAAGCTGTGAAGAATGAGTGGAGCAAGTTCCTGCAAGGAGGTGTATACTGATTACCATAAGAAGATAAGCCTGATTTTTAATGGAGATGAGTTGAGGATGAATGGAAAAGAAGGAGAGTCCAAAAGGAATGACAATTAAAGTCTATTTCTAAGTCGAACCCTATGTGAAAGAATTTAATAAAAAGATTTCTGAAAATACGTTGAAATGTTTTAAATGAATTTTCCAAAATATTTATTGGGAAGTTGTTATTTTGGAAAAGAAAGAAAAATTTGAAAATTCATAATTTGAAATTCTAAGTTTAAAGTTTGATTTATTCAAAAAGTTTAGATTCAAAGATTTTTGATAAAGAGATTTTTCATTTTTAAAATAAAAAGAAAATAGAATGTAGATTTGTCTTAGTTATTTCTCCTATTTTTGTAAATTTAGAAGTTCCTTTTTAAAAATTCTTTCTAGGGTTGAATAAATGGAAGTGGTTGGTTTAAAAGAATAGAAGGGCAAGAACATCCGACAATTTAAATAGAAATAGCATTAGGAATATTTATAAGGTTAGAAATCTGGTTAGAAATAGTATACAAGAAAAATAACAGGAATATGATAAGAAGAATGGATAAATTAAATCGATATGTAGCAAGTGAACATATACTTTAGATAGATGCTGTAATTACACATATCTTTCAGAAGTCTCCCTCTTGTGCTATGAAAATCTCCATCAAAGGTGGAAGCGGAGGTAGCATGAGTATAGAATAATAATAAGATGAAAGTAATCCTTATTACTCCATTTTTCATTATTTAAAGTTATAAAAGATGTTTTTGAAGAAAAAATGGTTTGGCATGATAATTGAGTTTTCGAATGTTTTGAGCTGAAAATCATGTTTTTAAAAAGAAATAAATCTCTATTGTAGAAAGCCATTAAGAAGGTGAAATCAATTAGAAAAGGGAAATTTTTCATGGCTCCTTTTTGGAAGCAAGCAATTTTTGAATTTGATAAAAAGATTTGTAAGTTTATATTTTTAAAGACATATTTTTGGATCAAGTACTTCAAGATTATGAAGATTTAATTTTAGAAAAAATAGTGAGAGCCAAACCAAGTTTTCAATATGGAGTAGATAAGAAAAATTACCAAGATAAGATGTTGTAAATGTTTTAGACTATGAATGAAATATTTATAAATGCTCGTAGGGTAGCAATAAGGAATCCCCATTGAATTTAAGGAATGTTGGCATAAAACTAGGAATATTTATTAGAGATGTGTGGAAGCCATAAGAAGAACCCTCAAAGGAATGGTGAAGGGTACCAAACTTGTAAAGTCCCGTTTTTCCATACTCTTTGAATTGACAAAAAAACGCACATGTCCAACTCAAACTGCACGAAAAGACGAATCTTTAAAGTAATAAAGAAAAATAGACAGAACAAAATCTCACTCGAATGGGATAACATATAATATTGAACAAATATTTTACAGTGGAAATTTTTTAAATACATATATCAGAGGCTAACCTAAATTCAGCTTGGATAGTTATAAAATCTGCCCTTACAAATGCTGAAAAACATCAAACAAAATACAATAAGTACAGCGGATAATAGAATATGCTCATACGTCGATGAATATCTCCAGCTCTCCTCTGGAAACTCCAACCGTCTTCGACTATCCTGAAACTACTCAGATCTGACCCGAGTATTGAAAATACCCGAATTAGGCTTGATAAACCAGCGTGAGAAAAACTCAATAATAGATGACAGTGTCATATATCATCCATTTTGTAAATCCATTTAAAATAAAGAGTAATTCATAAGACCACGCCCACACATAAACACGGACGGGTTTTTACCTTATGATAACTAAATCACTTTTATATCAAAACGTTTGATATTATTCTTAATGACATCTCTTTGAAAACATTTGCAAATAAACTTATTAATCTTATCCGAAATGGTTACCCATATAGCATTCCGAGGCTATTCATTAAGCTAATAAAAACAAAACCGTAGGTTCTTATTGGAGAATGGATTTCCATACAAATGACCAGGTGCAGGATCTACCTTCCAAATGGGTACACCTCTATATGGATGTCCCGAGGAACCATCACAAAGCTCCTCTACCAACACAAGACCGGCCTACCTTTGTAACTAGATAGTACCGAATATGTCATCCCCCGGTCGTTACTGACCTTTAACCGAGCACTCGATTTCCATACACCACATTAATATACATCCCAAACGTCATAGCGGGAAGAAGTATATCTAGAAGGGGATGATCATACCCTACTTGAAAATGACCCGCTTAGCCTTACTGTGTCTAATCCTGTTTCGGCCATTTCTGGTTTGATGAGGCTTGAGGCTACGATTACCTTTTCACAAAGCACATATCACATCTTTGAATGCCACATTGCCATTTCCATTAACTACTAATTTCCTTCCATAAAAATACAACCCTTGAGCTCGTACGTCTCAAGGAGGGTGTTAAGCTAAGAGAAGTTGTCTTCTCCGCCACCACTGATATACGTTTGTAAAAATCAATGTACGTAATCGATAGAGATGCAATGTCAGACAAACGTCCATACAAGTTGTCCAGGAACAGGACAAACCGAAGGCACTTTTCTCGACCATTATTAGGTGAGAAGCCCTTGCAATCCGAAAAATCTCGATGACGAGGAGACCACTGCTATGTATAACTCTATAATGGGTGCGATCCCGAGCAAATCAACAAACAGTCCTCACGCTATAAAGATCCATGGTCTTCAATAATCATCGTCTTCAACACGTCTTCACGTTCGAACGTATACATTGGTTCGAAGGGGTTTTGGGATGGGATTTACCCAAATCCGACCTCGGTTCTTTCGAAATCCAATATCGATAGAAAGTGAATATAAGTATACAGAATTTATTAAGTCTCTTTTCACTTTAATTCTTTTCGGATGATTTCAAAATCTCTTTTTTTGACTTAGGATAATTTCTAAGAAATTCATTCTTTTTCTTTGGAAAATATCTCAAATTTCCTTACTTAATTCTTGATCAAATTCTTTAACATTTCGGCAGGTCAAAAACAATGTTATTTAAGACATCGTTTACGATAAACCCTAAATCAATCTTAACAAACATTTTGAAGTAAATAGGATCATAGAAATCATTCATTTTTGGAGATTGCTTAACTTTTGGATAATACCAATCTTCTTTTATTTTGGAAAACTTAACAGAATATTTTTATTTAAGAGCATCCGGGCTTTCCTTTCGATCTGTTCCACCCCTCGCCTTAGAAAAGAAAACATAGACCAGGTAAGTTCAAGGCATTAGTTGCTACATCCCTAACCTTAGTTAAACACCTTGTTTTATATTCCCAGATCTCACAGGCGGGACAAATGTGCTAGTCATTTCCGCATACTCAGATTTTTCAACTTTATTTTGGAATTGCTTATAAGTATTCAAATTATCTTTCAAAATGATTAATTATCCTTTTTAAAACATTCACAATTGATTTTGGAAAAATCATTATTACATGCAAATTCACTTCCAAAAGTTACAGAATTTGCAGCAGAAAAGTGCTGCGGAAAGTGCTAAATAAGCTTATTTGAATTAAACAAGTTTTAAATATTTGAAAATTCATATATTTCGATCCAAATCTCTTTTAAATCATTTAAATAGATTTATCAAATTTATTGCATATTTTCCATAATTAAAAACATCCATTTAAACAAATTTTCTGTTATGGTCACTAAACTGCACTGGCGCGATTTTTCTAGAAAATTGATTTGGACTTATTTCAAAATCTACTCCACAAAACTTTGATTTTCTTTCTTTATTTAAAAGATATGGATATAATAGTCCGAAATTTTCTAATTGAAGAATCTCAAGCTGTATTCCACTCTACACGCTCATTTGAACTTTTCGGCATGAAATCGCGAACTACCGTTGCGCGATGCGTCTAGTTTTAACTTATTTTTCATTTCCCAAATCTATTCAAAAACCATCTTAAAACCATCGGGTTTAGTCCTCGAAATTCTTTCCGTTTTATAAAATACTTTTATAAAACCATTCATTATATAAATCACTTTTATATAATATAACTTCAAAATATTCATTACCAAATATTTCTACTTCTTTTAAAGGGAAAAAATTTCATAAAAATTCCAAATGAAAACCAATTTTTAAAACAATTCATTAAATTGAAGTGAACCAAATATTACCGCTAAACATCTTATAGTTAAATTGTGAAATAAATCATAAGGTGTTAGCCTACAATTATTTACTACCCAGCCCATGCATATGGATAATAAATTGCTCATAAACTGATCGAGCAAAGTCAACAATCAATAATAATAATCAGTACTCATAAACTGGTCGAGCAAAGTCAATAATCAATAAATAATAATCAGTGCTCATAAATTGGTCGAGCCTAATTCAAACAATCAATCAATGAAATAAACGTAATAATAAATGATAAACAATGCTTCAATCTATCAAATATTTATAACACTTTAACCGTTTGATATTTATTTTAGAGCATCCGGGCTTTCCCTTCGACGTGTTTCGTCCCTCGCCCAAGTCTCCTTGGATCTCACAGACGAAACACATGTACTAGTCGTTTCCGCATACCCCATTCAATATTTAACTTCTAAATTTTAAATTAGTTAATTAATCATCCAAACATAATATCAAGCATGGAAATCAAACTATTATTCTAGGAAACAAAGTAAACAAACTTTTAACAAGGGTTTCCAAACAACATAATACTTAATGTTCTTTCAACATAGAAATGGTTTTAATAAACATAAAATAAGAAATAACTTACTTTGGATTCCACTCCGTCAAACTTTAAAGCAAGGAACTTAAGATCCAACGCATACTTCCTACCATGCTTCGGAACCAAATGAATATAAGCTCGAATTCCTCCTTCCTAGTGCTTGGTCAAGGCTTGAGATGGAAGTTGGCCGAAACTATAAAGAAGTGGTGGAGCTTTGAACTTGAATTCTCAAAATTAGACCCAAAAAATAAGTCATGTTCTCTCTAGTTTTTGACTCTTTTACTCTCAAAATTTGAAAAACTTGTTAACAGAATAGTTGTTGCAAATTATTTTCTCTTGAATTTAAAAAAATGAATCACTTGATTTTGTTTAATTTTGAGGAAGATATGGTCGAAAGAAAAAGAGCTATCGTTGGATTCACAAAAATAAAGCCCGAAAATACACTTCAAAGAATTGAGTTTCAGGTATAGCAACCTCAAAATTGGAAAAAGTATCAACATTAAAGTTGTAGCCACTGGAATTTTAAATGGTAAAGAATTTATTAATTTGGATCTGTTATGATCAATTTATGATAAAAAAAAATGGCCTATTCTCTGGCTTAAAAACTGGGCCAGAAAATGCACTGGAAAGAAATATATTTTTGACAGAGTTTACTTTAGAATGAGATAAAGTGTTCAACATGAAGGTTGTAGCCGTTGGAAAAGTACATGATTCGAAAAAATGAATTTTGTATTTTGATTCGGTTTTGAAGAAGTTATGGTCGAGAGAAGAAGAGGTAAAATATGAAAAAAAGAGGAGTTTGATTTGAAGAGAATAAACATTGATTTCTTTTGAATATTTTATAAATATTTTGACATTATTTCTTTTTATTTTTTATATGGCATGGAAGCCATTAAAGAGAAGAGGAAAACGATGAAGAAGCTTGAGAAAAGAAGAAGAAGAAAATGTAAATGAAATGAGAGAAGGAGGTGGATATTTATAGAAAAAGAAAGAAGTGGTAAATTTACCAAAATAACCTCATACCAAATTACCAAAATAACCTTACTTCAACCTAAAGTAATATCCACTTTTTTAATACTTCACATCAGCTTTCACATCGTTACTTTATGTCTTAGTCACTTAAAGATTAAGTAAAAAATGTTGCTTTGATTTGATATTGATTTGATGTTTACTTTTGACTTTTCTTACTTACTTTTGTTAATTCATACTTACTTTTCTTAATGACTTCTAGAAGTTTTTATAATCTTATTTAGTAAAAGTAAACATGTATAGTGAATTAATTAATACTTACACTACTTGAATATATGTTCCTATATAAAAATAAAGGTGCGACGACGTTGCGACAACTTTTAATCGACAAAACGTCGTTTTTCGACAAAATGTTTTACGGTCACATTTTAACGTTTTAGTTAAACTATTTATTTATGTAAACCAAATTTAAAAATAAATTTGTATAATGCTACTTAAAAATATTAACATTCATAAATTAACTAAAATAATTTACTTAATCATTGAAACTTACTTTTCTAAAATCAGCATTTTATCACTTTTGTTGATATAGGCAAATGTTACTATTTTTGTGTATACTTCTCTTTCCAAATCCTATCTAATTTTGTTTGAATCATATAACCTTACTTATTTTACATTTAAAATCGCTTTAAATATTATATTTTAAAGTGGTTAAATTCTGGGTCGTTACATTCTCCCCTACTTAAAAGCATTTCGTCCTCGAAATGAAAGTTAGATAAAAGAATCTATCTCATACTCATATCCTCGAATAATTTGACTTATTTCTACCGATGATAGAAAGAAGAAGGTCGATATCATAACAACACTAAAAGAAAATGATGTTAAACATAGATATAGAGATTCCCCACACTAACCTGAGTATCTATAACGTACTTACGATTATATACACATACATCAAGTCAAACTTCTATCGTACACATCCTAGTGCACAATGCACACTTAAGATAGAATATACAACAACCAAACAAGACTATACATCCAAAACAACCACACTGATACTGTATTAATATAAATGAATGCCACCACATAACTCATTTCCTGTCTTGAGCATGTGGTATATCTGTGGTCTATATATATGCATACCAAAACATCGGTCCAACCACTATATCTTAGTGCCTACTATTTGAGATAACTATCCAACTACTAAGTAGACAGACCCAACACATCATACTATATGTGATATTTGATTCGATCTATTATTCGAATCCACGACTTTTCTTTTGAACTAGTATCGATCCCTCGATTTTCTAGTATGGACTTTGATCAGACTTCTTGATCATAAATCCCTGCTTTCCATACATAGCTTTCAACTATGATAGAAAACTCATGTACATCATAAACTCTCATCAATGCTCGCCGTCAAGAATCGAGTGATAAATCCTTTTTCGGATTGGTTTAAACACCTCAAGTTATGTACTCCAATCTTAGATCAAAATTTATGTGCTGAAATGATCTATGTTTAATTTATGCACTTATTCGCATTCATCTTTACCTAATATATTATTACTTAAGCATACAAATATGACTTAAACTTATATAATATACCTTTCCTTCCTAAGAGTATATATACATATCCCTAACTTCAATTCGTCATTACTTCAATTGGGGTCTTCAACAAATGTGGAATTCTATTATTCCAAATGAATAAGTTATAAAACTTAATCCTTAGTTTTATTTACCTAAGGTCTTGATTTAGCTAACATTGTTTATCTTATCCATATATTAATAAGACTACTTTTCTAAATGAACATCTTTTTTGTTTTTTGAAATGGTACTTTATATACAACAAATCATTGGGACAACATATCCCATGTCAATAAACGTTCAAAAGCAAGTTTCGAACTTGTGACCTCTTGCACCAAAGCCGAATCAATTAACCACTTGGACAATGTACATCTTTTCCTCACTAATTCTATGATTAACTACTTAATTTATTTACCTATCCATTTTCTAAATCAAATCTCTTAATCTTAAATCCATCAAATACCTTATAGTCAAATTACGAAACTTAATTCATGTGGTATTTTTTATTTAAAATTTTCATCCAACAATCAACCTATTAACCATATTATTCAAAAATATCAACTTCTATTCTTACTTCATTTTGAATTACAAATGTTACCCTAATTGTATCACTAATTCAAAATTATATATTCGGAGGATATTTCTTATATCTTTTGTTCCAAAATTTCACTTTGATTTTAACCTAATCAAAGTGTCTAAATTTCAAATTAACTTAACTCCTTTATAAGTTATAGAACTTACCCTTTCATATTATATTTACCAAAAATTTCAATTTTGGCTTTTCTTTTTCTATTTTATTGATAATAAATTTTTTCTAAGTATGCATTTTCTTTTTACTTTCTCTAGTTACAACTTGTAGCTTCAATATTATCATTAAATATCTTACAGTCAAATTGTGAATTTTACTTCACAAGATATTTGTACTTCACTTTTAAATCCATCCATTGTGATAATCACTTAATCCTTATTATTTCTTAATAACCAAAGATCTAGGGGTATATGATCAAAATTCTAAATTCTAGCTTTCAACTAATTTATTCTATATAGAATATCTTATAGTCCAATTGTGCAATTCTAATCACAAGATATTCATATTTTAGTATTGCTAGGCAAAATTACAATCAATCCTTAATTTATAACCTAAAGGATAATAATATCCCCTTTAATATTTATAATATAAACCCAAGGTAAAATTATTTCATTTACTAATTTCTTTAAAAAAAATCATTTTTATAAAATTAACAAATACGCTCTTATATATAATACTCTCATGACTCATTCTATGGTGTTACTAACCCTATCTCTAATGAGTTACTCATCCTAGGATATTACTAATCCTATCTCTGATGAGACTTACTCCTACCAGGCTTCGGTGTTCGCTCAACCAAAAGCTTTGATACCAAATGTAAAGTCCCGTTTTTTCCGTACTCTTTGAATTGACAATAAACCACACATGTCCAACTCAAATTGCGTGAAAAGATGGATCTTTAAGGGTAATAAAGAAAAATAGATAGAACAGAATCTCACTCGAATGGGATAACATATAACATTGAACAAATATTTTTACAGCGGAAAACTTTTAAATACATATACCATAGTCTAACCTAAATTCAGCTTGGACAGTTATAAAATCCGCCCTTACAAATGCTGACAAGCATCAAACAAAATACAATAAGTACAGTAGATAATAGAATATGCTCATATGTTGATGAATATCTCCAGCTCTCCCCTGGAAACTCCAACCGTCTTTGACTATCCTGAAACTACTCGGATCTGACCCGAGTATTGAAAATACCCGGATCAGGCTTGATAAATCAATGTGAGAAAAACTCAATAATAGATGATAGTGTCATATATCAGCCTTTTCATAAATCCTTTTAAAATAAAGAGTATTTCATAACACCATGCCCACACATAAACACTGATGAGTTTTTACCTTATGATAACTAAATCACTTTTATATCAAAATGTTTGAACAATTGAATAAAGAACTTTGTTTTTAAGTCCAAAGTGATATAGTTTTGACAAAGAGAATTAGTGTAAAAAAAATCACAATCGGGTAATGTTTAATAATTTGGATTTTACCGAAACCATATAAGTGATAAATTTAGCCAAAATATCACACTACCTATTAAGTGACGTGTGAACATTAATATTCGAATAGTTCGATATTAACCGATGACCAAATTTACACCTAATGGGTCACAACTAAAATAATAAACTCTCTTTTGACTAGACGATTTAATTAGTTTGTAATTGTGATAAATTGATTAAATAATTAATATGTATAAAATATCAATCATAAAATTTGATTATAATTTGAGGAATAAATATTATTAAATACATTTATAATAATGTAATTATATTAGTCAACATATGATATCGATAAACGATAACATTTAACTAAATAATATTTTCAATGGGCTTAAATGGGATCTTCACCCATCATGATGGGTACGATTTTCGGCTGAAATATGGGGATAAAGGTTGGCTAAATTTGTAGAGTTTTTGATTTTTTAATGGCTTTGATTAAGCGAGAACTGGTATGAAATGGGATCCAATGTTTTCTCTCTTCCATACTATTTAAACACCTCTAACCCTAATTTCAAATACCTTTTTTGCTGCTACTCCTTCCTTCCGTTGCTGCCCGACTTCATTCCTTAGGTGCCCTGTCATATCAAGCTCAAATAAATTCAAAGTCGAATACTATTCGATGGTCAAAGGTCAATGGTTCAAGAGTTAGCAGTCTGGTGAATCGAAAAGCTTATGAGAGGAGAGAGTTCATCATTGCAAGGTATGCTACAAGGCATTGGCTCTCAGGCATATCATTCATTGTATTATAGCATATAAATTCTGATTAATATTTCGTTATATATATTATATTGTTAGTTAGGTTAGATTCTTACATGAACTATTGTTATCACAATCTAGATTGGTTATATGTATGTTTCACTTTAAAAAACAATTTTTTATATATCTTCAGATACATATAACCAAATTTTAAAGATAATAATATTATACACACACACACACACATATATCTTTTAATTATGTATATATGGTTTATATTAATTATAATATCATTCTATGGTAATAATTGATCTTATAATTCTGTACACATATATTTATAGTAATAATAATTTTTGACAGCTATAGAATAATTTTTATAATTATTTAATACTATTTAATTCAATATACTATCTAAATAGACCATATAAAAAATACGTTTTAAAAAGTTCTTTTTAAATTTTATAAAAATATTTTATCATAAGAAAAGCTCTTGGGCAAAAAATGAAAACTAAAAAAAAAAAATCAATTTTTCTATTTTAAAAATTATTACAATTAACTACCAAAAAATAATTGATCAATAAAAAATATATTTTAATCGAAAATAATCATGGAAAAATTTCAAACTTCAAATTATCTATGAGATTTTCCAAAAATTTATAACTTTAATAAAATATTTCATAAATATTTTATATTAATATTTTATCTATTTTTGAGCAAAAAAATCAATTAATATACATTTTAACTAATAAATATCAATAATAAAATTTTATAATGCTGTAATTACGATCGAAAATTATAATTTTTTTAATAGGGGAATTTCACTATAAGGGCCTATTACCATCAACTAATCATTTTCTAGGACACATGTTTAAAAAAATTAGTTTCTAAGACACGGGTCGAAAATAAACCCACTACTTCTCACTAATCCATACCTACCGCCAAACCTTCGAATGAAAAACAAAACTAGGGCTTAGAAACAAAATCTCCTCACTTGGATTATCGATTGGCTGAAGAAATCGTACCGCCTAACTTTTCTCAGCTGAACATGTAAGTAGTTGTTTATTTCTGTTGTTTGCTATATATCGATTGATTCACTTTTCTTTAGCTGAACAAACAAACTGTTAATTGCCTCACCTTTATTCAGCTGAAGAAACTAAGATGCGATTTCTATTCACTGGTTACAAGATGCGTCACTAGTTGCTGAACAAGTAAATACTTGTTTATCTTTGCTGTTTGTTGTTCATTGATTGTTTTTTTGCTATATATCGATTGTTTTTGTTAGCTCAAGAAAGTAATCATTCAGTGATTGATTTTCTTTGCTATTTATGGGTTGTTTTTTGCTTGTGTTTGAACAAGTAAGAAATAAGTTCTAATGATTGTGTTTATATATAATAGTTTTTGTAATGCATGTAAGGTATTTGTTTTTTTGTAATGATTTAACGTGATCTAAAACTGTTCATATTCAATTGCTTAAAAAGATAAATCTGTTTATCTTTTAATCTAAATGTTTTGATACAAGAATGTAATGGATTTAACATGTTTGTTTATTTTTGAGTTGCTTTAACGTAATTTTAACTTCAGTACTTCAAAAATCATATGTATTGTGTAAATACAATTATGTTGTAATGTTCCTATGTTCAATAGCTATGAAAGATAAACATATTTATCTTTTACTATAATTGGTTCAAATCAACTTAATCCCTAGTTATCTTAAATAGTGACTAGTATATGTTATACATGTTTTCCATTTTTTCATAATTTAAAAGTTATTGCAAAAGATATACAGCAAATTTACACCCTACTTAATAAAGATAAAAGCATTTATGTTTTTATACAAAATGATTTAATTAGATAATGAACTATATATGATTTCAAAGTCAGTAATGCATATATGTATAACTCTTCATTCTTACTAACATATTATTACACATGATAATATTCATGCAGGATACAAATGCAGACAAGATCAAGAAAAACAAATTTTTTTATTGAAGGAGCTACATGCATCTTCATTAACAACCGAAAACAGTGTATCAACAGAAGACCAATATGAAGTCCATTTTGTGATGGACACAGTCAGCGCAAATCTTTATCACTAACACCGTTGGTAAAAAAAATTTCCTTAATTATGCATACAATAATATTTAATTACATGTTGAATTGTTACATACCATATGAACATGTTACTGTATTTAACTATTGAAGAAAGATAAGCACATTTGCTTCATCTGTGTAGGACTTAATTAGATGTTTAGCTTTACTTATATTTTAAAAACAACAATACATGTTAAACAAGCTATACATGTTTAGCATTAGTTATATTTAATTACATGTTTAGCATTAGTTATATTTGAAACAAGCTATACATGTTAAACTAGTTTCAAGTTTTATTCATTATTTAAATTTGTTTCATACCATATGAACATGTAACTATATTCAACTACTGAAAAAAGATAAAAAAAATTAGCTTTATCCGTATGGGATTTAACTAGATGTTTAGCTCTACTTACATTTGAAAAACAATGATAAATATTAAACAAGTTTGCTATTTTATTCATTATTTATAATTATTACATACCGTATGAACTTGATTTAAAGCTTGCATAAAAATGATAAAAGCATTTTATGTTTTTATAAAAACAACTTAATTACATAATAAATTATAACGAAATGCTTTTAATTATTTATGAATATCAAAAGATATGCCAATGTATTACTATATAGTTACTTATTTGTTATAAACATTAACTGTCAAAGCTTATTGGAAATGCAAATCCCTCTATAATCAATAGGGTTTAAGGGCACCGTCGAATTTGCAGCATATTTTTTTATGGACCATATTTTTAGCATTTTATTCACCAGCTTCTACATTATTAACACTACTGTATACAAACTACTCAACAATTCTTCATTGACAAAAAATAACTTAATCCCAAGAAAATAAAAAATAATTAAAAAGATAAACCATATTATCTTTTTACACAGACTATTGTGCAGTACGATATTTTTTGATAATATTGCTTTGATTTATGTGCATTATGATTCTTGAGCAGAATGATATTATCTTCATGAATATGCAGAAATAACTGTAGGATCCCAAATAGTGATATTATTTTCATGAATGTAGGATGAAGCTAAACCAACACAGCAAACCTCACAAATTTTTGAAAATGAACAGCTAACAAACTCAGATGAAGAGGGAACAATTCCGAAAAAACTGAGTGAAGCAAATTCTGATTCTGAAGAAATAAATATTGAAACAGATGAGTCAGATGATGTTGAGAAATATGAGATTCAAAACAGACCGAAAAGATAGAAAAAATATTTGTATACTGGAACATACAGATGTAATTTAGATGTTGTGTACAAAGTTATGATGACTGTTAAGGAAAAAATATTCTGTCTTCTGAAGCAAAAAGTTATATCAACAAAGCACCATTCAAAAACTTTTTTGATATGTTTCTCACCAATGGCATAGAATGGCAAAACATACGAGAAAGCGCATCAAATTTAGACCAATGTCTATCACTTAAAAAAGTTAATATTCTATCACAACTAAGAGCATTCTTTAGGTGTTTTAAAAACCAACTCCAACACTGTTCATTTTCTTAGGGAACAAGAGCCATTACTAATATGAAAAAACCTAGAAAAAAATAAAAATAATAACTCACTGTTTATGTATTACATTTGAAACAACAAAATGCACTATATTTGAAACAGTATTATCTAATAGTAGACAATCACATGAACACTATGCCCTCGGCCCAAATAAAAAAGAAAAATAAATTTGCTAAAGGCAATTCATCCTTTTTTTTTCTTTTTTTTTTAAATTTTGCTACTTGAATGTGTAGTCTACGCAGGAAGGGTAGAAATTGCAAAGATATGATACATAATTCATGCATATAATACAAAGACTTATATTCGAACTTCTAAAACATATATGCTTTTATTTTTTCTATATGCTATTTAAATCATTTATATACCTTATGTAAGAACTTCAAATAATGAGAAAAATGATAAATATGTTTAATATGTAGTACTAACTATGATATATAAGTACGACTTAATATGTTATTTAATTCTTTATCATAAAAGATAAATGAATTTATCTTTTTTAGCTCCTGTATACAGTAACATTTTGTACATCAAATTAAAGAACATTAATTCTTTTACAGTGTTTGTTTTGGATCAAATTTACAATAAGAAGGAGCATGGTGTACATTGAACAATTATACCTACTTTGTAACTAGTGCAACTAGATTGAAGATGTTAGAGATAAAAACATATATGCATTTATCATTTGAAATATAACAAATTCTGGTGAATCCAGTATAAGCAGTGGGTATCATGACATTTGGTGGCTAAATAGAAAAAATAAAACATCTAAATTATGTATATATCAAGAAAAAAACAACCAACATTAATCATCGTTAATTTTCAGTAGAACTAAATTGTGAGTCTGGATTCATTTCTGCAATAATTTCACATGCTAATCCCTAACGCAAAAGAAACTATAATGAATTGAACTGGATATTACTACATTTGAAACAACCAAATGCACTATATTTGAAACAGCACTATATAACATTAGACTAATCGCTTGAACAAAATGCAGTATGTACATAACAAAATTCAGTAGAATAATCACTTAAAGAAACGGTACTATGTTACATAAATTTATAACAAGGAACTAATGCAAACAGTACAAAGTAAATACAACAGCAAAAAAAAGATCAAAATCAATAACTTGATTCCCCGTTTTTGCAATGGCAGCTATCAAAATACCACTTCGCCCTTTTAAAAAGGTAGCATCTAAAAACACCATAGGACGACAATAGCTGAATCCAAATATACATGCCTCATACCATACAAAAGCTCTCTCAAATTGATTAATGTCAGAATCCACATCCATACTTGAATAACTATTCGGGTTATTTCTTTCCAACGTCTTCAAATACCAAACTAATTCATTGTAAGATTTCTTTTCATCACCGTAAATATCATTCATAGCCAATTTCTTACCCTTATAAGCAAAATAATAGCTCAGCTCCACATCATAATCTCTTCTAAAACTTTTAATGATATCCTTGGTTTTTTTGGCTCATCACGAATTTGATTGACGATTAAACTTTTCACAAGATCGCTATTAATAGTTGGACTACCAAGCGAACGAAATCAACCACGACAAGTATGAATCAGCTGAATGTTTTAAACAAACAATTGGTCCAATTGCTTCGGTTTGCAAGAAGCATGAATCCTAAAAGGACAACTAGCTATAGCACATCGAACTGTTAATCATTCTTTACAATTCTTAGTATATTGTACTTTAAACCCATTCTTCAAACAATAAGCACTAACCGTTCTATGGAATCCAATGGCAGAATCAAACTGTTGACCAACCCCAGTAAAAAATTCCATATTTGAACTCTTTTTCAACAACTCATGTAAATCCTTTTGTTGAGTTAAACCAAAATCTAAATCATCATCATAATCTAACATATTATTACTTGACTCACCACCAACTACTGAACCAGACTTGCTACTTTCACCAACAAAATTATCCGTAGAATCATTCTTCAAACGTAGAAAAAGTACCAAAAATTCTTCCTTTTTAAACCAAGACAAACACAATACAGCTTGAAGATCACTATCTGTTTCAACCAAGGTAGTCTTTGATTTTCGAATATAAAAAATATCAAAGCATAATGGACTAAAATTATTCCACACCTCGCAAATCCTATTCCTAATAGAAGAAATAGAAGCGTCTAATCCAAAACGAGCACTAAAACAATTGTTATTGAAATCAAACACAACTATAACAGATGAATCACACCTGCAAAAAAAATGTACAAAAAGAAATAACTAGTGAAACTGATCTTAATTAGAAACTAATATCATAAAATCTACATAACAAATCATTTTCTATCCCACTTTTCAAAAAAAGATAAACAATTTATCTTTTACAGATCACAAATCACCAAGAACTAAAGAACAAACAACGTCAACTAATATTATTTCAAATCCAATTTCATACCCAAAGTGAGTACAAACAGAATTGACTGACAAAAATAACTGCTTTGATTGATCAAACCAAATCTAAAGTGATAGTCTAAATACTAAAATCATAATCTAAAGTGAATGATGGAACCAGGCTAAATACACAGTGCTTGTGTTATCAGAATAAAAGAATACCATTCAGAGGCCATTATTCCAACTACGTCTAACAAAACCTTCCTCCAATAAATCAAAACCTCCTCCTCTGATAAGAAATATACAATAACATCATGAACATCATAAAACATTGAATTGACAATGAAAAACACTAAATAAAATCGAGACTCACCAAAGAGCAAGCAATCCAGTGGAGAAAATCAATTAGCCCATCCAAATGAAGAAAATCGCCTCACGATTTGCCACAACTAAAGTCAAATTTGATTTCAGAATGAACCAACGCCTAATTTTTTCCAAAAAAATCAACGAGCGCTTTGATTGTACAAGAAACGATGGCCTAATTTTGCCTAATTTCCACGAGCACTAGATTTCAGAAGATATGAATGTCGTTTGAGAAGATGAAGATGCACGCCACCTAGATATTTGTCCTAAAAAATAATAATTTCAAACCCGTGTCCTAAAAAAAATTAGGCCGTATAATTAGGCCCTTCACACCAATTTCCAATTTTTAATATATATATATTGATATTATAAACATATTTATGTATATATATTATAAATAAAAAAATTATTATTTTGTAGCTATAAATAAGCATATATATTTGGTTCATAATTTAAAAATATATGTATTATATATATATACAAACTATTATTATAATAATATGCATATATATTAATATTATATATATACATATTTATATATATTCAAATAGGTAAATATAAATATATATTTTAAATATTTTCATACACATTAAAATATTTAAACAAAATCAGCATTTACTATACATGTATATAATATTTATATAAGTAACGAGTTTAAATAAATACAAATATTTGGACAACATATGATACATATCGAACGAGCTTGCGTGTTTTTGTGATGTAAATCCAATCATCTGTACACGGGCATGTTATACCATGCACGGGTTTACAAGTTACACATGCACAGACTTACATATACGTGTATGATACATATGTGTATATTTTAATGTATTAAAATATAAATAATATATATATATATATATATATATATAATTTGTAAATTTAAATGAAA
Organism: Allium cepa; assembly: GCA_030765085.1. NCBI lineage: Eukaryota > Viridiplantae > Streptophyta > Magnoliopsida > Asparagales > Amaryllidaceae > Allium > Allium cepa. The sequence goes on along the minus strand of CM060929.1, from coordinate 244,391,128 downwards.
TAAGAGGTTTATTTAAATAAAATTAGACATGTTCTAAATGAAGTAGACTTCATAGTCCCAGTGAAGATCCAATAGGGTAGAAAGATTTGAAATTCGCCCATAATGACTGACCTAGTTCCAACAATGGTATTGGAGTCTAATAGCCTATGTAGTCTAAATTAGTTATGTTAGGTTAACTAATTAAAGCATACCCATATAATAGAGTGCCTAGAAAAGTAGCAGCTACAGTTGAATTTGGATAATTAAGTACACTACCCCACCTGGCTGCTAGCCTGCCCCGAAATGATGAGGTAAACCTAAAAGATCACCCCTAATAGAAATGGCCCAATTTGAATTGTGCCTTGGGCTAATTTCAACATTGATTTAAAATTTTTATATCTAAAGTTTTAATTTAAAACAAGAAAAATATTAGAAATGTTATAATATAAATTTTCAAATTATTTTGAAATTAAAAATATAAGATTTTAAATTTAAAAGTCAAATTTAAAATAAGATATATATATATCATAAAAGTTTTAATATAATAAAATATTTCAAAATGTTTGAAAAATAATATAAATTAATTTCGAATTTTTAAATTTATTAATAAGATTAATAAAATATATTAGTTAAATGGGTTAATTAATTAATAAATATATACATGTATGATATATCATAATATAAGTTAATTAAGTATTTAATTATATATTTGTACATGTATGTATATAAAATGAATTTCGAAATTAATTTAATTTAATTAAAATTATTTAGTTAAATAGATTGGTTAAATATTAATTTATCAAATGATATGTACACATATATAATATACATGTTATACTATAAAGGTTATAGTATATAATAAATACTTAATATTAATATTATATCAAGCTAATATAAAATTGATTAAAATATTAATTAATCAAAATTAATTATATAAGATTTAATTAATATAAAATTATACATAAGACTATTATATAAGCAATATGAAATATAAAAGTTATATAATAATAAAACTTATATAATATGAATGTGTAAATTAAAGGTGGAACATTAAGAAACCCTGATTAGACTTAACGAATGTTACACCATAATTTATACTTAGTACAAGTTACGAATATTCAAAAGGAAAGCTCCTTGGCTTGTAATTCCAAAACCTATTATTTGTTTTCCCCCGAGAGCTTAACCACCAGGATCAATATCCGAGAACCCAAGATCCGAAAGCAAGAGCAAAGACATCGATTAAGATCATGACCATTTTCCAATTAAGAACAACAAGCACAGCCGAGAGCGACGACTACTAAGACTAATGGCATTTCAACAAGTATCAACAATCAATGTCTTAGCCCTGAACCGAGATCAAAGACCAAGATAAACTGAAGGAATCAATGGAACTATATATAAAAGCAATACCTCATCAATCTGCATCAAAGTACTCACAAAAGATGATGACAAGTGTTTGAATCAAAGTCGCCTATAGCAAGCCAGGTCATCAATCCGTGTGAAAGTCCCTACACAATGGGAGAACCTTAAATTTTCTATAAATAGAGGACCACGTGCTACTAAAAGGGGCTGATTGGATATTTTCGGACATTCTAATATTATTCCATATTCCTTACTGTATTTAGAAAGCTTTCCTCAAAAGATCATTAATGAGGGACTTTGTAATAGAAGTACATGTACATCAAATTGAGGAAAAAAAGCTCACGGCAGAACTTTCACAGTGGATGTAAGGATCTCGGTCCCAAACCACTATAAATCTCGTGTCTCTTTACCTTTCAACGCTTACTGTCTGCATAATTTCGATGATCATTCAATTTATTTGCAATCTTTGGAAGCAAAACTCCAAAATCTTTGTAGTTAGTCGGATGAAAAATCTGTCTAACATTTTGACGCTAAAAGGAAGGCTCCCGACCTCTGGTCTTTTCTAATCCTGCTAGCTCAGCATGATTTCAAAAACCTCCTCTCAGAAGAGACCTCGCTCCCCTGCCTAGGATGAAAGAATCGAAGTACTACATACTAATGAAGGAAATCAAACGGATCAAACAAATCCAACTATAAATGAGGAAATTGCTGCCCCAGCCTTCACTGAAAGCGAGTTTTGGCTGTTGATGCTGAAGTTCGTTTCTGACGCAGTATAACACCTTAACAACTACCAAAAAAAGTTCGGAATGCGTTTTCCCTTCAGTCTCAAGAACATAGGGGTAGCATATCAAAGATTAATTAACCAAATGTTCACCAAGCGGATATGCCGAAATATGGACGTATATGTCGATGACATGTTGGTCAAATCCAAACAATCGGAGAATCATGTCTTGGATTTAGCCGAAACGTTCGATGTCCTTCAGAAGTACCAAATGAAGCTAAACCCATAGAAATGTACGTTTGGAATAGAATTTGGAAAATTCCAAGGTTTCATAATAAGTGCTAGAGAAATCAAAATAAATCCGAATCAAATAAAAGCTATAACCAACACGAAGGCTCTAACTAATTGAAAGGAGTTAATGAGTTTGAATAGGAAGGTTGCTGCTTTGAATAGGTTCATAAACCGATCAACGGACAAACGTGTTTCCTTTTTCAACCTTTTACGGGAGCATGTTACTTAAAATCGATGGACGAATGCAAAAAGGCATTCGAAGACCTACAGTAGCCCCCAAGTACTCCCATGGTGTTGTCTAAACCAATAAATGGAGAAACTCTGTTTCTATACTTAGCAGCCTCGGATCAGGCCATAAGTTCAGTCCTGGTAAGAGATGATAATGGAATCCAAAGACCCATGTAATATGTAAGTAAAAGTTTAGATCCAACCGAGAAGCACTACCTAATAATTGAAAAGCTTGCATATAGCTCGGTGTTCACAACTAGAAAGCGTCACCCGTATTTCTAGGCCCATCCTATTAAGGTCCTTATAGATCAACTACTTCGACGAGGTTTCAATAAACCCGAGACCACCAGGATATTAATTAAACGGGCAATGAACTCAGCCAGTATGAGATATCTTATGTGCCTAGGAAAACAACGAAGGGTGAAGTGCTAGCTGACTTCGTTACCGAATTCACTGGTTTCGATGCCTAAACCAGGATAGAAGATAGCAAGGGTAGATAACTCCCTTGGAAACTTTATGTAGATGGAGCCTCAAATGAGCAAGAGGCGGGTGCCAGTTATGTCTTGGTAACCATAGATAATCTTCAGATTTACTCCATGATTAAGCTTGCTTTCTCGGCAACCAATAATGCCATCGAATATGAATCCCCAATCGCTGGATTAAGAATGACAATTTACATCAAAATTTCAGAGATCCGGCTGTATAGTGATTCCCAAATAGTAGTTAAACAAATTCTTGGTCACTACCACACCTAAGACCCTAGTACAACCTTATATGTTAAATAGGTAAAGATGCTACTTTGAGCTTTCGAGAGTAATCATATATAAAACATTCGTAGGGACCAAAATGCTAGGGCCCAATGCCTTAGCAAAATATGCAAGCTCGAAAGATGTAAGACAGTTCAATTTCATTCCAGTCGAGATCTTAGAGAACCAAGCATATAGGTACCGGAGAAAGTGCTAGTCGTAACTCAGGCTCAAGCTGCCCAATGTGAATCTTCAACCCTAGGAATAATGGAGGAAAATAGGATGTCGTCATATATTCGATATTTGAACTAGGATATTCTAACTTTGGATGCCACTAAAGCGAGACGAATCAAATAAAATGCACCAAGGATCTACATCATAGATGGAATTTTCCTATCAGAACGTAGCAGCAAGGGACAACCCACCCATATAGTCGGCCTTTGCTAGGGAAACATAGGGAGGCGAGCTCTAGTGAGGCGACCGAAGTGAGAGTTCAGGGACAACGGGGGCATGCTATCCAAACTATTCCCAAGTATTCTATAGGATGGGATTCTTAACTCTATACTTTCGATGTGTAACTATCTCAGAAGGACAAAAATTGTTGAAAGAAGCCTGTGATGAAATTTTTGGGGACCATTGTGGAGGATAGAAGTTGGCAAAGAAAACAATCAAGCCTTCTATTAGCTGACAGTGAATTAAGATGCATTTGACTATGTAAAGAAATGTTGACAAGTGCCAGTTTTATACAAAGGTGCTGAGAACTCCTCTTAGTGATCTCACCCCAATGGTGAGTCCATGGCCCTTTGATATCTGGAGCATCAATCTCATTGGACCCCTACTAATTGCTAAAGGTGGAGCGAGATATACCATCATAGCAATCGATAACTTTACAAATGAGTTGAGGCAGAACCTTTAGCTACTATAACCTCTCATGAGGTAATGAAGTTTGTGATGAAGAATATTGTATCTAGATTCGACCTTCCATATAAGATCGTTACAGACAATAACACTCAGTTCGAGAGCCAAGAATTTGTAGAGTATTGCTGAGATTATGGTATCATCAAGAGTTTTTCTTCAGTAGCTCATCCACAAGAAAATGGAGTCGTAGAGGTAGCCAACAAAACTATCACACCCTATTTGAAGAAGAGATTGAACAAAGCCAAAGGCAACTGGGAAGATGAATTGCCATTCATTTTGTGAGCATATAGGACAAGCTCCTAAACCTCGACATCACATACTTCTTTCTCCCTTGTTCATGGCTTTGAAGCCATGCTCCATGCTTCCAATTTAGTTAGAAATAACATCTCACTGAAGCTATTATTATAATACATAATAGAATGCAGAACTCCGAGAGAAGTTGTTGGACTTGTTACCTAAACTCAAGGAACAATCTACTTTGAGAACAACAGAGTATAATCGAAGGATGACTCAATACTACAACCAGAGAGTTCGGACCAGAAAATTTAAGAAAGAAGACCTCGTTCTTCGAAAGATAACGCCAACCACAAAGGACCTAGCAGATGGACCTTTCAGTCCGAATTGGGAAGGAACCTAACAATCCATGACATCATCCCTTTAGGAACCTATAGATTAAAGAGGCCAGATGGCAATATAATACCTCGAACTTGGAATGCCAAGCATCTAAAACACTATCACATTAAAAGGTTGCTACCTCAATAGAGATTTTATTGAAAGCTTGAGATAGTGATCAATCCTATAACCATAACTTAGGTATACCACATGAAACTTAAATCTTCTTAAGTATTCAACATTTCCAACATTGCACCATAATGTTTTAGTCGTGATTATTATCGCAATCAAGCAATATCACACAACTTCCAAAAGTATGCTGAAATGTTTAGTCTTAATTATTTTCATGATCAAGCAATATCACGCAACTTCAAAACGAGCATCGAAATATTTTAGTCATGATTATTGTTGTGATCAAGTAATATCATGCAACTTTCAAAAGTACATCAAAACGTTTTAGTTATGGTACTACCCTGATCAAGTAGTGTCCAAGTTTCAAAGCGATGCTTTCGCCTCTAACCAAGTAAATGATTTCACCTCACAGTATTTACTTAGTTTTCACCTCACAACAACTACATATTTTCACCAAGTAAATGATTTTACCTCATGGAAATAACTTAATTTTACCAAGTAAACGATTTCGCCTCACAACAATTACTTAGTTTCGCCAAGTAAATGATTTTGCTTCATGGCAATTACTTAGTTTCACCAAGTAAATGATTTTGCCTCATGAAAGTAATTAGTTTTGCTAAGAAAATGATTTTGCTTCATTGAAATTATTTTGTTTCATAATTGGGTAGATTCTCCAAACTATTAATAAGTTGGGTAGATTCCTAAAAGATTGATAAGATTGGGTAGATTCCCAAAGAGATTATAAAATTGGATAAGTTCCCAAAAAGATTAATAAGTTAGGTTGATTCCCAAAGAGATTTGAAAATTGGGTTGATTTCCAAAAACATTAATAAGTTGGGTAGATTCCCAAAGAGATTAAAAAAATTGGATCCCAAAAGAGTAGTAAGATTGGGTAGATTCTCAAAAAGATTAGAAAATCAGGTAGATTCCCAATATAGTGAGCCATGGTCTAGAAAAACCATGCTTTGAGTAGATCCCCAATAATAGTGCTCCAGGCCGTTCGTGTCGTGCAAAAAGTGAGTCATGGAAGTCGACCATGCTGAATGCACCGACTAAGCTACAACCTACAACCAAAGTGTTGCGCAAAAGAGTGAGCCATGGTTGGATCATGTCATGCGAAGAGCGAGTCATAGTCAAAGTACCATGCATGCTACTGTATAGCGAATCATGTTAGCTACGTGCAAAATATAGGTATTATACCACCACTGGCAGTTTTCTAAAAGCCGATACCCATGTGTGGCCAAGTCTAGACGACTGGAGCGTAGTATTGGAGTTTTTTGGCCTCAAACCACTCATTTCAAGTTCTTTTCCAAAATCCACTAGATGAAGTTAGACTTTAAGTTGTTTCCCAGAATCCTCTAAATGAAGTTAAATTTCAAGTTTTTTTCCGAAGTTCTCCAGACGAGGTTAGATTTCAAGCCATTTTCTGAAATCCTATAGATTATGTTAGGTTTCAAGTCATTTTCTGAAATCCCCTAAATAACGTTAGAATTCAAGTTCTTTTCCAAAACTCTCTAGAGACGTCAGATTTTAAGTTGTTTTTCGAAACCCTCTAGACGAGGTTAGATTTCAAGTTGTTTTCCAAAACACTTGAAATGAAGTTAGATTTCAAGTTGTTTTTCGAAATCTTCTTAATGAGGTTAAATCTCAAGTTGTTTTCTAAATCCTCTAGACTATATGAGGTTAGATTTCATGTTATTTTTTGAAATATTCTAAATGAGGTTAGATTTCAACTTAGTTTCATAAACCCTCTAGATGAGATTAGATTTCAAGTTGTTTTTTTGAAATCCTCTATACGAGGTTAGATTTCAAGTCATTTTCCGAAATCTTTTAGGTGACGTTAGATTTCAAGTTGTTTTCTGAAATCCTCTAGATGGCTTTAGATTTCAACTTTTTTTTTGAAATCCTTTAGATGATGTTAGATTTCAAGTTATTTTTTGAAATTCTTTTGGATGAAATTGAATTTCAAATTAATTTCAAAATCCTTTAAATGAGGATGGATTTCAAAATGTTTTCGAAACAAGGACGGGTCTTCATAAGTTGTCTCGGTAAAGTAACATTGTAGAGAATTCTCAAGATAACTACTTCACACAAAGGCTGGGGTCAACCTTATAACAAGAACGCAACTAATAAGCAGAGTGCTAAGCATGATATGACATCCTTCTTTCCAAAGTCCACTTCATATCAACCATATGTGGTAAACTTTGAAGGGATGTGTTACATCATAATTTATACTTGGTACAAATTACGAATATGCGAAAGAAAAGCTCATTGGCTTGTAATTATGAGACCCATTATTTGTTTTCCACCGAGAGCTTAAGCACCAATATCAATATTCCAGAACCTAAGATCCGAAAGCAAGTGCAATGACGTTGATTAAGATCAAGACCATTGACTAATTAAGAACAACAATCACAGCCGAGAGTGGCAGTTACCGAGGACCAAAGACATTTCAATAAGAATCAACAACTCAGATGGCCCTTGATAGAGATCAACGACCAACATAAATGAAAGGAATCAATAGAACTACATATAAAAGAAATTCGTCATTAATCGTTTCCAAATACTCCCAACAAGATGATGACAAGTGTTTGAATCCAAGCCGCCTATAGCATGCTAGATCATCAATCCGCGTTAAAGACCCTGCACCAATGGAAGAACCTTACTCTATTTTACAAAGTCAACTTCATTCGATTGTTTGGACGCTTATGTACTTATTTGGTCAAGACCGTGTATCGCATTTAATGAGTTTTAAACTAAAAAGCAGTACAATACTATGGATATCTGATACATATACAATTGCATATAAACGTTATATGGTGAACAGTCACAATTTGTAGTGTCTATATTTCGATGAAATTAGTTCATCCGAAATAATCAATTAAAACATAGTGTGAGATTGAATGTTCAATTTTGATTACAGTAAAGGTTCATATTGTGTTAAATGTAACATAAGATCAAAGCTATAAGATAGATATAAGAACTCGGTCGCTGAAACGTCAATTTGATCAGTTTACGGAAAATGCAAAATAATTGATGTCCTTAAATATTGAGGATAATCGAGTGCGCTTTTGTAAAGAGTTCGTTATGGTGTTGTAGTAAGAATATTCTTTTGAGTGGTTCGACCATTTAGAAAGAAAAACAAATGTATAAGAGTAGATGTGATTTATGGTATAGATGGGATGAATAGAGTAAAAGGTCACTTCAGTTTCATAAAGAAATAATGGAAATAAGGATTGTAAAATAATAATTGGTAATTAATATTGGAATAAAAGAATATGATTCCTATTCTAAAATGTATTTTCATACCGAAAATTGTTTTCTATGAGATTTATTTCTTTGAGTTCAAGTTGATCAAAGAACTTTCTGCTGTAAACTAGTTGTAGTATATGAAATAAATAATCAATATTAAATGAATGATGTACTCTGAATTTAGTATGCTGCTATATTATTGGAAAAAATAGTAGAAGTATGCCATTTAGCACATATTGGTTGTATCAAATTATGAAAAAAAATTCGTAAAACATACAGAACATTATTTATGAAATAATGACTATTTTTCCGTATCGATTGAAAATAGAAATAGTTATATTTCAATGTGAATATTATGAATATTCACTATAAAATAAAACTATAATGTAGTATTTAATTTCACAAGAAAAGTAATGCATTTGGAAATACCAAATTATCTAAAATTATTAACAATTATTTTGGAATTATAGGCTAAGCTATAGTTTAAGAAATAAATTTTATTATATGATTATGAATCATATGATACTGGATAATTATATCTCAAATAATTAAGAGCAATGCATCCATTTAGTGGAAGCATCATAAGAGTTGATGAACTCTTCAAATTTATACATATAGATGTATGCAATCATGGTCTATTAATACCAAAATGGTTCCACGTACTTCGTCATATTCACCAATGAGTTATAACATACATGAACATGTGTATTTGATACGCATGTGTAAGTCTATGATAAGCTCATAGAATATAGAACGGAAGTAAAACATGCGACATAAATTATTCGATTTGATTAAATGAGTGATTACATTGGAAAAAGTTCCATATGAACCTACTATGAACAAAGTTTCAGTCTCAGAGATCACTCATTCCTACAATATATGATTTATTAATAAGAAGTAATCAAACTTTGTTTGACAAAGCACAATTAATGGTGAATGAAGTTGAGTTAAAATTCTTTCTATAAGGAGTATACTGAAGAGTGGTACACAAGGTTAAAATTAATATCATCCAAAGAATAATTATACGTATAGGATATTGTATGAATCTTCCCAATAGAATTTTGGAAATGATAGTTATTAGATGACTAATTATGTTGTGAACATAAATATGTTGTTAAATAATGCAAGATCTACTTTATATAAGGCAATTCATAAAATATATAAATGTCGGCTCCATTGCACTGAGAAACGACTGTTGTTTCAAGAAATACCAACTTCGTAGTGAATGAATTTTTTAAAAAATTGCTGGTATAAAAATGAATTTGGATATGACCCAATTACAAAACTAATTACAAGGGATGAAGAAAACTGATTGAACTTAAATGAACACTAATACATTGGAACATCCAATGATTAATCTTGCACATTAAAGAGAACTGTGAGTATCTAGTCAATGTCAAGAATAAATACTTCTCGATTGTTTAATTGAACCATTAAGTGTATCAACTTTCTGATATGGTACAATGCACAAATCCGAAGTATATTACAAGTACATTATCGAAATATGATTTTGATAGAGTATCCAAAAGGATATGATCCTTTTAGCTGCAAATGTGTCTTTAAAAAGAAGTCAAATGTAGTTGGAATATAGTGAACCACATTAATAAGAATAAAAACATGCTCAAGTTAGTTCAAATTTACTCACAAAATTATCGTTTATGTGACTTTGTGTTTTGCTATATATATGCTGAAATAAAAAGGTCTAAATATAGGTTTAGACTAGTCTGTTTACACATAATTACCAAAGTGTCTCGAAGTCGGTGGTAGCGATATTATGTCTGTGAGTTTTCAGAGATAATACAAGAACAGATATGAAAGTTTCATTCAACGAGCATCAAAATTGAACAAATGTTTTGATAAGAATATCAAATAGTTTGATTGTGAATCAAAATGTAGAGGAAGCGTGTGCTCAAAAGAAAGTAAGTTAAAAGGTACGTTGACATTTCTAAATCAAGTAAACAACACACTACTGATTGTTAACGATACATTCATGTTAAAAATTAGCTTTTAGTTGTTTTAATACTCGATGTTAGATTTATAAATGATGTCTTTTATAGTAAGTATAAAAGATATTGCGAATGTTCCAAAACAATATGCTAGTACAACTTATTAAAATGTTTAATACTAACATGTAAGATTGATTCCTTATGCATTGACAATAGGAATTATCATACATGTCATGTTGTCTACGATATCATGATTTGTTTATGTATTTGATACATAAAGTAAATATCAAGTCCGAATTGATATCAATGAATGGTAATTTGAATACTAGAGAATTGTTTATAGAAACAATAAACTCCTCATGAAGGAATGTTCAGACTCTAACTTCATAAACGATATTGAGTATAACGTGTCAATCATAAAGTTCAAGTTAAGAATCTTTGAGTTGAAAATGTTCCAAATGGAAGATATTGTGGCCGGTTCAACGAAAATGCTGAGTACATTGACTTGAATAGCGTCATAATAAAACGAACACACACACACAGATATATATATATAACAAATTCACAAATTTATAACTAAGCCAAAAGTGATTCAAAATGTTGAGAATGCCATAACATCATTAAACGATAACCGTGTCACAATATAGTTCGTAACAAAACTTATAGGTCACTAGAAGTCGAGAGACATACTCCGAATTGTTCAACATGATAAAAAATTATCAGCATCGGGGAGAGTTGATTAATAAAGTAGATGCTTAAAGCATAATAACATACTTATTCACTGAGGGACTGACCCATTTGGTTTTGAGAAAACCGATTAGAGAAGTTGGAATAAGATTTATAATTGACCTTAAGTGTAAGGTGGAGATTGATAGAGTTCGGGGTATGCCCTAGGGGAAATTCGGTAATTTTTTACATATATCTAACTCGATAACAAATCTTGTTCGAAATAAAAGGTATTTTCTTTCTATTATATACTTGATATAATATGTTATATTAATTAATTAATTTAATTAAAAGTATATTTAATAGAAAATCCATAAATTACATTCTTATGATAGTAGTTGTAAAGTGTTGTAACTATGAGTAATTATCACTATGAAAACAAATATACCATTTTAAATGTTCCTAGTCAAGATGCATCGAGATTGAATATCGATGTATCCGTTGAAACTAGAGTATGTAACGCTATCCAAATATTGGACAGTGAAGTACTCATAACTGTTGGGGACATCAAGGGGTTACGTACTGATATTTATTGGATAACTATGGAACGACCCACTCAATAGTTTTATGTTAGTTAATATAACTAAGGTCAAACGGAAAATATCGATGTGTCTAATTTTCACAGTTCTCTCAACTTGAGAATACCGTTGGTCTTTAATATGAAAGCTCCGCTTTAATTATAGTCAATTCATGGCACAACATCCATCGAGTGACTATAGTTGGGTCGAGTGGAAGTATTAGAAGTGAAGCACTATTTAGAAGAGGATTCGTCTCCTCGGTTATATGGGGTTAGCGGCCAACTCAAGTCAACTCAAAGTCTTTGAAAAGAGCATTTCCATTAATAATAATTGTTAGTATTGAACCATGGTCTTTGCGTTGGACTATAGAGTTGAATATGAATGATAATTTAATTTTCACCATTATCAATTTCCACATGCCCAAAGTGATATAGTTCTAACGAAGAGAATTAGTGTAAATAACAGTCACAACCGGGTAACACTTAACAAAGTAAAATTGGATTTTACCGAAACTAAGTAAACGGAAAAATTAGCAGAAATGTCACATCATCTTCTAAGTGACATGTGAACGTTAACATTCGAATAGTTCGACACTAATCGATGACCAAATTTACATGTGATGAGTCACACGACCAAAATGATGAATTCTTTTTTGACCAAACGATTTGATTATTTTATAATTGTTATCAATTAATTAATATTTGTGAAACATTAATTATAAAATTTGATTATGATTTGAGGAAGCATTATTAAACGTATTTGTAATAGTTATAAATATACCAATCGATATATGATAGCAATAAGCGATAAGCGATTAAATTGAATTTAATTAAATAATATCTTCTATAAGCTTAAATGGGATCTTGGCCCATCATGATGGGAAAGATTTTTGGCTAGAATAGGGAGATAAGGTGTAACAACCTAAAATTTTGAACACTTCGCATTTAAATATCTGAATTATTTAAATATTTGTATGTGGGAATTAATGTGAATAAATTGAATCAATAACCTTGTTAACCCCTTTTAAATAATGACTAATGATAAAAAATCATTTTGAAATTTGTTTGCAAAAATAATAGTTCGTAGAAATATTGACAATGTGACCGAAAATCATTTTACTGATAAACGACTTTTTGCTATATTTGAACTCTTTGGAACTTGTATGGTAATATATGAACACATAAATTAAAAGTTAAGAATACTCAAGTTAATAGAAAATTGATTAAGTAAAGTAGGATTAATTAAGGGTACATTGTCCCTTGATTCAAGGCATGGATGGTGGAGGGAATATAGACTTATATTAAGGAGCATGTGCTTGCATTAGAAAGGAGGAAAAGGGGCATCTTTGGCTGGCCAAAATGGGGGTATAGGAGGCCTTTTTGTGTTGCTAAAACATTATCTCATGTTTCATTTAGTTCATATTAATTTCCAAAGTTTTGACAGAAAGAAAATAAATTTCTCCACTTTAATCCTTCAAATCTTCTTCTATCTCTTCCAAACTCTAGTTTAGTTCTTACATCATCTCCACACACCCTTCTAACAACTCAAAGTGGGAGGATTGAAGAAACCAAGCCCAAGAAGGCTCAAGGCCGGGAGAAAATAGAGGAGTTTTAAGGCATGGTCGTAAGCTAGGGTAATGGTAGGAAGTGTTTTGGTGTGCTTGCAAGGTTGGGGTATCCTTGTAATTGTGTTTGGTTTGAAAATAGGTGAGTTATCTCACTATCAAAATATATGTTGTGAAATAATGCTGTTGTGCAAAAATATAAAATGCTACATGAAAAAAATGCATGTTGTCATTTTTGAACCCCTCTTGCTTTTGAAAGACAATGACAACATATATATTTTATAATCTCCCTTATAAACCCTCTAAAACTTGTAACGTGGCCATGACCTTGTGCATACCTGTTTGATAATTTTGTATGTGATGTAAAAGTGTGTGAATGTTTGAGGCGAAAAAGTCACTATAAACACACTTTTAAATCTCCTGTATTTGACATATGTTAAATTTGTTAAAATATGAATATATATATTTGAATGTTCTCCACACATGTTTGGGTGTACTTGACATAAAAGAATTAGTTTGGAAAATTGTGGAAATTGTATAACAAAGTTGTAAAAGTTTGCAGCAAAATAGTCACTATGGATGCACATTGAAATCGCTTTGTGTTCGGCGATTTCTAAGTCAACATTGGAAAAGTAAAAGAACCTTAAGTATAAAAACCGTTGTAGAAACATTAGGTCAAAAATCAATCGTACAAGTATTGGAAACTAGTCGCAAAGTTGTAGCAAAATCGTGTAAAAACAGCCCGGAAACTTTAGATAACATTTCTGAAATTCTGTATTTACTTCTAGAACACCTTTTAACTTTGCGAATTGTTTTGGAGCATTTGTAGAAATGCTATCTTTGTTATTTGAAACTTTAAATTGTGTAAAATGATATTTAAATTAAGTATTTTTCTCTAATCTTTTTAAGGTTGTTTTCTTACATACATTAGAGTGTTTTAAAATTGTTTTCAAGTTTAAATATATTTTGTAATAATTAATTATGAATTTTTAAAATAAGCAGCTCTTAATTAAAACATATTTATTTTGATTTTTCCATTTATTTTAAAATTTATTATTTTTTACATGATATTCTATATAGATAATTACAATATATATTCAAGTAGTTTAAAATTGTTTTAACATATTGTAAGTATTTTAAAAGTGTGTGTGTATATATATGTATAAATTTTAAAAAGTAAGTTAAGTACTTTATAAATGTAGTAAATGAAGTTTTGATTTTAACAGTTAAGTTAAATAAATGGGTTTGTGAAATTAATTAAAAGTGTATTACCTTAATTAATAACTATGGATATGCTTTGATCTTTAAAATTATTGTTTTTAAGTTGATGATAAGTATAAATATGGTTTGGGTTGTAGTAAATAATGTTTTAGTAACATTTGTTTTTAACCCTTACTATTAATTATGCTTAGGAATATAATTAGATATTCAATAATGATTATTTTAAAGATAATTATGAGTAAATGATTTTGAGTTATAGTGACATTGTTTGGGTAATAAATTTTTTTAACCCTTAAATGGAATTAAATCTTTAAAAAGCAAGTTTTAAAGAAAATAGTTAAGTGTGAAATGGCAGTGACAAATGTTTGAGTAACTCTTATTTTTAACCCTTAAGTATATAATTAAATATTTAATAATGGAATTTTAAAAGGTAATAACAAGTATGGGATCTTTTATAAAAAGATAGAAATAGTACAAGTTTAATTTATAAAACATAAGGGGTTTAAAATAGTAAATGTTTAAGTAACATTTGTTTTTAGCCTCTTTGATTATATTTTAAAGTAAGTAAAATCTTGTTAATGATTTGTGAATATACATATACCATTTAAGATAAGTATATGGATACCTTTTGAAGTATAGAAAAGAGTATACATGAATAGTAAAATACACGAATAGTGGATTACAAGTAATCTTTTATAAAGGGAAATCAAATTTACAAAAAATTAATTAAATATGTGAAGTCTAATTAATAAATGAGTTTAACTAATAATGGTGTTTAATTAAATAGGTTAAGTTTTAATTTAATAGAAGTTTAATTTATCAAGTTAAGATTTAATTTATAAGAAGTTTAATTAAATAAAAGAAGTTTAATTAATAAAGGAAAGAAGTTTTAATTAACAATGAAATTTTAATAAAATGGAAAAAATGTATTAGATAAAAAGGTTTTTACGAAAAAATAATAATTAACAAAAAGATTAATTAAATAAAAAGGAGATTAAATTTCGTTCATGTGACTTGATCATACTTTGTGTGTTACTAGTGTATGGAATATATTCAGTGGTGTGTTTAGCACTAAAAGCCAACAAAGTAGACTTGATTCTATCTGTGAGAGTTACGAATGATGATTCGAGTAGGGTGTAGAAGCAGTGATGCTCTAATCTACCGGGTTTCATCCTTGACCGAGGGGTAGTAAAAGTTGAAAAGGTTGGAAACGTGATAAGTATACGAGACTTGGTTTCCATATGCGATCGTTTCATTATTGTTTAATATGCCAAATTAACTTAAGAAGTATTGAAAGCTTCACGGCTTCATATGCTTTGAGAATCCTCGGTGAGGAGTATTCGTATGAAAGTCTCTACCTTTCGCTTACCTTTTAAAGAACTGGAATTGAGTTAAGCGGAAATTCATCGATTCGGTCTTAAGGAGACCGGGATCGGTAAACGTTCTACTTATCGAAAACCACATCAAAAATGAGATAATTGTTCTATCTCTTAGAAGTGGACCTATTCAAGATGTTGGAATCCATTTGGGGTTCCTGATTATTTAAGTGATGATGGCTTCTGTATTGAGATGCTTAACATGATAAAGACAGAGTAGGATGCACAATCCCAAGTTTGGCTATCCCAAAAAAGGAGGTAGGTGACCAACTCCATATCTAGAGTATACTTTCGATATATTACGCATGGGGAGTTAATGGTACTTGGTTCATGTGTTAGGGCATGGGATAATTTTTATTACCTTATGGATATTTTATCTAGAGATATACAATGCTCGGCAGGCGACTTCTGATTCTTGTCATGGAGATTGGTCTCGATTTACTTACAAGTTTTACTAAGGATGTCTCCATGAAAAATCCATTATGCGAACTCGCCTTAGCGGTTTTATTTATACCTATATATTGTTGTGGTGTGATCATGGCAAGCATTACGGCTATTTTCTTATTTATATACTTCACCCTAGACCATATTTATTATATACCTTATGTACTTATTAGATGGTGGTTCTTTTGAGGAAATAACCATTATGGCATTCCGTGCAGTCTCAAAAGTATTGTTATAGTTGGTCGCGTATTTCTTGGGTTTCTCATACGATATTATCCGACTCATGGTTTTATTCTTCCATTATCCCTCAAGTGCTCTTACGAGCAATTTTAAGGAAGGTAGTTTTTCGTTGATGTCCATTGAGCTCCTGGTAAGGAGTTGGATGTTACCTACCATAGTATTTATTTTCGCTGCATTACTTTATGTATATATTTCAGCAGTTGTAAGGAAAAACTATTATAACTATCTAGGCTGATGATAGCACTCTGATTAGTAACTATGAAATGTTATGTATATTAGAGTAGCTCAGTGTTATCTTTTGATATTATATGTTATCATTCTGCTTGTAAGACTCTGTTGTATTTGTTCCTCTCTTTCTTGTTCGTTTTCTTTTCTTCTTTTTCTTTATCCTAGCATTCTATATTTTTGGCACTTGGATGCTCAACAAGTGAATACCGTGGATACATTAGTATAAACATTCGAGTGTCGAAAAGTCGGTCGTCGCATAAGAGTCGGCTTAATTAGGGTAGAGTTGTTAGTTTTTTAAGGGCTTGGATTAAGGGAGAATTGGTATGACATATGATCCACTATTTAAACACCTCTAACCTTAATTGCAAATACCTTTTCTGCTACCACTCCTTCCTTCCATTGCTGGCTGACTTCATTCCTTAAGTGCCATATCATAACAAGCTCAAATCAATTCAAAGTCGAATACTATTCAATGGTCAAAGTTCAACTGTTCAAGGATTAGCAGTTTGCTGAATCGTAAAGCTTATAGGATGAGAGAGTCCATCATTACAAGGTGTGCTACAAGCCATTGATACTAAGGTATATTATTCATTGTATTATAGCGTATAATTTTTGATTAATATTTCATTATATATATTATTATTATATTGTTAGTTAAGTGAGATTCTTATACGTAATGCTATTGTCACAATCCAGATTAGTCACATGTACGTATTCATCTAAAAAAAACAATTTTTTTACATATATGTCAGACATGTACAGTCGAATTTTTAAATATAATAATATTATTATTTTACATACATATACATATACCTTTTAATTAATTACATATATGGTTCATATTTAATTATAATATCATTGTATAATAATTATTGATCTTATAATTTTATACACGAATATTTATAGCAATAATAATTTTTGACAGCTACAAAATATTTTTTATAATTATATATTATTATATAATATAATTTAAATCAATATACTATCGAAATAAATCATATAAAATAAAATATGTTTCAAAACTTACTTTCTAAATTTTATAAAACTATTTTATCATAAGAAAAGCTCTAGGAAACAAAATGAAAATGAAAATATCAATTTATCTATTTTTAAAAATTATTACCATTAACGGTCAAAAACAATTAATTAATAGAAATATATTTTGTTCAAAAAAAATTACGGAAAATTTTCTCAAACTTCAAAATATCATATGATATTTTCTGGAAATTTAATATTTAAATAAAGTATTTCATAAATATTTTTTATTAATATTTTTTCTATTTTAAAATAAAAATCAATTTATATATTTTCAAGTAAAAAATCAATTAATATATTTATATATTAAATAATAAAAGTCATTAACAAAATTTTATAGTGTTGTACTTACGATCTGAAATCATAAAAATAACTATTTTGTAAATATAAATATATATATATATATATTATAAACATGTTTATGTGTGTGTGTATTATAAAACGAAAAAAATTATTATTTTGTCATTATATATATAGTTCATAATTTAAAAATATTATGTGTGTGTGTATATATATATATATATATATATATTCTTTTAACACATTATAATAATATGCGCACACACATGTATGTGCATTTATATATTAATAATATTATGTGTATGTGTGTGTGTATATAAATAAATTTCTATATATTCATATGATAAATATAAATATATATTTAAATATTTTCATATACATAAATTATTTTAAATTTTTTTACAGAGACATACACACACATGTATGTATATATATATAATATTTATATACGAAACAAGTTTAAATACATACATACATATTTTTTAAAAAAAACCCTACTCCAGGGAGTAGTGCCAGGGGATACAAATGACTTACCACAGCCGGCCCTCCTTTTTAGCCAACCCAACATAGAGCATCAATCCCCCAAGCATTTTTGCTTTTTCGATTGATTACCACTCCACTTCTTTAGGGTTACAAAGGCCAACTTGTTAGAACTCGAACCCACGACCTCAAGGAAATATATACATATATTTGAACAACTACAACACTTATCAGATGAGCCAAGTTATCCATTGCGATGTTAATCCCAACATCTATACATGGCATGTTATACCTTGCATGGACTTACATGTTATACATGCACACACATAAATGTATATGATATATATTTATATGCATTAAAATCTAAATTGAATAAAAATGTTTAAAATTTAAATAAAATAAGAGATTTTATTTATGTAAAATTTAGAAATGTTCTATATAAATTATACTTCACACACCCAATAAAGATCCAATAGGATATAAAAATTGAAATTCACCAATAACTTCTATTCTTGGCTAGCCTAGTTCCAACAAAAGGCTTGTGGATAGAATCAAAGGTAGAATACGAGGGCATAAATCAAAATTACTTAGCCTAGCTGGGAGGTTGGAATCGGTTAAGTCTACGATTTACCCTATAGTTCAATATAGGTTACACTATTTTGACCTATCAATAGAAACTTTAAAGAATATTGAGCAGTTAATACTTAATCTTTTATGGAAAGGAAAGCTAAGTAAAATGCTGTGGGAGGAAAGTTGTAAACGAAAGGAAGGAGGACTTGGGTTGAGACAACTAGAGGACATTAGCACATATATGACTATTAAAAGAATCTAGAAATTATTCGTGGAGAGGGGATTCGAGCATTATGGATAAGAAAGAATTACCTAAAAATCAAGTGGTTTTGGGATATTAGTGTTAAGCAGGACGATTCAAAGCATATGGAAAAATTTGTTAAGTAAGAGAAGCGAGGCATTAAAGTGTGCGAAGAGGAGAATTGTTGATAGATAAAAAACTTCTCTATGGTACGATCCTTGGATCAAAAGAGGGAATTTAGCTAACAAGCTCGGGTATGAGATAATGGAGAGAGTGGGAGGTGAAGAAATGATGCTTAAAGAAATCATGGTGAATGACGAATGAAGGTTGGATAGAGTCGGTTTTTTGGGTCGGTTAAGAGGTGAAGTGTCGAAAGAAAAAGTTCAACAATAAAAAAGAATACTACTGGGCATGGTCATGCTGCAAAAATGGTAAGTATTGTTTCAAATTTATTTGGGAAAACATCTGCATCATATATATAATGCTCCACATGCATAATTCATTTGTCACAAAATTCAGATCCCCTAAATGGCAGTATGCGTGTAAAAGATCATGAGTAATCACCTACCAACAAAGAAAAAACTTGACCAAAAGGGGCTTAATATAGATAAAACCCGTGAAATTTGTAAACAATACAACAAAATTGGAATATAGTAAATAATTGGAGTGTATGCATGCTTCCTGGCAAGTGATGGGTGATGAAATTATAATCGATTCTTCGGGAGGAGAAGATACAAAGGTCTAGAAGAAGACGAAACTGCCTTGTGTTCAAATCTGATAGTGATAGTGGAGAAGCATCTTGTAGAAAGCAATTTGATGCAAAAAGACATATGTTTTAGTGGATGATAAGCATAGAAGTTCGGTTAAGTTTCTAAATCCGCCATCAATGGCAATAATTTAGTTTGGGGAGATTTGCTAACACACGTGATTGAGCTCTAGGATTGGGGTTGAATGTTATGCGGTGTTAGGCAGGATAGCGTTTACTCCCTGACGAGTCGTGGATTGTAAATAACCTGTATATATATTTTGCTTTATAAATATGGTTTAAGTTAAAGTAATAAAGTTTGAAGAACCAAATTCAAAAAAAAACATCATTACATGAGATAAACCCAACAATATATTTTTTGCTATTATTTAATTTTATAAAAGGAAATTCTAATTTATTTAGAGTATAATCCATTAAGTCAAGTATGAGCTATTTGATAACAACTTATTTTGGAACTCCTTAAAAGAAGTTTTGAATAGTAATTTTTGACTCATTTCAAATAATGATTTATAATAGAAGAGTTTGGATATAGTTTGACTACTAAATAGAAATATTTGATCAAAATTGCGAATGAAATTGCTTTATAAGTCACAAGCAACAAATAGTTGGTTCTCAAATTTCTACTTATTATCTACTTTTACAGGCCACTAATAAAAAATTCTTGAATATCAATGTAACAACCCGCATATTTATCGATTTTTATATTTAAATATTTTATTTAAATATTTTGTCGATACTCGAAATTTAGTCCGAAAAGCTACTTATTGCATATGGTCGAATTAGGACTCGGGACCACTCCCATTGAGTTTAAAATGCCGTTTGCGACCTTTTTGAGTATAAGCTTCGATATGTTTGGAGTAAGTTGATTTTTGCTACCTTTTCACTTTGGGTTTGGGTTCAGCCCTATGTTTAACTTATACTCAAATCTGAGCCACTCCTCCCCATTCACCCTCACTTTCTCCTCTTTTCAGTTATAAAGCATCAATGGTAGGAGAGATGGGAAATTAAAACTCCAAAACCCTAGTTTTCTTTTGCAAATCAAACTCTAGCTCCAAACTAATAGAAGAACCCATTGGTAAGCTTCTCTTCTTCTTCTCCAACTCTTTCTCTTATCAATTTCAGAAATTCCTAAACCTAACTTTGGGAATGTTCTTCTTTTAAAGCTTAGAATCAAGCTTCTTGAGTTGAATTTGAAGAGTGGTTGATTCTCCTTTGCTTTCAAGCTTCTTCTTCAATCGTTTGGGTTAAAAGGTGAGATTTTTATCTCACATCTATGCTTATATTTATCTTCGATTGTTAGGTATGAATTCGTAACACTTATTCGTGTGCAATTGCTTTTGGTTTGGATTGATTTGGTGAATATTCCAATTTTTAGTGTTTTGGGTTCAAATCCTTAAAAATCATAGCTTTGATGTTCAAATGCGTTTTTGGTGATGCATCGAGGAGCCAATAGGATCGGGTAGCCGTTGGGAATAATTCCCTATCGTCCATGCTCGTTCGGTTGCGAATTGGTGGAGTTTGCACTTCAATTAAATGGGTTTTAATTTGCAGAACATCAGGGTCGGCCGACCGAACCACTGGGCCGGTCGACCGACCTGCTACTAAGGTGCATAGGCACCTTTCTGTCTATGGTCCGGTCGACTGGCTACAGGGCTCAGCCGACCGACCTGCTCCCCGAGATTTTTTTGGAACTGGGTCCGGTCGACCGAGCTCTGTAGCCGGCCGACCGACCTGTTGCAATTTTGCCTATTTTGCCTAGTTGCTTGAATTTCCAACTTTAATCGATTCGTGTTGTTTCCTATTTGTTGTTATCATTTATTATGACTTTGATGACTCCTTTTTAGGGATTTTTGAATATCCATTTCGATGGATTCTTTATCGGTTTCGTTGGATTTTTATTCACATCTTCGTATGTGAATTTTAGTGATTGATTGTTCATACAATCTTCTTCGTGATTTGTCACTTTAAAAATATAAAGGTTTCTCTACTAGTAGTAAATATCAAAACTCTTTCATCAAAACGATTTCAACACTATTTTATTACAAAACTCGTTCTCTTAAACCGTTTTCCAATCTATTAGTGTATGTATACAAACCTTTACCTCTCTCGTATGAGAAATCTAATTAAACGGCTTAGTAAAACGAGTGGTATGAAACGCTTGCGTTTACTTCGTCGGTTAATTCTTGGACTTGTTCGATTGAATCTCTTGTGACAATTTTATAGTGGAGATCTACAGTTTGTTCATAAATATTTAAGTTAAGCAAGTGGTTATGGGACATGAAGCTAAACTCATATATTTACTAGCTTAATGTAATTGACACTTCTCGTTGATCATGACGATCATCTTTGTGATTTAGACTAGCAATGTGCGATGTCTCTTTGTCTGCGAGGGAGACTAAACCCCGTTTTGTGGAGTTTCGACTCAAATTGGTGGGGTATCAACCCATGGTCTTTGGGCCGTTTGTGGAGCTTCGGCTCAATTTGTGATGGTTAGCAACCATGGAATTAGCGTTCCGTTTGTGATACACATGTTGGTGAGCTTTATGCTCCCGTTTGTGATAGGCCTCCTCCCCCCTTTTTGTGATTTCTGGATTTCTTGAGATGATTTCTAGAATTTGTGTTTCACCAATTTTCGTGATTTCCATTGATAAGTTTTATCAATATTTGTGCATTGGTGAATTTGTGTGTCATCGACTTTTGTGATTGACATTGATATAATCGTCAATATTTATGGTTTGGTGAACGAAATAAGGAGTATGACATTTCTTTGATTCTTGTGTGGATTTGGTGATATTGATTAATCTCTTGTTGATTTTCAATTACTTATATATATCACAGCTTGGCATTGTGATTATTATGTGTTTAGTCATATCTCTTATTCTATATCGTTTCATCTGATATTTATAGTTAGACTGATCCGTTTATTATTTTCTTATTAAATAATACTCGGGTCAGACCGAGATGTTACAGGTGCTTCAGCTTGACTTCTCACTTGGGATTGATTTCTCTGACTTTTGGCTAACTACTTAGATTAGTAGTTATTTTGTTGTATACACTTGAGATATGGACTCATAGTTGTATTCTTTCGTATAGCACATGTTGCTATTCTTTTGTATTATTGTGGATCTTTTTGACCACTACTCTGATGAACACTTTTATGTGTTATAGATATTCATATCTATTTCCGCCCCTGTGATATGAATTATCTGTGATATAATTTGTGTTATGCTTATTTCTATATTTGTTTCCGAAGATTATTATAGCCACTGTGTAGTAGCTTTGTGTTTGTATCGGTATGTCGGATTTCCTCTTGAAATAAAATGCATGTTATACTATCTGACCTATCGTTGCTCGCGCAAAGCAATTACACGGATGGTCGCTCCTCAACAGCCTTATTCTCCGTGCTAGTTGACAACATTACACCGTAGTGTTCTTGGCTAGCGTGGGTATAGAGGTGGGGCATCACAATCAAAATCGAAATAAGTTACTTATAAGTAGTTTTCACTACTTTTAAGGAGTTGCCCAACATGCTCTAAACAGAACTAAGTATGTTCGATTGGATGTTTCTGTTTTGTTTTTAAGAAAAGCGGTTTTATTAAATTTAGTGTTTTGATTCATTGAATACTTATATGACAATGCTAGTCTTACTTTTGACATTGTAAGATTTCTTACAAGAGAAGAATGGTTTATGTGGAACTCAAAACACACATAGAGTTCTCTCTTATATGTGATATTGCTTTCTCATTTATAAATAGGATTAGCAATGATCTACTTATATCAGTAGGTTCCAACTCAACCTCACATTTTCATTCCCCTATACCTATGTACCCTAACCCTAACATTAGTTTTTAAGTACAAATGAACCAGATATGCAATGTAATCAGTTGATAAAGCCAACTTATGTATCATGTATCAATCATTTAATTGGTAGAATCATATCAATCTTTTAATGGTAGAATCGCTACATGATATGTTATGTACAAACAAAGAAGAAGAGACACGACTAAACAGTATCACTTTAAGATGGCAAAGGTTTCAAAAGCAACGCTTGGTTTTTTGTTTTTTACTTTTTGTCACATGACTGGAGATAAGAATGAGTTGTAAAATCTTGTATTACAACAAAGGGGGAAAATAAATAAGAAAAAGTAATCTACCAGCGCATTTTGCAATTTTGTATGTTAAAATCATGCTCCCTTTTTCCATCACTTTGCAATAAGAAAAGGAAATAAGGAAAAATAATCATTTTTAATTTTATATGTTACAATCATGTTTTCGTTTTTCATCACTTTCTCCTCTTCCATGCATTTTGCAATACACAAAACATAAAACTCATTTTCAAACTAAACACTATCAGAGCATTCGAATATGATTTTGTTTGGCATATATTTTATATGCACTTATTTTATTGTTTTACACATACGACTGGACCATAATATCCACGAATAGTGATATTGCGCTTCAACGAAGAAATTAAAGCACATAAACTCCTTTTAGATTACGTCTACAACTCGAAAAATGCAATCAACTCCAAACCCGTGTTTAATACACGTAAGAGCGTTTTCAACAGTTTCAGCATTTTTTAAATATCAGAGCAAAAAATGAGAGAAAAGATAAATAACCTTGTACGGACATCTAGCGTAAACGCTCACCAAATGAGCGTCGAAAATTTAAGCTGGCATTAAAGGACGCATAGCGTTGAAATTCATAAAATAAGTACTTGAAACTCAAATGTTCATTGAATGAACCTCCATTAATGCACCGTCGAATTAAATTTCTATAAATCGGGACATCTATCAAACAGACTTCCAATAACGTACATAATGACTGTTCAATTTTAGTTTAGCTTTTTTGGTTGAAAATTGAATATTAGTTGGTAACCATTCTCTTGCAACATGGAAGTTGAATGTTCGGCCTGAATTTCGCGCTGTTGGAGACCCAATTAAGCCAGAAAATATGATAAGATTTAATCCAATTCAGAGTAGCATCCAAACAATTGTAACATCCTTCACATATTTACACTCGTGCATTATGCATGTGGACGAAAAAAAGATATCATGCCACCTCGTCAGTAAATATTAGATACAAAATGGGTGATATCACCAATGTCTCAAACGATGCTCTTGAAGAATACGGGTGGATTTAACACGGCGTTAAATGTTGGCTGTGTATGACATGATTCCAAATTCGCGGGTTAAGCAATCGATATCTGGACTACCATCATATTGGATTGAATTTTATCATCCATGAGCCTCATCCATCTCTCCAATGGATCATGGACTGGGCCTGATAGCTCTAGTGGGGTTAAATGCTAAAATACCTAAATTCGATCAAATCAGCTTCTCTTACAGGGATATGTGTTCGGTAAATCAAAGACAATCAGTAAAAGCTTTAACATTGGTAGAAAATATATTAACATGTAATGTGCATAGCAATAACAATATAAACATATTTCATAGTTTTTTTTCGAATTTTAATATTTCATTTGTACTTGATCAATAGATAAATACTTAATCAATAAAATCAATTTTTAATGATGTTTTTTTTAGTGTAAAATTTAAACAGTATATAAAAACCAAAAAAATAAACAAAATAGAAAACGCCGAAGAACGTTAAAGATATTGTCTTTAACGTATCGCTTGAAATTGTTCAAATCTCGTACCTATATATTTCAAATTCAAAATTCAAATTATAATTCAAAACCAATTACTTTAAATTCAAAGTAATTGGTTTTGATTTTGTAATTTTTGGAATTCAAATTTTAAAACATGAGATCAAAATTTAAGAGTTCTAATTCACAGAGACAAAATTCAAAATATCAAATTCTCTTATTTAAGAGTTTCAATTTCAAAATTCAAGTTCAAAATTTTGGAAGAATGTATTTTATGAAATTCAAGTTCTCAAAATTTCAAGTTCACAATTCAAATTTTATTTTCTGATGAAAAAATTCAACTTAAATATTTCATAGTTTGTTTCAGAATTTTATATTTCATTTGTATCCAAAGATAAATAATTAATAAAATCGATTTTTAATGATGTTTGTTTGGTGTAGGCTTATAAAATTTAAAAAGTATGGATAAACCAAAAAAACAAAAATAACACCCAAGAACGTTAAAGATATCGTCATTAACATATCACTTGAAATTGCTCTAACCTCGTACCTATAGATGTGAAATTCAAAATTCAAATTCAAAAATCAAACCTTTAAAATAGAAATTATCAATTTTGAATTTGGAAAATTTGAAATTAAAATTTTAAAACATGAAATCAAAATTAAAGAGCTTTAATTCACAAAGATAAAATTCAAAATATCTAGTTCTTTTATTTAAGAGTTTCAATGTCAAAATTCAAGTTCAAAATTTTGGAAGTATGCATTTTATAAAATTCGAGTTCTCAAAATTTCAAGTTCAGAATTCAAATTTCCTTTTTTGACGAAAAATTCAACTTAAATGCGTCTGCCGGGAGTCGAACCCGGATCTATTGCTTGGAAGGCAATTATCCTAACCGTTGGACTACAAACGCCTTTTGATTAAAATTGAAAATTCATATAATTTCATATAGAATTTTCCTTTTCTAACATTGGTCTACCAAATGGTTTTTTTCACTTTTCAACATTTTCAAATTTTGAAATAAATTCAAATATGAATTTTAAGGTTCAGTTTCAAATTCCAGTTCAAAATTTTCATTTAAAGAAGCGTCATTTAAAAACTCAAGCCTTGTGTTTTTCAAATTTTCAAATTCAAGTTTCATATTTAAAATTTTATTTCCAAATTCAAATCTAAAATTTAAAAAAAAAACTTCCACGGATTATTATTTTTTGTTTTAAAATCAATCAAAATTTACAACAAAAAGTTTCTTTTTTGAAATATGCAACCGAACAACAGGTTTTCTTTTTTTGTGTGGTTGTATTAGTAACTTTAACATAGTATTTATGCCGCTGGTATGGAAAAAGGGAAAGAAAAAAAATAATATTCTACCACTTATATCTAACAATGGAACCATTTCAAAAAAAAACAATTTAAATGATTTTTCATCCGCGCTAGCAAAGTCATACATGCTATATGAGTGAGTGTCGGTCATTTTAACTTTTGATGATGATGTTTCCTGATAATGTGAACGATGATATCCTCGTATAACATGCAACTTTCGTTCCATATCCAAATATAGTAGATGTGCACAAAAGGATGTGTTCAATGTACTAAGTTTGTTAATGGATAATTGAAACCTGAAATCTGTCCACATCCGTGTTCAAAAAGCAGATAGATATCTGCTCTCCGAAAAAAGTGATACGAATGCGGATATAAGGCATCCGCATTTGAGAATTATTCGTTCGGGTTTTGTCAATATTATAGTTAAATTACGTGTATTTCAGTAAAATGAAAGATATTTATTATCTTATTACATGTTAATATTTTACATAGTATATGCACTAGATACATATTAACTACTCAAAACTATTTAATATCATCATATTTGTTTATTTTTCTCGCTTTTATAACCAACAATATTAATAAAATATTATGTTGAACCAAGATTTTTTTTTGATTAATTGATCGTTGGTGGATAGTATAAGATGCAGAATTTCGATGATCGAAAATGATTTTGAATATAGATATGACACTGTTCACATTTGAAAGTACTCATTGACAATGCCTATAACGTACTTATAGTGCACATACATACATAGTGCTTAATGCAATCAAAATAATTTATTCTATGAAAGCAATCATTTAGAAACATATTAAAGATATATACACACACTATATTATTAATAATGAGTAAACTTTCGCAATTTTGTAAAGGAGGCGTTCAGTACTGCCAAACGTATTCAAAACTTGGAACACCCAAAACTTGGAACACCCTGCATTTTCCAGCACGCATTTTCTCATCCATCATTCCCAGTTTTCAACCTATGACTAAATTTGTTTTTGCACTTACCTAAATTATTCCCGCACTTTATAACCATAAACATACCCAAATGTGGATGAAAAAAATGTCTTACCTGACATGAAGCATGGATTTACCTTTATACCCCTACCCATAAGAAACATTGCTATCGGTAGTGGGTACACCCAGCTCGGTTCATTTTGCTCCTTTTGATAACTTAGCACTTCACCTAACATGTGAATTCCATCGGTGCCTTCTTCTGACTATGTAAAATGTTATAGCTATTGGTTTCAGATCTATAGTCATTCATGTCCATTTTAGTATATTTTTAGTGTAGAAATCGATTTTTCAATTCGAGATTTCTTTGTTGGATTGATAAATTGCAATTAGGGCTACTATGGTAACCGTAAATTTACCATTACATATCATTACCGTCAATCGGTTATCATTTTTGAGTGAAATCGTTATACCAGTTTAATCGGTATGATAACGGTAAATTTACCATTTTCTACAATAAATCATCGGCAACATTTCTTCAATACCTGTGGCAACGGTAATTTTACCGGTCAATTTATAATATATGTATATATATATAACATGCTTTATTATAGGCATTTAAGACCAAACAAATAATTAAATTTAGTTTATTAATCAGGTGAATAATATTAAATACACTCGTTTCTTTCTCATTTGTGTCTTTTATTAGGTAATATTATAAATTATATAATGAAGCACTGTTGTGGTGTGAATAGACCTGTCAACGGATACTTTCGGATGCGGATAGTGACATATCTGCATCTGCAACTGAAATAATTTTCGAATATCGGATATCCGCATCCGCGGACACAGACAAATATCAGATAATTATACTATCCGCCAACGACTGATAAATCAAGAAATACAAATATAAATTTTAAGTTTAACATACATTTTTTTCAATCCAATTGATTATAAAAGTGTTAAATATAAACAAATATGACGATAATAAATAATTTTGAGCAGTTAATAAGCATTAAGTGCGTATAATATAAACTACTAACTTAATAAAACAATAAATAAATATTTTTCATTATGTTAAAATACACATAATTTATACTATAATCTTGACAAAGACCGGACGGATAATTTTTGAATGCGGACGTCTTCGTATCCGCATCCGCATCGGTTTTTTTGGATATCGGATATTATCCGCTTTTCGGATACGAATGGGGATTTCAGATTTTTCGGGTATCCATTGACAGCCCTAGGTGTGAATACATGTTATGTTACTAACCCTTTTTAGACAAACGGTAATTTACCATTACCGGTGTAACGACTACCAGATTATTGGTATATCAGTCTTCGGTATACAAGCCTACCGGTAACGGTGACGATAAGTAATTTTCGCTTACCGGTAAAAATGGTATGGTAACGGTTTTTGTGAAATAACAGTAATAATTATCATAACAACCCTAATTACAATGATCCCGACCTCTCTAATATTTCTCGCTATGAAATCTTCACTCCGCTGCTAGTGAAGGCTCCCCTAGTTTCTTATTCTCCACTTTGCAACTACAGATAGATTTTTCCCCAACAAAATTGCAATCAGTTTTCCTTGTAATATATGGTTTGATGTTAATTTTCATCACACATTCTAGTTATTTACCTATGATTGATTCCTTTTATTCTTGAATTTTCGACACGTATTGTTTTCACAATAATTACTATTTTTTGATTGAACTAGACTACCAAGTACTTTGTTGCAAAGATTAAGAGTTGAATCAAGTTATATTTCCCTTAAAAATTAGGTTAAACAAATTTTCCATTGCGAAGCTAGGCCAGAAAAGCATTGATTCTTCTAAGTCGCTTCACATAAATCCAATTCACACAAAGTCGCATGGTTTTGATAATATATGTGTCGTTTTAGTAGCTAGTGATATATAAACCATTTGGTTGATATATTCTAAAGATCTTCATACTGGGCATATCTATGTTAACACTCACGGTTCCAGAATTATCTCAAAGTTATTTTTCAGATTAATAATAGTAATTCATTTCAATGATTGTTATTTATGAAAATTTTCACTTTTGGTTATGAAAATTACTTTCCATTAAGATGGCTTGACAACACTTTGTAAGAAATATAAGCAAACCCAACGTGAGTATTTTCTTTTCTTCTGACAATGATATGATTTATAGTCTTCCAATCGTTTTTAAGTATTAAATTTGCTGCCAAGTGTAGATAATATTTAAATGAAAAAAAGGTCAATTTTAGTTACATAGCATTAGTGCAGTGATCACTTCCAGACTGAGACACCTTATATGTTTTCCTGTTCCCATTACTTGCATGCACGTTTGAAATGGAAGATTTTAGGACAATTGGCTTAAGAAAAGTTATATTGGAATTCCTAACAGCAAAATGAATAAAACATACATAAGTCACACATCGCCAAAATTGTTAAAGTTATACTAGTTTATATATGGCTTTGCAATGAAGGGGTTGGGGCCTGAGGCACCCAAATGTTTACTTCGTTGTGAGGAGGGAGATCATGCATCACCACCACGTGCGCGCCGCCGCCGCCATCCGTCCGACCCGAGCTAGGCTCGACCTAATTTTACTGCAAAACTGGGCCGGGTTTTTTAACAGTTGCAGGCTATACGAACAGACGCGACTGTTCATAAGCGGACGCGGATTAACTGAGGAGGTGCGAATTCTGAAGCGGGCACAAACCGTTAGACACGAGCGGGTGCGACCTGAATTTCGAAATAAAAATCCAAAATTCAAATTCAAAAATCATACCTTTAAAATAGAAATTATCAATTTTGAATTCGTAAATTTTGAGATTGAAATTTTAAAACACGAAATCAAAATTAAAGAGCTTTAATTCACAAAGATAAAATTTAAAATATCTAATTCTCTTATTTAAGAGTTTCAATGTCAAAATTCAAGTTCAAAATTTTGGAAGTATGCATTTTATGAAATTTGAGTTCTCAAAATTTCAAGTTCAAAATTCAAATTTTCTTTTTTGATGAAAAATTCAACTTAAATGCGTCTGCCGGGAGTCGAACCCGGATCTATTGCTTGGAAGGCAATTACCCTAACCGTTGGACTATAAACGCTTTTTGATTAAAATTGAAAATTCTTATAATTTCCTATAGAATTTTCCTTTTCTAACATTGGTCTACCAAATGGTTTTTTTCACTTTTCAAAATTTTCAAATTTTGAAATAAATTCAAATATGAATTTTCAAGTTCAGTTTCAAATTCCAATTCAAAATTTTCATCTAAGGAAGCGTCATTTAAAACACAAGCCTTGTGTTTTTCAAATTTTCAAATTCAAATTTCATATTTAAAATTTTATTTCCATATTAAAATCTAAAATCTAAAAAAAAACTTTCACGGATTATTATTTTATGTTTTAAAATCATTCAAAATTTACAGCAAAAAGTTTCTTTTTTAAAATATGCAACTGAACAACAGGTTTTCTCTTTTTTTTGTGGTTATATTAGTAACTTTAACATAGTACTTATACCACTGGTATGGAAAAAGTGAAAGGAAAAAATAATATTCTACCACATATATCTAACAATGGAACCATTTAAAAATAAACAATTTAAATGATTTTTCATCCGCGCTAGCAAAGTCATACATGCTATATGAGTGAGGGTCGGTCATTTCAATTTTCGATGATGATGTTTCTTGATAATGTGAACGATGGTATCCTCGTATAACATGCAACTTTCGTTCCATATCCAAATACAGTAGATGTGCACAAATGGATGTGCTCAATGTACTAAGTTTGTTAATGGATATTTGAAACCTGAAATCTGTCCACATCTGTGTTCAAAAAGCAGATAAATATGTGCTCTCCAGAAAAAGTGATACGAACGCGAATATAAGGCATCCACATTCGAGAATTATTCGTTCGGGTTTTGTCAATATTATAGTTCATATTGCGTGTATTTTAGTAAAATGAAAGATATTTATTATCTTATTACATGTTAATATTTTACATAGTATACGCACTAAATACATATTAACTACTCAAAACTATTTAATATCATCATATTTGTTTATTTTTCTCACTTTTATAACCAACAATATTAATAAAATATTATGTTAAACCAAATTTATTTATTTATTTTTTGATTAATTGATCGTTGGTGGATAGGATAAGATGCACAATTTCGTTGACCGAAAACGATTTTGAATATAAATATGACACTATTCACATTTGAAAGTACTCATTGACAATGCCTATAGCGTACTCATAGTGCACAGACATACATGGTGCTTAATGCAATCAAAATAATTTATTCTGTGAAAGCAACCATTTAGAGACATATTAAAGATATACACACACACACACACGATATTATTAATAATGAGTAAACTTTCGCAATTTTGTAAAGGAGGCGTTCATTACTGCAAAACGTATACAAAACTTGGAACACCCTGCCTTTTCCAACACGCATTTTCTCATCCATCATTCCAGTTTTCAACCTATGACTAAAATTGTTTTTGTACTTACCTAAATTATTCCCGCACTTTATAACCATAAACATACCCAAATGTGGATGAAAAAAATGTCTTACCTGACATGAAGCATGGATTTACCTTTATACCCCTACCAATAAGAAACATTGCTATCGGTAGCGGGTACAGCCACCTTGGTTCATTTTGCCCCTTTTGATAACTTGGCTCTTCACCTAACATGCGAATTCCATCGGTGCCTTCTTCTGACTATGTAAAATGTTATAGCTATTGGTTTCAGATCTATAGTCATTCATGTCCGTTTCAGTATATTTTTAGTGTAGAAATCGATTTTTCAATTGGAGATTTCTTTGTTGGATTGATAAATTGCAATTAGGGCTGCTATGGTAGCAGTAAATTTACCATTACATGTCATTACCATCAATCGGTTATCATTTTTGAGTGAAATCTGTATATCAGTTTAATCGGTACGATAACGGTAAATTTACCATTTTCTACGATAAATCATCGGCAACATTTCTTCAATACCAGTGGTAACGGTAATTTTGCCGGTCAATTTATAATATATGTATATACATATAACATGATTTATTATAGGCATTTAAGACCAAACAAATAATTAAATTTAGTTTATTAATCAGGTGAAATAATATTAAATACACTTCGCTTCTTTCTCATTTATGTCTTTAATTAAGTAATATTATAAATTATATAATGAAGCACTATTGTGGTGTGAATACACCTGTCAATGGATATTTCAGATGCGGATAGTGCCATGTCTGCATCTTCATTCGAAATAATATTCAGATATTGGATATCCGCATCCGCGGACACAGACAAATATCAGAAAATTATACTATCCGCCAACGAATGATAAATCAAGAAATATAAATATAAATTTTAAGCTTAACATGCATTTTTTTCAATCCAATTGATTATAAAAGTGTTAAATATAAACAAACATGATGATAATAAATAATTTTGAGCAGTTAATAAGCATTAAGTGCATATAATATAAACTACTAACTTAATAAAACAATAAATAAATATTTTTCATTATGTTAAAATACACATAATTTATACTATAATCTTGACAAAGACCGGACGGATAATTTTTGGATGCGGATGTCTTCGTGTCCGCATCCGCATCGGTTTTTCCGGATATTGGATATTATCCGCTTTTCGAATACGAATGCGGACGGATTTCAAATTTTTCGGGTATCCATTAACAGTCCTAGGTGTGAATACATGTTATGTTACTAATCTTTTTTAGACAAACGGTAGTTTACCATTACCAATGTAACAACCACCAGATTATTGGTATATCAGTCTTCGGTATACCAGCCCATCGGTAACGGTAACGGTAACGATAAGTAATTTTCGCTTACCAGTAAAAATGGTAGGATAACGGTAGTTATGAAATAACGGTAACCATCTTTATTAATAGTTGGTTTGGAAGCGCAAACTTTTGGTAGGACCGCAAACTTCCAAAATTGCCCTTTATATCTTTACGAGTATTCCGGCACGTGCTTCGCGCGTGACAATAATATACCCTTCGAGGACAAATTGATTTTTTTTACAAATTATATATGCTTAACATATTTAAAAAAATGATTTTTCATAAATATTTAGCGATGGTTTTACGTTGGAATCATGGGTAGTAAGCTTGAATTTTTATTTTTAAATTGCATCGTTTAATTTTTTTTGTTAGTTTGAATTTTTATTTCTAAGTTGTATTATTTAATTTTTTTGTTAGTTTGAATATTTTTTTCCTGTTATCAATTAATAAAAAGCAAAAATGTATAGAAACTTTATTTGTTAAATCATATTTTTAAGTGATATTAAGTTTGGTAATATATGTAAAACAACATTATATATGAACTTGCAAAAAAAATATTTGCTAGATTATATTTTTAAGTGATTAACATTTGCTAATATCAATAATATGAAGCTGACGATAAAATTATACATAATAAAAGTACTGTGCTATATGCATGAGTTTAAAATCAAGTATGTTAATGCTATTTTTTAAGACGAATTAATAGATGTACTGAGTTCAAGAACAAAATGCAGATGCTATTTTTTAGGATCAATTAGTAGATAATTTTTTTTAAAGAATTATATATAAAGGGTAATTTTGGAAATTTATGGTCGGACCAAAAGATTGCGCTTGCAAACCAACTATTAATAAAGATATATTTGATGTCACACTTTTTTGGTATTACCATTAAATAACAAAAATGTCTCTCTGTAAATATTATTAAAATTTAGTATCACTTAAAATTAGGATCTAACAATTAGAGTTTCTTTTACAAATATTTACTAAGTCTTTATATCACTTAAAATTAGTATCTACCAAATAAACTACTTTACAACTTTGATTTTTATTAATTAATAATATAAATAAAATTTTAACCCACAAAAAATTAGATATTACAACCTAGAAATAAAATTTTAAATTAACTACGTATGATTCAACACAAAAATATGACTAAAATACGTAGATATCATTTTCTTTTGAATGTATTAAATAAATACAATTTGTAGAAAACAATTCAGCATTCTTCATCACGCACGAAGCGCGTGTCGTAACGCTCGTTATCATAACAACCCTAATGGCAATGATCTCGACCTCTCTAGTATTTCACGCTATGAAATCTTCACTCCCCTGCTAGTAAAGGCTCGCCTAGTTTCTTATTCTCCACTTTGCAACTACAGGTAGATTTTCCCCTAACAAAATTGCAATCAGTTTCCTTGTAATTTATGGTTTGATGTTAATTTTCATCACACATTCTGGTTTTTATCTATGATTGATTCCTTTTATTCTTGAATTTTCGATACGTATTGTTTTCATAATAATTACTATTTTTAGATTGAACCGTACTACCAAGTACTTTGTTGCAAAGATTAAGAGTTGAATCAAGTTATATTTCCCTTAAACATTAGGTTAAACAAATTTGCCATTGCGAAGCTAGGCCAGAAAAGCATTGATTCTTCTAAGTCGCTTCACATAAATCCAATTCACACAAAGTCGCGTGGTTTTGTTAATACATGTGTCTTTTAGTAGTTAGTGATATATAAACCATTTGGTTGATATATTCTAAAGGTCTTCGTACTGAGCATGTCTATGTTAACACTAAGGGTTCCTGAACTATCTCAAAGTTATTTTTCAGATTGATAACGGTAATTCATTTCAATGATTGTTATTTATGACAATTTTCACTTTTGGTTATGAAAATTGCTTTCCATTAAGATGGCTTGACAACACTTTGTAAGAAATATAAGCAAAACCAGTGTGAGTATTTTCTTTTCTTCTGACAATGATATGATTTATAGTCTTCCAATCTTTTTTATGTATTAAATTTGCTGCCAGGTGTAGACAATATTTACATGAAAAAAGGTCAATTTCAGTTACATGACGTTAGTGCAGTGAGCACTTCAAGACTGAGACACCTTATATGTTTTCCTGTTCCCATTACTTGCATGCACGTTTGAAATTGAAAATTTTAGGACAATTGGCTTAAGCAAAGTTATGTTGAAATTCTTAATAACAAAATGAATGAAACATACATAAGTCCCACATCGCCAAAATTGTTAAAGCTATACTAGTTTATATATGGCTTTGCAATGGAGGGGTTGCGGTCTAGGGGCACCCAAACGTATGCTTCGTTGTGAGCCACGTGCGCACTACCGCCGCCGTCCGTCTGACCCGGGCTAGGCTGGACCTAATTTTACTGCAAAACTGGGTCGGGTTTTTTAACAGTTGTAGGCTACACGAACGGACGCGGTTGTTCATAAACGAACACGAATTAACAGAGGAGGTGCGACTTTTGAAGCGGGCACGAACCGTTAGATGCGAGCGGGTGCAGCCTGATGCAACTATAATCCTACCTTTAACGTTCGTCAACAGTAAGATAGAAAATGAACCTGATTTTACTACCATATCTGTCAGAGGTAAAAAAATTACAATTTAGGTAAAGATTTTAAAATTTTAAATTTACTAAAAATATAAGGGTGGGACATGTATTAATATATATAGATTAACAACTCAGATAACATATGGTATTTTACACTTAGTAAAGAACTTTTGAGCGATGACTACTACAAAACATGCCATTTGCATTGGTTGTTTACCCCCCTTTTGCATCAGTTCAACAACCGATGCATATGCAACCGATGCAACAGGCTTAACACTTTTGCATCAGTTCTGAAACCATGCAAAAAGGTCCTTTTTGCATCAGTTGTTACAAACAACTGATGCAAAATATCATGGTTGGTTGCTTGAACACATCCCCCATGTTGCATCGGTTGTAATGAAAACTGATGCAACAAAGTAACTTGTTGCATCGGTATTTTATAACAACCGATGCAAACTAATCCCTCTATTGCATCAGCTATTTATACCTGATGCAAAAAAGTCATTCTCAAAAACCATTATTACAGTGTACACACACACACACACATATATATATATTATTGATTATAACAAACAATTATTGCATGCAATATTATAATCATTCAAAATTAAATTTGATGGCAAATATAAACTGAATAACATAATACCAAAATAAACATATATCAATTAAAGTGTTAATAATCTATACAAAACAATGGTTCATACATTCATTTTCATTCCATTATTGCATATTGCTCTCTGTTTTTTTATTGTCTTCATTTCATTGTTGCATATTGCTCTCTTTTTTTTCACTGGCCATAATCAACCACTGCACATCAAACTGCAACATCCATCCTTGCCTAATCAGTGCCTCCAACCTACTGCCATTCCACATTTCAACTTCCTGCTCCTTCATCAACTAGTTGCTGCAACCAAATTTTTCTATAAATCCTCAATCTGCCCGAAGTTGTATGTAAATCAAAACAAACGAATAACCTTTCAATCTACGGGAAGTTATATGTAAATCAAAACAATCGAAAAACCTTGGTTCAGTAGGCTACGTCAGATGTGAGTGTATCAATATCCAAAATATAATGTAACATATATAACTAGGCATATAAATGGATGAAGGTGTAACACTAACACATAGCAAGGTAATACAATCATAATACATGGATAGTAACAACTGCACAATATACATGACGTACAAAAGTGTAAGGGTGATGGTGTCACATGCACATTTGCTACTCATACTTACCTACAACACAATATTTCAACATTTGTATTATGTCCATAAAGTTCATACTGAACTGCAATGTTAATTTAACTGTTTGGTTATCGCATCTACTCATTTACGTAATTTAAATTATAATAGGCACTTGATTATTTACATTATTATAACCAAATTAATTATTGTGTTCATCCTAAGTTACCGTTAACCTATTAAATAGAAGCCGAGTTCATCGCTTAATGCATGTTCGCTACCTCTAATGCTCAGCAATGTGGGGGTCCTCACAGTCTACCTGCTACATGAATTTATCACTACCTTGTTGGCTATCATCCATTTTCCACCAACACGTTGCTTGCTAACGAAAGCAAATCTCAATATTGCCATTGTAATGCTCGGCAATGTGGGGCAGATTGAGGATGTATAGAAAAGAATAGAGAATTTCCGTTCTCTATACTTCACATCACCTAATTGCTGCAACCATCCCTTGCAGTTCAACCATCAATACTCACATCATTTCCTATTCTGATTCATCGTTTCTATACCCTTCTCCTATCATTTCCTGAAAATTATTGTGAATACTCTCTTTAAACATTGATCAAAATACCATCATGAGTTAAAAACATTTGATTTTGAGTTGCAAAAAATGCAAAGTGTAGAAAGAGCTCCACATGACACCCAAAATATGTATAAGAAAAAACTGAGGATTAATGAAAGTGAATACCTGAGTTTCAGAAAGAACATTGTTTTCAATATTTTTGCCCATTAAACTGAATGAAATGTTAGTAGATGGATGACTGAAGGTTAATGGAAAAAGCTAAACCAACAGGCACCTAATCTTCCTACTCTTTTTAAAAGTTTCTATGTTGCAAACTAAATTTAGAAAAATACAATAAGAAGGCAAGAACAAACTGAATAGGTACACGGACAATGACCATTTATAATAGTCAGTTAATAAAGATATTGGTTATGTAGTCATGTTAGTGCAAGCAAAAAGGTTAATTTACTACCTCTACTGTAACGACCCAGAATTTTAAATAATTTAATTTGGAAATATTTAATTAATTTTTAAATATTTGAATGACGGTTTAGATTGAATTTTCAATATAACTTTGAAATAGGCAATTAAGTTATAGAATTTGATCTATTGAAAGTTGAATAAAAATTTGAATCTTCAATTTTAAGCCAATTAAAAATATTTCAAAGGCTTGTAAAATTCATATTGATAATACTGAAGATAATAGAAGCTTCAGAATTGAAATTGAAAGTGAAATGTTCAGTTTTGAAATTTAATCGTTTAAATCGATATTTAAAATAGCCGTCTGAGGCACAGTCTCGAAATTCGACGAAACCAGTTCCATTGGATCCGTAATATTGAATTATTGCCGGATTTCAAATTTCGTGATTTTTGGAGTTAATATGTGATCACACGACGCGTAAACGCGTCGAAATAAAATCAAATTCAGTTTAAATTTAAATTTAAACTTTTAAAATACTGTCAAACGTCAGCCACTATCGTTCCATTTATCACGCCTAAACTACGCCTTCAAACACGCAATGGCACGATCTTCTTCTTTTTAAAAACACGAAGCCCCCTTTCCTCTTTTGAAAACCGAAACCATCAGTGAGAAAAAAAAAAAAAAATGGTGGCCGAAGCTCCAATCGAAGTCGCGCGCGAGCAAGTGGCGATCGAGTGTCGATCTGGGGGAGCTAGCGGCGCGCACGCATATGGAAATCATCGGCAGCGGCGGTGGCTCTATCAGGTCGCGGCGCTCACGCGTGGCGTAGGGCTAGGCGAGGCAAGCATCGGCAGTGAATTGGCGACTCGCGAGCAAGCAATCGGGATGGGGTCGCGCGTGTGGGTGGAGCTCGTGGGCTGGAGCGGCGAAGGTCGCGACTGCGACTTGGTGGTTTGCGGCAGGGAGTGGTGTCGACAAGGGAGGCGCGCGCGTGGCATGCGCCGGGGCGAGGTGCTGAAGTCGATCTCGAGCTGTATGGCTAGTGTTCGATCTGCAGTAAGGTATCACCCTTAAATTCGATTTTTATAATTACAGTAAGTAAA
The DNA here is from genome assembly GCA_030765085.1 of Allium cepa. Classification (NCBI taxonomy): domain Eukaryota; kingdom Viridiplantae; phylum Streptophyta; class Magnoliopsida; order Asparagales; family Amaryllidaceae; genus Allium; species Allium cepa. Next base: position 244,351,690 of record CM060929.1, on the reverse strand, counting down.
AAAAAAAAAATATAAATAAATATAGTTACAGTACAGAAAAATCTATAAAAGAAGTTTGTTAAAATAAATTTATAAAAGGAAATAGTTGTAGAAATAAGTTCGTTTAGTTTACTTGTATAATTTATCTTAAAATAGTTAGAAAGAATTTGTTTAAAAAAATTAAACGAATTGGTTTTAAAATAAAATCACTAGTTAATTTAAAGTTATTGTGCAAGGAAAATTTGTAAAAGGAAAATTTGTTAAGTGAAATGATTTATTTAAAAGGAATCAATTCGAATTTTAAATTTTTAGTTGAAAAGGAAAAAAATTATTATTGGTTAAAATTAAATGGTTAGTTAATTAAATTTATCCATTTAAAGGAAATTTGTTAATATGAAATTGTCAAATGAAAAAGTTATTATTCGATTGTTCGAATATTAATGAATTGTATAATTATTTATACAAGGTAAAATCTGTGAAGAAAACAACCTGGAAAGGGAAATGGATGGCAAATAAAAATAAAGGTGAGAACTTCTCACTCAAAAGGAATTTTTATTGTTTATTTAAATTTTAAATAGTTAGATTTAAAATTTGATTGAATGCTTGAATGATGATTGTTATATATATTGGATGTGAATAGACCCTATACGCCGTTAGTAAGCGGAGGTTATTTATTACACACATATACCGCGATATTCCACCTTGAAGTGGAATTGGTATTATATTATATATATAGCAATATATATATATTGGCATATGTATATATTGCAGTTGATTGATTTCCCGCCTCGTATAGCGGATGAGACCCTATTGCACCGTTAGTAAGCGGATAATATTTTATAAAATCCCATATACCGCGATATTCCACCTCGAAGTGGAATGGGTATTGTGCTAACTCTTTGGATGCAGGGAAACAGGTTGGAGGGATCCAACTGGACCCCTCACAAATATTTATTTGTTTATAAATATTTTTGATGATTGTGAATATCATATCGATATATGATATTTGTGTAGTGATTGACCAATTGATGCTGTGGCATCATCGGATTCGTTTTTTAAGTTAAAAGTAACGATTTTTGATTTTAAAAGGATTTTTAAATCGATTTTTCAAGTATATGTTTTTATTTAAATTTTGAATTGATTCATTTTAAATAAATTTAAAATTTCAATTTTTAAAGTTATAGAATTTAAGATTTTTGTGAAATGAAAGCGAAATGTGAATTTTGAAATAGTTAGTAAATTTATAGAATTGATACTTATAAATTTAAAAATATTGGAATTATAAAACGAGTTTTTTTAAGTGTTATAAATGAAGTATAAATGGTTGTTATAAGTAAATGAAAATTTATAAATTTATAAATTGTGAGATTAGAAAATGAATAGATTTTATAAAATAAAAGATTTATAAGAAATTATCTTATGAATCGGAATTTGGTATCAAAGTGAAATATAAAGGGAATTTGTAAATAAATTGGTTTTTATAAATAGAAGTTATAAAATTATAAATGGGATTTATAAACGTTGTTTTATAAATCCGAAATCAAATTGAATTTGATAAGTTGGAAATAGGAAATTTATAAAGAAAACTTATAAGTAATAAGATTCAAGATTTATGAAGTTCAAAGGAACGATTTGGGTAAATAATTTATATTATAAGTATTCAACTTATAATATAGCTTTTGGTATATGTAAATGGGTTTATAAAATTGAATTGGATTGATAAAGGAAATTTATAAATCGGAGTTTATAAAAAGGAATAGAATTTATAAACCTTGTTTATAAATTCGTAATCAATTGAATTTGATCAATTGAGTATAGAAGTTTATTAAAGGAGTTATATTCACGTTTTTGAACAGTGAATATATTATTAATTAAAAATGGATATTTTGGGAAAGCATGTTTTAAACAGAATTTAAAACGATTTAGAAATGTTTCAAAATGTATTGAGTATTGAAAACATAGATTTCAACATTCATTGTTGAAATAGACGTTTTCGAGAAAATAAAGAAATAATGGACTATAACACTGTTGTTATAGTAAATAATTTCCGAAAGGAAATGTTTTTGAATAGTATTGGGATTTATATATCTATTTTAAATTTCGAATCTCTATACTAGTGTTTTTGGGTTGTCGTAACGATGTTTTACGCAACATTCGTTTTAACCCAAATAAATGTGAATAAAAGAATGATTTCCTTAAAGAATGAAATATATACTTGACTATGGTTTAAGTATATTGAATATTTTTTTTCAAATTATTGAAAATAAATAAGATTTGTGAATACTTATTTTTAGAATAAGTATGGAATTACTTTTCCAATATGAAATGGAATATTTTTAAGAATTTATCTTTTTGAAGATAAATTGGAATTAAAAAATTAAAATCTATTGAAACTGTAAATCAATAGAAAATATGAAATATAAATTCACTATAGAATTTATAAATGAAAAAGGGAAATTGGTTTCAAAATAAACATTGGTTTATTTTTGAAGTATTGAGATTTTATATCTAGTATAGATATTTTTGGAAAAATAAATAATTTGGAAAATTATTTGGAATCTGATGATGTGGCGCATCTTTATTGATAGTTAAATAACCGACTATCAATATTTACCCTTGAATGAGTAATTGCTGTGATTGCTTGAATTGGAATGCACACTTATTTTTGAATAAGCGCTCACTATTCGGGTTAACCGGGAAAGGACCATGGGGTCGTATAACCCATTCCGAATATGTGATACGTCGTTGTGAATAGCATTGAAGATCAGTGTTGAAGACCGGATATTTGCGAAAGCGATAGGATGACCTGTCGATTGTCTCTGCACTGAGTTGCAACGGTATAGAGACTCCCTAAGTGATGGGAAATCCGATCAGGATTGTGGATATCCGGATTGCAAGGACTTCTTTGTAAGTGCCTTCGGTTCTGTTCGATCCCGGAACAGACTTGTATGGATTGTATGTCTGACATTACAAGTTGAGATATAAAGCCGATTTCTTTCAAATATATTTCTGTTGGTGGCGGAGAATTTATTCTTTGCTTAACACCCTTCTCTGAGACGTACGAGCTCAAAGGTTATATAGTTGAAGTTATCAGCGATATATTCCCAGTTTGGTAATGTGACATGCTGAGTGATGCTGAAATGATCATTGTGTTGATTATTTGTGATAGGATCATTTATTTGATCGTCTATCTTAGTGATCATTGTGTTGATCATTTGTTGACCCAAAGCATGGCTTTTGTATAAAGTATGTTTTTGTGGACGTGACTTCGTCGAGCCTCACATCCCGTGAATGGTCAAAACAGGAAAGAAGCAGCAAGGTTATGAGGGGTAGCACCCTTTAGGATGTGTCCATTTCCTTCTGGAAAAGGGTGGTATCATGGTATGGAGCCCAGATACTTACTCATGTTGAAAACACTTTATGATTGTGTGAATTGATTACGAGCGCTCGGTGAAAAGGTCCCAAAGGACCGGGGGATGGCATATTCGGTCAGTTGTTACTCAGTTAGGAGTAACCCGGCCTTGTGTTGGTAGAGATCCGGTTTGGTTCTCGGGGATGTCCATCCAGAGGCATTCTCATGTGGCAATGGGAAGTTCCTTGGCCTGACCATTTGTTGGAAATCCAATTCCCAATACGAAACTTGTACGGTATTAGTTGCAGAACCTGCTATTCACTTATGGTGGTCACCACTGTTTGGATAGTAGCTATAGTAGGCATAGTTCGAAATGTCTATGTCGGCTAAGATTTATATCTTTATTTTCGAAATGATTTGTTATACATTATGCACTAGTAATAATATCAAATGTTATTTTAAATGCGTATCAAGCATCTTTGACTATCATAAGGAGAAATCTCCTCCGATTCTGCGTTTGCATGTGTGTGTGTGCGGGAGGCCTTATGGTAGTCTCATTTTTAAAAGCATTGCGAATTGATTAAAAATATTCCTCTATTTTGATTTTAAAGATAAATAAACTGTTTTGAGTTCTCACACCAGTCACATGACTGACTTGGAGTTTATTGTTTTCCTTCCTAAACTCTGGGTGCCCACCAATTTTCACACGGGCAGTCAAGAGTAAGGTTTATCAGGATATTCTGGATATTCTGGAGTTGCTGGAGGCAAGCTGGATTGGCATGGCGTATTACTAGTTTATATAGTATTTCTTTTTCCGCTGCACTGTTTGTTGTTGTATGATGTTGTACACTCTGATGATATGATGTAATGAAATGAAAAAAATGTAATAACTGGTATAGTTCTTTGTTTAAAGATTATTCATTTATTATTATATGTTGTACCGCTGCGAATTGTGAGATTCTGATGTTGTTCTGTTGTTTTTCTGTTCCGTCCTATTTTCTTCTGTGTTCCATTTCCTTTCTCTTCTCATTTCTTTCTATTTTAAAAATTCTCTGTTTTCTAAAAAAATCGTCTATCTTCTTTCCTCTCTATTTTCTATCTTTTCTCTCTTTTTCTTTTCTTAAATTCTTTTTAAAACCCATAACATTCCGGGTTTTCGGCCTTCGATTTCTCGGCAGTCGATAAAGTGAGTATCGATGTCGGATTTTCGGAAGTTCGAAAATCCGTAGCGTTACATTTGGTATCAGAGCTGATGGTTAAGCGACAACCATGGTTCTGTTAGGTATAATTCATTAGAGATAGAGTCAGCAGTACTCTAAAATGAGTTTGAGTGTAATAATAGCTATGAGAGCGTATTTGTTAGTGAATATAAAATTTGTTTTATATTGTGATGATTGGTTTATTGAGTGGCATATGAACTTTCGTCAGCACAGCCTCGAAACTGAGCCGAAGGGGTTTCTAAACACTTGAATAGAACAATTCGGCACAATATTGATTTTAAATTGGGTAAATGAAATAATTTTACCTTGATTTTATTTTGAATATAAAGGAAATAATTTTTCAAAATTATTAAAGTGTATATAAGTTGATTGTTTAGTTGTTTGAATAATCTAAATTGAAGAATAATTGTATAAGTAAAAAGAATTATAAGAATTGAATTATAATTAAAGTGATTTACAATTGTGAAATAAACTTATATATATAAGAAGTAAAATTATATGAATATGAGTTGTAAATAATCAAGTGGATTAAATGGGATATGAACTTGAGTTATATAAATAGAATTCAACTTTAGAAATTGAATTGAATGAATCAATTGAATATAATGTAAGTTGATATGAAATAATTAATGAAAGTGATAATTCATTTAAAATCTAATGTTATTAGAAGTTGAATAAAATTGAATGAAAATTAATATGTAACTTCAATAGTGAAGTAAAAATGTATAAGAAGCATATATTGGAAAATTTTGCAATAAAATTTGCAAAATGGTTTGAATGTTGGATTTGGATGCTACTACTAGCAGGTTATACAGGTTATACAGGTGTATAAAGGAATTGAAATTTTGATTTCAAAGATAAAAAAATTGAATTGCTCGACAAAAAGGTACGTATTTCAATTTCAGTATGAGATTTGATGACTTTTTTCTCTAGCCACTTGGCTTTTCTCTTTTCTTTTTGATTCTGAGGGGCCGTGGTGCCATTTTGTAGTCGTACCGAGCTAGCCGCGCAAAGGAAACGCTGGCGAAATTTTTTCAAAAATTTAGGGTGTTAGAAAAATTTTGAGAAAAATTTGAAAGTTTGAAATTTGAATTTGAATTTAAATTTGAATTATTAGGAGAACAATGTTGTTTAAAACCCATAATTGAAGTTGGAAATCTAGTTGAAAAAATAGTAAATCTCTAATAAAAAGATTCAGGCTAGAAAGTTGATAAAACTATTTTGAGTTGTGAAAAATAATAGACGGGATAAGGGTATTCTTCTTAACTTGTAATTTCGGGACGAAATTCTTTTAAGAGGGAAAGATTGTAACGACCCAGAATTTTAAATAATTTAATTTGGAAATATTTAATTAATTTTTAAATATTTGAATGACGGTTTAGATTGAATTTTCAATATAACTTTGAAATAGGCAATTAAGTTATAGAATTTGATCTATTGAAAGTTGAATAAAAATTTGAATCTTCAATTTTAAGCCAATTAAAAATATTTCAAAGGCTTGTAAAATTCATATTGATAATACTGAAGATAATAGAAGCTTCAGAATTGAAATTGAAAGTGAAATGTTCAGTTTTGAAATTTAATCGTTTAAATCGATATTTAAAATAGCCGTCTGAGGCACAGTCTCGAAATTCGACGAAACCAGTTCCATTGGATCCGTAATATTGAATTATTGCCGGATTTCAAATTTCGTGATTTTTGGAGTTAATATGTGATCACACGACGCGTAAACGCGTCGAAATAAAATCAAATTCAGTTTAAATTTAAATTTAAACTTTTAAAATACTGTCAAACGTCAGCCACTATCGTTCCATTTATCACGCCTAAACTACGCCTTCAAACACGCAATGGCACGATCTTCTTCTTTTTAAAAACACGAAGCCCCCTTTCCTCTTTTGAAAACCGAAACCATCAGTGAGAAAAAAAAAAAAAAATGGTGGCCGAAGCTCCAATCGAAGTCGCGGCGAGCAAGTGGCGATCGAGTGTCGATCTGGGGGAGCTAGCGGCGCGCACGCATATGGAAATCATCGGCAGCGGCGGTGGCTCTATCAGGTCGCGGCGCTCACGCGTGGCGTAGGGCTAGGCGAGGCAAGCATCGGCAGTGAATTGGCGACTCGCGAGCAAGCAATCGGGATGGGGTCGCGCGTGTGGGTGGAGCTCGTGGGCTGGAGCGGCGAAGGTCGCGACTGCGACTTGGTGGTTTGCGGCAGGGAGTGGTGTCGACAAGGGAGGCGCGCGCGTGGCATGCGCCGGGGCGAGGTGCTGAAGTCGATCTCGAGCTGTATGGCTAGTGTTCGATCTGCAGTAAGGTATCACCCTTAAATTCGATTTTTATAATTACAGTAAGTAAAAAAAAAAAAAAAAAATATAAATAAATATAGTTGCAGTACAGAAAAATCTATAAAAGAAGTTTGTTAAAATAAATTTATAAAAGGAAATAGTTGTAGAAATAAGTTCGTTTAGTTTACTTGTATAATTTATCTTAAAATAGTTAGAAAGAATTTGTTTAAAAAAATTAAACGAATTGGTTTTAAAATAAAATCACTAGTTAATTTAAAGTTATTGTGCAAGGAAAATTTGTAAAAGGAAAATTTGTTAAGTGAAATGATTTATTTAAAAGGAATCAATTCGAATTTTAAATTTTTAGTTGAAAAGGAAAAAAATTATTATTGGTTAAAATTAAATGGTTAGTTAATTAAATTTATCCATTTAAAGGAAATTTGTTAATATGAAATTGTCAAATGAAAAAGTTATTATTCGATTGTTCGAATATTAATGAATTGTATAATTATTTATACAAGGTAAAATCTGTGAAGAAAACAACCTGGAAAGGGAAATGGATGGCAAATAAAAATAAAGGTGAGAACTTCTCACTCAAAAGGAATTTTTATTGTTTATTTAAATTTTAAATAGTTAGATTTAAAATTTGATTGAATGCTTGAATGATGATTGTTATATATATTGGATGTGAATAGACCCTATACGCCGTTAGTAAGCGGAGGTTATTTATTACACACATATACCGCGATATTCCACCTTGAAGTGGAATTGGTATTATATTATATATATAGCAATATATATATATATTGGCATATGTATATATTGCAGTTGATTGATTTCCCGCCTCGTATAGCGGATGAGACCCTATTGCGCCGTTAGTAAGCGGATAATATTTTATAAAATCCCATATACCGCGATATTCCACCTCGAAGTGGAATGGGTATTGTGCTAACTCTTTGGATGCAGGGAAACAGGTTGGAGGGATCCAACTGGACCCCTCACAAATATTTATTTGTTTATAAATATTTTTGATGATTGTGAATATCATATCGATATATGATATTTGTGTAGTGATTGACCAATTGATGCTGTGGCATCATCGGATTCGTTTTTTAAGTTAAAAGTAACGATTTTTGATTTTAAAAGGATTTTTAAATCGATTTTTCAAGTATATGTTTTTATTTAAATTTTGAATTGATTCATTTTAAATAAATTTAAAATTTCAATTTTTAAAGTTATAGAATTTAAGATTTTTGTGAAATGAAAGCGAAATGTGAATTTTGAAATAGTTAGTAAATTTATAGAATTGATACTTATAAATTTAAAAATATTGGAATTATAAAACGAGTTTTTTTAAGTGTTATAAATGAAGTATAAATGGTTGTTATAAGTAAATGAAAATTTATAAATTTATAAATTGTGAGATTAGAAAATGAATAGATTTTATAAAATAAAAGATTTATAAGAAATTATCTTATGAATCGGAATTTGGTATCAAAGTGAAATATAAAGGGAATTTGTAAATAAATTGGTTTTTATAAATAGAAGTTATAAAATTATAAATGGGATTTATAAACGTTGTTTTATAAATCCGAAATCAAATTGAATTTGATAAGTTGGAAATAGGAAATTTATAAAGAAAACTTATAAGTAATAAGATTCAAGATTTATGAAGTTCAAAGGAACGATTTGGGTAAATAATTTATATTATAAGTATTCAACTTATAATATAGCTTTTGGTATATGTAAATGGGTTTATAAAATTGAATTGGATTGATAAAGGAAATTTATAAATCGGAGTTTATAAAAAGGAATAGAATTTATAAACCTTGTTTATAAATTCGTAATCAATTGAATTTGATCAATTGAGTATAGAAGTTTATTAAAGGAGTTATATTCACGTTTTTGAACAGTGAATATATTATTAATTAAAAATGGATATTTTGGGAAAGCATGTTTTAAACAGAATTTAAAACGATTTAGAAATGTTTCAAAATGTATTGAGTATTGAAAACATAGATTTCAACATTCATTGTTGAAATAGACGTTTTCGAGAAAATAAAGAAATAATGGACTATAACACTGTTGTTATAGTAAATAATTTCCGAAAGGAAATGTTTTTGAATAGTATTGGGATTTATATATCTATTTTAAATTTCGAATCTCTATACTAGTGTTTTTGGGTTGTCGTAACGATGTTTTACGCAACATTCGTTTTAACCCAAATAAATGTGAATAAAAGAATGATTTCCTTAAAGAATGAAATATACACTTGACTATGGTTTAAGTATATTGAATATTTTTTTTCAAATTATTGAAAATAAATAAGATTTGTGAATACTTATTTTTAGAATAAGTATGGAATTACTTTTCCAATATGAAATGGAATATTTTTAAGAATTTATCTTTTTGAAGATAAATTGGAATTTAAAAATTAAAATCTATTGAAACTGTAAATCAATAGAAAATATGAAATATAAATTCACTATAGAATTTATAAATGAAAAAGGGAAATTGGTTTCAAAATAAACATTGGTTTATTTTTGAAGTATTGAGATTTTATATCTAGTATAGATATTTTTGGAAAAATAAATAATTTGGAAAATTATTTGGAATCTGATGATGTGGCGCATCTTTATTGATAGTTAAATAACCGACTATCAATATTTACCCTTGAATGAGTAATTGCTGTGATTGCTTGAATTGGAATGCACACTTATTTTTGAATAAGCGCTCACTATTCGGGTTAACCGGGAAAGGACCATGGGGTCGTATAACCCATTCCGAATATGTGATACGTCGTTGTGAATAGCATTGAAGATCGGTGTTGAAGACCGGATATTTGCGAAAGCGATAGGATGACTTGTCGATTGTCTCTGCACTGAGTTGCAACGGTATAGAGACTCCCTAAGTGATGGGAAATCCGATCAGGATTGTGGATATCCGGATTGCAAGGACTTCTTTGTAAGTGCCTTCGGTTCTGTTCGATCCCGGAACAGACTTGTATGGATTGTATGTCTGACATTACAAGTTGAGATATAAAGCCGATTTCTTTCAAATATATTTCTGTTGGTGGCGGAGAATTTATTCTTTGCTTAACACCCTTCTCTGAGACGTACGAGCTCAAAGGTTATATAGTTGAAGTTATCAGCGATATATTCCCAGTTTGGTAATGTGACATGCTGAGTGATGCTGAAATGATCATTGTGTTGATTATTTGTGATAGGATCATTTATTTGATCGTCTATCTTAGTGATCATTGTGTTGATCATTTGTTGACCCAAAGCATGGCTTTTGTATAAAGTATGTTTTTGTGGACGTGACTTCGTCGAGCCTCACATCCCGTGAATGGTCAAAACAGGAAAGAAGCAGCAAGGTTATGAGGGGTAGCACCCTTTAGGATGTGTCCATTTCCTTCTGGAAAAGGGTGGTATCATGGTATGGAGCCCAGATACTTACTCATGTTGAAAACACTTTATGATTGTGTGAATTGATTACGAGCGCTCGGTGAAAAGGTCCCAAAGGACCGGGGGATGGCATATTCGGTCAGTTGTTACTCAGTTAGGAGTAACCCGGCCTTGTGTTGGTAGAGATCCGGTTTGGTTCTCGGGGATGTCCATCCAGAGGCATTCTCATGTGGCAATGGGAAGTTCCTTGGCCTGACCATTTGTTGGAAATCCAATTCCCAATACGAAACTTGTACGGTATTAGTTGCAGAACCTGCTATTCACTTATGGTGGTCACCACTGTTTGGATAGTAGCTATAGTAGGCATAGTTCGAAATGTCTATGTCGGCTAAGATTTATATCTTTATTTTCGAAATGATTTGTTATACATTATGCACTAGTAATAATATCAAATGTTATTTTAAATGCGTATCAAGCATCTTTGACTATCATAAGGAGAAATCTCCTCCGATTCTGCGTTTGCATGTGTGTGTGTGCGGGAGGCCTTATGGTAGTCTCATTTTTAAAAGCATTGCGAATTGATTAAAAATATTCCTCTATTTTGATTTTAAAGATAAATAAACTGTTTTGAGTTCTCACACCAGTCACATGACTGACTTGGAGTTTATTGTTTTCCTTCCTAAACTCTGGGTGCCCACCAATTTTCACACGGGCAGTCAAGAGTAAGGTTTATCAGGATATTCTGGATATTCTGGAGTTGCTGGAGGCAAGCTGGATTGGCATGGCGTATTACTAGTTTATATAGTATTTCTTTTTCCACTGCACTGTTTGTTGTTGTATGATGTTGTACACTCTGATGATATGATGTAATGAAATGAAAAAAATGTAATAACTGGTATAGTTCTTTGTTTAAAGATTATTCATTTATTATTATATGTTGTACCGCTGCGAATTGTGAGATTCTGATGTTGTTCTGTTGTTTTTCTGTTCCGTCCTATTTTCTTCTGTGTTCCATTTCCTTTCTCTTCTCATTTCTTTCTATTTTAAAAATTCTCTGTTTTCTAAAAAAATCGTCTATCTTCTTTCCTCTCTATTTTCTATCTTTTCTCTCTTTTTCTTTTCTTAAATTCTTTTTAAAACCCATAACATTCCGGGTTTTCGGCCTTCGATTTCTCGGCAGTCGATAAAGTGAGTATCGATGTCGGATTTTCGGAAGTTCGAAAATCCGTAGCGTTACATCTACCAATTAAAATGATAGAAATTAAACAAGTGGGATATGTTAAAAATACATTGTAAGGTAAGAAACGAACCCAGACTGTGTAGTAGCCCGCCTTTTCCTTTCATGGATCCACAAAGTTGCCTCCGAGCTCAACATCCCCAGCTTAAACTTCCATGGCTTCAACTTCTCTTCCAGGTGCATGTCCCACACTGTAGAACAACACAAACTCCTCGATAACCATTCCACTACAGAAACCGTACTCCTACAAAACCTCCCTCATAGAATAAAGATGCCCCGTGATTTGATTCCAGACTTTCAAAAGACCGCTCCTTTTGTTTTCTAGCTACTCATAAAGCGAAAAGAAGCTGAGAAACTCAGCCATGGCTTCATAGTCAATAGCTTCTACGAGCTTGAAGCTGATTATGTGGAGCACTTCATAAGAGTTGTAGGGAAAAAAGCGTGGCACATTGGTCCTTTGTTGCTGAACGATAAGAACATGGATAGCTGTAGCAGAGGCAGTAAGTCGGCCATAGATGAAAGTTCATGTATAAAGTGGCTGGAGAGTAAGAGTGCAGGTTCGATTTTGTACGTTTGTTTTGGGAGTGTGAGTTCCTTTTCTACAAGGAAGTTGCGTGAACTAGCTGTCGGGCTCAAGGGGTCCGGGCACGCATTCATTTGGGTGGTCAGAGACCATGGAGATGATCAGTGGATGCCGAAGGGATATGAAGAGAGAGTCGAAGGAAGAGGATTGATTATTAGAGGGTGGGCGCCCCAGATAATGATACTGAATCATAAATCGGTAGGAGGATACTTGACGCACTGTGGATGGAACTCGAGCTTGGAAGGGATATGTGTAAGGCTGCCCTACGCGACATGGCCTTTGTTTGCGGAGCAGACTTATAACGAGAGGTTGATAGTGGATGTGCTTAAGGATGGAGTGGCCTTTGTGTGCGGAGCAGACTCGTAACATCAACACATCCAACAAGAAACCATAACTACAACTTCAAATACCTAGCCTGCCTGCAACTACTCCATATCTCTTCAACCTTCTTCTACATTAACATTATTGCCTTCCCTCAACTTCAAAATTGTCATATAACCTTAACACCTGATGCCTTCCCTCAACTTGCTCAAACAAACATTTCTAACCTCTAGCCATACTTATTTTCCAACACTCGCCACTTTAACGTCAAAATTTCAACTTCTGTGAAAAAAACCATTGTCATACTTACAACATTTCGACACAACTGCCGCTGCATATCAGTCACTACCTCTACTGCTATTGCTATCAGAACTGACCAATCCTCACCTGACCTCTGCACTGCCAACAAACTTTAATTTCCTCTCCGCCGAATCAACCAGCACCATCTCCATCAGCAGCCAACCCTCACCAAAAAATCGAAATCGCAACCTCGCTGCTGAAAATTACAACTACGAGCATTGAAAACAATAACCTCAAAGCAGTTCTGCAACCAAATTCCCCTCATAGTTGAAATGCTCAACCCGCCACTCACGACCTTGCCTCCAAACAATTACACGGTTCCATTACAACCACCCCTGACTTCCACCACTGCCAAACAGGACCTCAAACATACTGTGCCGTCCACCCTACAACTGCCACAACTGCCTTCTCCATCATCAACTGGCTACTCAATCCGAAAACTGCTGCATTTACACTCCTACTCTCTGCAGAAAAACCACCTCCAACAACGAGCTATACCCTTTGCCCATTGCCTACACTTCCTCTGCCCAAACCACGTTTCATCCTACAGTAAAACTACTTTCCCTTCTACGATCATCTCCAAACCAGTAACCCCATAAATCACACTGTTACATCCCTGATCATCAACAAACTCATGAAACCACTACACTTGCCCTCAATTTTACCGCGACTTCATGCAACCACAATCACCACCTAAACATCACCGTTACCTTCAACCTCAACTCAATCGTGACAACTCCTTTAAACCAAATCGATTTAACAATCGCCTCGAACACTTCGAAACCCAACTTCAAGACGCTACAACTACTCGCGAACTCCAATAAGCAACATCGCAACCTACAACCACCAGAACTCCGCCTTCATCCACAACAATCATCGCAATCGACGTGAACAAGTTAACCATTAACCCAAGTCATTGACAAATTGCAAGCTCCAAGCAGCAATGACTTGAATCAATGTTGAATTGAGAATCTTGTCTGTGAAATTTGGTATGGAAAAGTTAGATTTGGGTGCATGCGATTTTATGGAACTGTGTAATTGTTTTGGAGAAAGGAGTACATTTGTCCAAAATAGTTACTTTGGAGCCAATTTTTCATTATTTCCCTCCTAAATTTCATTTTTCCATCAACATGTAGTTGCATCGGTTGACTTTAAAACTAATGCGACTAAAACTATTTGCATCGGTTGTTGGTGAGAACTGATGCAAATTTGATTTTTTTTACTACCTATTGCTTTCAACGTATCAATTGCATCAGTTATTAAGATAGAACTGATGAAAATAGTTCTATTTGCATCAGTTTTTACTTCAGCCGATGCAAATGAGGCGAAGCATATGCACTTTTTGTACTAGTGAATACAAATCAAAGTTTTCTTCACATGCATAAATATATAAGCAAGAAATTAATTCATAAATATATGTAAATTATCTACATATAGTTGTACATATTCTTAGTGGAAGAGGTGAGCTAAAAAGATTGAGCAAGAATTTTCATCAAAGAGCTATACTAGGAGTAGTACAAGATTAACTAAAATAATGAAATATTGTGGTAGGAAAGAAAAATAAATTAGCAACTGCATCAATATCAATAAATATGTTAATCATGTAATAAGGTTGTAATTAAAGGAAGAAAACGTGTTCATTGAAAAGATAGTGTAGATGTCATGATATCTAAAGTCCAAATATTTATGTACCTAGATGTAGGCCCAAATGGGCGTGCGTATGTACTCGTGTGTATGAAGTATATTTATATGTATTAAAATATAAATTAAACAAAAATATATATAGTTTATAAATTTAAATAAAATAAGAGATTTATTTAAGTAAAATTTAGAAAAGTTCTAAATAAATTAGACTTCATATACCCGATAAAGATCCAATAGGATATAAAAAATTGAATTTCACCAATAACTTCTGTTGTGGGCTGGCCTTGTTCCAACAAAAGGCTTGTGGATAGAATCAAAGGTAGAATACAAAGGCAGAAATCAAAATTACTTAGCCCAGCTTGCTGAGTGGTTGGAATTGATTAAGTCTACGATGTACCCTATTGTTCAATATTCTTTACGATATTTTGACCTATCAATAGTAGCTTTAAATAAAGTCAAGCATTTAGTACTCAATTTTTTATGGAAAGGAAAGCTAAGTAAAATATCGTGGGACGAAATCTATAAACGAAAGGAAGAAGGAGGACTAAGGTTGAGACAACTAAAGGACATCAACATGGATATGACTATTAAAACAATCTAGAAAATTATTAGTGGAGAGGGGATTCAGGCATCATGGATGAAAGAGGTATCTAAAAATAAGTCATTTTGGGATATTATTATTAAGTAGGATGACTCATGAGTATGGAATTTGTTAAGTAAGAGGAGCAAGGCATTAAAGTGTGCGAAGAGGAGAATTTTTGATAGGCAAACAACTTCTCTATGGTAGGATCATTGGATCAAAGGAAAGAAATTAGTAAATAGGCTCGAGTATGAGGCAACGGAGAGAGTGAGAGGTAAAGAAATGTTAATTAAGGAAATCATGGTGAACGATGAGTGGAGTTTGGACATAGTCGGTTTTTTGGGTCAGTTAAGTGGTTTAGTGCCAAAAGTAAAAAAAATTCAACGATAAAGGAGAAGACCACTGGACATGGTCATGCAGCAAAAATGGTAAGTATAGTTTCAAATTTATTTGAGAAAACATTTGCGTCTAATGTAGTAATGTTCCACGGTCAAAATTCATTTGGCACAAAATTCAGATCCCCAAAATGGTAGTGTGCATGTAAAAAATCATTAGTAATCCTCTATCAACAAAGAAAAAACTTAACTAAAAGGGGCTCAATATAGATAAAACTTGTGAACTTTGCAAAAAATACGACGAAAGTGGAGTTTAGTAAATAATTGGAGTGTGCATGCTTCCTGTCGAGTGATAGGTGATGAAGTTATAGTCGATTCTTCGAGAGAAGAAGATACAAAGGCCTGGAAGAAGCCTAAACCACCATGTGTTCAGATTTGATAGTAATAGTGGAGAAGCAAGTTGCAGAAAACAATTTGAAGAGAAAAGACGCATGTTTAATGGAAGATGAAGAAGCGTAGAAGTTCGGTGAAATTTCTAGATCCGCCATTAATGGTGATATTTTAGTTGGAGAGATTTGCTAACACACATCATTGAGTTTACTAGGATTGGGGTTGAATATTATGTAATGTTAGGCCGAGTAGGGGTTACTCCCTGATGGGTCGTGAATTGTAAATAACCTATATACATATTTTGCTTCATAAATATGGTTTAACTTAAAGCAATAAAGTTGAAGAACCAGATTGAAAAGAAAATGAAAAAAAGAAACACCATTACATAAGATGAACCCAACAATATATTTCCAACTATTTATTTTTATAAAAGGAAATTCTAATTCGTTTAGAGTCTAATCAATTATGTCAATTATGAGCTCTTTTGATAACTACTTATTTTGAAACTCCTAAAAAGAGGTTTTGCATAGTAATTTTTAACTAGTTTCAAATAGTGATTTATAAGCAGAAGAGTAGGACGTAGTTTGACATCATAATAGAAATATTTGATCAAAATTGCTAATGAAATTGCTTTATAAGTCATAAACGATAACTAATTGACTCTTTAAATTCTACTTATTAGCTACTTTTAAAGCCCACTAATAAAAGTTCTCAAATATCAGAATTGAAATTAGTTATTTGTAAGTAGTTTTCACTACTTTTAAGGAGTTGCCCAACATGTTCTAAACAGAACTAAGTATGTTCGATTGGATGTTTCTGTTTTGATTAAAAAAAAGCGGTTTTTATTAAATATATTGTTTTCATTTGTTAAATACTTATATGACAATGCTAGACTTTCTTTCGATATTGTAAGATTTCTTACAAGAGCGTAGGAATAGTTTGTGTAGAACTCACAACACACATAGAGTTCTCTCTTAGAGATGGGATTACTTTCTCATTTATAAATAGGATTAGCAATGTTCTACTTATATTGGTTGGCCCAAACCTGTGCAGTTAATGCCCTGCTATTACCCCGCTATAACCCTGCTATATCTCATAGCGGATTTCTACCGCTAAGATTTTTTCATATAGCCCCGAATATAGCCTTTCCACTTTAAGTCCCGCTATTTCCGCTATATCCCGTTATTCCCGCTATATTTCGCTACTTCCGCTATATCTTCTTTAAAAAAAATGAATTGAAAAATAACATTTATACATTATAAAATTTATGATATTGATTTATTTAATTGAATTTCTAGTGTATATTCATAAAAATTAAAATAATCTAATATTCTACTAAATTCAATTATGTTATATAATGGTTTTATGTTTATTTATAATATATCCACACATGTTTTTATTTAAGATTATTAATGTATTAATAATAGTTCAATTGAATGTTAATTTTTAATTTAATTACCATTTACATATTTGTAAAAACATTAAGTATGAGTTTTATATGCTATTTTAAAGTCATCCGCCATATTTCGCTATATCTTCGTTGTATCCCCGCTATGACTTTTTGCACCTCCATCGCATTGAATCTGCCGAGCGCTTTAACTGCATAGGTCCAAACTCAACCTCACATTTTCATTCCCCTGTACCTATGTACCTTAACCCTAACATTAATTTTTAAGTACAAATGAACCAGATATGCAACACAATTGGTTGATAAAGCCAACTTATGTAGCATGTATCAATCTTTCAATTGGTAGAATCATATCAATCTTTCAATTCGTAGAATTAGTATGTGATATGTTATATACAAAGAAAGAAGAAGAGAAACCACTAAACAAATATCACTTTAAGATGGGGAAGGTTTCAAAAGTAGCATTTGCTTTGATGTTTATTTTTTACGTTTTGTCACATGACTAGAGGCAAGAAAGAGTTGTAAAATCCAATATTACAGCAAGGGAGAAAAATAAATAAGAAAAAGCAATCTACCGGGGTATTTTGCAATTTTATATGTTAAAACCATGCTTCCATTTTCCATCACTTTGCAATAAGAAAAGGTAATCATTTTCAATTTTGTATGTTAGAATCATACTTCTGTTTTTCATCACCTTCCTCTTTCATGTACATTTTGCAATGCACAAAACATAAAACTCAAACTAAACACTACCAGAGCATTCGAGTATGATTTTGTTTGGCATATATTTTAGATGCACTTATTTTATTGTTTTACATGTAGGACTGGACCATAATATCCATGAATAGTGATATTGCTCTTAAACGAAGAAATTAAAGCACATAAACTCCTTTTAGATTACGTCTACAACTCGGAAAATGCAATCAACTCCAAACCCGTGTTTAATACATGTAAGAGCGTTTCCAACAGTTTTAGCATTTTTTAAATATTCAGGATGCACTGAATATTCAGAGCTAAAAATGAAAGAAAAAATAAATAACCGTGTACTGATTTAATGGAGATCTAGTGTTAAACGCTCACCAGGTGAGCGTTGGAAATTTAAGCTGTCATTTAAGGACGCATAGCATTGACATTCATTAAATAAGTACTTGAAACTCAAACGTTCATTTAATAAACGTCCATTAACGTACCGTCAAATTAAATTTCTGTAAATCGGGACATCTATCAAACAGACGTCCGATAACGTACATAACGACCGTTCAATTCTAGTTCATCTTTCCTAGTTGAAAACTAAATATTAGTTGATAACCGTTCTCTTGCAACATGGAAGCTGAATGTTCGGCCTGAATTTCGCACCGTTGGAGACCAAATTAAGCCAAATACAATATACTTTTTAGAAAATATGATAATATTTAATCGAATTCACAGTAGCATCCAAACAACTATAACGTCCTCCACATGTTTGCTCTCGTGAATTCTGCATGTGGACGAAAAAAAAGGTGTCATGCCACCACATTAGTAAATATTTGATACAAAATGGGTGATATCACCAATGTTTCGAACAATACTTTTGAAGAATACGGGCGGATTTAACGTGGGCGACGTTAAATGCTAGCTTTGTATGGCATGATTCCAAATTCACGGATTAAGCAATCGGTATCCGGACTACCACCATATTGGATCAAATTTTATCATCCGTGGGCCTCATCCATCTCTCCAATGGATCATAGACTGGGCCTGATAGCTCAAGTGGGGTTAAATGCTAAAATACCTAAATTTGATCAAATCAGCTTCTTTTACAGGGATATGTGTTTGAAAATCAGAAACAATCAGTAAAAGCTTTAGTATTGGTAGAAAATATATTAACATGTATGGTGCATGGCAATGACAATATAAACATATTTCATAGTTTCTTTCAAATTTTAATATTTCATTTGTACCTGATCCAAAGATAAATATTTAATTAATAAAATCTATTTTTAATGATGTTTTTTTAGTGCAGACTTGTAAAATTTCAACAGCATGGAAAAACCAAAAAAAACAAAATAGAAAACGCCGAAAAACCTTAAAGATATTGTCTTTAACATATCGTTTGAAATTGCTCTAATCTCGTACCTATATGTTTCAAATTCTAAATTCAAATTCTAAATTCAAATTCAAATTATAATTCAAAAATCCAACCTTTAAAGTCAAAATTATTGGTTTTGATTTTTTAATTTTTGGAATTCAAATTTTAAAACATGAAATCAAAGTTTAGGAGTTCTAATTCATAGATACAAAATTCAAAATATCTAATTCTCTTATTTAAGAATTTCAATTTCAAAATTCAAGTTCAAAATTTTGGAAGTATGTATTTTATGAAATTCAACTTCTCAAAATTTCAAGTTCACAATTCAAATTTTATTTTCTGATGAAAAAATTCAACTTAAATATTTCATAGTTTGTTTCAAAATTTTATATTTCATTTGTACCTGATCCAAAGATAAATAATCAATAAAAACGATTTTTAATGATGTTTGTTTATTGTAGACTTGTAAAATTTCAAAAGTATGGAAAAACTTAAAAAACCAAAAAAAACACCCAAGAACGTTAAAGATATTGTCTTTAACATGTCACTTGAAATTGCTCCAACCTCGTACCTATAGATATGAAGTTCAAAATAAAAATCCAAAATTCAAATTCAAAAATCAAAAATCAAACCTTTAAAATAGAAATTATCAGTTTTGAATTCGTAAATTTTGAAATTGAAATTTTAAAACATGAAATCAAATTTAAAGAGCTCTAATTCACAAAGATAAAATTCAAAATATCTAATTCTCTTATTTAAGAGTTTCAATGTCAAAATTCAAGTTCAAAATTTTGGAAGTATGCATTTTATGAAATTCGAGTTCTCAAAATTTCAAGTTTAAAATTCAAAATTTCTTTTTTGATGAAAAATTCAACTTAAATGCGTCTGCCGGGAGTGGAACCCGGATCTATTGCTTGGAAGGCAATTATCCTAACCGTTGGACTACAAACGCCTTTTGATTAAAATAGAAAATTCTTATAATTTCATGTAGAATTTTCCTTTTCTAACATAGGTCTACTAAATGGTTTTTTTTCACTTTTCCAAATTTCCAAATTTTGAAATAAATTCAAATATGAATTTTCAAGTTCAGTTTCAAATTCCAATTCAAAATTTTCATCTAAAGAAGCGTCATTTAAAAACTCAAGCCTTGTATTTTTCAAATTTTCAAATTTAATTTTCATATTTAAAATTTTATTTCCAAATTCAAATCTAAAATTTAAAAAAAAATCACGGATTGTTATTTTATGTTTTAAAATCAATCAAAATTTTCAACAAAAAGTTTCTTTTGTAAAATATGCAACCGAACAACTGGTTTTCTCTTTTTTGGTTGTACTAGTAACTTTAACATAGTATTTATACCACTGGTATGGAAAAAGGGAAAGAAAAAAAATAATATTCTACCACTTATATCAAATAACGGAACCATTTCAAAAAAAAACAATTTAAATTATTTTTCATCCGCGCTAGCAAAGTCATACATGTTATGTGACACCCCACCTCTATACCCACGCTAGCCAAGAACACTACGGTGTAGTGCTGTCAACTAGCACGGAGAATAAGGCTGTTGAGGAGCGACCATTCTTGTGATTGCTTATCACGCGGTGGCTATAAATAATCTTCGAAAACAAACATAGAAATAAGCTAACACAAATCAGTCGCAGACATCTATATCACAAAGGCGAAAGAAGATATGAATATATAACTAACACATGAAAGTGTACATCAGAGTAGTGGTCAAAAAGATCCACAATAATACAAAAGAATAGCAACACGTGCTATACAAAAGAATACAACTATGAGTCTATATCTCAAGTGTATACAACAAAAACTGCTAATCTAAATACTTAGCCAAAAGTTATAGTAGAAAATCCGGGGAAGAAGTCAAGCAGAAGCACCTGTAACATTTCGGTCTGACCCGAGTATTATTTAAGAAAATAATAAACGGATCAGTCTAGCTATAAATATCAGATAACATGGTATAAAATAAAAGATATGGCATAAACATAAAATATCCATACTGACATACTACTATAAGTATGCAAATGATGATCAACAGAAGATCAATCAATAAGAGATAAATCAATATCACAAGAATCTTCTCAAAGATCCAAAAAGGGCATCATACCCTAAACTTGTACTCATAACAAGCCAATGACATAAATTCCAGAAAACAACACAAGAAATCACAGAAAAAGGGAAAGAGGCCTATCACATGACGGTCCGAAGATCATGGGGAGCTACCCCATATGGGTGAATCGGAATCACCCAGATGAGGTCTAGGCAAACCAGAAAGCAAAAAGGTATGTGTGAGTGGAATCACACAAATGGTGTCTAGCCTAACCTCGCAACAAAAAGGTATGTGTGAGTGGATTCACACAAATGGTGTCTAGACTAACCTTGCGGACAAATAGATATGTGTGAGTCGGAATCACACCCATGAGGTCTAGTCTAACCTTGCAAACAAAGAGACATCGCACAATTGCTAGTCCAAATCATAAAATGATCGTCATGATCAACGAGAAGTGTCAATTACACTAAGCTAGTAAATATAAAAGTTTATCTTCGTGTCCCATAACCACTTGCTTAACTTAAATATTTACGAACAAACTGTAAATCTTCACTAGAAAATTGTCACAAGAGGTTCAATCGAACAAGTCCAAGAATTAACCGACGAAGTGAATGCAAGCGTTTCATACCACTTGTTTTATTAAGCCGTTTAATTAGATTTCTCATCCGAGTGAGGTAAAGGTTTTATATACTAGTAGATTGGAAAACGGTTTAAGAAAAGAGCTTTGTTATTGAAAATAGAGTTGAAATCATTTTGTTGAAAGAGTTTTGATATTTACTACTAGTATTGAAACCTTCATATTTCTAAAGTTGTTATCCCGCCTTTTTAGCAAGGCCGTGATACCATAAAATCGACCGAGAAGCTAAAGATAGTTTGTCTCGAAGAATGGTCAACTCAGCATCTCAACAAAGCAAGTTCTGTTGAATGTTTTTGGGATAAGATCCCCTACGGAGAGGGGTCCAGGGGGTGGCAACCCCCCAAGGTGGGGGTGGGGGTGCGGGGGCAACACCCATGCTACGGGGTTCGACCTGCCCGGTCAGGTCGCAGGGGTCCAGGGGGCAGTGCCCCCGGTAGGGTGCGGGGCAGCGCCCCGTCCAAAACGGTACGACCTAGTGAAGACCTAAGGGAGGATAGGATAGAGCGACCTAGGGGTCTAAGGGGTCAAGCGGCCTAGTGGTTGTGACCTAGAGGTGTTCGCGAGTTAGCAGAAGCGAGCGACCTAACAGAGGTGAGTGACCTAAGGGACTCACGACCTAACAAGGTAATAAGGTCGAGTGACCTACGACCTAACGAGGTAAAGGCCTAACGGCCTAGTGAAACACGCGACCTAATGCGGCCGAGTGGTTTAAGGTCGGAGACGACCTACGACTTATAAAGGTAGACGGTTGAGCGACCTAGTGAGGCTCACGACCTAACAACCTAATGGTGAAAAAGGCCGAGCGACCTAACGTGTGAACGAGCCGAACGACCTAAGGGATAAAAAGGCGAGCGACCTAACGTCTTAACAAGGCCGTGCGACCTAACGCTATAAGGCCAAGCGACTTAGATCCAAGCGACCTAAGACCGAGGTAATGTTTCCAACAGAGGGAGCGACCTTACGACCTAAGGTCTAATGACCTACGACCAAGCGGCCCACGACCTACGACCTAATTCCGAGGCGAACGACCTAAAGCATGCGAACGACTTTAAGGCCAGAAACGAACTATTTGATGACCGAGACTTTTCCACGCAAATGACCTAGCATAGGCAGAACGACCTAAATGCAGAATTTTACCAAAAACAATAAAAATTGGAGTTTTTCGCCAATCTAATCCAAACCAAATGCAAATGCACATGCTAAAGTGATGGGAATTCATTCCCAACAGTCCAAGATAGTTATAGACAAGAATGTGAGATAAAAATCTCATCTTTGCACAAATTCAATGAAGAAGAAGCTGGAAGTCAATAGAGAAGCAACTACAAGCTTGAATCCAATGACTTTACTTTGATTTTAGAGTTGGATGTTGAATTTGCTAATGAACTTGGGCTTGAAATTTTAATTTCCCTTTCCACTCACCATTAATGCTAAACTAGAGATAGGTAGGAATTTATGAAGAGATGAGGAGAAGGGGTTGGAACTTAGGTTTAATAGGCTAAACCAACCCAAAGTCCAAAGCGGGAAAAGTTAGTGAAATTCCACTAACCCCAAACATATCAAAGTTAATACCTAAAAAGATTGTAAACGGCATTTCAAACTCAATGGAAGTGGTCTCAGGTCCTAATTTGACCGTTTGGCAAAAGTAGCTTTTCGGACCAATATCCGATTAACGACAAAATATTTAAATAAAATATTTAAATATAAAATCGATAAATATGCGGGTTGTTACATGTTATATGAGTGAGTGTCGGTCATTTTAATTTTTGATGATGATGTTTCCTGATAATGTGAACAATGATATCCTCGTATAACATGCAACTTTCTTTCCATATCCAAATACAGTAGATGTGCACAAATGGATGTGTTAAATGTACCAAGTTTGTTAATGGATATCTGAAAACCTAAAATCTGTTCACGTCCGTATTCAAAAAACAGATAAATATATGCTATCCGAAAAAAGTGATGCGGATACGGATATAAGGCATCCGTATTCGAAAATTATTTGTTCGGTTTTTGTCAATATTATAGTTCATATTACGTGTATTTTAGTAAAATGAAAGATATTTATTATCTTATTATATGTTAATATTTTGTATAGCATATGCATTAAATACATATTAACTACTCAAAACTATTTAATATCATCATATTTGTGTACTTTTCTCACTTTTATAATCAACAAGATTAGTAAAATATTATGTTAAACTACAAAAATTATTATTTTTTGATTTATTGTTCGTTGGTGAATAGGATAAGATGCATAATTTCGATGACCAAAATTGATTTTGAATATAGATATGACACTGCTAACGTTTGTAAGTATTCATTGACAATGCCTATAGTGTACTTATAGTGTACAGACATACATGGTGCTTAATGCAATCAAAATGAAACACCCCGCCTTTTCCAGCACGCATTCTCTCATCCTTCATTCTCAGTTTTCAACCTATGACTAAAATTGTTTTTGCACTTGCCTAAATTATTCCCCAACTTTATAACCATAAACATACCCAAATGTGAATGGAAAAAATGTCTTGCCTGACATGAAGCTTGGATTTGCCTTTATACCCCTGCCCATAAGAAACATTGCTATCAGTACCAGGTACAGCCACCTCGGTTCATTTTGCCCCTTTTGATAACTTGGCTCTTCACCTAACATGCGAATTCCATCGGTGCCTTCTCCTAAATGTTATAGCTATTGGTTTCAGATCTACAGTCATTATGTCCATTTCGGTATATTTTTAGTGTAGAAATCGATTTTTCAATTGGAGATTCGTCGTTGTTGGATTGATAATTTGCAATTAGGGCTGTTATAATAACGGTAAAGTTACCATTACATACCATTACCAGCCAATCGGTTATCATTTTCAAGTGAAATCGGTATACTAGTTTAATCGGTATGATAACGGTAAATATACCATTTTCTATGGTAAATCATCGATAACATTTCTTCAATATCAGTGGTAACGTTAATTTTACCGGTCAACTTATAATACATGTATATTCATATAACATGCTTTATTATAGACATTTAAAACTAAACAAATGATTAAATTTAGTTTATTAATCAGGTGAAATAATGTTAAACACACTTCACTTCTTTCTCATTTATGTCTTTTATTAAATAACACTATGAATTATATAATGAAGCACCGTTGTGGCGTGAATATATGCTATTTTACTAAACTTTTTAAGACAAACGGTAATTTACCATTATCCATATAACGGTTACCAGATTATTGGTATACCAGTCTTGGGTATACCAGTCTAACGACAACGGTAAGCAATTTTCGCTTATCAGTAAAAATAGTGGTAACCATTACCATAACAGCCCTTCATTACGTCCTCTTTGATTTTTCCCGCTATGAAATCTTCACTCCCCTGCTAGTGAAGGTTCACCTAGTTTCTTATTCTCCACTTCGCATCTACAGGTAGATTTTTCCCTAACAAAATTGTAATCAGTTTTCCTTGTAATTTATGGTTTAATGTTAATTTTCTTCACTCATTCTAGTTATTTACCTATGATTGATTCCTTTTATTCTTGAATTTTCGATATGTATTATTTTCACAATAATTACTATTTTTAGATTGAACTAGATTACTAAGTACTTTGTTGCAAAGATAAAGAGTTGAATCAAGATATATTTCCCATAAAAATTAAGTTAAACAAATTTACAATTGCGAAGTTAGACCAGAAAAGCATTGATTCTCCTAAGTCGCTTCACATAAATCCAATTCACACAAAGTTGCATGGTTTTGATATCAAAAGTACTTTATTTCCATGCTTTAGACATTTTACTACGTCGTTTTCGTAGCTAGTGATATATAAACCATTTGGTTGATATATTCTAAAGATCTTCGTACTGGGCATATCTATGCTAACACTAATGGTTCCTGAACTATTTCAAAGTTATTTTTCATATTGATAATTGTAATTCACTTCAATGATTGTTATTTATGACAATTTTCATTTTTGGTTATGAAAATTGCTTACTACGCAGCTACGCTTAAGGCCTTGTGGTGTTTGGATTACCAGAAATGAACTCAATCCATTCCTTTAAGATGGCTTGACAACACTTAATAAGAAATATAAGCAAAACCAGCATGAGTATTTTCTTTTCTTCTGACAATGATATGACTTATAGTCTTCCAATCGTTTTTAAGTATTAAATTTGCTGTCAGGTGTAGATAATATTTGCATGAAAAAACGTCAATTTTAGTTACATAACGTTAGTGCAGTGATCACTTCAAGACTGAGACACCTTATATGTTTTCCTGTTCCCATTACTTGCATACACATTTGAAATGGAAAATTTTAATTACAAGATGCGAGATTCACTTGATTTTTGCTGGAATTTCATTGTTTAGGTGTTAATTACATATTTTTTCATTGCAGCAAGTACTTTAAGGTCATTGTTAAAGTGGATTTGCATAACTATTCTTAGCACCCTTCATTTATATAAAATTTAAGTATTTATATTAGTATTAAGTGGATTTAACTGTGACAAATAAATGTTTAATAATCAACTAGAACTTATTCCAAGAAAATCAGCAGTCTAAACCTATTTGACCATATAAAGAAAAACAAGCATATCAAAATCTTAAACGATATTCAAAAAATAAAATAAACCGAGCTCCATTTTGATTCTACAATTAAATTTATGCAACCATGCATTTGCTTTACACTCTCTTGGACCAACGATGCCTAGGGTTTTTTTTCCTTTTTTTGTGTGTGTGTGTTCGCCCATGCCTCAATTATGTTTGGCTCCCAATTTACTAGATAGTTGTAAGTTTCTATATAGCTATGAATTATATGCCTAAACCAAAGCTTCTTATGAAATTGCTTAATTAACCTTTTGAATTTGGAAGCACTATTTACTGTAACTATATAAGTTTCCAGACTGAAATGGTTTGCTCCATACAACTTATATTTTTGCTCTATATATGCATTTAAATTGAAATGAATGATTCCATTTATATCTTCGAGTATTTGCTCCACTTAGTACCGATCTTAATAAGGATAAAAACCTATGAAAATTTATATCTACCACGTATAGTTTTTTAAAGTATCTTGGATGAAAGTGCAACCCAATTTCGTGTACCATCAATTCCATTTGTTGAATTAAGATTTATACCATTATCATCAGTAGTCTTATACATATCTGAAACTGACGTAGCCAGAAACCCAATCTCACTCAAATCCAACTATTCACTACTTATAAACCTCATAAACAAATAAATATCATTGAGAAGCTATCATTATTTAGCTTGAAAAGTGAGAAGTAGGCAAGTTCTCATACATTATGAGAGGGTGACTAAGTTAGCACTTGGAGAATTTTCTTTTCAATTATACTTTAGCTAAAATGATTGTTAAGAGAGAATGTGGCACATGTGAGAGGAAATGTGTTTTCTCTCGTTAGATTCAAATTAGAAGAATATTATCTTTATGTGTTGCATGGTGCTTGTAGCTTATTGAAAAACTTATAACAAAATACAAACATGAAACTTGATAGGACTATAAAACTATATTTAATAACTTTCATTTTTATATAACTTCAACAAATAGACGATATGGCTGCTATTTCTATTATTGCCGCCTTAGTTGGTTACCAAGCATTTTCAGTCATAGCTTTATGTGATTTTGCTTTAGCTTTGAAATCCTCTAGATTCTACTATTACTACCTTTGCTACTTGCTAATCATTTTTTCAGTTATTGCTTTATGTGATTTGTTATTAGCTTTGAACTCCTTTAAATTTTGTTTTTTTATTAAAAATATGAAATTGAGAAAACATTGTGTGAGTAATAAACTTTATATTAGCCGATACAATATTCTTACAGTTGGTTTTATTTGATTCTGTTAAATATGGATGATTCAAGTATTTGTTGAGAAGGAAATAAATTGATTAATTGGTTCAATCAATCAATTAACTTGGCTTGCATATGGAAATATATGAGAGGATATTTTGGAAGGAAACTAATTAATTAATTAGCCAATCAATTAGTTAGTCAATGCATTTATTATATGAAGAAATAAATAATTAGGCATGAAGAATTAATCAGTCAAAGGAAAGATATGAAAACCAAGATTACGCCATCTATTTGTACTAAAATCAAATCATGCAATTTGGAAAGATATATGGGGAATCAGGAAATTGATTTTCTTAATCTTCAAGCAACACTTCATTATCAATTCTATTTACATGAAGGAATTTCATCTTCATATGTATGTGAGTGAGTGAGAGCATCCTGTAGGATCTAGATTAACCCTAGAGGGGGGGTGAATAGGGTTATAGCAAATTTTCACGATTTAAACACAGAAATAAACTGCAGAAATAAATATGCTGAAAAGTAAATCACACACAAAATTTACCCAGCTTCGGCAACCCCTGCCTACTGCTGCATTCCCAGATTTCTATTAGAATTAAACAGTATCACGCTTACAAACACTCTACTAGACTCGCAGACCCTTTTGCTCCCGCTCACAAACACTCTACTAGAATCGCACACCCTGCTCCCGCCTATAGAGTTTCGCTTACTCGCAAACACTGCTCCCGCCTATAGAGCTTTGCAAACTCGCATACCCTGCTCACTGAACTAATTCAAAATAGACAATCTGACACTACCTAAACCTAGGTGGTGATTTACAAATTCTTTGACTCGAAAAGAAAAAATACAGATTTCAAAAATAGATGCAAGAGCAAAATTTAAAGTAAAACTTGAATACGAATTTTGCTCTCAAATTAAAAAACCCTTTTTTAAAACACGGCCCTTTATATCAAACCGGCCCAATATTCTTCTTTCACCCAATAAACTTTGGCTTTGACCCGTTCCTTCTTTTGCTTGTAAAAATGTCGGCCTTGCTCTTGTTTCTTTGTTCGATGAATTAAGGCTTCGTTCCCTTGTAGCAATTAGGGCTCTTCAATTTAAGCCGCCGCTCTTGATTGCTCGTTGGTTGCCTTGTCGATCACTTGCTTGGAGTCGCGCTCGGCTGCTTCTCTTGATTTGTGAAATTAGGGTTTGGCTTCGGTTTCTTCGAGATAATTGAATTCGCCTAGGTATGTTATTTGTGTCTTTTGCTCTTGAATTCGATTGCCTTTTTTTATTCATGCCGATGATGTACTCTTGGGTTTGATATTTATATGAATTCGAATCAATTGATTCGTTCGTATTCACTTGTGACTTCATCACTTTCCTAATTTGTTGCAACTTGATACGCACGGCTTCTATTCTGTAGCGTTCGATTGCCTTGAGTCACACGGCTTTAAATCTTTCCTCTTTTTGACTTCTCTGACCATTTCAAAAATAAAGATACGAATTTGATACTGTCATGAATTCGAATTGGACTTGGTCTGCCTGTAATCTCTGGTATTTCATTGCTGACTTTTTCATTGCTGACTTTTTCATTACTGACTTTTTCATACGGCAACAACTTGTTGATTACCTGTAGTTGCTGTTATATTACTTCGAATTGCATTCTGTGCATACTGTACTCGGTCGAGTTCATCCCCATTCTGTAGACCTGAACCTTGCATTTTATACATAAGTATATGCTCACTATCTTCTGTTCACCTGCATGTTTACTGTGACGTGGGTCTTCATGTACTTGATATTGTAGTCTTCAAGTATATTTGATTGCCATATCA
Source organism: Allium cepa (assembly GCA_030765085.1). Classification (NCBI taxonomy): domain Eukaryota; kingdom Viridiplantae; phylum Streptophyta; class Magnoliopsida; order Asparagales; family Amaryllidaceae; genus Allium; species Allium cepa. The sequence goes on along the minus strand of CM060929.1, from coordinate 244,322,237 downwards.
TGTGCTTTGCATTGAGTTCATTTGAGATGTGACTCTGATCTTTATCGACACTGGCTGTTCATTGCTTGGTCTCTTTTGCATGCTTGCTGTATGTTGCACATGCTATATTGTATACTTATGTTGTCTCTCTGACTTTGCTGTATACATGCTTTTATGCTTGTGACATTCCTCTGCCTTGTTGAGTTCCTGTGTTTGGTCACTGATGCATTACTGTAGTTGCCACATCTCTTGCTCGAGCTCTTTGCCTACTTCATGACTGTGCTGTTCTTGTTGAGTTGATAATGTTTCTGGTTTTGATCAATGCTCGGTCATGTTGCATATTGGACATTTGTATCACTGTTGGATCTTGCATGCTTTACATATATGCTCCACTTGTTCATTTTGTTCAAGTGTACTACTGCAGTTTGCATTTGGTCTTGATCGTGTATATTCTCGAGTTGGTTGTGCACCGTTGATTAGTTTGCATTGTCATATTTTAGTCATGTTGCCTTCATTTGCCACTGAGTTGCATCGAGTAGCTGGACTTCTCATTCTATTGCACTTTGGTTTAGTTGTGCATTTGTCCAGTCATTCAAACTGTTCTTGTACTTCTGGTTTTGATGTTGGTTTATTGATGCATTCATGTTCATGCAGTCTCAGCTACATTCTGGTTTCTTCACCGATCTTGCTGTGACATTTTGTTGCATGAGTTACTTATTGTTTGGATGATGTGAATGTCACTGTTGTACACTGTTGCTGTGCCATTGCTGTTGCCATGTGCATTGAACTTTGACCCTTTGTTGTTCATTTGGGCTGCTGGACTTGTTGTACATTGCATAGTGCATTGCCTTATTTGTTGAAGTTGTGCTTGCACACTTGCTATTTTTGGCTGCGCACATGAGTTGGCGAGGCAGTGCACACGTGTATGAATGTACACGTGTGTATTGCAGCCACTTATGGTTACCTGTCCCTGTAATATCTATATGCACGACTTTGTGATGCATTCAAGTGTGAATGATGACGTACAACCCAAATAACTGAGGCAAACCATATTTTCAAAAATCGTATTTCATTTTATATTGCAAAAATATTTCTTTTTCAATTTTACTGCGTTAGTGAATATTTTTGCAGATTTCTCAGATGATGGATTCAAACTGGAATGCAGTTGAAGACAAAACACGAGTGTGAGTGATATGTAGTGAGGTTATCAATGTAAAAATATTTGTGATGTAATCGTGATGTAATCAAAAATGTATATGTATAGTGAGAGCATGAATTTGTACTATTCAAGATTGTAATAAATATTTATTTGAATAAAATATCTGTTTGAATTCAAATTCTGTGTCATTTAATTTTATTCAGCAAATATTTATTTATTCTATGAAAAATAAAATAGTACATTAACAAATGCATTTAAATGAATGTATATATGTTTATTATCATCAAACAAAAATCATATAAGCGCAAAGCGCATATTCAACACATCCACCATTATCCTTTTACCTCTTTTTACTCTTTTTCTTCAGTGGAATAAAAGAAGTTGTTGGGTCTCTGTGAACATAGGATATTCATATCTGAACCACGTTAAATCTCCTATGTCTCTTATTTCTGCTATTGTTTCTGTGAGACTGCATAATTGATTTTTTTTTAAGTTCCATTGATATCTAAATAGACAATACTAGATCCTAATCAAATAATCCATTTTTGCTCAAATTAAAATAAATTTCACTATAGTTTGTTATCAGAGCTAGTGTTACTATTTCTGTTTGGATATTAAGGGCTACTTCTAGTAAGTCTATTGGTAGATCTGGTGTCAATTATGGAGTAACACATTTTGACGGAAAGGAAGATTTTGGTAGTTGGAAGATGAAGATGAAGCCTGTATTAACGAAGGAGAAGACTTATTAGGTTGTTTATGTGCCTGAGAAATTTAAAGATATTGATGCAGCTGATTTGGAAGAGATGGAAGATGAAGCCAACAATTCAGTTGAAGTTCTTAGAGAATTCTCTCAGAAGAAGACCGCGAATGAATTACGAGATGCATATCAAGACAAGTCTCTCATTAATCGGATTATTCTTCAGCAACAAATCTATTCATTCAAAATGAAGCCTAGAGTCGATCTCATGGAGCATGTAGATGCTTTGACCACACTGATTACGAACCTGAAGCCAGCGAAAGTTGATAGAACTGATGAGGCTCAAGTTGTGATCCTCTTATGTTCCTTGCCTAAGAAGTATACTGCTTTTGTTAATTCCATTATTTATGGTCGTAGTAAAATTAGCATGCCTGATGTAAAGGCTGATCTTCATAATGAAGTATTAAGAGGTAGATTGGTGAGCACTAGCTTAGATGGTGATACTGAAGGCTTATCTGTCCAGAGAGGTAGAGGTCAAAGCAGGTCGAAGAAAGGTGAAGGGCGGAATTTTTCGCGGTTTCATTCTAGGGGGCCTAAAAAGTTGATTTGTCATTATTGTAAGAAACCAAGGGACTTCGTAGCACAATGTCCCAATCTTGAAGGTAGAAGAAAAGATCCAAAGAAAGCCTCAGCTTCTACAATATAGAAATTAGTTACAGAAAATGACACCGATGTATCTACAGCTTCTAGCTCTTCTAGTAAGAGAAACTTATGGCTGAATGGTTCTGGCGCATCCTATCATATAACACCTGATAGGAACTGCTTTTTCACTTACCGTGAAATTAATGGAGGATAAGTTCTGATGGATAAGGATTCTTCTTACCATATGGTTGGTGCTGGTAGCGTGATGGTTAGGATATTTGACGGTGTTATTCGTATGATCAATGATGTTAGGCATGTACCTGATTTGAGGAGGAGCTTGATTTCTGTTGGGGCATTGTATAGACTTGACTTGAAGATGGTAGTGAAAGGAGAGGAAATGAAGATATCGAAGGATTCCATGATTGTTGTGAGAGGTGTGAGGGTGGGAAATATTTATCTATTAAAGGGCAGTACTGTAGTTGGTGAATCAACTTCTGTTACATTTTTTGATTTGGATGTTTCTAGATTATGGCACCTACGGATGGGTCACATCGGCAAGCGCAACATGGATGAGTTGAGAAAACGAGTTTTGATTGATGGAGTTCATCAATCAGAACTTGATTTTTGTGAAGAATGTGTTCTTGGAAAGCAGATGAAGATTCTTTTGGTATGGGAGAGCATAAAGCAAGAGCTATCCTGGAGTATGTTTATACAGATGTCTGGGGTCGCTCCCCTTGTCAGTCCTTAGGTGGAGCCAGGTATTTCGTTTCATTTATTGATGATTTCTCTCGTAAAGTATGGGTGTAATTTCTTCATTCAAAGAGTGAAACCATTGCTAGGTTTCGAAATTGAAATCTATGGTTAAGAAGCAATCAGGGAAGAAATTGAAAGTTCTTCGTTCATTTAGTGACGGTGAATTTATATCACGGGAATTCCTCGATTATTGTGAGTCTGAAGGTATTAAGAGGCATTATTCTACACCAGTCGACCCCTAGTCTAATGGAGTTGCAGTAAGGGTGAATCAAATATTATTGGAGAGAATAAGATGCCTCAGACTGACTGCTAAACTGAAGAAGGGATTTTGGGCTGAAGCTTTATCTATGGCAGCTTTCCTCATCAATAGCACACCTTTTACTGCCATATATATGAAGATCCCTGAAGAAGTATGGAAAGGAAAGCCTATTACCTGTTCATTTCTCATAGTGTTTGGTTGTCCAACTTATGTGCATGAGAGTAAAGGGAAGCTGGAACCTAGAGCTCATAAGTGTATCTTTCTAGGTTATAGGAGAGGAGTGAAGGGATATAGGCTGTGATGTCCTACTAGGAAAAAGTTCATTATGAGCAGACATGTGATTTTTGATGAGAAAGCTATGTTGAAGGTGGAGCCTTCCTCATCGGATGACAATGAGAGGACATGTGAAGAATGCCAGACACAAAGCAAGTCATCAATTGATTCTTTCCATAGACGTTCAGGTGGTGTTTCCGATGATGTCGTAGTTGATGAGGGTAATACCGATGTTGGTAAAGAGGATCATACTTAAGGTGGAGCTCAATCGAAACCTTGGCCTATCAGACAAAGAAGAAAGCTTAAGTGGCTTGATGAGTTTGTTGGATTGAGTATCGAAGACATTAACTTCGATGATATGGCAACATATGCTTTGAATGTTGTCCATGATGAGCCCTGTGATTATTGAGAAGCTATCGCATCAGTTAATAGTTCCAGTTGGTTAATTGTTATGGAGGAGGAGATTGAATCATTAAAAAGAAATCATACTTGGGATTTTGTGCCTCTTCCCACTAACAAGAGAGCTATTGAATGCAAGTGGATCTATAGAGTGGAAGACCTTGAAAATGGTGATCTCAAATACAATGCAAGATTAGTCGCAAAGGGGTATGTTCAAAAGAAGGGGGTAGAGTATCATGATATTTTTTCTCTAGTGGGTAGACATACTTCCATTCATATTCTATTGGCATTAGTTGCTCATTATGATATGGAATTAGAGCAATTAGATATCAAACTGCATTCTTGCATGGTGATCTGAATGTAGAGATTTATTAAAGCAGCCGGAAGGGTTCATTGATAGTAGCAGACCAGATTATGTTTACAAACTCAACAAATCTCTATTTGGACTGAAGCAGTCTCCTAGATTATGGTATAAGAGTTTTGATAAGTTTATACTTTCACAGGAATACTCCAGAAGTTTCAAGGACCAATGTGTCTATTTCAAGAGATGTGATGGTGATATGATTTACTTGTTGTATATGTTGACGATATGCTAATTGCATCTCGGAGTATGGTTAGAATTAAGGAGTTGAAAGAGGACCTCAGTAGAGAGTTTGACATGAAGGATTTGGAGAAGGCACAAAGAATATTGGATATGGAGATAACCAGGGATAGGAAAGGGAGAGAGTTAAGGGTCACTCAGGCGCAGTACATCGAGAAGGTCCTCGCTCGATTTGGAATGGAGAAAGCCAAACCAGTTGGTACTTCATTGGGCTCTCATTTTAAGTTGTCAAAAGACTTATCCCCCACATCGGAAGAAGAAAAAAGGTATATGGTTGACATACTTATTCTAGTGCTATTTGTAGTCTTATGTATGCGATGGTGTGCACAAGACTATATTTGGCCCATGCAGTGGGTGTTGTGAGTCAATATATGTCTAACCCAGGCAAAGAGCATTAGCAAGCAATGAAGTGAGTTCCTAGATATCTTCGAGGCACTTCTTCGGTGGGCTTGTTATATGGTGGAGTGGATGGTGGCATCTCTCTTAGAGGTTATTATGATTCTAATTATGGTAGGGACAAAGATGCTAGGAAGTCAGTGTTGGACTATGTTTTTACACTTGGCATAAGCTCAATTTCATGGAGATCAAAGCTGCAATCTATCGTAGCTTTATCAACTACCAAAGCAGAGTTGATATCGATTGTGCAAGCAACAAAGGAAGGATTATACTTACTTCAGTTGTGGATGGTCTTTCAATGGTGTAGCGGACAGTAGAGCTAGTTTTAGACAGTCATAGTGTGATTCATCTTATTGAGAATCATGCTTATAGTTCACGGATGAAGCACATTGATATTAGAGGTTTCTTTCTTATGCCTGAGGAAGAACGAAGCAAGATAAAATTATTGAAGGTGAGTACTTTGGATAATCCTTTAGACAAGAATGACAAAGTCACTTCCAAAGGACAAGTTTAAGCATTCCTCAAACTTGATCAGTTTGATCTTGTTACTTGAGCGCCATAGAGCGCTAGACCCAACTACCTCTATATTGATTGGTTGATGATGAGGTGATGAAGAGAGATTGTTATATTTGAATCAAGGTGGAGGGCTAAATATGAATGATTCAAATATTTGTTAAGGAGGAAAATCATTGATTAATTGGTTCAATCAATCAATTAATTTGGCTTGCATATGGAAAGATATGAGAGGATATTTTGGAAGGAAACTAATTAATTAGTCAATTAATTAATTGGTCAATGCATTTATTATATGAACAAATAAATGATTAGGCATGGAGAATCAATCAATCAGAGGAAAGATATGGAAACCAAGATTACACCATTTATTTGTTCTAAAATCAAATCATGCAATTTTAAAAGATATTTGGATAATCAGGAAAGTGATTTTCTTAATCTCTAAGCAACCCTTCATTATCAAGTCTATTTAAATGAACGAATTTCATCTTCATATGTAAGTGAGTGAGTGAGAGCATCCACCATTATCCTTCTCTCTCTTTTGTACTTTTTTTCTTCAGTGGAATAAAAGAAGTTGTTGGGTCTCCGTGGACGTAGGATATTCATATCCAAACCATGTTAAATCTTCGATGTCCCTTATTTATGCTATTGTTTCTGTGAGACTGCATAATTGATTTTTTTAAGTTCCATCGATATCTAAATAGACAATATTAGATTTTGATCAAATAATCTATTTCCGCTCAAATTAAAACAAATTTCACTATAGATTCCATCTATTATATATTCAAGAGTTGATTGCTTGGTATGCTTATTTAGATATTTTGCAGGTAACATTTATTTTGGTTTGGCTATGACCATCATCATTTTAGTTTTCATTTTATATATGCAAAGGATGAATCATGAACATTGATTGCTGTTATTTTCTATTATTTATTGTTATGTGAGTGCTCTGATTTCAGATGTATGTTCATCATCATCATCATCATCATCATCATTTTGTTTTATGATAATTGTTTCTTAGTTTCTTGAGAATTAACCCCTAATTTACCAACGCGTCTTAAAATAGAATGGTATTTTAAGAATATTAAAATGATTTGATTTTATAGTTTCACTTCGTTTTTAATGAAATTTTAGCTGTATGTATTTTGTTATTTTTCAAATGGACTCATTAATCCTTCCTATGTTTTATTTTATTTTATTTTTCTATGAATATATGTTCTAGTTCTTTTACATTGCTTGTTTTTTGGATATCTTGGTTATAGGAAAATACTAAATCTAGGTTCATATTCTTGAATTATTATCTAGTAGTGGTGGAATGCTTTTATTTGCATAATGACTTGAATACTAATTTATATGTATACTAAATCATATGCTTTCAAAGTTTATTTTTCAGTAAATGTCACCTAAGTTGAAATTATCATTTAAAATGACTTCAAAAATACAGTATGGATTTGTCATTGTAAAAAATAACAAGAACAGTAGCCTTATGATACCACAATTACTTTTGATTCGGTACCTTATGCAATAATGGTTAGCTTTTCACTTATTTATGATATGATTAGACATTAACTTAATTATAGAATTGATGTAATTACATTTTTCCGATGGTTTATGGGGGTTCTGATATCTCTATTAAAATCATTTGGTCTCCTAAGTTAGTAAAAATTTAGACATGTCGTAGCTAATACTCCTATTTAGTTTTTAGATTTTGTGTCTTCGTTTATAAGATATCGTTAAAGGAAGAAATAATTCTATGTACGTCAATACTAACACCATGAAATAAATTGTATCTCGGTCATTCTTTAATAGCATTTATTATACAAAGCTCAAGATCGTATTTTTTTTGTTTGTTCATCCTATGTCCTGAAGTATACTTATGTTACACATTTAATTCTTTTTTGGTTGGTGACGTATGGTTTTTGTTTTAGCACTCACTTATGGCTTGATTTTGCATGATTAGGAGTTCATCATGGGTTTTATAAACAATTATTTAATATATAATTTACTATAAGTTGATTTTTAAAAATATTTATTTTTTATGGTACTTTGTAGGCGACAAACATGAAAGTTATGAAGAAAGAGAGTGTTGGACTGCTAAAATTTAAAACACATTTAAGAATTACGAGAGAAAGTTTGACCATTACTCTCATTCAAGGTGAATTAGACAACTATAGCAAAAGGTAAGTTAACCAAATAAATTCACTTATGTTTCTTATAGATTGCAATATTTATTTGGTTATTAAATTTTTTAAGGTTGAACTATATGATGAGATTAAATGAAATTTATTTTATGGTTCCTATACTCTAAAATATTGTTAATAAAATTGCAGGGCATGCATTTATATACACATACAAAAAAAACACGCACACACACGTATATATATAACTGTATGATGCAATTAGCTGAAATTGTTTGTATAGCTTGGACGCTCTTAAATATTATTAGAGACTGATTTCCATGTATGCATACAAAATTAGCACATATATACACATATTTACATTTGTATGAATACACAGAACCGCATACACACATATGTGTGTGTATGCATATGTATGTATGTATGTATGTGCGTGCACACACACATATATATGTATGTAAAAGGTGTGTCATCTCAATGGAAGGCTTTTGTATATATTATATGTGTATATGTATATAATTTTGTGCTGCAATGTTTCTTTGATAACATTATGTTTTTAAAATGTGGTAATATGGATTATATATAATAGAAATTGTAGCTAGATCAAATTTATTAAGAATCATCACATTCTTGGTCTCATCGACTTGTTTTTTTGCCTTTGACTTTATCTTAGATTCCAGACATCATGGACGAGGAGCAAAAAGATCCTCCACCACCAAAACCGCCTTCGCCGGCATCATCCTATGAAGAAGAAGTTGAACAAAAGGATGAAGAAGAAGAATGATAATTTGAGTCATAAGATGTAGCAGCATCATAATTCGAATCAGAACCCGAACTAGATGAAAAGGAAGACCTCTTGAACCGCAAAGCTCTCAAAAAACATAATCAGCCACTTCACAAAGACCAGCTAGTCTAGCTCTTAACCGAATCCCTGCCTCACCAACCTAGTCTCCACTCAAAAATCATTAAATAATCCGAGTCTGGCCCTTCGATTGCATTTAAAAAGCACGACCCCATCAAGTACTGCTGGGTCGTCCTAGATTGCATCACTAACCAATGTGAAGGTTATAGCTTTATGTTGTTCAGTACCCCAATGCTTCTTACATCGCATTCAATGGACTTAAAAAGTTATTGGGACTCAGACTGCTACCTTTAAAATAGCATTAAAGGGAAACCCCTCAGTTGGCGGTCGTAACAACCCATTCTTAATGAGCCTAAATTTCGAATAAATCTAAACCCAAGTCTAGTAGGGCACGGATAATTGGTTTGGTAATCTGTAATGAACATAAATATATCAAAGACCAATCAATATAAACTTACAGCAGAATAGAAAAGCATAATAGAACATAAGTACTGACTACCTTGGAATCAATAGTATTCCTTGGATATGTAATTGCCTTGTCAGCACCGAGCATGAATAAGAAAACTTCTCCATCTACCGTTCCCGTCTAGCTCCATTAAAATACCTCTTTCATTCTATTCTGTGAGTTTTAATGAGAAGGGAGTCAGAACAACGTTTTGGTGGCTGGAAAATTATATATTTTATCCATAACACTAATTTATGCCGATTGATTTAAATTTAAGTGTTATGTCTATAACTTATGGATAAACCTTTAACTCTTATGCACGCGTGTAATACGCCTGACCTCCTTCGAGGTATAACTATATATATGCATGCATATAGATATATCTAAACGTATACTACCAAAACCCCGGTGACTTAGTACTTCTTAAATATGGAGGAGGCAGACCCAACAGCTATTTAATACCTCAACCCCGAAGCGGTCCCTTTGTAACATCCCGCCTTTTTGTACGCGTTAAATCAACGATAAACCATACATATCGGACTCAAACCATACAAAAGAGCGGATTGTTATTGGGGTGAATAGGAAAATCAGAGAAAGAAATAAAACAAAATAGAATCTCATAGCGGAAGGACAAAACATAATAATCCGATAACAATTCATGAAGCTGTTTTACAAAAACATTTGATTATACTTATACAACACAGATTAGAGTTACACATACCAGAGAATAATAAATAATGCAGCGGAATACATGATGCAGTGAGATATAATAAATAATAATAATAATAATAATAATAATAATAATAATAATAATAATAATAATACAATCTTCGTCTTCGTCCTCCAACAATAGGGCCTACAAATCCTGAAATGCTCAGGCCGACCCGAGCGAATTGAAAAGACAAAACACTCGAGTCAGAACTAAAAACCTTATGTAATTTAAATCAACAGTAAAATATGAGTGGAACGGCGTCGAAGATGTTTGCAGGGTTTGACATCTCCTATCCAGTGTCTAACATGAGTGCGGTAACTTAAGAGATGTTTGGGATTTACATCTCCTAAGGATCCGTTAAACTATTTATTATGTAGTAATATATGCTATTATAATAATGTCTAAAAGCAAAATAAACTTACTTTAAAATAGAGTTAAGGAGTGACCCAATATTCCCCTTAGCACATGAATAGTCCCAGTAGTTTATTCAGTATCATAGTCCATCCTGATCGGGAAGCCACCAGAGGATACTCCGCAGGCTATGGCACAAAACCAAAATCTTATAAGGCGCGCTAGGGTAGGTGACATGGCACAACTAGGCAATGCTAGGGTAGATATACCAATTACGCATCCGGGCTGGTGGTAACGCATAGCCGCAGCTACCGCCCACCTTGAGCCAGACCCCTAAATCAAAAATCAAAAGTGGCCACCAAATCAATCAGAAAGTAATAGAATGGTATCGAAGGAGTGTGTCTGATCAAATGAGCTACCTCATTGGCTCGAGAATCGCTCCTGTTTTAGCCACCTTATGCCAACTCACGGGAGTCGGGTCCACGTATATCCTCAATAGAACGTCGTCACCATCCTACTTCATTCTGGAATCTCCACTGCGTAAACAGTTGCGAAAGTTGTTTTCGGAGTTGGCAGAGAGTATGACAACTTCCGATCTCGGTCTCTTTAACAAACAAACGTTATTATAACACCGTGGTTATTTCAAAATAATTTATACTTCAAAACCAAAATATCATTGCCATTCAAAAACCATATCAATACGATATCATTTCCATTTCGAAACCAAATTCAATATCATTTTCATTTCAATTCCAAATCAATATGATATCATTGTCAATTTAAAAATATCCTTTTCCAAAATCATAGCACTTTCAAAGTTATAACATTACGAAACCAAACGTTTGAAATTATAACACTTTCAAATCATAATACTTTGAAACTCATAACTTTGAAAAGCTAACTTCCACCACTTAAACGATTTAGATATTAAAATAATATATATAATAAAATAATTTTAAATTGAAAATTACTTTATAAAATATAATAATTTCCTCAAACTTCATGCATTGATTCAAATCTACTTGAATCCAAAATTCAATTTAAATCAAATCTAAATTCATAAATTTCAACTCAATTCAGTTTTAAATAAACCATTTCAATTTATATCGATTTCAAATATAGATTTGAACCTCAAATAAACCATTTCAATTTCCATATATTTCAAAGCTTTAAATATTCCACCATTTCAAAACTAAATTTGATAACTTCATATATACCTTAATTTAACTTCATTATTATTCAGTTTTGAATTATTTACTTGACAAATCCAATATCTTTTAAATAAACCCCAATTTCCAAATCATTACATGTTCCTTCAATTAATTTAAACTTGATATTCATTTTAAATCATCTTAAACAAAATCAAGTTATAAAAATCATATCTTTAAAAATTTCAAATTTAATAAATTTCAAATTTAATAAATCTCAAATCAAACTTATTTGAGTTTAATTCTTAAATAAATTCAATTTCAAATAAATTTCAAATTTATCTTCCAACATTAATTTATTTACATCATTATAAATTAAAATATAATTTAAATACTAACCATATTATCTTCAATAAAATCAAACTTTATTATTAAACTTATTCTATATTAAAACAAATTTATACATAGTTTAAAACCAAGAGTAAAATAACATTTATATAATATCTAAAATCAATAGTTATATAAAACCATATATTTCTTTATAAATCCATAGAAATCATTTTAAAAATATTTTTGTATATAGACCACGGTGTCTGTATATGATTTACTATCCTATGGTCTAGTGATACAGATATTTATCATTTCAATCCGCAATTTAATATTTTACGGTTGTATATTTTTTCTAACCGCAATCCCGAATTAATAATAATCCATAACGAACTTGCAATTTATAACAATATAAACTAAACATCCATTCAACCAATATCAATAATCAATATCCGTTGCAATCATCATCCAAAACAATCCATAAATATCGACATAGAAACTGATAATAGATAACAAGTATTTAATTGGAAGTTTATATGAAATAATAAATTAAATAACAATTTAATTCAAATAAATCCAATTTAACTGAGATGATGATTGAAAATATACTAAAAAACATAAATTCCTAATCACATCATAAATTAAATTTAACAAACATAAGAAATTGTAGAAGTTATGATGGGTTAGAACACTCACCTTTTGAATTTAAGTTAAACTTAAATCAATTTAAACCCAAAATTCAAACGGTCTCCGAATCCATCCAAACTAGCGTCAAAATGTCTAGAATTTCAATACGATCCTTGCAGGGAAAGCCGCGCGTGAATTGGACCTCGTATGTAATAGTTGTGCGATTTAGAATGAGTACGAAATAAAAATAAAATAAAATAAAACAAAAGGAAAAATTACCAAACACATCAGTGCCTTCTTCCATCCCGCATCCCTGTACATGATACGCACGTGACCAATGCAAACCCTACAACTGCCACTCCTCTTCGCCGTTGACCATGCAACCACGCGAGCCGCCTCTTTGATCCAATACTACCGTTTCCCCCCTATGCTCCAGGCCGACCTTCCTTCGCCCAAATGGCCACCACTGATGTTGCCAACGCCCTCGCCGCCGCTAGAAAAATGTGGCAAGAATTGTCGATTTCGATCACCAATCGGATAAACAAAGACCATAGATCATCGCTGCTCGAAGAGCTCTACAAGCCTACACCCTCCGATCGTCGCCATAGCGAAGATCCACCGTCAAACCTCGAGCCCTAGTATGTACGACCGCGAATAAATCCCTCATTTCCTGCTACATAGCAACCTAGATCGAAAAACGAATCACACAATTGACTTGCGCTCGTCGAGAGCTTTAGATCCATATATAATTTGATATTATTTGAGGTGTTTTAATTTTGGGGTTTAATTTTGAATTGAAATTGTAATTAGGGATTAGGGTTTTTTTGTCATTGAGGAAGAGGAGCAACAGAAATTTTTATACGTACAAAAATGAGAAATAGAAAGTCTGCTATGGTTAATTACTGGATATATATATATATATATATATATATATATATATATATATGCATACTAGAATAGATGTAACGATCGTAAATTTTGAACAATTTAAATTGTGAATATTTAATTAATTTTGAATATTTGAATGATAATTTAAACTGAATTTCCAATATAACAATGAATTTTGCGATCAAATTTGAGAATTTAATCTAGAAAAAGTTGAATAAAATTTATATTTGACTTTGGAGTTGAAATTGAATATTGAATTTGTATTTTTAATTCAAACTAATGACTTAAGAAAATAATTTGGATACAAGAATTTTTATTTATGTAAATTTATAAATGGATGGTTAGTTTTAAATAACATTTTTCTTTTCTTTAAAATAAAAAGGAATAAAATTTTATTCAATACAAAATAGATAAGTAAATATACATAGTTAAAATTTAAAACAACATATTTGTAAACTTCGTAAAATATGAAGTGACTACATTGGAAAAGTTATAACAACATAATTCAACAAAACAAAGCAAAGAAATAACAAAATTTATTGAAATTCAAAATGAAAAAAAATATATAATAAAATTTGGTTAAGTGTTGTTGGGCTTTGAAATTGTGAATCTCGGTCCATTTACCTTTGAATGCCGTTTCCTTTTTACCTCAATTCGACCCGTTTCCTCCATTATCCATTTTCACAAACCCTAAGCAAAATCACGAAAGAAAAAGAAAATAAAAATGATGGCAGCCGTTCCTCTTTGTAAATTAGGGCTAGCAATCTAATCTAGGGTTTTGCTTCTTGCGATTCAAAACAAGGGTTTGCGATCTAATCTGGGCTTCGACCTTCGTTCAACTTGGCTTATTTCCCTTCGGCTGCTTCGACTTTGTTATGGTGAGTTTTCTGCTCACGATTAATTTTTAATTCAGGTGTTTAAATTTGTTTGGATTGAATGTTGGTTGCATGCTATGATTTGGTGATTATTAGCTTTCAGTTGCTCGGTTAAATTTGAATTTTAAACTAATAAGAACAGATAACTCACTGCATGTTGGATTGTTGGTTGCTATTCGTTATCACTTGCTCTGATGTTGTGTTTTTGAACTGTTAAGATCAGATTCTACTCAATTTTTGATTTTTAAACTAATAAGAATAAATGCTATTTGATATTTGTTTTAAATTGGTAAGAACAGACACTATTTAAATTTTAATTTAAACTGATAAAAACAAATGCTATGAATAACCTGATGAGAACAGGTGCTTCCAAATGTTTGATTTCAGATTGTTGTTTTGAAAATTTGTTTTTCTTAAAAACTGATTTGAACAGATGCTATAAATTTAAATTTTTTTTTTTTTTTTTTTTACTGTTGAGAACAGATGCTATCATTTTAAGAATCTGATGAGAATAGAGGCTATTAAATCTTGACTTGCTTTGTGTTGCTGCATGTGTTGGATCTTGCTTTGTTAATGAATATTTATATGGAAACCTCTGAACCCAAACCTTCTTCTTTGTTTATCCGTGAATCAATCACTTAAGCCTATAATATGTTGTGATGTTTTGGTACCTGAAATTGTTTTTGTTAAGTGATAATGTGTTTGCATGCTTGTTTATGTTGACTGTCCCTCTGTTTTGAAATGCATGTGAGTTTTCTAAGCTCACGATAATCTTCATGCAAGTTTTTGAATTTGTTTGAAGTGAATTCCTTGGTTGCATGCTATGTTTTTGGGGCGATTTGATTATCTTTGGCTCGGCTAATTTAATTTTTAAAACTGATATGCTCAGATTTGTGACTGCATGTTGAATTTTTGTGCTAGTTGCTGTTATTTGCTCGATTTACTTGGATTTTAAATTGGTAGAAACAGATGCTAGTAATTATTTTAAACTATAAGAACAGATTCTACCCATTTGATTTAGTTTTTGAACTGTTAGGAGCAAATGTTTTTTTGATTTCTTTTAAAATTTAAATTTGTAAGAACAGATGCTGCCCAGTCTTAATTTTTAAATTGATTAGAACAAATGCTACCTGACTATTTGTGTTTGTTTTAAAATTGATAGGAACATGTGCTATTTGTGTTTGTTTTAAAATTGATAGGAACATGTGCTATTTGTGTTTGTTTTAAAATTGATAGGAACATGTGCTATTGGTGTTTGTTTTAAAAATTGATAAGAACAGATGCTATATTTATTTTGTTATTAAATTGATAAGTACAGATGCTACTAAATATCTTGTTTGAAAACTGTTTGCAAACAATTGCATTATGAATTTAAACTTGCATGTTTGTCCCATGCCTGGTAACCATTAGACCATTTATTATTTTGCACTTGAGTCTTTTGGTACTGTTGTTGTATTGGTGTTGCATTTGGTCTGCATTGTAGTTGTATTCATATATACTTGCTACTGTTGCATTACTTGCTTCACTTGAGTTTTTTTTTGTAACAGTAGTCTACTGTGTTCATGCACTTTGGTTTGTGGCAGTTTGCATGTCAAGTTGCATCCATGCTGTTGCACTTGTAGTTGTACCCCATGCTGTTGCACTTGGGTCTGGTCACTGTTCTCTTGGTTGTTCTAGTCTTCATTTCCATTGTTGTTTGCATCCTGATATATGTTGCATTGCAGTTGATTCATTTGGTCATTTGGTGTCTGCATCCTTATCTGTTGCATACATAAGTTTGGCCACTGTTGTATAATTGCATTTGATCTGCACTTGTGTATATTCTCAGGTGGCACACTGCAACTGCACTTGCATTTGTGACCTTTATTTGCCTGTTGTTTGAATTGTGCATTATTCATGTGTAGCTTGGTCATTTTGATGCACTGCCTTGATTTATTTTGCCTCTATCTTTATAGTTACAGGTTTTAAACTTGATTTAAAAATTCAAACTATCCACCTAAGTGTTTTTTTTAGTTTTTAATCCTTAAACAAAATATGTTGTATGTGAGTAACATTTTATATTAAATAAACTTAAGTAGAAATTATTTGCCTGTTTTACTCTAGAAACAAGTGTGTTTGCATGAAAACACAATTTCATACTGGTAGATACATGAATATATTTAGTTGAGCAAGCTGCTGTGAGTTTATTTCTTTCAGTGTGAAGATTTAAGGTTTAACAAAATGTGGTTATGAACATTTGTCAAAGTTTAAAGTTCTATTTAATATGAAAGTTCTGTATTGTCTCTGTGAATTTAGAAAATAAACAAAACAAATCTTATGGGTTGTCTCTGTGAACATTGGAACAAATCTTGATCATTTTGCTGTGTCAATTTGTGTATTCCCTGTTGTTAACTCTGTCTGGTTGATGGGCATGTCACTGACTTGCTGTCTTATTCATCTTGGTTTTAGTTGTTGTAAATCCTATGTGATGTTTGCCTAGTTGTGGTCTTGTTTCATGTTTAATGCAGTGCTTGGTCATCGCACTGGTCATTGCTTGTGAAGTTTGGTATTGCATTGTTATGTACGTGATATGTTGACACATTCACCTATGCTTGCACTACTTCATTCCAATGTATACTCTTGTCTGCAATTGTTCATCCTGAAGCTTGATCATTGTTTCACTTGTCTTCACTTCTGTTTTCTCCTAGTTGCTGTGGCATTGTGCCTTTGGTCTGCATATTGACTGTTGCAGTCCAACTTGTTGTTGGTCTTACTTATAATTTGTAGCCAGTTGGTCTTCAGTTTCATCTTCAATTGTAGCTTGTTATATGGAACTGGTAGTTGTTGCTGAGCTTGCATACTTCATGCTTGTTGTTGTATACCTGTCCACTGTAGTTGTGTCTTGCCACTGCTGCCCCTGTGCACTATTGATCTGTGCACTGTCCATACTTGTAGTTGTATGCCCTGTTGCATTTGGGGCTGCTGAAACTGTTGTGCATTTCGGCCTGTACTTGTGCTCGCTGCCTTGACCTGCTGTGTTGTTTCTGTTCGGGCTTGTTATTGTATCTTTGTGGTCTTTGTGATTACACTCGCACACGTGTTGGCGAGGCAGTGCACACGTGTGTTTGTCAGAACTTAAAAATTTGAAATTGTTAATGTGAAAAATCCGTAATAGATTTTAAATTGATTTATCTGTTTTACCATATCTGTAACCATATTATTCAGTTCATTTCAAATTTATTTACTTGAATAAAGATTAATCCTGACTCGAGTGTTTTTGTGTTTTGCAATTAACGCTCGGGTCAGACCGAGTATTTTTACAGCTTGGAGATTTGCTCGCAGCGAAGTTAGAGAGAGGGGGATTTCAGCACCACTAAAGTTTAGCTAAAAATTTTTCTCTTGTACTTATATTTAAAAATTGTTTCCGCTGTATAGATTTAAATGTAATTCAAATGTAATCTATTGTATAACTCTGATATTTGTTATAAAAGAGAAAAATTTGTTTATAAAATATATTATTGTTTCTGTGATTCTGTGGCTGTTTCTGTTTAAATGTTATAAACTAAATAACAATCCGTCATTTTGAACGTTTCTAGTTGGTTTAATTACCGACTAGAGGCGGTCAGGGCGGCGGGTCGTTACAAAAGTGGTATCAGAGCTTTGGTTTATACAAAGCTTAGTTTATGGCGTTTAATATGAATAGTTACTAGAATCACTTTAAAGAAAGTGTTTTCAAATCTAAAGAAGTTTAAGATTGTTTTCTTTAAAATAAAAGGTATTTTGAAATTTGAAATTATTTTTGGAAATTCCCCTCTCTAAAGTTAGGATTGCGGTAGTTTCTATTCGGTGAGGTCTCGTTAGACTTGAGTTTCGATCGTTCAGAAACTCATTATCGAATTTTTGAGAGTCATGGAAAATGAAATGTAAGTCAAGTGGATTAATGAATTGGTTTAAATTGACTTAAATCAAATATTTTGAATATCTCCAAAGTAGTAATTGGAAAATAAAATGATATGTCAATTTGATTATAACCAAGCGGATTATTGAACTATAACTTGGAAATTTAATTTTGAATTCTTTTGAAAAATTGATTTCAAATGTTGTGAAGAACGATTTAGTGAATAAATGGATTATAAGTATTTAACTTATAATATGAAATTTTGGGTATATAACTAAGTTATATGAGCTGAATTGAATCAAATTAATAAAGGAGATTATAAAACGAAGTTTTATAAATAGAAATGGAATTTCTAAAGATGTTTATAAAATCCGCAAATGACTTATTTTGATAAGTAAATTGTTGTAACTTATTAAAGGAGTTATATCTATGGTTTTGGACAATAAATAAGATATAAAAAGAGATATGAATCTAATGAAAATTTATAAGAGATTTAAATAGATGCAATGAAGAATTTGAATTTGTATGGCATGAAATTAAGTTAAGTGGAAAACTTAATATTGGAAATTTGAAGTTGATTTAAAACCAATATTTTGAAATGTATGCAGAATTCAAACTATGAATTAAGTTGAAGTTGAAACTTAAATGGGAATGTTTTTGGGAAGCAACACTATGAAATGAAGTAAATCCATTTTAAGTTGTTTTGAAATGTGTTAAGTATCGAAAGCATAGATTTCAACATTCATTGTTGAAATAGACGTTTTCGAGGAAAAGAAAGGAAATGTTTTATATAGTATTGGGATTTATACATCTATATTAAATTCGAATCCCTATACTAATGATTTTTGGGTCGTCGTAACGATGTTTTACGCAACATTCGTTTTGACTCAAATAAATGTGTTTAAAGAATGATTTCTTTTAAGAATGAAATATATACTTGATTTTGGTTTAAGTATATCGAATATTTTCAAAGTGTTGAAAATAAATGGATTTGTGAATTACTTATTATTGAATAAGTATGAAAATATTTTCCAATATGAAATGAAAAGTTTGAAACTTTATCTTTTAAAGATAAAGTGAGAAGTGAATGTTTGAAATTTTATCTTTTGAAGATAAATTGAAAATGAATTTGTGAAATCGATTTGAAAATCGTATATTCATAGATACTTTGGAAATGTAAATTCACTATGGAATTTATAAAAGAAAGGGGAATTTGTTAAAAATAAATATTGATTTATTTTTGAAATGTGGAAATAAATTTACGGATTTGGAACGTAAGTTTAAAATAAATCGGTAAGGATTTATTTGATTAATTTAAGTGAACCATTTGAAGTTTAAAATGGATAAATATTTGGAAATGTTTCCATTTAAGGAAATTGCTTTGAAATTTGTTTTCAAAGATTAAAAGGTGCAAAATGATTTGAATTTGTTTCAAATGGTTAAGTGTGAAAATTTTTATATCTTGTAAAGATATTATTTTTGGGAAATTTGAACAATTAGTTCAATTTGGAAATTTTCAAAGTGATTGAATTTTGAGTTAAATTGAGTTTAACTTTGACGCCCAAAAACAATTTAAGTTGAACATTGAATTTTAAATGGATGATTTGGATTGTATGTCTAACGTCGTGAATTGACGACATATCAATTGATCTCTATTAAATATATATCTGTTGGTGGCGGAGAATTTATTCTCTTAGCTTAACACCCTTCTCTGAGACGTACGAGCTCAGAGGTTATATATCGATAGACATCAATTATGTGTTGAGGATTGACGATGTAACGTGAAATCCAAATCGAGTGTGAAGTCGATAATAAATTGGATTATGAATGTGAATTAGGTTTGAGATAACCTTAAAATTCCAAATCGGCTTAGAGGAAAATTTTAAATGGATAATGAAATGGAAAAATTTGTGAATCCTCTATTTGTTATGGGTATGAAATATTGTGGTTTTCATAACGTATATGTGTGAATACGATTAATTCGAAAACCAATTAGTTTGGAAAAGTAATTGTTATGGAAAACTTATGTAAGTACATGAGTATGATATGTACTAAATGTGAAATGAAATATTATATATGTATGTATAATATTATGTTTTCCAAATTGAGGATATGGAAAGGTACCTTCCATTTATACTGTGTGACTGTGTGATGGTGATGGAACTCGAGATGAGTATCCATTTAAAAATCGTAGCTACGTAGTATTTCCATTAGTTGGATGACCATTTATATTTCCATTAGTTGGATGACCATTTATATTTCCATTAGTTGGATGACCTTTTGTATTTCCATTAGTTGGAATGTCCTTTTGGACTGGTATAGTGTGCTAGCGTAATTCGAGGGGCGAGAGGCCTATGGTTACAAGCGATTCCACTGGGATAGTGGCGTAACCGCCGAGTATACCGCGATCTAGTTACACTCGGGTGGTAGCGTAATTTGAGGGGCGTGATGCCTACAGTTACAAGCGATTCCACTGGGATAGTGGCGTAACCGCCGTGTAAACTGCAATCTACAAACCAAAGCGTAATTCGAGGGGCGAGATGCCTACGGTCACGAGCGATTCTACTGGGATAGTAGCGTAACCGCCGTGTGAACCGCGATCTTTGGCAACAACCATGGCGAAATTCAAGGGATGAGATATCCACAGTTACAAGCGACTCTACTGGGATAGTAGCGGAACCGCCGAGTAAACTGTGATCCATGGGGGAATGTGCTTTCCATATCCATTTTTAAAAGAATTTTTAAAGTATTTTCACTGGGAATTGAAGCAAGTATATTTAGTACTTGGAGATTGTTAGACTTGCGCCTGGCCAGCGTATGCCTAATGTCTTTAAGAACGACAGTAGACTTGTTAAATTTCGAGTTAGCAAGTATTTTCAAACTTTAAATAGCAAATCAATTATCTGAAATTAAAGTGATGTAAATTCCAACCTAATGAATTAAGGAAGAGGATTTTTGAAATGTTTTGAAAAATCCACAGCTTTGGAAAAGTTATAATATGTAAAATTTCTTAAATGTAGTGTTTCAAATTTAAAATTTGGGTTTTGTAAGTTGAAAATTTTAGTAAAGATTTTTTTTTTGTGTCTTGATTGTAGAAAATAATAAACAAAAGAGTTAATTAGCAAAGCTAGCGAGATAAAACAAATAGAATGAATCCTATATTCATTCATCTTTAATAAGTGTTGAACTTGATAAAATTGAGTAAAATATAAATATCGGTGAAATTTTAACAATCATTTTTCCTTACTTGTAATTTCGGGACGAAATTCTTTTAAGGAGGGGAGATTGTAACGATCGTAAATTTTGAACAATTTAAATTGTGAATATTTAATTAATTTTGAATATTTGAATGATAATTTAAACTGAATTTCCAATATAACAATGAATTTTGCGATCAAATTTGAGAATTTAATCTAGAAAAAGTTGAATAAAATTTATATTTGACTTTGGAGTTGAAATTGAATATTGAATTTGTATTTTTAATTCAAACTAATGACTTAAGAAAATAATTTGGATACAAGAATTTTTATTTATGTAAATTTATAAATGGATGGTTAGTTTTAAATAACATTTTTCTTTTCTTTAAAATAAAAAGGAATAAAATTTTATTCAATACAAAATAGATAAGTAAATATACATAGTTAAAATTTAAAACAACATATTTGTAAACTTCGTAAAATATGAAGTGACTACATTGGAAAAGTTATAACAACATAATTCAACAAAACAAAGCAAAGAAATAACAAAATTTATTGAAATTCAAAATGAAAAAAAATATATAATAAAATTTGGTTAAGTGTTGTTGGGCTTTGAAATTGTGAATCTCGGTCCATTTACCTTTGAATGCCGTTTCCTTTTTACCTCAATTCGACCCGTTTCCTCCATTATCCATTTTCACAAACCCTAAGCAAAATCACGAAAGAAAAAGAAAATAAAAATGATGGCAGCCGTTCCTCTTTGTAAATTAGGGCTAGCAATCTAATCTAGGGTTTTGCTTCTTGCGATTCAAAACAAGGGTTTGCGATCTAATCTGGGCTTCGACCTTCGTTCAACTTGGCTTATTTCCCTTCGGCTGCTTCGACTTTGTTATGGTGAGTTTTCTGCTCACGATTAATTTTTAATTCAGGTGTTTAAATTTGTTTGGATTGAATGTTGGTTGCATGCTATGATTTGGTGATTATTAGCTTTCAGTTGCTCGGTTAAATTTGAATTTTAAACTAATAAGAACAGATAACTCACTGCATGTTGGATTGTTGGTTGCTATTCGTTATCACTTGCTCTGATGTTGTGTTTTTGAACTGTTAAGATCAGATTCTACTCAATTTTTGATTTTTAAACTAATAAGAATAAATGCTATTTGATATTTGTTTTAAATTGGTAAGAACAGACACTATTTAAATTTTAATTTAAACTGATAAAAACAAATGCTATGAATAACCTGATGAGAACAGGTGCTTCCAAATGTTTGATTTCAGATTGTTGTTTTGAAAATTTGTTTTTCTTAAAAACTGATTTGAACAGATGCTATAAATTTAAATTTTTTTTTTTTTTTTTTTACTGTTGAGAACAGATGCTATCATTTTAAGAATCTGATGAGAATAGAGGCTATTAAATCTTGACTTGCTTTGTGTTGCTGCATGTGTTGGATCTTGCTTTGTTAATGAATATTTATATGGAAACCTCTGAACCCAAACCTTCTTCTTTGTTTATCCGTGAATCAATCACTTAAGCCTATAATATGTTGTGATGTTTTGGTACCTGAAATTGTTTTTGTTAAGTGATAATGTGTTTGCATGCTTGTTTATGTTGACTGTCCCTCTGTTTTGAAATGCATGTGAGTTTTCTAAGCTCACGATAATCTTCATGCAAGTTTTTGAATTTGTTTGAAGTGAATTCCTTGGTTGCATGCTATGTTTTTGGGGCGATTTGATTATCTTTGGCTCGGCTAATTTAATTTTTAAAACTGATATGCTCAGATTTGTGACTGCATGTTGAATTTTTGTGCTAGTTGCTGTTATTTGCTCGATTTACTTGGATTTTAAATTGGTAGAAACAGATGCTAGTAATTATTTTAAACTATAAGAACAGATTCTACCCATTTGATTTAGTTTTTGAACTGTTAGGAGCAAATGTTTTTTTGATTTCTTTTAAAATTTAAATTTGTAAGAACAGATGCTGCCCAGTCTTAATTTTTAAATTGATTAGAACAAATGCTACCTGACTATTTGTGTTTGTTTTAAAATTGATAGGAACATGTGCTATTTGTGTTTGTTTTAAAATTGATAGGAACATGTGCTATTTGTGTTTGTTTTAAAATTGATAGGAACATGTGCTATTGGTGTTTGTTTTAAAAATTGATAAGAACAGATGCTATATTTATTTTGTTATTAAATTGATAAGTACAGATGCTACTAAATATCTTGTTTGAAAACTGTTTGCAAACAATTGCATTATGAATTTAAACTTGCATGTTTGTCCCATGCCTGGTAACCATTAGACCATTTATTATTTTGCACTTGAGTCTTTTGGTACTGTTGTTGTATTGGTGTTGCATTTGGTCTGCATTGTAGTTGTATTCATATATACTTGCTACTGTTGCATTACTTGCTTCACTTGAGTTTTTTTTTGTAACAGTAGTCTACTGTGTTCATGCACTTTGGTTTGTGGCAGTTTGCATGTCAAGTTGCATCCATGCTGTTGCACTTGTAGTTGTACCCCATGCTGTTGCACTTGGGTCTGGTCACTGTTCTCTTGGTTGTTCTAGTCTTCATTTCCATTGTTGTTTGCATCCTGATATATGTTGCATTGCAGTTGATTCATTTGGTCATTTGGTGTCTGCATCCTTATCTGTTGCATACATAAGTTTGGCCACTGTTGTATAATTGCATTTGATCTGCACTTGTGTATATTCTCAGGTGGCACACTGCAACTGCACTTGCATTTGTGACCTTTATTTGCCTGTTGTTTGAATTGTGCATTATTCATGTGTAGCTTGGTCATTTTGATGCACTGCCTTGATTTATTTTGCCTCTATCTTTATAGTTACAGGTTTTAAACTTGATTTAAAAATTCAAACTATCCACCTAAGTGTTTTTTTTTGTTTTTAATCCTTAAACAAAATATGTTGTATGTGAGTAACATTTTATATTAAATAAACTTAAGTAGAAATTATTTGCCTGTTTTACTCTAGAAACAAGTGTGTTTGCATGAAAACACAATTTCATACTGGTAGATACATGAATATATTTAGTTGAGCAAGCTGCTGTGAGTTTATTTCTTTCAGTGTGAAGATTTAAGGTTTAACAAAATGTGATTATGAACATTTGTCAAAGTTTAAAGTTCTATTTAATATGAAAGTTCTGTATTGTCTCTGTGAATTTAGAAAATAAACAAAACAAATCTTATGGGTTGTCTCTGTGAACATTGGAACAAATCTTGATCATTTTGCTGTGTCAATTTGTGTATTCCCTGTTGTTAACTCTGTCTGGTTGATGGGCATGTCACTGACTTGCTGTCTTATTCATCTTGGTTTTAGTTGTTGTAAATCCTATGTGATGTTTGCCTAGTTGTGGTCTTGTTTCATGTTTAATGCAGTGCTTGGTCATCGCACTGGTCATTGCTTGTGAAGTTTGGTATTGCATTGTTATGTACGTGATATGTTGACACATTCACCTATGCTTGCACTACTTCATTCCAATGTATACTCTTGTCTGCAATTGTTCATCCTGAAGCTTGATCATTGTTTCACTTGTCTTCACTTCTGTTTTCTCCTAGTTGCTGTGGCATTGTGCCTTTGGTCTGCATATTGACTGTTGCAGTCCAACTTGTTGTTGGTCTTACTTATAATTTGTAGCCAGTTGGTCTTCAGTTTCATCTTCAATTGTAGCTTGTTATATGGAACTGGTAGTTGTTGCTGAGCTTGCATACTTCATGCTTGTTGTTGTATACCTGTCCACTGTAGTTGTGTCTTGCCACTGCTGCCCCTGTGCACTATTGATCTGTGCACTGTCCATACTTGTAGTTGTATGCCCTGTTGCATTTGGGGCTGCTGAAACTGTTGTGCATTTCGGCCTGTACTTGTGCTCGCTGCCTTGACCTGCTGTGTTGTTTCTGTTCGGGCTTGTTATTGTATCTTTGTGGTCTTTGTGATTACACTCGCACACGTGTTGGCGAGGCAGTGCACACGTGTGTTTGTCAGAACTTAAAAATTTGAAATTGTTAATGTGAAAAATCCGTAATAGATTTTAAATTGATTTATCTGTTTTACCATATCTGTAACCATATTATTCAGTTCATTTCAAATTTATTTACTTGAATAAAGATTAATCCTGACTCGAGTGTTTTTGTGTTTTGCAATTAACGCTCGGGTCAGACCGAGTATTTTTACAGCTTGGAGATTTGCTCGCAGCGAAGTTAGAGAGAGGGGGATTTCAGCACCACTAAAGTTTAGCTAAAAATTTTTCTCTTGTACTTATATTTAAAAATTGTTTCCGCTGTATAGATTTAAATGTAATTCAAATGTAATCTATTGTATAACTCTGATATTTGTTATAAAAGAGAAAAATTTGTTTATAAAATATATTATTGTTTCTGTGATTCTGTGGCTGTTTCTGTTTAAATGTTATAAACTAAATAACAATCCGTCATTTTGAACGTTTCTAGTTGGTTTAATTACCGACTAGAGGCGGTCAGGGCGGCGGGTCGTTACAATAGAAATGACTGGGCTTGATTGGTTTGGAAAGTTGAACGATACACGAACCAGAAAGCCCGATCTGTCTCCGGAACGAAAATGAGTCAGCCCATATATCAAAATAGATGTTTTCAAATATTTTAAAATCAACGAAATAAGTTTCAAGTCCTAATTCCATCATATGAAGAAGTTATGCCAAAATCAGCTTATTTCAAATTGATTTCGATTAAATTGATTTCTAGGCGTTTCGAGCCCGTGCGATCAGATAACAAGTCCAATTGTTATGAAACTTGAAATTCTATAATAGTTCACCGTTAGGAATCCGATGAAACTGATTTCGTCAAAATCCGAGTCTGTGGTCAAAATGGCTATATTTCACATTATTAAATTAAATTAATATTTAATTAATTAAATCACTCTTTCAGTTTAAATTTTAATAATTTACCACTTTTATCATCTTTGATCTCTTAATCATTTATAATAATTTTCACAAATTTTGTTGTCAATTTAGAGTTGATTAATTCATCAATTTTCGTGTTTAATTTGAATTTCATTAAATTCATGAATTTTTAATAAAAATTCCAAAATCCAAATTAAATTTAAATTAATAAATCTTGATTTCCATTCTTTTTTTTCAATCAATTATTATCTTATGGACAAATTTAACATTACTATATATCCAATTGCCATAATGGTTTATAGTCATCATCTAAATTCATATTAACTTAGTATTTAATTATGTTTAATTTCAATGGATTTAGATCTAATTCAATAGATTAAATAAACAGGTAAACAATTAATAATTATCACTATTTGCCTTATTTAATCCTATTCATACTTTATTATCAACCGACACTTATTATAATTACTCATCTAGCATTAATTCTATTCAAATTACAATTTATTATGTGTTATTTCATCAATTAATATAACTTTGAATTTATTTCCCAATTTACTAATTACAATTAATTATAACCTTAAAATTGTTTCAATTAATTGGGACTGCACTAAGTTAGTTATTTATTAACTTGCATTAGCATTATTACCTTAATTTACCTTCAATTACTATTAACAATGTGTTATTTCATTGTTCATTCAAATAATTACATTTGTTTTCCTATATTCACTTTGTAACCAAAGATAGCTTTTCAATCATCTTATTAAATTTGAATTCCCTTAACTTATTAATAATTCACTTAAGTTAACTTTGTTACATTTGGTTTTAGTCATCATTTCATTCTCAAATTACAAATTTTTATTTCTTCTAGATTTAATTACCAAAATCATATTAAATTAAAAAATTTAAAGCATCGAAAGTTACAGGTCGTTACACTCTCCCTCACTCAAAACTTTCCGTCTCTGAAAAGGAAAAAGAAGGGAAAAGATGAATTAAGTAGTCAACATATCTTATTTAAAATATTAAGTTTATAAAAAAATAAATTTCCAAAATTAAATAATTTAAATAAAATATACCAATTTATAACCATTAAATCCTTTTATATTTAATTCAAACACTATGTATTAAAATTTTCAAAATAATATATATCCCAACAGTGGGAAAAACAACATAATATCGCTAGAAAACCATAATCCGAGAACGTACCCATTTGTCTGTCAATTAACACGTAATTATGAAACCAAAAGCAGTAACATTTGCTTCTATAACATGTATTTTACTTATATAATCTAAAAAGGGTTAGCAATTATAAAATGAAATATTTGAAGTTGTTTCAACCACTAACAAACAAATCAATAATAATCACTTGCAATCACAACATACAATCATCATATGAAGTCAATAAAATCAACCATCCATATATCCATAGGAAACAAAACAAATAGTTGTTCAGGTTTAGAAATTTAAATTGTATAGAATGGAAAATAAACTACTAAATGCACCGCTAACTCAACAATCTTAGATGAAACTAAATAGATTATTCATACATCCAAACAATTTTAAAGTACCCTTTCCCAAACAACCATAAACCAAACAAACAATAATTTCAAACAATAGATCAAATTCATTCTTATTAATTTCATTTCATAACATTTGTTGTTTGATTTCCTTTTCATTCATATAATGATTTATCTTTTTAATTTACATTTATTTCTTGCAAATTTTCATTTTCATCCATTGATTCTGTGTTTATTTCACTTATTCACACTTATACTTACATAAATTCATTTTTATTTATTCATATCATGTAAATTTTCTTTTTATTGCATTACATTCTTTCATTTATCAATTTCATTTGTTTTCATTCATTTATCCATAGTATTCATGTTCAATTCAGTTACTTGGCATATCAATTTCATTTACTTAAGTTTAAAATCATCTACTTACAACACTTATCTTCTACCATATTTTATTATAGTAACATTTCAATTGTAACTTAAGTTTATAACTCTATAACACCAATACTTATTTATTAAAGAGTTTCATCGAATACTTTCATTATTTCAAGTTTTACTTGTATAATATCCTATTACATTTTCTTATTAAACATTACACTTTTAATTAAGTCATATTTTTAAAATTTTCAAATTTAATAAATTTCAAATCAAACTTATTTGATTTTAATTCTTAAATAAATTCAATTTCAAATTTATGTTTCAACCTTAATTTATTTAAATCATTGTAAACCCTATAATAAAATATAATTTAAATACTTACCATATTATCTTCAATAAAATCAAATTTTATTATTAAACTTAATCTATATTAAAACAAATTTATATATTGTTTAAAATCAAGATTAAAATAACATTTATATAATATCTAAAATCAATATTTATATAAAACCATATATTTCTTTAAAAAACCATAGAAATCATTTCAAAAATATTTTTATAAATAGACCACGGTGTCTGTATATGATTTTCTATCCTATGGTCAAGTGATACGGATATTTATCATTTCAATCCGTAGTTTAATATTTCACAGTTGTATATCATTTCAAACCGCAATCCCGAATTAATAATAATCCATAGCGAACTTGCAGTTTATAACAACATAAACGAAACATCCATTCAACCAATATCAACAATCAACATCCATCGCAATCATCATCCAAAACAATCCATAAATACAACATAGAAACTAATAATAAATAACAGGTATTTAAGTGGTAGTTTATAAGCAATAATAAATCAAATAACAATTTAATTCTAATAAATCCAATTTACTGAGATGATGATTAAACATATACCATACAATCATAAATAATTCCTAATCACATCATGAATTAAATTTAAAAAACATAAGAAATTTTAGAAGTTGTGAGCAGGTTAAAACATTCACCTTTTGAATTTAAATTGAATTTGAATCCAATTTAAACACAAAATTCAAACGGTCTCAGAATCCATCTAAACAAGCATCACAATGTCTGGAATTTCAATAAGATCCTAGCGGAGAAAACCACGCATGAATTGGACCTCGTATGTAAAAGTTGTGCGAGTTAGAACAAGTATGAAATAAAAATAAAATAAAATAAAACAAAAGCCAAAATTACCAAACACGTCAGCGCCTTCTTCCACCGCTCGTCCCTGTACACGATACGCACACAACCAATGCAAACCCTACAGCCGCCACTCCTCTTCGTCGTTGACCATGGATCCACGCAAGCCACCTCTTCGATCCAACACTGTCGTTTCCCCCTACGCTCCAGGACGACCTTTCCTCGCCCAAACTGCCTCCACCGACGTTGCCAACGCCATCGCCACTGCTAGAAAATGAGACCAAAATTGGTGATTTCGATCACCAATCGAATAAACAAAGACCATAGACCATCGCTGCTCGATGAGCTCTACAAGCCTACACCCTTCGATCGTCGCCATAGCGAAGATCCACCATCAAACCTCGATCCATAGTATGTAAGGCCTTGAATAAATCCCTCGTTTTCGGCCACACAGCAACCAAGATCGAAAAACGAATCACATATTTGACTTACACTTGTCGAGAGTTTCAGATCGATATGTAATTTGATATTATTTGAGTAGTTTTAATTTTGGGGTTTAATTTTGAATTGAAATTACAATTAGGGATTAGGGCATGTCTTCCATTGAGGAAGAGGAGAAACTAAAATTTTTATACATATAGAAATGAGAAATAGAAAGGCTTCTAGGGTTTATAACCGGATATATATAGGAAGACTAGAATAGAAATGACTGGGCTTGATTGGTTTGGAAAGTCGAACGATACACGATCCGAAAATCCCGTTCTGTCTCCAGAATGAAAATGGGTCAACCCATATATTAAAATAAATGTTTTAAAATATTTAAAATCAACGGAATAGGTTTCAAGTCCTAATTCCAACGTATGAAGAAGTTATGCCAAAATCAGCTTATTTCAAACTGATTTCAATTTATTTCAATTAAATTGATTTCTAGGCGTTTTGAGCTCGTACGATCAGACGACAAGTCCAATCAATATGAAACTTTAAATTCTATAATACTTCACCGTTACGGATCCGATGAAACTGGTTTCGTCGAAATCCGAGTCAGTGGTCAAAATGGCTATATTTCACATTATTAAATTAAATTGATATTTAATTAATTAAATCACTCTTTCAGTTTAAATTTTAATAATTTACAACTTCTATCATCTTTGATCTCTTAATCATTTACAATAATTTTCACAAATTTAGATGTCAATTTAGAGTTGATTAATTCATCAATTTCCGTGTTTAATTTCAATTTCATTAAATTCAGGAATTTATAATAAAAATTCCAAAATCCATTATTAAATTTAAATTAATAAATCTTGATTCCCATTTTTTTATTCAACCAATTATTATCTTATGGATGAATTTAACATTACTATATATCCAATTTCCCTAATGGTTTATAGCCATCAACTAAATTCATATTAAATTAGTATTTAATTACGTTTAATTGCAATGGATTTAGATCTAATCCAATAGATTAAATAAACGGGTAAACAATCAATAATTTTCACTATTTGTCTAATTTAAACCTGTTCATACTTTATTATCAACCGACACTTATTATAATTACTCATTT
Organism: Allium cepa; assembly: GCA_030765085.1. Taxonomy (NCBI): domain Eukaryota; kingdom Viridiplantae; phylum Streptophyta; class Magnoliopsida; order Asparagales; family Amaryllidaceae; genus Allium; species Allium cepa. The sequence goes on along the minus strand of CM060929.1, from coordinate 244,291,604 downwards.
AGCACTGATTCTATTCAAATTACAATTTATTACGTATTTTTCATCAATTAATATAACTTTGAATTTATTTCCAATTTACTAATTACAATCAATTATAACCTTACAATTGTTTCAATATTGGGATTGCACTAAATTCGTTGTTTATTAACTTGCATTAACATTATTACCTTAATTTATATTCGATTACTATAAACAATGTGTTATTTCATTAATCATTTAAATAATTACATTTGTTTTCCTATATTCACTTTGTAACCAAAGATAGTCTTTCAATCATCTTATTAAATTTGAATTCCATTAACTTATTAATAATTCGCTTAAGTTAACTTTGTTACATTTTGTTTTGGTTATCATTTCATTCTCAAATAACAAATTTTTATTTCATCTAGATTTAATTACCAAAATCATATTGAATTAACAAATTTAAAACATTGAAAGTTACGGGTCGTTACACCCTCCATAACGTAAACGCTAATCAATCGGTCCTAACTACAACAACCAATAACCCCTTGATATGCCTCTATACTATAATTATCGTATAATTAACACATCTCAAAGACTCCTCTAAGGGTCAACTGGCCCAACTTTGAAAATAAAACAATTAGCTAACTAAGCTATGAGGTCTGTGCGTATCTCACATGGATTCTTTGCTAGTAGGAGGAAAAATTCACCAGAGAGTGACACGAGCCATTGCTACCAAATGCTCAGGACCATTGGTGGTCATAGCTTATATGCCAGCTCTACTACAAAATACTGCTCCAACAACAACATTGACATAGTCTGCCGACCTTCTACAACTGAAATCATGTTTAGACTAACCTAAGTAAGTCAAAGACAATTCCCTTTTCAATTACTTAATACCTCTTATTAGAAATGAAGCAGACCTCACTTTCTTAAAAGTACTGGGACATTTAATACTTCAAATTCGAGACGAACCTTTTGTATATTTTCTCCTACCTATCCGCAACGCATATCTCTTTCCCCATAGGTCCTACGATTGGAGCTGTCCTACATCAGTAGCAAGTATACATAGCTGCCGGTAACCTCTAGGTGAAGGAAAGACTTCTGTTGTGTAACTCTATTGACCTTGCATCTCAACCTACTAAGCGAAACCAATTATCCTAAGCGTAAATGTTGGGCTAGGCCTACTAATTAACGCTCACTTCAAACGCGTAATTAAAGCTATATAATTTCCTACTATGAAAATTATATTTCCTCATAGTATTTAATCCTTATCTTATACGCTTGTTACGTATATTCCTTAAATGTCGATGGTCCATAATTAATAGTCATTATTATTATAATTGGATAATTCTAATGGCGTTTATTTTTTGCTCTAATTTAACCTATTATGCATATATTTTCTTTTTCCATAAATGCCGTATACAATCATTTAACCAACCCCATAAATGCATTTATGTCCTCATTTAATTCCTATAACTCCCTATTTATTTCCTATTTATTGCCCTATTAATTTTGGAGTTACTATCACTTTTCTATCTATACCTCCTATTCATATATTGCTACTAGCAACTAGTTGTCCTAATTATAACTATATTAATATCATCGTAAATTATGCTAAGTATATATATATAATTTTATTTTATTTGGTAAGCACGGTTATACGTGTGTGTGTGTATTCCTATTTCTAACAATTAATTCCTAAATCAGAACATTCATGTCCATGTTTTAATTTATTAGATGCATCCTTCCCAAAAAGGATCAACGTTATACCTTTTCATAAATTAACCAAAAGTGAGACCTTGCTTCGTTTGATATTACAAAGAATCATTACTTTTCTTTTATTGAAATTGACAGTGTCTATGGAGAACAACATCTGTACTTTACACATCTCTTTCATTTTTGATATATTCCTTATTATTTCAAATGATGACTTTTTATACATTTGCGGAATTAGATAATTTATGGAAATTACATGGAAATTGATTCTAAATTGTACCACGCTTCCAATAAATTAAAACATAGAAATTCCCGTTCCAGGTCAAATTAGAGCAATCTAAAATAATGCTAAAATTTTACAACCCAACTATAAATCTAGAATAAAATTTACAATTGTATCAGCATTCAACTTCAACAAAAATTTCTTAACGATTTTCAAATTTTCTTATTACGGTGTAAATAACATCTATTGCAATTACCTATATTACAGAACATGTAGGCAATATTCCTATACATTCATTTTAAGCCTTTTGTTTTAAGCCAACAATTCATCTAATCTTATGTAGGCATAATAATTAAATAAAATTCAATGATATAAATTTCAATGTTATAAATAAATCATATAATTTCCACTCACCATTCAAGCTTCCCAAATCTCCCAAATCAGAATCCATTCCTCTGATTTGAATCCTTCTCCTTTCAGATCCAAAAGAATATGCATAAGAAGGTATATACATACTATTAGAATTATAGATTTGAGAAGAGATGTGGGGTTGAGGGGAATATGGATTTATAATAATGCAATTTACTTTTTTCTTTCGCAACATTGATTCACTTCATCCCTTTTATTTTCTGCCCTTCTCCGATTTTTATATAAATATAAAATATTTTATAATTTCTGGAAATAGTGAAGAAAGGAAAATGGGAGAGCTTCGCTACTATGATCAGAAAATATGTGAAAAGAAGTAAGGAGTTAGAATTGTATTTATAGGCAATCGAATCAATTATATCCGTTGGATTAAAATAATTAAATCTGAGTTGTTCGGCTAAGGTTCAACCCTAATCGCCACTTCAAGGTCGATCGACGACTCCTATACAGGCAGTTAATCGCTAACACTCAACCGACCCAAGGAGGCGGGCCAACTGATGAGTCTGCATTTAATATTATTTATTTTCTTTTTTCTTTTTTAAATATTTTCATTTCAAAAACTTCAAATGCTGATAACCTCTTCGTTTGAACTCCGATCGGAAAATTCCAAATTTGAAAGTTGTACAAAATATCACCATGAACGCAATGTTGCAAATTTCATGATCAAATTCTGAAGTTGGTTCAAATTCCACTTTTCAGTCTTAATAATTGTTTATTAATTATCCTAAATTTTAAGAGGTGTTACATTCTACCTATTAGAAGAATTTCATCATCAAAATTCCCTAATGATTGAATCATGGAGCATTGTGCGCAATCATCCTAAATAATCCAACCAATTAGTGTACAACTAATTTTGCAGCCAAACGTGTACAAATATGTGGTGTATCATAGATATAAGACATGCATGCTAAATAATTCTAAATCGGCGCCTCATATATGAATGCATTATTTTAAAAAAATATTTTGAAAATATGATGTAAACATCCTATATATATTAACAATTCTATATATACGTGTTTCTAAAAATCCTTTTTCACAGAATAATTTCCACACTCCTACAAATATGAACATGGTTCAACCAATTTTACATCCAATCCCCACCATACAAATTTCTAACACGTCAAAATTTTCATTTCCTAAACCTTTACTTCTATGGAGAAAAAGGAATTAGATGGACAATTTTACATTCCCCACCTTTCTAATGTGTACCAATTCTGTTGTACCTTAAAACTTTCTCTATTACCCTTGAATTTTCTCCAAATTTTCCAAATACAATGTGTATAAGGTGGTTTAATTTTAGATTTTAAAACGGAATTAACTTTACAAATGAATTTCGTTTACTATCAACAAGGTATAGAAATAGAAATTCAAGACTAAAATAGTTTTTTCCCTCGTTATGGTCACCGCTTAATCTACTGCCTAATGCATCGTTAAATTTATATCCACTAACGCATCAACCCTTCCTACTCTATGCATATGGCATTTGAAAATTAGAAATTTCATTTTCCATAAAAAACCTTTTTCCCCTTCTAATCAAACTTGCAAAATGATTTGAAAAGTCAAATTCCCTAAAGCATTCAAACGTCATTTTTCTTTCAAAATATTCAAACAACATTATTCAAAAGCATTTGACCGCAACTTTTCAAAGGTACATTTAGTAACATTTAACCAATCAAGCCATACCTTAATGTAATCAAATTTCAGTCAATGAGTTAATGCATGTGATTGACCCTAACATTGCATAATAGATCCTAGACTTTGAAAACCAATTTCTTTATTCTAAATGACGACCTACTAGTTTATTTATGAATTTTAACCTTTAAGGGATAGGGATACTGATCCATGATTTTGCAACAAACTTAGCATGTCCTTCGCTCATTAAAATTTATTTATAAACTTTCAGTTTTACATTGCATTTACTGTTAGTTAAGTGTCAAGATGAGATTTCCATATTTCTCCCAAATATAATAGTAGTCAACATATCCAGAAACAACAGCTAAAAAATAAATAGGAACACATCACATAATATATCGTATTCGTCTTTTATACAAAGAGACAACTTACAATTATAAGCAAAACAACCAAAAAAACAAATGCTAGGAGAAAAACAACAACACTACCACTAACCCTAATATTTTCTATGAGTTATGGGATGGTCTCGATCTTCTACGGGAACTCGAGCCATTGCCATAACCCCAGATTGGGCAAAGCATGACAGCCATGCACCTGATCTCATGGCTCTGACACCACTATTAGGCTTGTATCTCCCGTAGCCTGGCATCGATCTAAAGCTGGGAGTCTTGGATCGCCACTGGCTCAAAGCTCCTGACCCTACGGCATCCCCATTACTGTCATGCGTGCTCCTCTGCTACGGGTGCCGATACCTCCATTGGCCCCATTCTCCTAAGAGAAGATCTATCAAATAGGATGGGATCCTTCTTCTTAACCCGTTCTCCATGGAGGTTCGTCTATATTGCTTAAGATATGAGTGAAATGATGGAAATGGGTAATGAAACTCCATGGAGTCCTAATTCTAGCTCCATATAATTGCTCATGATCGCACCAGCCCAGTTCACTGCTGTACACTCATGGTGGCTTAAGTGGTCTTCTACACTAGTAGATAAATATGGTTAAAGTTCGCTGCCTTTGGAATGATATTCAACTGGATAATACGAACATGTGGCGGGATATAGGCCACAAGTTGTCTGGCCTCTAGACACTGACAACTCCAAGAAAGGTCCATTGTAAAATCTCTAGAGCAATACTCTCAATACATACCAAATCTGCCCTTCTGAGGCTATTACCAAAATATTCCCAAAATCATCATCCGACAGATTAATTGCTACCCCTTTCACCTTTTATATAAGACTACTGATACCTTAATCAAACTCACATGGCAGATTACCGTCAAATAACCTTATGTAGTGCAGGTAGCACTCCTGCTTTAAGGTGACATGGCTTAGGATTGGTGCTAAACCTGTAGTTATGAATAGATCCCCTAGTCCAAAGGTGGTGAAGTCCTGGAATTTCACCAGTTGTCTTTGAAGAAAGATAAAGTTTGTCGAGGCTTCATAGATGGAAATTTTTCGATCGTCCCGATCGAGCCATGAAATCTCCTGGGGAGAAAGGTTCGACGGCACGAGGATGTGCCGACGGCTAGTGATGGTGCCATGGACTGAGTTGTGGTCAAGGAAGGGGAGTTTGGGTTCAAATTTTTTGAGAGAGGAGGGCTTGGATCTGAAGCAGATGGCGGTTGCGGATGTTGGGGGGAAAGGGCGGTGCTTGCTGTTGACTCGAAGGAGAAAGGGGTGATGACGGTAGTACGCGAGGGTTTATAGGAAGGGAGAGATTCAGAGGGAGGAGGAAGACGAAAAAATGAGGGGGTCGAAGCTTGGATATGGCTATATGTGGCATTCAAGGTTCGAGTTGCGCATTTTACCAGACAATCGGTCGATCGATCTACGGTAACTGGCCGACCGTTAATAGTTAGTCGCTATCGGTCGACCGGTTGCCGAATTTTGATTCTAAGATGAACCTGGACTCTCTTCGGGTCGATTTAAATTTATTAATAATATCGAACGATGGTATTATTTTGCACCGTCTTATTCAATCTGGCATGATCTGTACTGCTCCGTGAAATCCCTGCCTTCTACATGATGGTGCCTTAAACTTTTGTCTAGTCCGGCAAACTTTCTTCTTCTTTTATCTCGTAATACACTTACCAATAGTGCTTTGGCCATCAACCACCTTGAAAAACCCAAAAATTTCTGCTGTTATTCTCCTTATTTTCTTTATACGGGAATATTCTTCATATATTTGCTATCGGGCATTCCTACCCTTCCCAACACCATACCCCATCCAAATCAAGTACCATTTCCATTTACCCATCCCATGAAACAAAATTGTAAAAACTTTTGAGTTTATAAATAGAAAAAATCATAGAGCTAAGTATACATTCTATTTCCCACTAATTTCAAAATTGAAGAATTCTTTATCAAAAATCTTTAAATCGAAAACTTTTGACTCCACCAATTTTAAATTAAGAATTTAAAATCTTACTTACATTTTCAAAAAAATAAATTCTTATCCTTTGAAAAACCCATTCAAAATGTTTTAAGAAATTTTCAAAAATTCTTTTGTCAAATTCTTCCAGATGAGATTAGGCTCAGAAATGTACTTTACTTCTTCAGCTCACCTTCATAAAATCTACTTTATCATCCTGTGGTGGTTAAGGTACACCTTCTTGTAGGAACTTTCTCTTCTCCTATTATACCTTACTTCTGGATATTTGCAGCATATAGTTTCTTACTTCCCATTTATCTAGATGAAATATGCGTTCTCAATCGATAATCCATCAAAATCCACAATCATAAGGTAGCCTAGGCCCAACAATGGAGCTAAGCATCATCCAACCTCTAGGATCCTTCTATGTCTCATGCTCATGCTCATCTTGGTCAACGCCTTATGGAACAACCAATATTCCATAGAATAATTAAGGTAGGTGTATAAATTTAACTATATTTAGTAGCCCCACTCATAGTTGCCTCATTCATCTTTTCATAATATGGTCACAACTACTTCTACAGTCGGAATTTATAGAGTTTGGCATATACATACATACATATATAGGTAAAACTACAAATATGTTCTCTCAACGTATCCTAATTCTTATGATCGACTAACCTAGGCTCTAATACCAAATACAACAACCCGCACCTTAATGAGCCCAAATTTCGACTAAATTGAAACTCAAGTCCATTAGGCATGGATCGTTGTTTTGGTAACTTGTAAGAAACATAATTATACTAAAGAGAAATCAATACAAACTCACAACGGAATAGAAAATTATAATAAAACATAAATACAGATCAAGGCTACTACCTTGGAATCAATAGTATTTCTCGGATATCTAATTGCCTTATCAGCGCCAAGCATGAATAAGATGACTTCTCCATCTACTGTTCCTATCTTGCTTTAGTAACCTATCCCTCTAATTCTGTCATATGGGTTGTAATGAGGAGAAGGTCGGAACAATATTCTGACAATTGAAAAATTACATACTTTACTCATAACACTAATTTATGCCGATAGATTTCCATTTAAGTGTTATGTCTATTACTTATGGCTAATCTGTTAAATCCTATATGAGCGTGTGATATGCCTAACCTCCTCCGAGGTATAACTACACACACACACACAAAGATATATATATTGTATAAATATATATATATATATTTATACAATATATATATCTTTGTATATCTAAATGTATACTACATGAAACCCCAACCACTTAATACTTCTTGAATAGGGAGGAGGCAGAACCAACGGCCATTAAATACCTCAATCCCGAAGCAGGCCCTCTACAACATAAACCCTGGTCAATCGACCCTAACTATAGAGACCGATGACCCATAAATATGGCTTTATACTATAATTGTCGTATAAATAAGGCATCTTAAAGACTTATCTAAGGGTTAACCAGCCCACCTTCAATAACAAACAACTAACTAACTAAACTTTGAGGTCCATGAATATTCTATATGGATTTTACACTAGTAGAAAGCGAAATCCATCGGTGCATAACCCGAGCCTTTGCCACCGACCTCTCAGACCGCTGGTGTTCACATCTGGTATGCCGACCCTACTACTAAATACCGGTCCAACAACAATACTCACATAACCCGTCGACTTTATAAAGCCGAAATCCAGTTTAAACTAACCTAAGTAAGTTAAGTAAAATGCCCCTTTAGTTACTTAATACCTCTTAATAGAAATGAAGACCTCATTCCTTAAAAGTACCAGACCATTTAACATTTTAAATCTGAGACAAACCCTTTGTATATTTTCTCCTACCTATCAACAATGCATATCCCTTTCCCTATGGAGCCTATGGTTGGAGATGTCCTACTTCAGTAGTAAGCCTATTATGCCTATTTTATTTTTCCATAAATGCCATATTCAATCCTTTAACCAGTCCCATGAAATGCCTTTATGTCCTTATTTAATTCATGTAACTCCCTGTCAACTGCCCATTTATTATTATATTAATTTTGAAGTCACTATCACTTTTTCATCTACACCTTCTAGTCCTATAATGCTATTACTAACTAGTTATCCTAATTATAACTAATACAAATATCGTCGCAAATTATGCTATGTATATATTTTTATTTTCATTCGATAAACGTGCTTATATGTGCATATATATTTACCAATTTCTAACTATTAATCCCTAAAACAGAACATTCCTTTCCATGTTTTAATTTATCAGATTTATCCTTAACAAAGGATTATCGTTATAACGTTTCATAAATTAACCAAAAGTGAGTCCTTGCTTCATCTAAAATTACAAGGAATTTTTTTATTTTATTAAAATAGATGGTGTAATCTACGGAGGAGAACATTCAGACTTTACCCATCTCTTTCATTTTTGGTATATTTCTTATTATTTCAGATGATGCAATTTTTACACATTTGTGGAATTAGATAATTTATGAAAATTACACAGAAATAGATTTAACTATATTATACCTCACTCTTAATAAATTAAAATATAGAAATTCACATTCCGAGCCAAATTAGGGCAATCTAAACTAGTGCAAACATTTTCCAACCCAGCTATTAATCTGGAATGAAATATACAACTTTATCAACATTCAACTTCAACAAAATTTAGGGAATTGTTTCCAAATTTTCGGATTAAGATGTAGATAACAGTCTTATTGCAATTACCTATCTTAAAGAATATGTAGGAAATATTCCTATATGTTCATTTTTAGCCTACAATTCATCAAATCTTAGATATGTAATGATTAAATAAAATTCAATGATATAAAAGTCAATGTATAAATAAATTATATAATTTCTCACTCAGCTTTCAAACTCTTTAAATCTCCTAAATCTGAATCCATTCCTTTGATTTGACTCCTTCCTTTCCAATTTAAAAGAATATGTATAACAAATTACATACGTACTGTTAGAATTATGGATCTAAGAATAGATTTGGGATTACATGAAATATAGATTTATAACAATGAAATTTACCTTTTTCTTTCGCAATGTTGATTCGTTTCTTCTCTTTTTCCCTTCTATTTTCCACCCTTCTCCGATTTGTATATAAATATAAAATATTTTATAAACCTACAAATCGTGGAGAATAAAAAATGGAAGTGCTTCACTGCTTTGATCTGTAAATATAAAAAAAGATGTGAGGGTTTAAGGTTATATTTATAGGCGCTCGAATCAATTGTACCCATTGGATTGAAATAATTAAATCCGAGTCGTTCGGCCAAGGTTCAACCCTAACTGCCACTTCAACATTGGTTCATCGCTCCCCTATAAATGGTTGACCGTTCCCCTATAGCATTAGGATGGAGATCGACCAATGGAGTTTGCATTTAATATTATTTATTTCCTATTTTCATTTCAAGAACTTCAAACGCAGATAACTTCTTCGTTTGAACTCTAGTCGCAAAACTCCATACATGAAAGTTGCTCAAAAAATCATCACAAACGTGATGGTGTAAGTTTCTTGGTCAAATTACTATTTTTTCAAATTCTATTTTTAAGCCTTAATAATTATTTATTTCCTACCATAAATTTTATGGGGTTTTATAGTGGTGCTACAGGCACATTTTTACAGGGAAGCAGTCAAGATGGATAACCTAAATTGCGTACATCCTCCCATGTTTTCAGTTTGGACTAAGCCTTCACTCTACCTCATCTTTGGTTGCAAGTACAAGGGCACTTTCCTTTACATTTTCAAATCAAGTCAAGTCAAACGGACTTATTTCAATGATGTGGTATCCTCTTCCAGTTAGCTACATTTTCCAAAGGAGTCTAGATTGGGGCTTAAGGGGGCTACATACAATATTTAAGGTGCTCTTTATTAGCTTCATTTTGGTAATGGTCTATTTTCATAACTGTTCCATATCTATATACGGTGTTCATCTTTGCTACATTGCATGTATGTTATATACTACAATGAATTCATATATGTATTTGCTGTTTAATTGTGTGCAATGTATAAACATTTAAATTGATCAAAAAAATTATACACATATATAAACCACATATATGTACATACATAAACACACACACATCAGTCATTTAAATAAAAAAGATTATTTTCGAAGTTAAAATGTTTTTAACAAATCACTAAAATTCAAATATGATTTTTAATTAGTATATACTTATACAAATTAATTTATTAATATTTATGTATGTTTGTAAACGTATTTAAAATAATAAAAATTTATATATATAGACACACACACATTTATTTCAAAATTTGAATTATAGTATATATACATACATATATATATAATCTTTTAAATAATCAATGTAATTTAAAAAATTATTTTAATGTTAATCTATACATATAATATTAAATAATAAAGTTAAACACAAATCCATGCAGATTTGTTAAGTGCAAATATAAGAAATTATATTTAAACATTTTGTTTGAAAGATAAATAAAAAACAATTTTCTATACATAATATTTTAACTAATTCATGGTCGAAACTAAATATGAAATATTTTAAATGTTTATCTAATATATATATATATATATATATAAACATATCAATATTTGAAATTTGAATGTAAATCTTTAATAGATATTTTCTTCTAGATCTATGTTTGTTTTTAGATTTAAACTATCTTAAGGTATTTAGATTTAATTTAAATCTTTTTGAATTAGTCAACATTTTTAAAATAAACAAAAGTAACATATAATTTTTTTATATACACACACACATACATATATGTGTGTGTGTGTATAAATGTATACGAAGAATAAATTATTTATGGACGATAAATATGTATATAAAGGAGCAATTGTGTAGTTGCGGTGTAAATCGCAACACTTATTTATGGACTCATTAAACCATATACACATGTATATGTTGCACGTGCATAGTACACGTATATATGTATTTAATACACCTTATATATTTTATAGATAAAATGAAAAATATATCTATTTGATCTAAAATTGTTTAGATTAGAATTAAAATAATTTAGACTTTATATTCCCAATAAGGACTAAAAATGGATTTTTTTTTTTTAAATTCACCCATTTATCCAACTGCATGCTGGCTTAGTTCCTTCAATAGGAAAGAACTAATAGCCCATATGGAGTCACCGCAATAGGTTTTTGCAACCACTACTGCAATGTGAGAGTGTGCTTTCACACATGATTTCACATAAGAAGAAGTCTAGACTCAACATTCTCCTCTCTAGAACAAACCAACAACACGTCATTTAATGCACCATGGAGATTTGATGAATTTTATACTTCACTTGAGGACCCTCAATGCACAACCATCACAACAGCCTACACTAGCGCATAGCGGAGGTTCATCTTCCGCAGTTCATAGTTAAAGAAGGCAAACGAAAAACGACGAGAAGATAAACAAGATTATTGATATGATATATCAAGATTTCCTTCTGAAATATTTCCTCTCCACTAATCATAGTCCCTCTCCTTATCATAGTCCCTACCCTTGTACTAGTTACTCCCCAATACTAGTCTAAGTGTACAATCTGCTTGCCCATTTATGGCCTTCAAGGATGCTTTGATCGTGTAAAGAAATTGGAAGAAATTCAACTTCCTGAAGTAGTATCACTACTCAAGATACAAGAGAACGGAGAAACATTCAGTTCGTTAGAAGATGACGATGTTCGACGTTGGCTGTAGTTGGAGATAGAATGTTCGCAGCACACAGTCAAATTTTATCATTGTGTAACAGCCCGAGATTTTACCGCTTTGATTTGCGAATATTTATTTAATTTTAAATATTCAAACATTTGATTTTATAATTAAAATAAAACTCTTTTAAATAATAACTAATGATAGTGAAATTATTTTCAAAATTTTTATAAAAGTAATTAGTTCGAAGAGAAATAAAAAATGTGACTGGAAATCGTTTACCTTTCGACGGATAAAAGTTGTCGGAAATGTTATGAACTCTTTGGTGTAAATATACACATTTATAAATAAATTAGAATTACATATAATATATATACACACACATTTACATAAGTTAATATAAAACATGATGTGACATTTTCCTAAAATTTTAAAAGATGTTAAAATGGAAAGGGTACCTTAGGAAACATAAGTATATTAAGTACAAATTGATATAAATGCATGTTTGATCAATTGGTTCAAGGGGGATAATAGTTTTCATGAATTTAAAGGGAGCGGGACAGCATGGTGGTGATGTGGCATAAAATTTGTGGAGGGTATGTAAGGGATGGCTATTTTGTTAAATTTCAATTGCATTTTATATAAGAACAATTCCATAATTTCTCTTCTCTCATTTTCATTTTTTTTGTCATTCTCAAACTTCTTTTTTACTTTCCTTAAGCTTTTTTTTAAAAAAGTTTGATGGCTTCCTTATGTATTCAAAAAGTTAAAAATCTTTCTTTTCTACTTTAAAACTCCTTGAAAACCTTTTTAAAAATACCACTCCTTCCTTTTAAACCACCTCCTTTTCAAAAGCAAGCCAAATCCCCACCCTCCACGCTAGGCCGGGCCTCCACCATCCATGGCTGAATCATCTAGGGCTTTATAGGCCACCGAAACCCTTTTTCTAAAGGCAGAGCAAGGATCTAGGGTGATTTCAAGTCATAGTGGAAGTTAGGATAGTTTGGTTAGATTTTAGTTGAGTAAAGCTCGCCTTTTTATATAAAGTTTTTAAATTTGTTTACTTTGCTTACTTGATTGTTAGATGATTGTTTGTTTGGATGAATGTAATGATAGTATATATGGTGTTGTATGTAATGGTTATTGAACTTGGAAAAAGTGAAGTAAAAGTTTGTAAAGTTTCCAAGTTAGGATCTTTGCCTATATTATAATGTTATTACTATATATATGTTGTATTCATGCTTACACTATTGTAGGCTAAGAAAAATTTAATATTTGAGTTCTCGTTAGTTGCAATATCGAGATCCTTTTGTTTAACAACCCGGTTCCTTACTTTACTTTCTTGGAATGTTTTCTAAAGTTTCAAAAACATTACTTTTTTTTCCAAAACTTTTTACTAAGTTTATAAAGTAGTTAAAGTATAAAAATATTAATTTTTAAAGCTATTAGATATAAAAATAGGTTTTGAAAATTTTAGGTCATATAGCGATTGTTGCTATGAATGTATTTCGTGAAAACGAGATCTTTTTACAAAATTTAAAATGATTTACATAAGAATTTGAAAAGTGTCTTTAAACTTATTATAAGTATTCAAAATAATATTTATTTACTGATTATTTAATTAAGTAATTAGGTAATGTAATTAGTACTTATTCTTTAGTTTACAAAGGTAATTAGAACTTAAGTGTTAATCGAGTAAGTTAATTATAATTAGTTAATTAATTAAAGATTAACTATTATTAAATCATTAATGAAGGGTTAATTATTATTTAGATATTAAAGATTAATTGTTAATTAATTAATTAATTATAAAAGGGTTTAATTATTAATTAATTAAGAACTAAGTTAGGATTTAATTAAGATTTAAGTTGGACTTAGTTAAGATTAAATTATTAAATAAAGGTTTAACCTATGATTTAATTATTTATCAAAATATTAATTATGATTTAATTATTTATTTAAAAGATGAACTATTATTGAATTATTTATTTAAAGGTTGATTATTATTTAATTATTTATTAAAAAGTTAATTATTGTCTAATTATTCATTAAAGGTGTAATTGTTATTAAATAAAGAGTTTAAATATTATTTAATTATTAAATAAAAGTTTTAAGGTTTTAAACCACTTTATTTCTAAAGATCGGTTTTGTTATAAAAGCTACTCTCTTTAAAAAGAATGTTTTAAAACTAAGGGATTTTCTTGTCGATTACCTTCAAGTAACCTCAAATGGATATGAAATCCAATAATATCTATTTAGCATAATAAATCACCGTTCTACCAGTTATATTGCATTTGACATTTGTTTGGTAGAATAAATCATAGTTCTACCATAATTCACCAAGTGGATTACGTTGACATCTATTTAAGCAGAATAAAAACCTAGTTTTACTATTGTGGTAACTTGGACATTTACCTATATATGGTTGTTATTGGTTAATCCCTTTTACATATATGTTTGTTACGTAAATACCCATGTTATAACTTGAAAAGTAAACCTTAATTAAATGTGAACCGCTATGGTCGCTAACCTCTTTCAGAACTTATGAATTCAAATATTTAAATTTTATCCTTTTTGAAAATTGTTTAAAATTTATTATCAATTTAAATATGATACTTAAAGAATAATTAAGAAATTATTTTATTTAAAATGTTTGAAGTTAATTTAATACATTTTAAATGATTGTTTAAAATCTTTATTTTGTAAATGTGGTTTAAAGATAAATGAAAAATGTTTAAATAATAACTTGTTTGTTAAAGGTGTTTTAATAATTAATTGTTTATCAAAGGAACTTTATTGAATAAAGTTTATTAAAGAAGTTTTGTTTTAAATAAGAAAAGTCTATAAGAGGATTTTTATAAATTGAAAAGGGATCTTAAAATTTGGGAAGAAGTTTTATAAATGATTTTGGATATTTATAAAGGAATTTTAAAAAAAACTTGGAGATTTATAAGATGTTTTATAAATGGATTTGGAATTTAAGTAAAGGAGATTTTCATAAATGGAAAAGGATTTATTAAAGAAATTTATAAAAGAAATTGAGATTGAATTTCTCCAAATTGACCTTCTTAATTTTGGTGTTGTGCACATTTGTTCCATGCTTAACACCAAAGGAATTGTGTTTAGGTTTATCCTTATCTCTATTTCTTCTTAAATAACCTTTTTGATCTTTTTAATATTATTTTGAAATAATAAATCTTTCATAATGTTTTGTGAAAATACTTATACCGGTGGGATAAGTATATGAATATTCCAAATATATATTTGGAAAAGAGATTTAAATAAATGAAAGGTTTATTTTAAGGTTTCGTGGTTGCTATGGGAAAAATTAAATCTCTGATTGTTGTTCAATTGAGTATTTGATAGTTAAATAACCGACTATCAAATTCTTGAAAGTTTTTGACTTAGAAAGTAAAAAAGAGCTTCATGTGTTCATACCGTTTGAGTTCCCCTGGGAGAACTCATTCAAGTGAAACGTCTCTAGATTTAAGGAATATATTAGAGATTCCTTTGGGACTCTAGCATAGTTTACTTACTTCCAAAAGAACCGGGAATGAGTCAAACGAAAATTATCAGTTGTTGGTTCGAAAGGACCAGGATCAGATATTATCCGAAAACCATTTCGAACCAACATATGCGTTCAAGTGGAAGACATCTTGAGGATGATCTAAGACATAGATCTTTGAAGTGCAAGGAAAATGGATGTAGTGGAGATAGTACCTTCGGTTTTGTTTAGACCTAGAACACACTTGTATGGATGAATGCTAGCATTTCATTTCTATCTAGAGGGCAGTATTAGCATTCCAAGTGAGAATTGCTAAAAGCAAGTAAATCGTTGCCTCAAGTCTCACACCCCAGTAATGGCAATAAAACGGTATATGCTGGCATTGCATTTCTGTCTAGAGGGAAGTATTAGCATTCCAAGTGGAAATTGCTAAAAGAATGTAAATCATTACCTCAAGCCTCACACCCCGGTAATGGTTATTAAAGGGTATGCGACAGAGCTATGTAGATCGCTTCCATTGTGGTATGATCATCCCTTATATGAATTTTTGGTCTTCCATTATCAAATAAGATTCTAGACTTCTACTAGAGAAGGTTTTTTACTCTCCACCTAAAATATCCCTAGAAAATTTTCTAGGCCTCCATTTGAAAACTCATTATTATTTACTGCTCTTTCTATCATGGCACAATTTTAATATTAACTCATATAAATAATATAGGCAATGAATGCCAGCATAACTCAGTTAAATTCAGTAGGAGAATTGATAATAAATAGTATTCTGTACTTCATGTTTTACTAGAAAATAAGACTAGCAGGTGAATCTTTTTGAGGATTGGACAACATAAAGGAATTCTTGGTTTTACCCAAAAGGGTAAAGAGCTTGTCTTATACTGGGGAGGGAGGGCTAAATGTTATCACAATAACTTTCAAATTGTCACGATCCAAATTCCAATGTTCGGAATTCGACATCCGTACTCCACTGTACTTGAATGCCGCAGATTCAAACGTTGAAATTCGAGTCGTGCCGGAGCTTATAACACATTAGTACAACGCAGCAGAAGAAACAGAATATACATTTGATATTCAACATGAAACAATATCTGATACAACAGAATACAATAGAATGGTACAATGGATAACAATACTATGAGAGATACAAGAAGATAGCAGCGGAAAGATAAAGACAACACTAATAGCGGAACAAAAATCTCCAATATAGTCTTCAAGAAAGAACTCCATCTTCAAAGCACCAATCCAATAATAGCTCGAACTCTCAGTCATAATGCACAAAGATAAGCAATTCTCGTCCACAAAGGATTGCCAAATCCTAGGCTGAAAGCTGTTGAATCTACACCTACTATTGATTATCTGTACAAACATTTTTAATAACAAACTTGAAGTATTCATCCTAAACATTAACATTAAACAGATTCAAGCATTTGAAAGGTAGTTTGCTCACAGTTGATTTTTTTTTATAAACTGTAGAATGTAACAGAGGTGGATATCTACATATACTCAGGCATGAATCAATTAACCTACCACACAAATTCATTGATGAAAGCTTGGATTATTTTGTCACAAACAACAACATATAACAGGGTGGAAAAATTTGCTCACAAGCATGAAAACAGAGAAGCAATTGACAACAGAGTTTTACATATG
Source organism: Allium cepa (assembly GCA_030765085.1). Taxonomy (NCBI): domain Eukaryota; kingdom Viridiplantae; phylum Streptophyta; class Magnoliopsida; order Asparagales; family Amaryllidaceae; genus Allium; species Allium cepa. The sequence goes on along the minus strand of CM060929.1, from coordinate 244,274,452 downwards.
CATCAGATAAAAGAGGATGAAGGATTGCTCACAGTGAATGATTTAAAAGCAGAGCCAGGAATGGAACTTGGATTTGAACTTTTGATCAGTGGCTTTGAAACTGAGCATTTTGATTTCGAAAACCTTTATCTGATCTGATACTTGATATCCACATTGAGTTGAACCCTTGCATTTGACTTGTTTTTAAACTTTGCTGGAAATAATTGATGGTTTCAGTGGTTTAAATCCTTGTTTCCTTAATGTTTAACAAACTCAATTTTTTTTTTAAAGAAAACTTTACTTGCCTTGATGTTTTTGAGTTTCCTAGTTGCTGTATGAATCCCCAGACTTTGATTTAAATCTTTGGCTTGAGATTTCTTTTTAGTTTGCCTTCAGATCTGTTGCCCTTGAATACTTTGTTTTGTTTGAACTGGCAAACTGGAAGATGATCTGAAGCTTTTGAGTTTGAGGTGATTTTTTCCAGCCAACTTGTTTCTTCCAAGTTTTGATTTCCAGATTTAAATTTTCCTTCTTTACTTTGGTTTGAACTTTTAAACTTTTAAAACTGAAGCTTGTTGAAGCTTCGAACTTGCATACTTTCAGATTTGTTTGTGATTTGCCATAATACTGAAGCTCTGCATTGCTCTTCATTCTTTTTCTTTCTTGGTTTCATTCTGTTTTCCAGGTTGCTTTCCTTTTTTTTTCATTGAACTTTGATTCCCTTTTCCTTCTGTGGTTTAAAACCGAGTTGTTTTTTTTCCTTTCTGATTTTTATGCTTTGAACAGCTTTGTGGTTTTGAAAGATGTGAAGCAAATCCTTTTTCTACTATTTTGTTCAGATTTTCTAAGATACTATATGATGGCATATGGGAAGATGTGAAGTTTCTTGTAATTTTAAATTTCATTATTAAAAAAAAAAGTTAATGATGCCATTTGTATATATGTATAGATGTGTAAGATCTTTAAGGTATGTTATGTTGATTTGCTTTCACTTATCTCTTCTATGTATGTTTACATTTGTAATTTTCAAAGATAAAAGAATTTTTAAAAATAAACTTTATATCATATTCTTTTATAAATAAACATAACTTTAATAAATTGGTATATGCGTGTATACATATGCCTTCATTTCAAAATAGTTTACATTTCCTTCATATTTATATTTACACAATTTTCATTCATACATTTTATTATTATTTACTTTTGTACAACTTTAAAAGAAAAGAAGAATGTAAAAATTTCATATTAACAATCAATCACCTTTATTCATATATGAAAATTTAGCTTCAAAATAATATTTTGGAAATAAATACATCTTCCAAATATATTTAATATCTTAGAAAACAACTATCATTAGTTTTTATTTATCTCAAGCTTTTAATTCCTATTTTATTTTTAAAACATTTTATTTTGAAATTCAACATTTGTTTATAAGATACTTGTTCTTATATTTCAAGTTAAAGTTCTATCTATAACCAAAAATTATTTATTTATTCTAGAAATTTCTGATAAATTCACAATTTATCTTCAAAAATTAATTTAATTTCCAAATTAAACTTGATAAAATTCCAGGAATGTTACACAAATGATATGAGCCAAGGAATCAATGCCAAGATTAAGCATTCATGTCGAGGTTCAAAGCAAAAGTTCATGTCAAGGTTTGAAGCATGGGTTCATGTTGAGGTTCGAAGCTTCAGATGCACAGATGAATATCGAAGCCAAATTTTTTGTCAACATCGAAGAATACAAAATGGTGATAAGCAGAACCATGCCTCTCCTATCTAATGACCTCAATCTTCTTCAGAATAGACTGCTCCATATCAATGACGAGAATCAAGAATTATAGACGTCGTTGAGGATTAAGAAGTGATATAACCTCAATCTTATATAAGCAATGTTGTTAACTTCTGTTGTCGAGATTCATCAGTAACCTCGATGTCATGCTTCATTGGCATCAAAGATTATTAGAAAAGAATGGTGTCAAGCATTGATAACACAAGCCCAATACCGAGAAACAAGAGCATGAGCCTTGGAACGTGACAATGCCATCAATACTAAGGCCGATTATTGAGGGCTATATACGCTTGGGGGCCCATTATGGTTGTTGATCAATCGTGGGGTGATCATATTGGTACTATCCAGTCAGGGGTAAGCCAACTCTGTGTTGGCAGAGGTCAAAAGGTTTTCGTCTTTAGGTGCATTTTATCTAGAGATGTATCATTTTCGAAAGGTATTCTCTTATCTTGCCATTTGTTGGAATCCATCATCCAATAAGCACCTTCGGTTTTCGATTATACACATATTATTGTTGTGATGTCCACACATTATAGCTACTTGATTATTGGTATTTTAAAACTTAGAGATTATTATAATATTATAAGATTTTTATATTAAAAATGTTTTGGTTATCATAAGATAAAAACCTGTCCATATTTATGTGCGGCGTAGTCTTACGAGATACCTTTTATCTTGAAAAAAGTTTCAAATATAGAAATCAATATAATTTGATTGAGCTTTCTCATGCCAGTTTACTAGACTGATCTATCCAATATTTTTTATAATGCTCGAGCCAGCCCGAGTATATTTTCTAGATTTAATTGGATGCTTTGGAACTTTTAGGTAACGAGCTGGATTTTTCAAGACGTATTCACATATCTTATATTCTTCCGCTATTTCGTTTTTTTTGTTCTTGTCTGCATTTGTCAGCAATTGTAAGGATGGGCTTTTATATCTGTCCAGGCTGATAATAGGTTAGTGTACTCTGATGTTGTGTATATAATAAAGCTCTTTTCTTTTTGTAAAGACTTGTATATATTATATATTTCTCGTCGCAATGTGAGACTATGTTCTGTCTTTTTCTTTCTTCACCCCAAATCACCTGTTTTTCGAACACTTAAATGATCGGCACACAAATATCGAGGATGTATTAAGTGTCGTCTTCAGGTGTAAAAAAAGCAGATCGGTACGTAGTGTATGATGGCCCATCCACTTGTTTATCCACCACATTAATCACCACTTGATTTCTAGTTTTATTCCAATGTATTCTCATTTTTTAATTTCTAACTTTATTATCATAGTATTCTATTGTATTTCTAATTTTTTTTTGTATTTTCATTTCAATTCCTTGTGTTTAATGAAAGTTGCATTTTTTAAATTATATTATTTTAACTACTTGATTAAAAAATAATTAAAACAAATAGTAATTACAAAAATAATTATTTATTACAAAATAATTAAAATACCTTTCAAATTGTTGGATCCGGGGTAACATGAAGCAGGTAAACTTCAAAAAAAATTATTACATTTTGTATTTGATTGCCGTATGAAGTCTAAATATATTTAGATCTTATCTAATTAAGTTATAAATAAGGTTTTATTCATTTTTATATGCATACAGTATAATATAACATGCAGATCATGTACACATGTTTGTGTACGTGCACGTGTAACATAAACAGTGTAAATGATTCAACATACCCGCGTATAAGTATACGGAGTTGCACCACAATAGACATATCATCTCCTTTATATACATGTGTTTTGTCTAATACATACGTACATACAAATATACAAATATATGCACATGGGTTTATATATATATAATAGTATTAATAAATTGTAAATGGTTATGAATACACACATACATAAATACACATACATATATATATATATGTATGTATGTATATTTACATTATGAAATAATTGTAAATATTAAAATAAATAACTATAAGCTCAAATTCAAATTCAAATTTCAGATCCTGTTCTGAATAATAAAATATTAAGTAATTTTAATTTCAAATTAATATATATACATAATATAGAAATATCGAAAAACATAATTTTTTTAATATATGTATATATAATATTATATGTACATATTAAATCAATATTTAGAAATACTATACATACATTATATATATATATATATATATATTATTGTAAGTTATATATATATACACACATAATACACACTCACCATAAAATAATTTTTTCCTAAAACTTGTAGTCTTAAGTTATTTTAAGGAAAATACTGTTTTTTACTATTGATCTCTATAAAAAAATCAATAAAAATTAATTTTTTTATTTTCGAAAATAATTTTAGACCTATACATATTATATATATATACACTATAACATTTGTATATATATTATATATAATTAGATACAATATTTAAATTAATTTATTTATATATAATATATTAGAATTTTAATATATATATATATATATAATTTTATTTTCGAAAACTATAAAAATACATACACAGGCGCGCACACACACATATATATGAAATATAAACATATGCTTTTTATAATTATTTTCAAATCAATTTTATTTATTATCATTTTTGAATATTATTATATTCGAAAAAATAATTTTTTTAACTTACGGCCATGAGCTTTATTTATATAAATACGTAAAAAAAGGAATTTAATTAGCATATACATATATACTTTTTCATCCAATGAAGATAGCACCGATATATGTAGATTCGTGATAATTCATATACTAACTATAACATTTAAACAATAAGATGAGAAACATATATTTATATGTTATTATAAGAAAATATTTACCTCAACTAAGGCCTATCTGCGACATGATGAAACAATGAATCCAAAACTCTTTGAACCGGTATCAAAAATCAAGAAAGATCTACCAATCTGAAAGCAGCAAACCATCGATCTTCTATTTGTATTCGAATTGTGTTTTAGATGCTTCAAAAAATTGGAGGAAGGCGGTAAGGTATGGCCAGCCCAGGCTGGACAAGTTGGAGCCAAAAGAGAGTAAAGAGAAAGTGGACTTTGAGATGCATAGATTGCGTAGATCAAAGTAGCAAAAAAGTGATTTGGATCCTACCTTTTCTCCTGCTATTTCGCCTCATTTTGAATCAATATTTAACTCTCTAGCATCTCTATAGTGGCTAACTATGTCATGCCCATATTTGGGCCTCCTAATTAGTTCAAGTCCAATCAAATAAATGTGCAGTTAAATTTAATTCAAATGCACATCGATATCATATATCGATACGTGTGCCCATAATTATTGTATACGTACTATTTAATATTGATCAACACAAATCAATGAAAATTTTGTAATTAATGTTTCACAGATATTAGGTAATTTATAACATTTATAATTTAATTAAATCGGGGAGTAGTCAGAATATTCAACATTTCGGGTGTGTGACTCTTAGATGTAAATTAGGTCAACGATTAATATCGAACAATTCGAATATTAACGTCCACACATCACCTTCATTAGTGGTGTAACATTATAGTCAAATTTATCACTTACATTGTTTAGATAAAATTCAATTTTCCTTACATTAAGTGGTCCTCGACAATGACAATTATTTTCACATATTCTCTTCATCAAAACTATATTGCAATAGGACTTATGAAATTTGGTAATGGTTAAAATTCCAATATTATCCACATTCAACTTGTATAATCCATACACAAAGTACTTGGTTCAATAGTAACAAATACTATCAATCGAACTTGCTCTGGCCAGAGAGTTTCCGTAGAGAATTTAGGTAAGAATTCAACTTATTTCTTATTTGTTTTTTCTTCCTCCAATCTATTCTTATCATATATTTCTCCAATTAGTCCGAATATAAAGAATATATACCTCTTCCTATTGTATGTGTGCGTATATCAAAAGAGAGAGATTCTGGAAGAGATCGGAAGGCTACAAATTCATTCGAGTGAAACAAAGACTAACTTATGAGTATAAACGTTAGTATTTATTTTCAGCAATTTTTTAGTTTATTCCATTTCGGATATGAGTATGCCATACGGATCTTGAGATTTCAAAAATATGATAGATAAAATCCCTTGAAGTTCCTTTTTATTTCGAGATGTCAATTCGGTGTTAAGATTCTCAATTATTTACTTTAATTTGATGGAATTTGTTTCGTTTATGCAATTTCTGATAATTACATAATTTATTTTGCCGCTTCTCTTTCTTCTTTGGGTTAAATTGTGATTTTCCAATAAAATAAAGTGTTTAGATTATGAATTATATTCGTAGTTTACACCGGTTATTCTTGTCTATTTCTTTGCAAAAGAGGAATTGAATAGAATATGAGATTTGGATTGCAATTATTATTATTTAAGATATTCTGTTGAATTGGTATAATAAATTGTGTTTCTATCTTATTTAAAAGTTTGTTATTGCAATATTAGTTACGAATATTTATTCCCTGTTTTGGATATTAGAATCCTATGAATTCTTAGGAATTTGAAGAAAAAGGACTTGTGATAATAATTGGTTGGAGAATTGACATTTAACGCTAGTTTAGAGCGTAAAATCCGTGCGCTTAGAACTAATTAGGCGTAAATATTTATTTATCTCTATTTATGTAAGTAATGTATAACTATTTTATATACGGCATACTTAATTAGGCATTTATTTACATTTATTTCCCCCATTAGGAAGGTAATTGATTGTGAGGCGAAAATAAGAGAAAATCCTTATAGCCTAATTATTATTTTAATGCATAATAAGGAAGATTCCCTATAAGGCCTTATTCATGAAATAGTGAGATGAGTGTGTGCGCGTGCGAGCACGTGCGTTTGTATAGTAATTGATTTATGGCCAAGTCATAAGGATGCAAGGTCAATAGAGTTACATGATAGAAATCTTGAGGCTACCAACTGTTGTTTACACTTAATTAGATGTGAGATATCCTTATGCTAAATATTATTATTGACGGGAGGTTAGTCCTGAATCCTATAGGGGAAATCTGCCCTAATGTGAGGCGTTATTATGAGTATGGACCGTAAGACGAAGGGCCTGCTCGGGGTCCTAAGGTATTAAGTGGTTGGACCTACCTTATTTCCCCAGGTGAAGTATTAAATGGCCAAGCGACACGTTAAGTGGTATCTTTATAGGGGTCCGCTTCTAGAAATAGGTTATAAATGATGGGATCTGCCTTAATTAAGGTATTAAATGACCAGAATATGCCTATTTTCCACATGGAAGTATTAAGTGGCCTAAGAGATTTCATATGATGTTAGCTAGATAGTACCAATGAGAAGCACGCCATGAATATATATATATATATATATATATATATATATATATATATATATATATATATTGATGCGGTCTGCCATAATTAAGGTATTAAATGGCCAAAGTCAGCCTATTTTTAATAAAAGGTGCTAAGTGGCTTAGGAACCGTCCCTAACATTATTGGCTATTTATAACTTATGATTGAGATTTTCAATTTTAGAAACCTGCTTCTAGAATGGAAGGTATTAAGTTCTTGGACCCGCCTCATTTCCTTATAACGAAGTATGAAATGATTTTAATGATTTTATGTTTATAGACATGTTCTTATTTTGAAAATAGTGCCAAATACTAAAAAGGCAAGACTTGAGGTTTTTATTCACCAAACACTTGTTGTTCTGACTCACTCCTTATTACAACACAGGTTAAGAACGGAGTGATGGCAGTGAAGGTTAAGAACGGAGTGATGGCAGTACACGTAATATGAACTATCATATTAATAAAAACTGAATGAATAATTTTCAAATGCAGATGCCTTATATCTGCATCTGTATCACTTTCTCCGGATAGCAGATATTTATCTGCTTTTTGAATACGGACATGGATAGATTTCGGGTTTTCAGATATCCACTAACAAACTTAGTACGTTGAACACATCCATTTGTGCACATCTACTGTACTTGGTTATGGAACGAAAGTTGCATGTTATAGGTGGATATCATCGTTCACATTATGCGGAAACATCATCGTCAAAAATTAAAATGACCGACACTCACTCATAGCATGTATGACTTTTGCTAGCACGGATGAAAAATCATTTCCATTGCGCTTTTTTTTGTTCCATTGTTATATATAAGTGGTAGAATATTATTTATTTATTTTCTCCCTTTTGACATACCAGTGGTATAAATACTATGTTAAAGTTACTAATACAACCAAAAAAAGAGAGAAAACCAGTTGTTCGATTGCATATTTTAAAAGACGAACTTTTTTTTGTAAATTTTGATTAATTTTAAAATATAAAATAATAATCTGCGAAAGTTTTTTTTTACAATTTTAGATTTGAATTTGGAAATAAAATTCTAAATATGAAACTTGAATTTGAAAATTTGAAAAACACAAGACTTGAGATTTGTAATGACGCTTCCTTAGATGATAAAATTTGAATTTGAAACTGAACTTGAAAATTCATATTTGAATTTATTTCAAAATTTGAAAAGCGAAAAAAACCATTTGGTAGACCAATGTTAGAAAAGGAAAATTCTATATAGATTATAAGAATTTTAAACTTTAATCAAAAAGTGTTTGTAGTCCAATGGTTAGGATAATTGCCTTCCAAGCAATAGATTTAGGTTCGACTCCCGGCATACGCATTTAAGTTGAATTTTAAATGCGTGCTTCCAAAATTTTAAACTTGAATTTTGATATTGTATCTCTTAAATAAGAGAAGTCTTTGTGAATTAGAGCTCTTTAATTTTGATTTGAATTTTTAAAATTTGAATTTCAAAATTCACAAATTCAAAACTGATAATTTTGATTTTAAAGGTTTGATTTTTGAATTTGAATTTTGGATTTTTATTTTGAGTTTGACATCTATAGGTACGAGGTTGGAGCAATTTCAAGTGATATGTTAAAGACAATATCTTTAATGTTCTTGGGTTTTTTTTGGGCTTTTCCATTCTTTTTAAATTTTATGAGTCTACATTAAACAATCATCATTAAAAATCGATTTTATTAGTTATTTATCTTTGGATCTGGTACAAATGAAATATAAAATTTTGAAACAAACTATAAAATATTTAAGTTGAATTTTTCATTATAAAATAAAATTTGAATTGTTGAACTTGAAATTTTGAGAAGTTGAATTTCATAAAATACATACTTCCAAAATTTTGAACTTGAATTTTGAAATTGAAACTCTTAAGTAAGAGAATTAGATATTTTGAATTTTGTATTTATGAATTAGAACTCTTAAACTTTGATTTCATGTTTTAAAATTTGAATTCCAAAAATTACAAAATCAAAAGCAAAAGTTTTGACTTTAAAGGTTGGATTTTTGAATTATAATTTGAATTATAATTTTGAATTTGAAATATATATATGTACGAGTTTAGAGCAATTTCAAGCGATACGTTAAAGACAATATCTTTAACGTTTTTCAACGTTTTCTATTTTGTTTATTTTTTTGGTTTTTCCATACTGATTAAATTTTACAACTCTACGCTAAAAAAACGCATTAAAAATCGATTTTATTGATTAAGTATTTATATTTGGATCAGGTCAAATGAAATATTAAAATTTGAAACAAACTATGAAATATGTTTATATTGTTATTGCTATACGCACGTTACATGTTAATATATTTCTACCAATGTTAAAGCTTTTACTGATTGTTTCCGATTTGCCGAACATATATCCTATTAAAAGAAGCTGATTTGATCGAATTTAGGTATTTTAGCATTTAACCCAACTTGAGCTATCGGGCCTAGTCTATGATCCATTGGAGAGATGGATGAGGCCCATGGATGATAAAATTCGATCCAATATGGTAGTAGCCCAGATATCGATTGCTTAATCCGTGAATTTGGAATCATACCATACAAAGCCAGCATTTAATGCCATCGGCGCTAAAACCGTCCGTATTCTTCAAAAGTATTGTTCGAGACATTGGTAATATCATCCATTTTGTATCAAATATTTACCGACGAGGTGGCATGACACCCTTTTTTCGTCCACATGCAGAATGCAGAGTAAACATGTGAAGGACGTTATAAACGTTCAGATGCTATTGTGAGTTGAATTAAATCTTATCATATTTTATGAATAGTATATTTTATTTGGTTTACTTTGGTCTCCAACGGCGCGAAATTCAAGCCGAACATTCAGCTTCCATGTTGCAAGAGAACAGTTACCAACTAATATTCAGTTTTCAACTAGGAAAGCTGAACTAGAATTTTACGGTCATTATGTTCGTCATCGGACGTCTGTTTGATAGATGTCCCGATTTATCGAAATTTAATTTGACAGTATGTTAATGGACGTTCAATAAATGAACGTTTGAGTTCCAAGTACTTATTTAATGAATATCAACGCTATGCGTCCTTATATGACAACTTAAATTTCCAACGCTCGCCTGGTGAGCGTTTAACGCTAGATGTCCATTAAATCAGTACATGGTTAATTATTTTTTCTCTCATTTTCAGCTCTGAATATTCAGTGCATCCTGAACATTTAAAAAATGCTGAAATTGTTGGAAATGCTCTTACATGTATTAAACACGGGTTTGGAATTGATTGCATTTTCCGAGTTGTAGACGTAATCTAAAAGGAGTTTATGTGCTTTAATTTCTTCGTTTAAGAGCAATATCACGATTCGTGGATATTATGGTCCAGTACTATGTGTAAAACAATAAAATAAGTGCATTTAAAATATATGCCAAACAAAATCTTGCTAGAATGCTCTTTTAGTGTTTAGTTTGAGTTTTATATTTTGTGCATTGCAAATGTACAAGAGAGGAGAAGGTAATGAAAAATGGAAGTACGATTTTAACATATAAAATTGAAAACGATTACCTTTTCTTATTGCAAAGTGATGGAAAATGGAAGCATGGTTTTAACATATAAAATTGCGAAATACCTTGGTACATTGCTTTTTCTTATTTATTTTTCTCCCTTGCTATAATATTAGATTTTACAACTCTTTCTTACCTCTAGTCATGTGACAAAACGTAAAAAATAAACATCAAAGCAAGTGCTACTTTTGAAACCTACCCCATCTTAAAGTGATATTAGTTTAGTTGTTTCTCTTCTTCTTTCTTTGTATATAACATATCACACACTGATTCTACCAATTGAAAGATTGATATGATTCTACCAATTGAAAGATTGATACATGCTACATAAGTTGGTTTTATCAACCAAATGTGTTGCATATCTGGTTCATTTGTACTTAAAAATTAATGTTAGGGTTAAGGTACATAGGTACAGGGGAATGAAAATGTGAGGTTGAGTTTGGACCTATGCAGTTAAAGCGCTTGGCAGATTCAATGCGGCGGAGGTGCAAAAAGTCATAGTGCGGATACAGCGAAGATATAACGAAATATAGCGGATGACTTTAAAATAACATATAAAACTCGTACTTAATGCTTTTACAAATATGTAAATGGTAATTAAATTAAAAATTAACATTCAATTGAATTATTATTAATACATTAATAATTTTAAATAAAAACAAGTGTGAATATACTATCGATAAACATAAAACCATTATATAACATTACTGAATTTAGTAGAATATTATATTATTTTAATTTTTCTGAATATACACTTGAAATTCAATTAAATAAATCAATTTCATAAATTTTATAACGTATAAATGCTATTTTTCAATTCATTTTTTTAAGGAAGATATAGTGGAAGTAGCGGAATATAGCGGGAATTATGGGATATAGCGGAAATAGCGAGGCTTAAAGCAGAAATGCTGTATTACGGGCTATATGAAAAAATCGTAGCGGTAGAAATCCACTATGAGATATAGCAGGGTTATAGCGGGGTAATAGTGGTGCATTAACTGCACAGGTTTGCACCAACCAATATAAGTAGAACATTGCTAATCCTATTTATAAATGAGAAAGTAATCTCACCTCTAAGAGAGAACTCTGTGTGTTGTGAGTTCTACATAAACTATTCCAACTCTCTTGTAAGAAATCTTTCAATATCAAAAGAAAAGACTGGCATTGTCATATAAGTATTTAACAAATGAAAACACTAAATTTAATAAAGACGCTTTTTTTAATCAAAATAGAAACATCCAATCGAACATACTTGGTTCTGTTTAGAACATGTTGGGCAACTCCTTAAAAGTAGTGAAAACTACTTACAAATAACTTCTTTCAATTCTGATATTTGAGAACTATTTATTAGTGGGCTTTAAAATTAGCTAATAAGTAGAAACTTAAGAGTCAATTAGTTGTCGTTTATGACTTATAAAGCAATTTCATTAGCAATTTTGATCAAATATTTCTATTATGATGTCAAACTACGTCCTACTCTTCTGCTTACAAATCACTATTTGAAACTAGTTAAAAATTACTATGCATAACCACTTTTTAGGAGTTTCAAAATAAGTAGTTATCAAAAGAGCTCATAATTGACTTAATTGATTAGACTCTAAATGAATTAGAATTTCCTTTTATAAAAATAAATAGTTGGAAATATATTGTTGGGCTCATCTTATGTAATGATGTTTCTTTTTTTTCTTTTTCTTTTCAATCTGGTTCTTCAACTTTATTGCTTTTAGTTAAACCATATTTACGAAGCAAAATATGTATATAGGTTATTTACAATTCACGACCCATCAGGGAGTAAACCCTACTCGGCCTAACACTGCATAATATTCAACCCCAATCCTAGTAAACTCAATGGTGTGTGTTAGCAAAGCGCTCCAAACTAAAATATCGCCATTAATGGCGGATCTGGAAATTTAACCGAACTTCTATGCTTCTTCATCTTCCACTAAACATGCGTCTTTTCTCTTCGAATTGTTTTCTACAACTTGCTTCTCCACTATTACTATCAGATCTGAACACACGGTGGTTTAGGCTTCTTCCAGACCTTTGCATCTTCTCCGCTCGAAGAATCGACTGTAACTTCATCACCTATCACTTGACAGGAAGCATGCACACTCAAATTATTTACTACTCCACTTTCGTCGTATTGTTTGCAAAGTTCACAAGTTTTATCTATATTGATCCCCTTTAAGTTAAGTTTTTTCTTTGTTGGTAGAGGATTACTAATGATCTTTTACATGCATACCCGAGCCTATTTACTAAATTCTTTCCTCTGATCCAATGATCCTACCATAAAGAAGTTGTTTGCCTATCAAAATTCTCCTCTTTGCATTTCAATGATTTCTACCTTTGTATTCTACCTTTGATTCTATCCACAAGCCTTTTGTTGGAACAAGGCCAGCCCACAACAGAAGTTATGGGTGAATTTCAATGTTTTATATCCTGTTGGATCTTTATCGGGTATATGAAGTTGTTTGCGTCAAAATTGACCACAAACACCCAATGTCGTGAAAGCACCCGTTTACGAACACAAATCAGCAACAATCAATATAGAACTCAGATCTAAGCAAAAACAATCACAATAATTCACAAATAACAATCACAAACACAGGATTTATAGTGGTTCGACGATCTTGCCTACGTCCACTCTGAAGCTTATGTCTTTATTGATTCACTTGATGATTCTAATCGATTACAGCGGATTACAACTGATGAAAACTTTCAAATATGATTACAACAGCAATAATGAAGTATGGAATTGAATCCGGCAGAGTCTGGACGTTGAATGGCGGAAGCTCCCCTTTTCTGAAGGCTTCAGGGTGCTATTTATAGGCGTAGGAGGCCCAGATCTCGCTCAAACTTTGGAAGACTTTTTCTGGCACGTGAGTGGGCCCACGCGACCAACCCCACCAAGTTTCGACTCGATCTGAGATCGATACGAAGTGATTTCGAATCCATCAAAAAATGATCCAATCGAGCTGAAACTTGGTAGGAACAATCTTTACCTTGTATGGAAGCTACTGTGAAAATTTCATTGCATTTGGCCTCGTGGTTTGAGAGATACGATTGATTCGAGTTGATATGTTTCGGTTGGCTGCTTGGTTCGAACCCATCGGTTTGAACCGATACCTTCGAATCGACCTTGTCACGTGGTTCTTCGGTAACGTGGCGCGCACTCCTCGCATCGATCCTATTTTTTCTCCGAGTCGACCGCTTCGCATCCATGATCTTCGCCTCGTTTGTATCGTTGAATGACACGTCATCCAAGCTAGTTGACTTGGTGGACACGAACGAGTGATTGTCCATGGATTCGAATCTGATGGATGCGAAGACAATCGATACGAAGCAGTGCTTGGGCACGAGACCTATCGATTCGAAGTAGGGTATACTGATGGTGATGGATTCGAAGTGCTCTGGAATCGATGGATACAAAACAGTGCTCTAGCATGGATACGAACGTGCTGAGGGGATGCCCATCTAATGGATTCGAACCGATCGATTCGAAGTGATCAATATCCTGCTGATCGATTCGAATGTGATCGATTCGAAGTACATGGAGCCTGATGGATTCGAACTTGACAGACAGTGATGGATACAAATCCTATGGATTCGAAATGAGCATCTCCTCAACTTTTTGATGGGTTCGAACGACGTACTTTGGCTAACTTGCATCGATCATATCTCGTTCATTCGACCTCCGATTAACCTGAAATTTGGAACGCTGGTTCCCATGACTTTGCTTGCCTTGTTCTACCAATCGTAGCCTGATCCGGGCTCGGACAAAATTCATCGATATCCATAGCGAAGCGAAGTGCAACCAATCTCTGAGACGAACTGTCTTTTGTATCAACCAATCTTTTGGTACCACGGCTTTGCCAAAAAGCGGGATAACAAAAGTCTAATTTATTTAGAACTTTTCTAAATTTTACTTAAATAAATCTCTTATTTCATTTAAATTTATAAACTATATATTTTTGTTTAATTTATATTTTAATACATATAAATATACTTCATACACACGAGTACATACGCATCTAGGTACTTAAATATTTGGACTTTAGATATCATGACATCTACACTATCTTTTCAATGAACACGTTTTCTTCCTTTATATACAACTTTATTACATGATTATGATATTTATTGATGTTGATGCAGTTGCTAATTTATTTTTCTTTCCTACCTCAATATTTCATTGTTTTAGTTAATCTTGTACTACTCTTAGTACAGCTCTTTGATGAAAATTCTTGCTCAATCTTTTTAACTAACCTCTCCCACTAAGAATATGTACAACTATACGTATATAATTTACTTATATTTATGAATCAATTTCTTGCTTATGTATTTATGCATGTGTAGAAAACTTTGATTTATATTGCTCAGAAGTCTTTACTAAGTGTAAAATACCATATGTTATCTGAGTTGTTAATCTATATATATTAATACATGTCCCACCCTTATATTTTTAGTAAATTTAAAATTTTAAAATCTTTACCTAAATTGTAAATTTTTTACCTCTGACAGATATGGTAGTAAAATCGGGTTCATTTTCTATCTTACTATTGACGAACTTAAAGGCAGGATTATAGTTGCATCAGGTCGCACCCGCTCGCGTCTAACGGTTCGTGTCCGCTTCAGAAGTCGCACCTCCTCAGTTAATCTGCGTTCGCGTCTGTTCGTATAGCGCGCAACGGTTAAAAATCCCGGCACTATTTTACAGTAAAAAAAGGTCGAGCCTAGCCCGGGTCGGACGGACGGCGGCGGCAGCGTGCACATGGTGGTGATGCATGAACTCCCTCCTCACAACGAAACATACATTTGGGTGCCCCTAGGCCCAAACCTATTTATTGCAAAGCCATATATAAACTAGTATAGCTTTAAAAATTTTGACGATGTGGGACTTATGTATGTTTCATTCATTTTGCTATTAGGAATTCCAACATAACTTTGCTTAAGCCAATTGTCCTAAAATTTTCCATTTCCAACGTGCATGAAAGTAATGGGAATAGGAAAACATATAAGATGTCTCAGTCTTGAAGTGATCACTGCACTAACATTATGTAACTAAAATTGAACTTTTTTCATGTAAATATTATCTACACCTGGCACAAATTTAATACTTAAAAACGATTGGAAGACTATAAATCATATCATTGTCAGAAGAAAAGAAAATACTCACGCTGGTTTTGCTTATATTTCTTACAAAGTGTTGTCGAGCCATCTTAATGGAAAGCAATTTTCAAAACCGAAAGTGAAAATTGTCATAAATAACAATCATTGAAATGAATTACTGTTATCAATCTGAAAAATAACTTTGAGATAGTTCAGGAACCATTAATGTTAACATTGATTTGCCCAGTATGAAGATCTTTAGAATATATCAACCAAATGGTTTATATATCACTAGCTACTAAAACGACACATGTATTATCAAAACCATGCGACTTTGTGTGAATTGGATTTATGTGAAGCGACTTAGAAGAATCAATGCTTTTATGGCCTAGCTTCGCAATGGCAAATTTGTTTTACCTAATTTTTAAGGGAAATATAACTTGATTCAACTCTTAATCTTTGCAACAAAGTACTTGGTAGTCCAGTTCAATCTAAAAATAGTAATTATTGTGAAAACAATATGTATCGAAAATTCAAGAATAAAAGGAATCAATCATAGGTAAATAACTAGAATGTGTGATGAAAATTAACATCAAACCATATATTACAAGGAAAATTGATTGCAATTTTGTTGGGGGAAAATCTACCTGTAGTTGCAAAGTGGAGAATAAGAAACTAGGCGAGCCTTCACTAACAGGGGAGTGAAAATTTCATAGCGGGAAATATTAGAGAGGTCGGGATCATTGCGATTAGGGCTGTTATGATAATGGTTACCGTTATTTCATAAATATCGTTACCGTACCATTTTTACTGGTAAGCGAAAATTACTTATCGTTACCGTTACCGATGGGCTGGTATACCGAAGACTGATATATCAATAATCTGGTAGTCGTTACACTGGTAATGGTAAATTACCGTTTGTCTAAAAAAGGTTAGTAACATAACATGTATTCACACCTAGGACTGTCAATGGATACCCGAAAAATGCGAAATCCGTCCGCATTCGTATCTGAAAAGCGGATAATATCCGATATCCACAAAAAACCGATGCGGATACGAAGACGTCCGCATCCAGAAATTATCTGTCCGGTATTTGTCAAGATTATAGTATAAATTATGTGTATTTTAACATAATGAAAAATATTTGTTTATTGTTTTATTAAGTTAGTAGTTTATATTATATGCATTTAATGCTTATTAACTGCTCAAATTATTTATTATCGTCATATTTGTTTATATTTAACACTTTTATAATCAGTTGGATTGAAAAAATGTATGTTAAACTTAAAATTTATATTTATATTTCTTGACTTAGCATTCGTTGGTGGATAGTATAATTATCTTATATTTGTCTGTGTCCACGGATGCGGATATCCGGTATCCGAAAATTATTTCGGATGTAGATGCTGATATGGCACTATCCGCATCCGAAAATATCCGTTGATAGGTCTATTCACACCACAACAATGCTCCATTGTATAATTTAAAATATTACTTAATAAAAGACATAAATAAGAAAGAATTGAAGTTTATTTAACATTATTTCACCTAATTAATAAACTAAAATTAATTTTGTTTGGTCTTAAATGCCTATAATAAAGCATTTTATATGAATATACATATATTATAAATTGACCGGTAAAATTACCGTTACCACTGGTATTGAAGAAACGTTGTCGATGATTTATCGTAGAAAATGGTAAATTTTCCATTTTCATACCAATTAAACCGGTATACCGATTTCACTCGAAATTGATAATCGATTGACGGTAATGATATGTAATGGTAAATTTACTACCATAAGAGCCCTAATTGCAATTTATCAATCCAACAAAGAAATATCCAATTGAAAAATCGATTTCCACACTCAAAATATACTGAAACGGACATGAATGACTATAGATCTGAAACCAATAGCTATAACATTTTGCATAGTCAGGAAAAGGCACCGATGGAATTCGCATGTTAGGTGAAGAGCCAAGTTATCAAAAGGTGCAAAATGAACCGAGGTGGTTGTACCCGCTACAGATAGCAATGTTTCTTATGGGCAAGGGTATAAAGGTAAATCCATGCTTCATGTCAGGTAAGACATTTTTTTCATCCACATTTGGGTATGTTTATGGTTATAAAGTGCGGGAGTAATTTAGGTAAGTGCAAAAACAATTTTAGTCATAGGTTGAAAACTTGGAATGATGGATGCGAAAATGCATGGTGGAAAAGGCAGGGTGTTCCAAGTTTTGAATACGTTTGGCAGTAATGAATACCTCCTTTACGAAATTGCGAAAGTTTACTCATTATTAGTAATATAGTGTGCGTATATATCTTTAATATGTTTCTAAATGGTTGCTTTCATAGAACAAATTATTTTGATTGCATTAAGCACCATGTATGTCTGTGCACTATAAGTACACTATAGGCATTGTCAATGAGTACTTTCAAATGTGAACAGTGTCATATCTATATTCAAAACCATTTTCCGTCATCGAAATTCTGCATCTTATCCTATCCACCAATAATCAATTAATCAAAAAATAAATAAATAAATTTGGTTTAACATAATATTTTATTAATCTTGTTGGTTATAAAAGTGAGAAAAATAAACAAATATGATGATATTAAATAGTTTGAGTAGTTAATATGTATTTAGTGCATATACTATATAAAATATTAACATGTAATAAGATAATAAATATCATTCATTTTACTAAAATATACGTAATATGAACTATAATATTGACAAAAACCGAACGAATAATTCTCGAATGCGGATGCCTTATATCCGCATCCGTATCACTTTTTCCGAAGAGCAGATATTTATCTGCTTTTTGAACACGGATGTGGACAGATTTCAGGTTTTCAAATATCCATTAGCAAACTTAGTACATTTAACACATCCATTTGTGCACATCTACTGTATTTGGATATGGAACGAAAGTTGCCTGTTATACGAGGATATCATCGTTCACGTTATCAGGAAACATCGTCATCAAAGATTAAAATAACCGACACTGACTCATATAGCATGTATGACTTTGCTAGCACGGATGAAAAATCATTTAAATTGTTTTTTTTTGAAATGGTTCCATTATTAGATATAAGTGGTAGAATATTATTTTTTTCCTTTCCCTTTTTCCATAGCAGTGGTATAAATACTATGTTAAAGTTACTAATACAACCACAAAAAAAAGAGAAAACCCATTGTTCAGTTGCATATTTGAACAAAGAAACTTTTTGCTGTAAATTTTGATTGATTTTAAAACATAAAATAATAATCCATGAAAGATTTTTTTAATTTTAGATTTGAATTTGGAAATAAAATTTTAAATATGAAACTTGAATTTAAAGATTTGAAAAACACAAGGCTTGAGTTTTAAATGACGCTTCTTTAGATGAAAATTTTGAATTGGAATTTGAAACTGAACTTGAAAATTCATATTTGAATTTATTTCAAAATTTGAAAATTTTGAAAAGTGAAAAAAATAATTTGGTAGGCCAATGTTAGAAAAGGAAAATTCTATATGAAATTATAAGAATTTTCAATTTTAATAAAAAGACGTTTGTAGTCCAACGGTTAGGATAACTGCCTTCCAAGCAATAGATCCGGGTTTGACTCCCGACAGACGCATTTAAGTTGAATTTTTCATCAAAAAAGAAAATTTGAATTCTGAACTTGAAATTTTGAGAACTCGAATTTCATAAAATGCATACGTCCAAAAATTTGAACTTGAATTTTGACATTGAAACTCTTAAATAAAAGAATTAGATATTTTACATTTTATCTTTGTGAATTAAAGCTCTTTAATTTTGATTTCATGTTCTAAAATTTGAATTTCAAAATTTACAAATTCAAAATTGATAATTTCTATTTTAAAGGTTTTATTTTTGAATTTGAATTTTGGATTTTTATTTTGAATTTCACATCTATAGGTACGAGGTTGGAGCAATTTCAAGTGATATGTTAAAGACAATATCTTTAACGTTCTTGGGTGTTATTTTTGTTTTTTTGGTTTATCCATACTTTTTAAATTTTATAAGCCTACACTAAACAAACATCATTAAAAATCGATTTTATTAATTATTTATCTTTTGATCGGGTACAAATGAAAGATAAAATTTTGAAACAAACTATGAAATATTTAAGTTGAATTTTTTCATCAGAAAATAAAATTTAAATTGTGAACTTGAAATTTTGAGAACTTGAATTTCATAAAATACATACTTCCAAAATTTTGAACTTGAATTTTGAAATTGAAACTCTTAAATAAGAGAATTAGATATTTTGAATTTTGTCTCTATGAATTAGAACTCTTAAATTTTGATCTCATTTTTTAAAATTTGAATTCCAAAAATTACAAAATCAAAACCAATAACTTTGACTTTAAAAGTTGGATTTTTGAATTATAATTTTAATTTTGAATTTGAAATACATAGGTATGAGATCAAAACAATTCAAGTGATATGTTAAAGACAATATCTTTAACGTTCTTCGGCGTTTTCTATTTTGTTTATTTTTTTGGTTTTTCCACACTGTTTAAATTTTACACTAAAAAAACATCATTAAAAATTGATTTTATTAATTAAGTATTTATCTATGGATCAGGTACAAATGAAATATTAAAATTCAAAACAAGCTATGAAATATGTTTATATTGTTATTGCTATGCACGCTACATATTAATATATTTTCTACCAATGTTAAAGCTTTTACTGATTGTTTCTGATTTACCGAACACATATCCCTGTAAAAGAAGCTGATTTGATCGAATTTAGGTATTTTAGCATTTAACCCCACTTGTGCTATCAGGCCCAGTCCATTATCCATTGGAGAGATGGATGGGGCCCATGGATGATAAAATTCGATCCAGTATGATGGTAGTCTAGATATCGATTGCTTAATCCGTGAATTTGGAATCATGTCATACACAGCCAACATTTAACGCCGCGTTAAATCCGCTCGCATTCTTCAAGAGTATCGTTTGAGACATTGGTGATATAACCCATTTTATATCTAATATTTACTGACGAGGTGGCATGATAGCTTTTTTTTCGTCCACATGCATAATGCACGAGCATAAACATGTGAAGAACATTACAATTGTTTGGATGCTACTATGAATTGGATTAAATCTTATCATATTTTCTGGCTTAATTGGGTCTCCAACAGCGCAAAATTCAGGCCGAACGTTCAGCTTCCATGTTGCAAGAGAATGGTTACCAACTAATATTCAATTTTCAACTAGGAAAGCTGGACTAGAATTGAACAGTCATTATGTACATTATCGGAAGTCTGTTTGATAGATGTCCCGATTTATAGAAATTTAATTTGACGGTACATTAATGGAGGTTCATTCAATGAACATTTGAGTTTCAAGTACTTATTTAATTAATTTCAACGCTATGCGCCCTTAAATGCCAGCTTAAATTTCCGACGCTCATTTGGTGAGCGTTTACGCTAGATGTCCGTACATGGTTATTTATCTTTTCTCTCATTTTCTGCTCTGATATTTAAAAAATGCTGAAACAGTTGAAAACGCTCTTACGTGTATTAAACACGGGTTTGGAGTTGATTGCATTTTCCGAGTTGTAGACGTAATCTAAAAGGATTTTATGTGCTTTAATTTCTTCGTTGAAGAGAAATATCACTATTCGTGGATATTATGGTCTAGTCGTATGTGTAAAACAATAAAATAAGTGCATATAAAATATATGCCAAACAAAATCATACTCAAATGCTTTGGTAGTGTTTAGTTTGAAAATGAGTTATATGTTTTGTGTATTGCAAAATGCACGGAAGAGGAGAAAGTGATGAAAAACGAAAACATGATTGTAACATATAAAATTAAAAACGATTATTTTTTCTTATTTCCTTTTTTATTGCAAAGTGATGGAAAAAGGGAGCATGATTTTAACATATAAAATTGTAGAATGCGCTGGTAGATTACTTTTTCTTATTTATTTTCCCCTTTTATTGTAATACTAGATTTTACAACTCATTCTTATCTCCTGTCATGTGACAAAAGTAAAAAATAAAAAACCAAACGCTGCTTTTGAAACCTTGCCATCTTAAGGTGATATTGTTTAGTTGTTTCTCTTCTTCTTTGTTTGTACATAACATATCACGTAGTGATTCAACCATTAAAAGATTGATATGATTCTACCAATTATATGATTGAAACATGATACATAAGTTGGCTTTTTCAACTGACTGCGTTGCATATCTGGTTCATTTGTACTTAAAAATTAATGTTAGGGTTAGGGTACATAGATACAGGGGAATGAAAATGTGAGGTTGAGTTGGAACCTAACGATATAAGTAGATCATTGCTAATCCTATTTATAAATGAGAAAGTAATCTCACATATAAGAGAGAACTCTATGTATGTTTTGAGTTCCACATAAACCATTCCTCTCTTGTAAGAAATCTTACAATATCAAAAGTAAGACTAGCATTGTCATATAAGTATTCAATGAATGAAAACACTAAATTTAATAAAACCGCTTTTTTTTAAAACAAAACAGAAACATCCAATGGAACATACTTAGTTCTGTTTAGAGCATGTTGGGAAACTGCTTAAAAGTAGTGAAAACTACTTACAAATAACTTATTTCAATTTTGATATTCAAGAACTTTTTATTAGTGGCCTGTAAAAGTAGCTAATAAGTAGAAATTTGAGAACCAACTATTTGTTGCTTGTGACTTATAAAGCAATTTCATTCGTAATTCTGATCAAATATTTCTATTTAGTAGTCAAACTACATCCAAACTCTTCTATTATAAATCACTATTTGAAATAAGTCAAAAATTACTATTCAAAACTTCTTTTTAGGAGTTCAAAATAAGTTGTTATCACATGAGCTCATACTTGACTTAATGGATTAGACTCTAAATAAATTAGAATTTCCTTTTATAAAATTAAATAATAGCAAAAAATATATTATTGGGTTCATCTCATGTAATGATGTTTTTTTTTTTTGAATTTGGTTCTTCAAACTTTATTACTTTAACTTAAACCATATTTATAATGCAAAATATATATACAGGTTATTTACAATCCACGACCCGTCAGGGAGTAACCGCTATCCAGCCTAACACCGCATAACATTCAACCCCAATCCTAGAGCTCAATCACGTGTGTTAGCAAATCTCCCCAAACTAAATTATTGCCATTGATGGTGGATTTAGAAACTTAACCGAACTTCTATGCTTATCTTCCACTAAAACATGTGTCTTTTTGCATCAAATTGCTTTCTACAAGATGCTTCTCCACTATCACTATCAGATCTGAACACAAGGTGATTTCGTCTTCTTCTAGACCTTTGTATCTTCTACTCCCGAAGAATCGATTATAATTTCATCACCCATCACTCACCAGGAAGCATGCATACACTCCAATTATTTATTATACTCCAATATTGTTGTATTATTTACAAATTTCACGAGTTTTATCTATATTGAGCCCCTTTTGGTCAAGTTTTTTCTTTGTTGGTAGGTGATTACTCATGATCTTTTACACGCATACTACCATTTAGGGGATCTGAATTTTGTGCCAAATGAATTGTGCCTGTGGAACATTATATATATGATGCAGATGTTTTCCCAAATAGATTTGAAACAATACTTACCATTTTTGCTGCATGACCATGCCCAGTAGTATTCTTTTTTATTGTTGAACTTTTTCTTTCGACACTTTACCTCTTAACCGACCCAAAAAACCGACTTTATCCAACCTTCACTCGTCATTCATCATGATTTCCTTAACCATCATTTCTTCACCTTCCACTCTCTCCATTATCTCGTACCCGAGCTTGTTAACTAGATTCCCTCTTTTGATCTGAGGATCGTACCATAGAGAAGTTGTTTGTCTATCAACAATTCTCCTCTTCGCACACTTTAATGCCTAGCTTCTCTTACTTAACAGATTTTTCCATATGCTTTGAATCATCCTGCTTAACACTAATAACCCAAAACGACTTGATTTTTAGATAATTATTTCTTATCCATAATGCTCGAATCCCCCCTCCACTAATAATTTTCTAGATTCTTTTAATAGTCATATATGTGCTAATGTCCTGTAGTTGTCTCAACCCAAGTCCTCCTTCCTTTCGTTTACAACTTTCATCCCACAGCATTTTACTTAGCTTTCCTTTCCATAAAAGATTAAGTATTAAATGCTCAATATTCTTTAAAGTTGCTATTGATAGGTCAAAATAGTGTAACCTATATTGAACTATAGGGTAAATTGTAGACTTAATCAATTCCAACCTCCCAGCTAGACTAAGTAATTTTTATTTCTGCCCTTGTATTCTACCTTCGATTCTATCCACAAGCCTTTTGTTGGAACTAGGCTAGCCCAAAATAGAAATTATGGGTGAATTTCAATTTTTATATCCTATTGGATCTTTATTGGGTGTATGAAGTATAATTTATATAGAACATTTCTAAATTTTACATAAATAAAATCTCTTATTTTATTTAAATTTTAAATATTTTTATTCAATTTATATTTTAATGCATATAAATATATATCATATACATTTATGTGTGTGTATATATAACATGTAAGCTCATGCAAGGTATAACATGCCATGTATAGATGTTGGGATTTACATCGCAATAGATAAATTGGCTCATCTGATAAGTGTTGTAGTTGTTCAAATACATGTACATATTTCCTTGAGGTCGCGGGTTCGAGTTCTAACATGTTAGCCTGTGTAACCTAAAGACATGGAGTGGTAATCAATCGAAAAAGCGAAAATGCTTGGCGGATTGATGCTCTGTGTTGGGTTGGCTAAAAAGGAGGGTCGGTTGTGGTAGGTCATCTGTATCCCCTGGCACTACTCCCTGAAGTAGGGTTTTTTTTTTTAAATATGTATGTATGCATTTAAACTTGTTTCGTATATAAATATTATATACACACACACATTTGTGTGTGTATGTCTCTGTAATTTTTTTTAAATAATTTACGTATATGAAAATATTTAAATTTATATTTATCTATATGAATATATAGAGATTTATTTATGTATACACACACATATAATATTATTAATACATAAATGCACATATGTGTGTGCACATACTTTTATAATGTGTTAAAATAATATATATATATACACACATAATATTTTTAAATTATGAACTAAATATATATATATATAATGACAAAATAATAATTCATTTTATTTTATAACACACACACACACATAAACATGTTTATATATATATATACAAAATAGTTATTTTCATGATTTCAGATCGTAAGTACAACATTATAAAATTTATTAATGATTTTTATTATTTAATATATATATATTAATTTATTTTTTACTTGAAAATATATATTAATTGATTTTTTATTTTAAAATACAAAAAATATTAATAAAAAATATTTATGTAATATTTTGTTTAAATTTTAAATTTCCAGAAAATATCATATGATATTTTTAAGTTTGAGAAAATTTTCCATAATTTTTTCTGAACAAAATATATTTCTATTAATTAATTATTTTTGACCGTTAATGGTAATAATTTCTAAAAATAGATAAATTAATATTTTCATTTTCATTTTGTTTCCTAGAGCTTTTCTTATGATAAAATAACTTATAAAATTTAGAAAGTAATTTCTGAAACATATTTTATTTTATATGATTTTTTCGATAGTATATTGATTTAAATAATATTATATAATAATATATAATTATAAAAAATATTTTGTAGATGTCAAAAATTATTATTGCTATAAATATTCATGTATAAAATTATAAGATCAATTATTATTATAGAATGATATTATAATTAAATATGAACCATATATATAACTAATTAATTAAAAGGTATATGTATATGTATGTAAAATAATAATATTATATATTTAAAAATTCGACTGTACATGTCTTATATATATATAGAAAGATTGTTTTTTAGGTGAATATGTACATATGACCAATCTGGATTGTGACAATAGCATTACGTATAAGAATCTCACTTAACTAACAATATAATAATAATATATATGATGAAATATTAATCAAAAATTATATGCTATAATACAATGAATAACATACCTTAGTATCAATGCCTTGTAGCACACCTTGTAATGATGGACTCTCTCATCCTATAAGCTTTACGATTCAGCAGACTGCTAATCCTTGAACAGTTGAATTTGACCATTGAATAGTATTCGACTTTGAATTGATTTGAGCTTGTTATGATATGGCACCTAAGGAATGAAGTCAGCCAGCAATGGAAGGAAGGAGTGGTAGCAGAAAAGGTATTTTCAATTAGGGTTAGAGGTGTTTAAATAGTGGATCATATCTCATACCAATTTTCCCATAATCCAAGCCTTTAAAAAACTAACTCTACCCTAATTAAGCCGACTCTTATGCAACGACCGACTTTTCAACAGTCGAAAGTTTATACTAATGCATCCAGGGTATTCACATGTTGAGCATCCAAGTGCCAAAAATATAAAATGTTAGGATAAAGAAAAAGAAGAAAAGAAAATGAAAAAGAAAGAGAGGAACAAATACATCGAAGTCTTACAAGCAGAATGATAACATATAATATCAAGAGATAACACCGAGCTACTCTAATATACATAACATTTCATAGTTACTAATCAGAGTGCTATCATCAGTCTGGATAGTTATAACATTTTTTCCTTACAACTGCTGAAATATATACATAAAGTAATGCAGCGAAATTAAATACCATGGTAGGTAACATCCAACTCCTTACCGAGAGCTCAATGAACATCAACGAAAAACTACCTTCCTCAAAACTGCTCGTAAGAGGACTTGAGGGATAATGGAAGAATAAAACCATGAGTCGGATAATATGGTATGAGAAACCCAAGAAATATGCGACCAACCTATAACAATACTTTTGAGACTGCACGGAATGCCATAATGGTTATTTCCTTAAAAGAAGCACCATCTAATTAGTACATAAGGTTATATAATAGATAAGGTCTAGGGTGAATAAATAAGAAAATAGCCGTAATGCTTGCCATGATCACATCACAACAATATATAGGTATAAATAAAACCGCTAAGGTGAGTTCGCATAATGGATTTTTCATGGAGACCTCCTTAGTAAAACTCGTAAGTAAACCGAGACCAATCTCCATGACAAGAATCAGAAGTCACCTACCGAGCATTGTATATCTCTAGATAAAATATCCATAAGGTAATAAAAATTATCCCATGCCCTAACACATGAACCAAGTACCATTAACTCCCCATGCGCAATATATCGTAAATATACTCTAGATATGGAGTTGGCCACCTACCTCCTTTTTTGGGATAGCCAAACTTGGGATTGTGCATCCTACTCTGTCTTTATCATGTTCAGCATCTCAATACAGAAGCCATCATCACTTAAATAATCATGAACCCCAAATGGATTCCAACATCTCGAATAGGTCCACTTCTAAGAGATAGAACACGTACCTCATTTTTGAGTGGTTTTCGATAAGTAGAACCTTTACCGAACCCCGTCTCCTTAAGACCGAATCCATGAATTTCCACTTAACTCAATTCTTGTTCTTTAAAAGGTAAGCGAAAGGTAAATACTTTCATATGAATACTCCTCACCGAGGATTCTCAAAGCATATGAAGCCGTGAAGCTTTCAATACTTCTTAAGTTAATTTGGCATATTAAACAATAATGAAACGATCGCATATGGAACCAAGTCTCGTATACTTATCACGTTTCCAACATTTTCAATTTTTACTACCCCTCGGTCAAGGATGAAACTCGGTAGATTAGAGCATCACTGCTTCTACACCCTACTCGAGTCACCATTCTTAACTCTCATAGATAGAATCAAGTCTACTTTGTTGGCTTTTAGTGCTAAGCACATGACTAAATATATTCCATACACTAGTAACACACAAAGTATGATCAAGTCACATGAACGAATTTTAATCTACTTTTTATTTAATTAATCTTTTTGTTAATTAATTTTTTTTCGTAAAACTCTTTTTATCTAATACATTTTTTTCCATTTTATTAAAACTTCATTGTTAATTAAAACTTCTTTCCTTTATTAATTAAACTTCTTTTATTTAATTAAACTTCTTATAAATTAAATCTTAACTTGATAAATTAAACTTCTATTAAATTAAATCTTAACCTATTTAATTAAACTCCATTATTAGTTAAACTCATCTATTAATTAGACTTCACGTATTTAATTAATTTTTTATAAATTTGATTTCCCTTTATAAAAGATTACTTGTATTCTACTATTCATGTATTTTACTATTCATGAATACTCTTTTCTGTACTTCAAAAGGTATTCATATGCTTATCTTAAATGGTATATGTATATTCACAAATCATTAACAGGATTTTACTTGCTTTATAATATAATCAAAGAGGCTAAAAACAAATGTTACTTAAACATTTATTATTATAAACCCCTTATCTTTTATAAATTAAACTTTTACTATTTCTATCTTTTTATAAAAGATCCCATACTTGTTATTATCTTTTAAAATTTCATTACTAAAGATTTAATTATATACTTAAGGGTTAAAAATAAGAGTTAATCAAACATTTGTCACTACCATTTCACACTTAACTATTTTCTTTAAAACTTGCTTTTTAAAGATTTAATTCTATTTAAGGGTTAAAAAATTTATTACCCAAACAATGTCACTACAACTCAAAATCATTAACTCATAATTATCTTTAAAATAGTCATTATTGAATATCTAATTATATTCCTAAGCATAATTAGTAGTAAGGGTTAAAAAAATGTTACTAAAACAATATTTACTATAACCCAAACCATATTTATACTTATCATTAACTTTAAAACAATAATTTTAAAGATCAAAGCATATCCATAGTTATTAATTAAGGTAATACACTTTTAATTAATTTCACAAACCCATTTATTTAACTTAACTGTTAAAATCAAAACTTCATTTACTACATTTATAAAGTACTTAACTTACTTTTTAAAATTTATACATATATATACACACACGCTTTTAAAATACTTATAATATGGTAAAACAATTTTAAACTACTTGAAAATATATTGTAATTATCTATGTAGAATATCATGTAAAAATAATAAATTTTAAAATAAATGGAAAAATCAAAATATATATGTTTTAAATTAAGAGCCGCTTATTTTAAAAATTCATAATTAATTATTAAAAACATATTTAAACTTGAAAACAATTTTAAAACGCTCTAATGTATGTTAGAAAACAACCCTAAAAAGATTAGAGAAAAATACTTAATTTAAATATCATTTTACACAATTTAATGTTTCAAATAACAAACATAGCATTTCTACAAATGCTCCAAAATAATTCACAAAGTTAAAAGGTGTTTTAGAAGTAAATATAGAATTTCAGAAATGTTATCCAAAGTTTCCGGGCTGTTTTTACACGATTTTGCTACAACTTTGCGACTAGTTTCCAACACTTGTACGATTGATTTTTGACCTAATGTTTCTACAACGGTTTTTATACTTAAGGTTCTTTTACTTTTCTAATGTTGACTTAGAAATCGTCGAACAAAAAGCGATTTCAATGTGCATCCATAGTGACTATTTTGCTGCAAACTTTTGCAACTTTGTTATACAATTTCCACAATTTTCCAAACCACTTCTTTTATGTCAAGTGCACCCAAACATGTGTGGAGAACGTTCAAATATATATATATATATATTCACATTTTAACAAATTTAACATATGTTAAATACAAGAGATTTAAAAGTTCGTTTATAGTGACTTTTTCGCTTCAAACATTCACACACTTTTACATCACATACAAAATTATCGAACAGGTATGCACAAGGTCATGGCCACGTTACAAGTTTTGGAGGGTTTATAAGGGAGATTATAAAATATATATGTTGTCATTTTCTTTCAAAAGTAAGAGGAGTTCAGAAATGATAGCATGCATTTTTTTCATGTAGCATTTTATATTTTTGCACAACAGCATTATTTCATAACATATATTCATTTGATAGTGAGATAGCTCACCTATTTTCAAACTAAACACAAGTACAAGGATCTAACTTCCTACCCCAACCTTGCAAGCACACCAAAACACTTCCTACCATTACCCTAACTTACGACCATGCCTTAAAACTCCCCAATTTTCTCACGGCCTTGAGCCTTCTTGGGCTTGGTTTCTTCAATCCTCCCACTTTAAGTTGCTAGAAGGGTGTGTGGAGATGATGTAAGAACTACACTAGAGTTTGGAAGAGATAGAAGAAGATTTGAAGGATTAAAGTGGAGAAATTTATTTTCTTTCTGTCAAAACTTTGGAAATTAATATGAACTAAATGAAACATGAGATAATGTTTTAGCAACACAAAAAGGCCTCCTATACACCCATTTTGGCCAGCCAAAGATGCCTTTTTTCCTCCTTTCTAATGCAAGCACATGCTCCTTAATATAAGTCTATATTCCCTCCACCATCTATGCCTTGAATCAAGGGACAATGTCCCCTTAACTAATCCTACTTTATTTAATCAGTTTGCTATTAACTTGAGTATTCTTAACTTTTAATTTACGTGTTCATATATTACCATACAAGTTCCAAAGAGTTCGAATATAGCAAAAAGTCGTTTATCAGTAAAATGATTTTCGGTCACATTGTCAATATTTCTACGAACTATTTATTTTTGTAAACAAATTTCAAAATGATTTTTTATCATTAGTTATTATTTAAAAGGGGTTAACAAGGTTATCAGTTCAATTTGTTCACATTAATTCCCACATACAAATATTCAAATAATTCAGATATTTAAATGCGAAGTCTTCAAAATTTTAGGTTGTTACACCTTATCTCTCTATTTCAGCCAAAAATCTTTCCCATCACGATGGGCCAAGATCCCATTTAAGCTTATAGAAGATATTATTTAATTAAATCAAATTTAATCGCTTATCGCCACCATATATCGATTGGTATATTTATAACTATTATAAATACATTTAATAATACTTCCTCAAATCATAATCAAATTTTATAATTAATATTTCACAAATATTAATTAATTGATAACAATTATAAACGAATCAAATCGTTTGGTCAAAAAAGAAATCATCATTTTGGTCGTGTGACTCATCACGTGTAAATTTGGTCATCGATTAATGTCGAACTATTTGAATGTTAACGTTCACATGTCACTTAACAGATGATGTGACATTTCTGCTAATTTTTTCGTTTACTTAGTTTCGGTAAAATCCAACTTTACTTTGTTAAGCGTTACCTGGTTGTGGCTGTTATTTACACTAATTCTCTTCTTTAAAACTATATCACTTTGGGCATGTGGAAATTGATAATGGTGAAAATTAAAATACCATTCATATTCAACTCTATAGTTCAACGCAAAGACCTTGGTTCAATAATAACAATTATTATTAAAGGAAATGCTCTTTTCATAGACTTTGAGTTGACTTGAGTTGGCCGCTAACCCCATATAACCGAGGGGACGAATCCTCTTTTAAATAGTGCTTCACTTCTAATACTTCCACTCGACCCAACTATAGTCACTCGATGGACGTTGTGCCATGATTTGACTATAATTAAAGCGGAGCTTTCATATTAAAGACCAACGGTATTCTCAAGTTGAGAGAACTGTGGAAATCAGACACATCGATATTTTCCATTTGATCTTAGTTATACTAACTAACATAAAACTATTGAGTGAGTCGTTCCAAAGTTATCCAATAAATATCAGTACGTAACCCTTGATGTACCCAACAGTTATGAGTACTTCACTGTCCAATATTTGGATAGCGTTACATACTCTAGTTTCAATGGATACATCGATATCCAATCTCGATGCATCTTGACTAGGAACATTTAAAATGGTATATTTGTTTTCATAGTGATAATTACTCATAGTTACAACACTTTACAACTACTATCATAAGAATGTCATTTATGGATTTTCTATTAAATATACTTTTAATTAAATTAATTGATTAATATAACATATTATATCAAGTATATAATAGAAAGAAAATACCTTTTATTTCGAACAAGATTTGTTATCGAGTTAGATATATGTAACAAATTACAGAATTTCCCCTAGGGCATACCCTGAACTCTATCAATCTCCACCTTACACTTAGGGTCAATTATAAATTCTTATTCTAAATTCTCTAATCGGTTTTATCAAAACCAAATGGGTCAGTCCCTCAGTGAATAGGTATGTTATTATGCTTTAAGCATCTACTTTATTAATCAACTCTCCCCGATGTTGATAATCTTTTTACCGTGTTGAACAATTCGGAGTATGTCTCTCGACTTCTAGTGACCTATAAGTTTTGTTACGAACTATATGGTGACATGGTTATCATTTAATGATGTTATGGGATTCTCAACATTTTGAATCACTTTCGGCTTAGTTACAAATTTGTGAATTTGTTATATATATATATATATATATATCTGTGTGTGTGTGTGTTTGTTTTATTATGACGCTATTCAAGTCAATGTACTCAGCATTTTCGTTAAACTGGCCACAATATCTTCTATTTGGAACATTTTCAACTTAAAGATTCTTAACTTGAACTTTATGATTGACACGTTATACTTAATATCGTTTATGAAGTTGGAGTCTAAACATTCCTTCATGAGGAGTTTATTGTTTCTATAACCAATTCTCTAGTATTCAAATTACCATTCATTGATATAAATTTGGACTTAATATTTACTCTATGTATCAAATACATAAACAATTCATGATATCGTAGACAACATAACATGTATGATAATTCCTATTGTCAATAAAGAATCAATCTTACATGTTTAGTATTAAACATTTTAATAAGGTGTACTAGCATATTGTTTTGGAACATTCCCAACGTCTTTTATACTTACTATAAAAGACGTCATTTACAAATCCAACATCGAGTATTAAAACAACTAAAAGCTGATTTTTAACATGAATATATCATTAACAATCAGTAGTGTGTTGTTTACTTGATTTAGAAATGTCAGCGTACCTTTTAACTTACTTTCTTTTGAGCACACGCTTCCTCTACATTTTGATTCACAATCAAACTATTTGATATTCTTATCAAAAAAATTGTTCAATTTTGATGCTCGTCGAATGAAACTTTCATATCTGTTCTTGAATTATCTCTGAAAACTCACGAACTTAATATCGCTACCACCAACTTCGAGGCACTTTGGTTATTATGTGTAAACAGACTAGTCTAAACCTATATTTGGAACTTTTTATTTCAACATATGTATACCAAAACACAAAGTCACATAAACGATAGTTTTGTGAGTAAATTCGAACTAACTTGAGCATGTTTTTATTCTTATTAATGTGGTTCACTATATTCAACTGCATTTGTCTTCTTTTTGAAAGACACATTTGCGGCTAAAAGGATCATAACCTTTTGGATACTGCTATCAAAATCATATTTTGATAATATACTTGGAATATACTTCAGATTTGTGCATTGTACCATATCAGAAAGTCGATACACTTAATGGTTCAATTAAACAATCGAGAAGTATTTATTCTTGACATTGACTAGATACTTACAGTTCTCTTTAATGTGCAAGATTAATCATTGGATGTTCTAACATATTTGTGTTCATTTAAGTTCAATCAGTTTTCTTCATCCCTTGTAATTAGTTTTATAATTGTGTCATATCCAAATTCATTTTTATACCAGTAATTTCTTAAAGAAATTCGTTCACTACGAAGTTGGTATTTCTTGAAACAACAGTCGTTTCTCAGTGCAATGGAGCCGACATTTATATATTTTATGAATTGCCTTATATAAAACAGATCTTGCATTATTTAACAATATATTTATGTTCACAACATAATTAGTCATCTAATAACTATCATTTCCAAAATTCTATTGGGAAGATTCATATAATATCCTATACGTACAATTATTCTTTGGATGATATTAATTTTAACCTTGAGTACCACTCTTCAGTATACTCCTTATAGAAAGAATTTTAACTCAACTTCGTTCACCATTAATTGTGCTTTGTCAAACAAAGTTTGATTACTTCTTATTAATAAATCATATATTGTAGGAATGAGTGTTCTCTGAGACTGAAACTTTGTTCATAGTAAGTTCATATGGAACTTTTCCCAATGTAATCACTCATTTAATCAAATCGAATAATTTATGTCGCATGTTTTACTTCCGTTCTATATTCTATGAGCTTATCATAGACTTACAGATGCGTATCAAATACATATGTTCATGTATGTGATAACTCATTGGTGAATATGACGAAGTACGTGGAACCATTTTAGTATTAATAGACCATGATTGCATACATCTATATGTATAAATTTGAAGAGTCCATCAATTCTTATGATGCTCCCACTAAATGGATGCATTGCTCTTAATTATTTGAGATATAATTATCCAGTATCATATGATTCATAATCATATAATAAAATTTATTTCTTAAACCATAGCTTAGTCTATAATTCCAAAATAATTGTTACTAATTTTAGATAATTTGGTATTTCCCAATGCATCACTTTTCTTGTGAAAATAAATACTACATTATAGTTTTATTTTATAGTGAATATTCATAATATTCACATTGAAATATAACTATTTCTATTTTCAATCGATACTGAAAAATAGTCATTATTTCATAAATAATATTCGGTATGTTTTACGAATTTTTTTTCATAATTTGATACAACCAATATGTTCTAAATGGCATACTACTACTATTTTTGCCAATACTATAGTAGCATACTAAATTCAGAGTACATCATTCATTTAATATTGATTATTTATTTCATATACTACAACTAGTCTATAACAGAAAGTTCTTTGATCAACTTGAACTCAAAGAAATAAATCTCATAGAAAACAACTTTCTGTATGAAAATACATTTTAGAATAGGAATCATATTCCTTTAATCCAATATTAATTACTAATCATTATTTTACAATTCTTATTTCCATTGTTTCTTTTTGAAACTGAAGTGACCTTTTACTCTATTCATCGCATCTATACCATAAATCACATTTACTCTTATACATTTGTTTTTCTTTCTAAATGGTCTAACCACTCAAAAGAATATTCTTACTACAACACCATAACGAGCTCTTTACAAAAGCGCACTCGATTATCCTTAATATTTAAGGACATCAATTATTTTAAATTTTCCGTAAACTGATCAAATTGACGTTTCAGCGACCGAGTTCTTATATCTATCTTATAGCTTTGATCTTATGTTACATTTAACACAATATGATCTTTTATTGTAATCGAAATTGAACATTCAATCTCACACTATGTTTTATTTGCTTATTTCGGATAAACTAATTTCATCGAAATATAGACACTACAAATTGTGACAGTTCGTCGTATAACATTTATATGCAATTGTATATGTATCAGATATCCATAGTATTGTACTGCTTTTGAGTTTAAAACTCATTAAATGCGATACACAGTCTCGACCAAATAAGTACATAAGCGTTCGAACAATCGAATGTGTTAAGTAGTTATAAATTAGGGACTTGCATGGTTATGGAAAGAAATATGCAAGAATTATCTATTAGTAAGTATATGTTATATTTATATTTGTCAATCTTCAATTCATCATTTGTATATCCGAATTGATAAACCTTTTGTCAATCATATTAAATGCAAGAATTTATCAATGTAGATTATTATAACACTATATAACATATGTTCTTACAATATTAGAAAGGTTAAATATTATCATTTCATTTTTTTAATATGGCTCTCACTAGTCTTTTATGTTTCACCAAACTCTAAAATAAACATAAAAGTCTTTTGCCTCCACTGGTAAGTGTTGGGACTCATATGCCTTTGAATTCTGACCTTGAGTAGAGCTCAACAAATCATGGGCCCGCATACAATGGATAACTCCTTATCGATTGTATCACATACAACTCCTAACCCAGGATACCTTGTCCTAATCTCGTCTTTACCTTGAGGAGAGCTCAACAAGTAAAGTGAGATTATTCACTCGGACCTATCATTTATTAATAGCCTAAGTATAATGCGTGTACCTTGAGGAAATCTCAATAAATATGTGAAATTATCTTACTTCGTCTATTCAATATATTAATAGTACTACACATAATACCCTAGTTTGAGGAAAGCTCAACTTTTAAAGAGTATGCAACTAATCTATTAATATATAAATGATAAAGGACACCTTTATACAAAAAATTCATAATCTTTAATATATTATATCAAGCAATATTGACTTCTCGAATAATGTAATTTTTATGAAACGACCTCGTGATTCAAGTGCCAGACACATCAGAAATCAAGATATATGTACTATACGTATGTTTTTATTCCTTATTAGACTAATTTTTAGTTTGACCAGCACTCCAATGCTTTCAGAGCGTTGCTCCGAAAAGATGCAGATAAATTGAATAAATGTCGAAACTATGCTAATAATAAGCACCGAAAGGTAAAGAGACATGAAATTTACAGTGGTTTGAGACTGAGACCCCTCCATCCACTGTAAAGGTTTCGCCGTGAGCTTTTATTCCATAAATTGGTGTACAAATACTTCTTTTACAAAGTCCACCATTATGATCTTTTGACTAAACCTTTCTATATAGAGTAAGAAAAATGGAATGATTGTAGAATGTCAGAAAATCTCCAGTTGGTCTCTTTTTTGTAGCATGTGGTCGTCTATTTATAGCAAATTTAAGGTTCTTCCATTGGTGCAGGGTCTTTAACGCGGATTGATGATCTAGCATGCTATAGGCGGCTTGGATTCAAACACTTGTCATCTTCTTATTGAGAGTATTTTAACACGATTGATGATAAATTGCTTTTATATGTAGTTCTATTGATTCCTTTCGTTTATCTTGGTCGTTGATCTCGATCAAGGGCTATCTGGGTTGTTGATTCTTATTTAAATGTCTTTGGTCTCGGTAATTGCCACTCTCAGCTATGATTGTCGTTCTTAATTGGATAATGGCCTTGATCTTAATCGACGTCATTGCACTTGCTTTCGGATTTTAGGTTCTAGAATATTGATATTGGTGCTTAAGCTCTCGGTGGAAAACAAATAACGGGTCTCAGAATTACAAGCCAAGGAGCTTTACTTTCGCATATTCATAATTTGTACCAAGTATAAATTACGGTGTAACACATCCCCTTAAAGTTTACCACATATGGTTAATATGACGTGGACTTTGGAAAGAAGGATGTCATATCATGCTTAGCACTCTGCTTGTTAGTTGCGTTCTTGTTATAAGGTTGACCCCAGCCTTTGTGCGAAGTAGTTATCTTGAGAATTCTCTACAATGTTACTTTACCGAGACAACTTATGAAGATCTGTCCTTATTTCGAAAACATTTTGAAATCCATCCTCATTTAAAGGATTTGAAATTAATTCGAAATTCAATTTCATCCAAAAGAATTTCGAAAAATAACTTGAAATCTAACATCATCTAAAGGATTTCAAAAAACAAGTTGAAATCTAACGCCATCTAGAGGATTTCAGAAAACAACTTGAAATCTAACGTCACCTATAAGATTTCAAAAAAATGACTTGAAATCTAACCTCGTATAGACGATTTCAAAAAACAACTTGAAATCTAACCTCATCTAGAGGGTTTATGAAAATAAGTTGAAATCTAACCTCATTTAGAGGATTTCAAAAAATAACTTGAAATCTAACCTCATATAGTATAGAGGATTTAGAAAACAACTTGAGATTTAACCTCATTTAGAAGATTTCGAAAAACAACTTGAAATCTAACTTCATTTCAAGTGTTTTGGAAAACAACTTGAAATCTAACCTCGTCTAGAGGGTTTCGAAAAACAACTTAAAATCTAACGTTTCTAGAGAGGTTTGGAAAAGAACTTGAATTCTAACGACGTCCAGGGGATTTCAGAAAATGACTTGAAATCTAACATCATCTAGAGGATTTCAGAAAATGGCTTGAAATATAACCTCGTTTAGAGAACTTCGGAAAAAAACTTGAAATCTAACTTCATTTAGAGGATTCTGGAAAACAACTTAAAGTCTAACTTCATCTAGTGGATTTTGGAAAAGAACTTGAAATGAGTGGTTAGAGGCGAAAAAACTCCAATACTATGCTCCAATCGTCTAGACTTGGTCACACATGGGTATCGGGTTTTACAAAACTACCTGTGGTGGTATAATACCTATATTTTGCACGTGGCTAACATGATTCTCTATACAACACCATGCATGGTACTTTGACTATGACTCACTCTTTGCATGACATGTTTCAACCATGGCTCACTCTTTTTCACAACACTTTTGTTGTAGGTTGTAGCTTAGTTGGTGCATTCGGCATGGTTGACTTCCATGACTCACTCTTTGTACGAAACGATCGGCCATGGAGCACTATTATTGGGTATCTACTCAAAGCATGGTTTTTCTAGACGATGGCTCACTATATTGGGAATCTACCTGATTTTCTAATCTTTTTGAGAATCTACCCAATCTTACTACTCTTTTGAGATCCAATTTTTTTAATCTCTTTAGGAATATACCCAACTTATTAATGCTTTTAGGAATCAACCCAATTTCCAAATCTCTTTGGGCATCAACCTAAATTATTAACCTTTTTGGGAACTTATCCAATTTTCTGATCTCTTTGGGAATCTACTCAATATTATCAATCTTTTGGGAATCTACCCAACTTATTAATAGTTTAGGGAATCTACCCAATTATGAAACAAAATAATTTCAATGAGGCAAAATCATTTTCTTAGCAAAACTAAGTACTTTCATGGGGCAAAATCATTTACTTGGTGAAACTAAGTAATTGCCATGAAGCGAAATCATTTACTTGGTGAAACTAAGTAATTGTTGTGAGGCGAAATCATTTACTTGGTAAAATTAAGTTA
This sequence comes from Allium cepa, assembly GCA_030765085.1. Classification (NCBI taxonomy): domain Eukaryota; kingdom Viridiplantae; phylum Streptophyta; class Magnoliopsida; order Asparagales; family Amaryllidaceae; genus Allium; species Allium cepa. Next base: position 244,235,905 of record CM060929.1, on the reverse strand, counting down.
TTGCCATGAGGTAAAATCATTTACTTGGTGAAAATATGTAGTTGTTGTGAGGTGAAACTAAGTAACTTCTGTGAGGTGAAATCATATACTTGGTTAGAGGCGAAAGCATCGCTTTGAAACTTGGACACTACTTGATCAGGGTAGTACCATAACTAAAATGTTTTGATGTACTTTTGAAAGTTGATTGATATTACTTGATCACAACAATAATCATGACTAAAATATTTCGATGCTCGTTTTGAAGTTGCGTGATATTGCTTGATCACGAAAATAATCAAGACTAAACATTTCAACATACTTTTGGAAGTTGTATGATATTGCTTGATTGCGGTAATAATCATGACTAAAACATTATGATGCAATGTTGGAAATGCTGAATACTTAAGAAGATTGAAGTTTCATGTGGTATACCTAAGTTATGGTTATAGGATTGATCACTGTCTCAAGCTTTCAATAAAATTTCTATTCAGGTAGCAACCTTTTAATGTGATAGTGTTTTAGATGCTTGGCATTCCAAGTTCAAGGTATTATATTGCCATCTGGCGTCTTTAATCTATAGGTTCCTAAAGGGATGATGTCATGGATTGTTAGGGTTCTTTCCCAATTCGGACTGAAAGGTCCATCTGCTAAGTCCTTTGTGCTTGGCGTTATCTTTCGAAGAACGAGGTCTCCTTTCTTAAATTTTTTAGTTCGAATTCAATGGTTGAAGTATTGAGTCATCCTTCGATTATACTTTGCTGTTCTCAAAGTAGATTTGTAACGATCCAGAATTTTAATAAATTAAAATTTGAATATTTAATTAATTTTAAATATTTATAAGTGAATTTATAAGTCAAATAAATTTTATTTGAATTATTGGATTTAATTGAACAATTTAAATCGATAATTTAATATGTTAAATTATGGAAATAATTAAAAATTGAGTTAAAAATGATTGAAAATAATTTGGAAAATTTTATTTAATCATACTGGAGTTATAGAAATATTTTAGAACTTTTAAAATCGAATTAAAAGTTAATTTGTGAAAATTGAATATTTTAATATTTAATAATCGACTGTAAAATAGCCAATTTTTGAACAGTCTCAGAATTGAACGAAACCAGTTCCATTGGATCCGTAATAGTAAGTTATTACCGGATTTCAATTTTCATGTCAATCGGAGTTATCGTTTGATCGTGGCAGCTCGAAACGCATCGAATTATTTTTAATTTAAATTTGGCGAGTCAAAATAGCCATTTTTCAAAAAGTCTCAGATTTCGACGAAACCAGTTTCATCGGATCCGTAATGTGATATTATTGTAAGGTTTCAAATTTCAAGTCAATTGGATTTACCGTTTGTCCGGTACAAATTAAAACGCCTAGAAAATCGCTTAAATCGGTTTAATTTAAATTGAGCGTTTACAGCCATAACTCGCACATACTTCCGAATTAGCTTCCGAAACCTGTTCCATTGTGTCCGGAACGCAGGGTAAACCTTAGAAACGCTGGTTACGGCGTCTAAATCGGAGTTCGAAATTCCCGGGATGAATAGTGTTTACGCTTGGTTTTCTATAAATACACCACACACAAATAAAAAAAATAAAAACAAAACCCTAGCCCATAATTGCAGCCGCCATCTCTTATTTCAAAGGCCGAGAATCCATCTCCTTCCTCTCTCAATCTTTCTCAATCCACTCGTTTTTAGAAAAAATTGTTAACTAATGAATCGAAGAGCTCGCCGAATACTTCAAATCCATACGGATATGATCGGGAACGGAGCGACGATGGAGGGGCAAGGATGGGCCGTTCGTGGCCGTGCAACCACCGTGCGCGCGTGCCTAGGTGGGGCCGAGTGCCACTAAATTCTGGGCGGAGGTGCACGTGAGGTTGGGCTACGACGTGATGCTAGTTGATCGCGTTGCAAGTGAGTGTGGGCGGAGCATAATTCAACCCTAAATCACTAGGATGGGTTCGGCTATACGATGGGTTCCTGGAGATGCAAACGCGTGAGGGAGATGAAGAGTTTGGGCCGTTGGATCTGTGATGGATGGTGGATGCAAGCTAGGTTAAGAAATTATTATTATATGTTGTATTAGTTATAAAAAAAATCGTGTAAATTTGTAAAATACATAACTTTTTCATACGAGGTCGAAAAAATGCAAACCCAGTTGCGTTGTAATCGTATGGACGAGCACTACGCGATGGAGTTGGTTGGGAGTCGTTTGGAGTTAGTGAGAATTTCGGGTAAAATTAAACGCGCGTTTAATTTTATTCGAAATAAAAGCTAAAACGGAAATTAAAATCAAGGTGAGAACTTCTCACTCAATCGAATAGGTTTCGATTTTATTCTAAATAGTTAGATTTAAAATATTTGAATGTATGTTTGAATGATGAATTGTATCTATTGATTGTTAAAATAGACATTATACGCCGTTAGTAAGCGAATGTTATTTAATATAAACATATACCGCGAATATTTCATAAACAGTGAAATTGGTATTATATATAATATCAATATATATATATTGGCATATGTATATATTGCAGTTGTTGATTTCCCGCATTTTTTGTTTAGCGGATGAGACCCTATTACGCCGTTATTAAGCGGATAATATTTAATAAAAACATATACCGCGATAATTTCGTACTGGAGCGAAATTGGTATTGTGCTAATGTTTTTGGATGCAGGAAAACAGGTTGGAGGGATCCAACTGGATTCCTCAACAGTTTTTATTTGATTTTCAGATATTTTGATATTTGATGGATTATCATATCGATATATGATATCGTTGTTTGTCGTGATTGACTATTTGGTGTGTAGCATCATTGGACCCAGATTTTGGGATTTTAAAATGATTTTTAAAGTGATTTTTGAAAATATACTTTATCTTTGGAATTGATCCATTATAAATAAATAAACGTTATAATTTTTATTGTTATAAAAATTATGGTTTTTGTGAAATATAGTTAAAAGCTGATTTTTGAGAAATATGAATTAATGATTTTATAAAATAGTTTAAACTGGATTTTTGAATTTATTATGAAAAGTTTAAATATAGGATTTATAAAATTTGATTATTTTATAAATCAAAATGGTGAAATTATAAAGGAAATTAAAGACGTTTCAGAATAATAATATAAACTGATTTATATTAAGAGATTTATAAATGGATATTTATAAATTGGAATATAGACATTATAAAACAAGTTTTTATAAATGTTTGAATGATGTGAGAATGAATTTCATAATAGAATGAAATTTATGGAATTATAAACTGTGAAGTTATAAATGAAATTTATAAATAGTAAGATTTATAAATTTGGTGAAATTATTTGAAGAATAGATTTGGTTAAATAAATGAATCTTATAAGTTATAAGATTTATAATTTGGGAAGATAAAAAGAACGATTTTGTAAAATAATCGTTTTATAAGTATTTAATTTATAATATGAACGTTTAGTTTATAATTTAGTTATAAACTGGAATAGGTTAATAAAGGAATTTATAAAAAGGAAGTTTTTATAAATAAATAGATATGGAATTTATGAACGTTGTTTTATAAATTCGCAAACGACTTATTTTGATAAGTTAATTGTTATAACTTAGAAATAGAGTCATATTCACGTTTTTAGACAGTGAATAATCCTTTGAATTAAAATGAATAAAAGGATGGAATTTGTTAAAGAAGTATATTCACATTTTTGAATAGTGAATAACACGTTAAAGAAAATGTTTTGGATTTGGATGTTTAAATAGAAATAAAATGATCTAACGATGTTTTAAAATGTGTTGAGATTCGAAACCATAGATTTCAACATTTATTTTTGAAATAGACGTTTTCGAGAAATAAAAGGAAATAGTGGACTATAACACTGTTGTTATAGTAAATGATTTTCGAAAGGAAATGTTTTGAATAGTATTGGGATTTATATATCTATTTTAATTTCGAATCCCTATACTAGTGATTTTGGGTTGTCGTAACGATGTTTTACGCAACATTCGTTTTGGCCCAAATAAATATGTTTAAGTGAATGATTTCCTTAAAGAATGAATTATATACTTAATTCGATTTAAGTATATTGAATGTTTTCAAAGGTTGAAAATAAAAAGATTTGTCGATTACTTATTTTTGATAAGTATGAAATTTATATGTGAAAAGTGGAATTTGTTAAAAATAAATATTGATTTATTTTTGAAGTGTTGAAATAATATATCTTGTAAAGATATTTTGGAAAATAAATAATTTGGAAAATTATTTGGAATCTGGTGATGTATGCATATCCATTGATAGTTCAATAGCCGACTATCAGTATTTCCCTTTGAATGGGTATTTGATGTGAATTGTTGAATTTGAATGCACACTTATTTTTGAATAAGCGCTCACTATTCGGGTTAACCGGGAAAGGACCATGGGGTCGTATAACCCATTCCGAATATGTGATACGTCGTTATGAATTGCATTTGAAGATCGGTGTTGAAGACCGAGTATTTGTGAAAGCGATAGGATGACCTATCGATTGTCTCTGCACTGGGTAGCTCCTGGTATAGAGATCTCCTAAGTGATGGGAAATTCGATCGGGATTGTGAATACCCGTATTGCAAGGGCTTCGTAAGAAGTGCCTTCGGTTCTGTTCGATCCCGGAACAGACTTGTATGGATTGTATGTCTGACATTACAAGTTGAGATATAAAGCCGATTTCTTTCAAATATATTTCTGTTGGCGGCGGAGAATTTATTCTTTGCTTAACACCCTTCTTTGAGACGTACGAGCTCAAAGGTTATATAGTTGAAGTTATCAGCGATATATTCCCAAATTTGGTAATGTGACATGCTGAGTGTTGCTGAAATGATCATTGTGTTGATTATTGTGATAGGATCATTTATTTGATCGTCTATCCTGGTGATCATTGTGTTGATCATTTGTTGACCCAAAGCATGGCTTTTGTATAAAGTATGTTTTTGTGGACGTGACTTCGTCGAGCCTCACACCCCGTGAATGGTCAAAACAGGAAAGAAGCAGCAAGGTTATGAGGGGTAGCACCCTTTAGGATGTGTCCATTTCCTTCTGGAAAAGGGTGGTATCATGGTATGGAGCCCAGATACTTACTCATGTTGAAAACACTTTATGATTGTGTGAATTGATTACGAGCGCTCGGTGATAAAGGTCCCAAAGGACCGGGGGATGGCATATTCGGTCAGTTGTTACTCAGTTAGGAGTAACCCGGCCTTGTGTTGGTAGAGATCCGGTTTGGTTCTCGGGGATGTCCATCCAGAGGCATTCTCATGTGGCAATGGGAAGTTCCTTGGCCTGATCATTCGTTGGAAATCCAAAGAAACAATACGAGACTTGTACGGTTTTAGTTGTAGAACCTGCTATGGAATGTGGCGGTAACCTGCTATTGAACATAGTTAGCTATAGTAGGCATACGATAATGGTCGTATGTTGGCTAAGATTTATATCTTTATTTTTGAAATAATTTCCTACACTATGCACTAGTAATAATATCAAATGTTATTTTAAATGCGTATCAAGCATCTTTGACTATCATAAGGAGAAATCTCCTCCGATTCTGCGTTTGCATGTGTGTGTGTGCGGGAGGCCTTATGGTAGTCTCATTTTTAAAAGCATTGCGAATTAATTTAAAAATATTCCTCTATTTTGATTTTAAAGTTAAATAAATTGTTTTGAGTTCTCACACCAGTCACATGACTGACTCGGAGTTTATTGTTTTCCTTCCTAAACTCTGGGTGCCCACCAATTTTCCACACGGGCAGTTAAGAGTTAGGTTTATCAGGATATTTTGGATATTCTGGAGTTGCTGGAGGCAAGCTGGATGGCATGGCGTATTACTAGTTTATATAGTATTTCTTTTCCGCTGCACTGTTTATTGTTGTATGTTGTTGTACACTCTGATGATATGATATGATGTAATGAAATATAATGTGATGTAATAACTGATATAGTTCTTTATTTAAAGATTATTCATTTGTTATTATATGTTGTTCCGCTGCGAATTGTGAGATTCTGTTGTTGTTCTGTTGTTTCCTTTCTGTCCGTTCTATTTTCAAATTTTCTTTTTCTCTGTTTTCTCTATTTCTATCTTCTTCTTTCTTTTTCTTTTCTCAAATTCTTTTTTTTAAAACCCATAACATCTCGGTTTTCGGCCTTTGATTTCTCGGCAGTCGATAAAGTGAGTATCGATGTCGGATTTTCGAAGAACGAAAATCCGTGGCGTTACATTTGGTATCAGAGCTGATGGTTAAGCGACAACCATGGTTCTGTTGGGTATTACTCATTAGAGATAGAGTCAGTAGTACTCTAGAATGAGTTTGAGTGTAATAATAGCTATGAGAGCGTATTTGTTAGTGAATATGAAATTGTTTTATATTGTGATGATTGGTTTATTGAGTGGCATATGAACTTTCGTCAGCGTGGTCCACAAGACTATGCCGAAGGGGTTTCTAAACACTTGAATGGAACTATTCGGCACAATATTGATTTTAAATTGGGTAAATGAAATAATTTTACCTTGATTATATTTTTAAATATAAAGGAATAATTTTTCAGAATTATTAAAGTGTATATAAGTTGATTGTTAGGTTGTTTGAATAATCTAAATTAAAGAATAATTGTATAAGCAAATGAATTATAAGAATTGAAATTATAATTAAAGTGATTTACAATTGTGAAATAAACTTATATATATAAGAAGTGAAACTATATGAATATGAGTTGTAAATAAAAGTGAATTCAAAGAGAAATGAAATTCAACTTTTGAAATTGAATTGAATGAATATAAACGGTGAAGTGAACCAACTTATGAATTAGTGAATATAAACTAATTTAGAATGAATGTTAGTAAAAACATCCACTGTTAATAAATCAAATATGATTTAGAGTGAAAACCAATTCATTGTATATGAATGAGAATATGAATGAATATTATTGGTTATGAATGTAGTTGGTTGATGGTTGAATATATATTGCTATTGTTGCATTTGCTATGTGACATATATAGTTATCATGTTGCTATATGTTGTATATTGAGATTATTTGCATATGTGCATGTTCTCATGTTGTTTGTTAAGTGTTTAGTAGGTGTGGATCGCATTTGCTTCGCATTTGGAGCTCGCTTTTGCGCTATATTAGCCGTATATGCTTGCTAATAAAATATAAGGTACATATCTCGGATTAAATATCGTACTTTTACACTTTTTTCCCTGCGGGATGCCTCATTACTTGATGAGATGTATATTTGTGATATATATACTGTCATTTTTTTTTTCGGATCGAGCCGCGCAAAGGAGACTATGGCGAATTTTTCCGGAAATTTAAGGCGTTAGAAAATTTTGAGAAAATTTGGAAAATTTTGAAAACTTTAACTTTGATTTTGAAGTTGAAAGTTAAACAATAGTAATTGTTTTTGAAAAGATAACTAAGTATGATTTTGAAAGCTTAGTAAAGTATGGTAAGAAATTTAACTATGAATTTTGGGAAAAATTAATAGATTTTGTAACTTTCTTATTTGTAATTTCGAGGACGAAATTCTTTTAAGGGGGAAAGATTGTAACGATCCAGAATTTTAATAAATTAAAATTTGAATATTTAATTAATTTTAAATATTTATAAGTGAATTTATAAGTCAAATAAATTTTTATTTGAATTATTGGATTTAATTGAATAATTTAAATCGATAATTTAATATGTTAAATTATGGAAATAATTAAAAATTGAGTTAAAAATGATTGAAAATAATTTGGAAAATTTTATTTAATCATACTGGAGTTATAGAAATATTTTAGAACTTTTAAAATCGAATTAAAAGTTAATTTGTGAAAATTGAATATTTTAATATTTAATAATCGACTGTAAAATAGCCAATTTTTGAACAGTCTCAGAATTGAACGAAACCAGTTCCATTGGATCCGTAATAGTAAGTTATTATCGGATTTCAATTTTCATGTCAATCGGAGTTATCGTTTGATCGTGGCAGCTCGAAACGCATCGAATTATTTTTAATTTAAATTTGGCGAGTCAAAATAGCCATTTTTCAAAAAGTCTCGGATTTCGACGAAACCAGTTTCATCGGATCCGTAATGTGATATTATTGTAAGGTTTCAAATTTCAAGTCAATTGGATTTACCGTTTGTCCGGTACAAATTAAAACGCCTAGAAAATCGCTTAAATCGGTTTAATTTAAATTGAGCGTTTACAGCCATAACTCGCACATACTTCCGAATTAGCTTCCGAAACCTGTTCCATTGTGTCCGGAACGCAGGGTAAACCTTAGAAACGCTGGTTACGGCGTCTAAATCGGAGTTCGAAATTCCCGGGATGAATAGTGTTTACGCTTGGTTTTCTATAAATACACCACACACACAAATAAAAAAAATAAAAACAAAACCCTAGCCCATAATTGCAGCCGCCATCTCTTATTTCAAAGGCTGAGAATCCATCTCCTTCCTCTCTCAATCTTTCTCAATCCACTCGTTTTTAGAAAAAATTGTTAACTAATGAATCGAAGAGCTCGCCGAATACTTCAAATCCATACGGATATGATCGGGAACGGAGCGACGATGGAGGGGCAAGGATGGGCCGTTCGTGGCCGTGCAACCACCGTGCGCGCGTGCCTAGGTGGGGCCGAGTGCCACTAAATTCTGGGCGGAGGTGCACGTGAGGTTGGGCTACGACGTGATGCTAGTTGATCGCGTTGCAAGTGAGTGTGGGCGGAGCATAATTCAACCCTAAATCACTAGGATGGGTTCGGCTATACGATGGGTTCCTGGAGATGCAAACGCGTGAGGGAGATGAAGAGTTTGGGCCGTTGGATCTGTGATGGATGGTGGATGCAAGCTAGGTTAAGAAATTATTATTATATGTTGTATTAGTTATAAAAAAAATCGTGTAAATTTGTAAAATACATAACTTTTTCATACGAGGTCGAAAAAATGCAAACCCAGTTGCGTTGTAATCGTATGGACGAGCACTACGCGATGGAGTTGGTTGGGAGTCGTTTGGAGTTAGTGAGAATTTCGGGTAAAATTAAACGTGCGTTTAATTTTATTCGAAATAAAAGCTAAAACGGAAATTAAAATCAAGGTGAGAACTTCTCACTCAATCGAATAGGTTTCGATTTTATTCTAAATAGTTAGATTTAAAATATTTAAATGTATGTTTGAATGATGAATTGTATCTATTGATTGTTAAAATAGACATTATACGCCGTTAGTAAGCGGATGTTATTTAATATAAACATATACCGCGAATATTTCATAAACAGTGAAATTGGTATTATATATAATATCAATATATATATATTGGCATATGTATATATTGCAGTTGTTGATTTCCCGCATTTTTTGTTTAGCGGATGAGACCCTATTACGCCGTTATTAAGCGGATAATATTTAATAAAAACATATACCGCGATAATTTCGTACTGGAGCGAAATTGGTATTGTGCTAATGTTTTTGGATGCAGGAAAACAGGTTGGAGGGATCCAACTGGATTCCTCAACAGTTTTTATTTGATTTTCAGATATTTTGATATTTGATGGATTATCATATCGATATATGATATCGTTGTTTGTCGTGATTGACTATTTGGTGTGTAGCATCATTGGACCCAGATTTTGGGATTTTAAAATGATTTTTAAAGTGATTTTTGAAAATATACTTTATCTTTGGAATTGATCCATTATAAATAAATAAGCGTTATAATTTTTATTGTTATAAAAATTATGGTTTTTGTGAAATATAGTTAAAAGCTGATTTTTGAGAAATATGAATTAATGATTTTATAAAATAGTTTAAACTGGATTTTTGAATTTATTATGAAAAGTTTAAATATAGGATTTATAAAATTTGATTATTTTATAAATCAAAATGGTGAAATTATAAAGGAAATTAAAGACGTTTCAGAATAATAATATAAACTGATTTATATTAAGAGATTTATAAATGGATATTTATAAATTGGAATATAGACATTATAAAACAAGTTTTTATAAATGTTTGAATGATGTGAGAATGAATTTCATAATAGAATGAAATTTATGGAATTATAAACTGTGAAGTTATAAATGAAATTTATAAATAGTAAGATTTATAAATTTGGTGAAATTATTTGAAGAATAGATTTGGTTAAATAAATGAATCTTATAAGTTATAAGATTTATAATTTGGGAAGATAAAAAGAACGATTTTGTAAAATAATCGTTTTATAAGTATTTAATTTATAATATGAACGTTTAGTTTATAATTTAGTTATAAACTGGAATAGGTTAATAAAGGAATTTATAAAAAGGAAGTTTTTATAAATAAATAGATATGGAATTTATGAACGTTGTTTTATAAATTCGCAAACGACTTATTTTGATAAGTTAATTGTTATAACTTAGAAATAGAGTCATATTCACGTTTTTAGACAGTGAATAATCCTTTGAATTAAAATGAATAAAAGGATGGAATTTGTTAAAGAAGTATATTCACATTTTTGAATAGTGAATAACACGTTAAAGAAAATGTTTTGGATTTGGATGTTTAAATAGAAATAAAACGATCTAACGATGTTTTAAAATGTGTTGAGATTCGAAACCATAGATTTCAACATTTATTTTTGAAATAGACGTTTTCGAGAAATAAAAGGAAATAGTGGACTATAACACTGTTGTTATAGTAAATGATTTCCGAAAGGAAATGTTTTGAATAGTATTGGGATTTATATATCTATTTTAATTTCGAATCCCTATACTAGTGATTTTGGGTTGTCGTAACGATGTTTTACGCAACATTCGTTTTGGCCCAAATAAATATGTTTAAGTGAATGATTTCCTTAAAGAATGAATTATATACTTAATTCGATTTAAGTATATTGAATGTTTTCAAAGGTTGAAAATAAAAAGATTTGTCGATTACTTATTTTTGATAAGTATGAAATTTATATGTGAAAAGTGGAATTTGTTAAAAATAAATATTGATTTATTTTTGAAGTGTTGAAATAATATATCTTGTAAAGATATTTTGGAAAATAAATAATTTGGAAAATTATTTGGAATCTGGTGATGTATGCATATCCATTGATAGTTCAATAGCCGACTATCAGTATTTCCCTTTGAATGGGTATTTGATGTGAATTGTTGAATTTGAATGCACACTTATTTTTGAATAAGCGCTCACTATTCGGGTTAACCGGGAAAGGACCATGGGGTCGTATAACCTATTCCGAATATGTGATACGTCGTTATGAATTGCATTTGAAGATCGGTGTTGAAGACCGAGTATTTGTGAAAGCGATAGGATGACCTATCGATTGTCTCTGCACTGGGTAGCTCCTGGTATAGAGATCTCCTAAGTGATGGGAAATTCGATCGGGATTGTGAATACCCGTATTGCAAGGGCTTCGTAAGAAGTGCCTTCGGTTCTGTTCGATCCCGGAACAGACTTGTATGGATTGTATGTCTGACATTACAAGTTGAGATATAAAGCCGATTTCTTTCAAATATATTTCTGTTGGTGGCGGAGAATTTATTCTTTGCTTAACACCCTTCTTTGAGACGTACGAGCTCAAAGGTTATATAGTTGAAGTTATCAGCGATATATTCCCAAATTTGGTAATGTGACATGCTGAGTGTTGCTGAAATGATCATTGTGTTGATTATTGTGATAGGATCATTTATTTGATCGTCTATCCTGGTGATCATTGTGTTGATCATTTGTTGACCCAAAGCATGGCTTTTGTATAAAGTATGTTTTTGTGGACGTGACTTCGTCGAGCCTCACACCCCGTGAATGGTCAAAACAGGAAAGAAGCAGCAAGGTTATGAGGGGTAGCACCCTTTAGGATGTGTCCATTTCCTTCTGGAAAAGGGTGGTATCATGGTATGGAGCCCAGATACTTACTCATGTTGAAAACACTTTATGATTGTGTGAATTGATTACGAGCGCTCGGTGATAAAGGTCCCAAAGGACCGGGGGATGGCATATTCGGTCAGTTGTTACTCAGTTAGGAGTAACCCGGCCTTGTGTTGGTAGAGATCCGGTTTGGTTCTCGGGGATGTCCATCCAGAGGCATTCTCATGTGGCAATGGGAAGTTCCTTGGCCTGATCATTCGTTGGAAATCCAAAGAAACAATACGAGACTTGTACGGTTTTAGTTGTAGAACCTGCTATGGAATGTGGCGGTAACCTGCTATTGAACATAGTTAGCTATAGTAGGCATACGATAATGGTCGTATGTTGGCTAAGATTTATATCTTTATTTTTGAAATAATTTCCTACACTATGCACTAGTAATAATATCAAATGTTATTTTAAATGCGTATCAAGCATCTTTGACTATCATAAGGAGAAATCTCCTCCGATTCTGCGTTTGCATGTGTGTGTGTGCGGGAGGCCTTATGGTAGTCTCATTTTTAAAAGCATTGCGAATTAATTTAAAAATATTCCTCTATTTTGATTTTAAAGTTAAATAAATTGTTTTGAGTTCTCACACCAGTCACATGACTGACTCGGAGTTTATTGTTTTCCTTCCTAAACTCTGGGTGCCCACCAATTTTCCACACGGGCAGTTAAGAGTTAGGTTTATCAGGATATTTTGGATATTCTGGAGTTGCTGGAGGCAAGCTGGATGGCATGGCGTATTACTAGTTTATATAGTATTTCTTTTCCGCTGCACTGTTTATTGCTGTATGTTGTTGTACACTCTGATGATATGATATGATGTAATGAAATATAATGTGATGTAATAACTGATATAGTTCTTTATTTAAAGATTATTCATTTATTATTATATGTTGTTCCGCTGCGAATTGTGAGATTCTGTTGTTGTTCTGTTGTTTCCTTTCTGTCCGTTCTATTTTCAAATTTTCTTTTTCTCTGTTTTCTCTATTTCTATCTTCTTCTTTCTTTTTCTTTTCTCAAATTCTTTTTTTTAAAACCCATAACATCTCGGTTTTCGGCCTTTGATTTCTCGGCAGTCGATAAAGTGAGTATCGATGTCGGATTTTCGAAGAACGAAAATCCGTGGCGTTGCATGATTGGTCCTTGAGTTTGGGTAACAAGTCCAATAACTTCTCCCGGAGTTCTGCATTCTATTATGTATTATAATAATAGCTTCAGTGAGATGTTATTTCTAACTCAATTGGAAGCATGGAGCATGGCTTCAAAGCCGTAAACTAGGGAGAAAGAAGTATGTGATGTCGAGGTCTAGGAGCTTGTCCTATATGCTCAAAAAATGAAAGTCAATTCATCTTCCCAGTTGCCTTTGGCTTTGTTCAATCTCTTCTTCAAATAGGGTGTGATAGTTTTGTTGGCTACCTCTACGGCTCCATTTTCTTGTGGATGAGCTACTGAAGAAAAACTCTTGATGATACCATGATCTCAGCAATACTTTACAAATTCTTGGCTCTCGAACTGAGTGTTATTGTCTGTAACGATTTTATATGGAAGGTCGAATCTAGATACAATATTCTTCATCACAAACTTTATTACCTGATGAGAGGTTATAGTAGCTAAAGGTTCTGCCTCAACTCATTTGTAAAGTTATCGATTGCTATGATGGTATATCTCGCTCCACCTTTAGCGATTAGTAGGGGTCCAATGAGATTGATGCTCCAGATATCAAAGGGCCATGGACTCACCATTGGGGTGAGATCACTAAGAGGAGTTCTCAGCACCTTTGTATAAAACTGGCACTTGTCAACATTTCTTTACATAGTCAAATGCATCTTAATTCACTGTCAGCTAATAGAAGGCTTGATTGTTTTCTTTGCCAACTTCTATCCTCCACAATGGTCCCAAAAAATTTCATCACAGGCTTCTTTCAACAATTTTTGTCCTTCTGAGATAGTTACACATCGAAAGTATAGAGTTAAGAATCCCATCCTATAGAATACTTGGGAATAGTTTGGATAGCATGCCCCCGTTGTCCCTGAACTCTCACTTCGGTCGCCTCACTAGAGCTCGCCTCCCTATGTTTCCCTAGCAAAGGCCGACCATGCTTTGTGCCTGCGTCGTTTTCGGCAGACGGTCTTTGCCAGCAGTACCATCCTCCCTACAGGCTGTCTGTATTGGTGGGTTGTCCCTTTCTGCTATGTTCTGATAGGCTGATTCCATCTATGATGTAGATCCTTGGTGCATTTTATTTGATTCGTCTCGCTTTAGTGGCATCCGAAGTTAGAATATCCTGGTTCAAATATCGAATATATGGCAACATCCAATTTTCCTCCATTATTCCTAGGGTTGTAGATTCACCTTGGGCAGTTGGAGCTTGAGTTACGACTAGCACTTTCTCTGGTACCTATATGCTTGGTTACTCTAAGAACTTGACTGGAACGAAATTGAACTATCTTACATCTTTCGTGCTTGCATATTTTTCTACGGCATTGGGCCTTAGCATTTTGGTCCCTACGAATGTTTTATATATGATAACTCTCGAAATCTCAAAGTAGCAGCTTTACCTATTTAACATATATGGTTAAACTAGGGTCTTAGGCGTGGTAGTGACCAAGAATATATTTAACTACTATTTAGGAATCACTATACATCCAGATCTCTGAAATTTTGATGTAAATTTCCATTCTTAATCCAGCGATCGGGGATTCATATTTGATGGAATTATTGGTTGCTGAGAAAGCAAGCTTGATCATGGAGTAAATCTGAAGATTATCTATGGTTACCAAGACATAACTGACACCCGCTTCTTGCTCATTTGAGGCTCCATCTACATAAAGTTTCCAAGGGAGTTATCTACCCTTGCTATCTTCTTTCCCGGTTTAGGCTTCGAAACCAGTGAATTCGGTAATGAAGTCAGCTAGCACTTCACCCTTGGTTGTTTTCCTAGGGACATAAGGTATCTCATACTGGCTGAGTTCATTGCCCATTTCATTAATATCCTGGTGGTCTCGGGTTTATTGAAACCTCATCGAAGTAGTTGATCTATAAGGACCTTAATAGGATGGGCCTAGAAATACGGTTGACGCTTTCTAGCTGTGAACACCGAGCTATATGCAAGCTTTTCAATTATTAGGTAGTGCTTCTCAGTTGGATCTAACCTTTTACTTACATATTACATGGGTCTTTGGATTCCATTATCATCTCTTACCAGGACTGAACTTATGGCCTGATCCGAGGCTGCTAAGTATAGAAATAGAGTTTCTCCGTCTATTGGTTTAGACAACACCAGGGGAGTACATAGGTGCTATTGTAGGTCTTCGAATGCCTTTTGGCATTCTTCCATCGATTTGAAAGTAACATGCTCCCGTAAAAGGTTGAAAAAGGAAACACTTTTGTCCGTTGATCGGCTTATGAACCTATTCAAAGCAGCAACCTTCCTATTCAAACTCATTAACCCCTTTCAATTAGTTAGAGCCTTCGTGTTGGTTATAGCTTTTATTTGATTCGGATTTATTTTGATTTCTCTAGCACTTATTATGAACCTAGGAATTTTCCAGATTCTATTCCAAACTACATTTCTATGGGTTTAGCTTCATTTGGTACTTCTGAAGGACATCGAACGTTTCGGCTAAATCCAAGACATGATTCTCCGATTGTTTGGATTTGACCAACATGCCATCGACATATACGTCCATATTTCGACATATCCGCTTGGTGAACATTTTGTTAATTAATCTTTAATATGTTGCCCCTATGTTCTTGAGACTGAAGGGAAAACGTGTTCCGAACTTTGTTTTGGTAGTTGTTAAGGTGTTGTACTGCGTTAGAAACGAACTTCAGCATCAGCAGCCAAAACTCGCTTTCAGTGAAGACTAGGGCAGCAGTTTCCTCATTAATAGTTGGATTTGTTTGATCCGTTTGATTTCCTTCATTCGTATGTAGTACTTCGATTCTTTCATCCTGGGCAGGGGAGCGAGGTCTCTTCTAAGAGGAGGTTTTTGACATCATGCTGAGCTAGCTGGATTAGAAAAGACCAGAGGTTTGGAGCCTTCCTTTTAGCGTCAAAATATTAGATAGATTTTTCATTTGACTAACACTACAAAGATTTTAGAGTTTTGTTTCCAAAGATTGTAGATAAATTGAATGATCATCGAAATTATGCAGACAATAAGCGATGAAAGGTAAAGAGACATGAGATTTATAGTGGTTTGGGACCGAGATCCTTACATCCACAGTGAAAGATCTGCCATGATATTTTTTTCCTCAATTTGATGTACATGTACTTCTATTACAAAGTCCCTTATTAATGATCTTTTGATTAAAGCTTTCTAAATACAGTAAGGAATATGGAATAATATTAGAATGTCAGAAAATCTCCAATCAGCCCCTTTAGTAGCACGTGGTCCTCTATTTATAGAAAATTTAAGGTTCTCCCATTGGTGTAGGGTCTTTCACATGGATTGATGACCTGGCTTGCTATAGGCGACTTTGATTCAAACACTTGTCATCAACTTTTGAGAGTACTTTGATGCAGATTGATGACGTATTGCTTTTATATATGGTTCCATTGATTCCTTCCGTTTATCTTGGTCATTGATCTCGGTTTAGGGCTATCTAAGCCATTGATTGTTGATACTTGTTGAAATGCCTTTAGTCTTAGTAGTTATCGCTCTCGGCTGCGCTTGTTGTTCTTAATTGGAAAATGGTCTTGATTTTAATCGATGTCTTTGCTCTTGCTTTTGGATCTTGGGTTCTCAGATATTGATCTTGGTGGTTAAGCTCTCGGTGGAAAACAAATAATAGGTTTTGGAATTACAAGCAAAGAAGCTTTCCTTTTAAATATTCGTAACTTGTACTAAGTATAAATTCTGGTGTAACATTCCTTAAGTCTAATCAGGGTTTCTTAATGTTCCACCTTTAATTTACACATTCATATTATATAAGTTTTATTATTATATAACTTTTATATTTCATATTACTTACATAGTAGTCTTATGTATAATGTTATATTAATTAAATCTTATATAATTAATTTTGATTAATTAATATTTTAATCAATTTTATATTATCTTAATATAATATTAATATTAAGTATTTATTATATACTATAACCTTTATAGTATAACATGTATGTTATATATATGTACATATCATTTGATAAATTAATATTTAACCAATCTATTTAACTAAATAATTTTAATTTAATTAAATTAGTTTCGAAATTCATTTTATATACATACATGCATACATGTATAATTAAATATTTTAATTAACTTATATCATGACATATCATACATGTATATATTTATTAATTAATTAACTCATTTAACTAATATATTTTATTAATCTTATTAATAAATTTAAAAATTTGAAATTAATTTATATTATTTTTCAAACATTTTGAAATATTTTATTATATTATAACTTTTATGATATATATATATATATATCTTATTTTAAATTTGACTTTTAAATTTAAAATCTTATATTTTTAATTTTAAAAATAATTTGAAAATCTATATTATAACATTTCTAATATTTTTCTTATTTTAAATTGAAACTTTAAATATAAAAATTTTATTTTAAATTTTAAATCAATTTTTAAATTAGCCCAAGGCACAATTCAAATTGGGCCATTTCTATTAGGGATGATCTTTTAGGCTTACCTCATCATTTCGGGCCAGGCTAGCAGCCAGGTGGGGTAGTGTACTTAATTATCCAAATTCAACTTTAGTTGCTACTTTTCTAGGCACTCTATTATATGGGTATGCTTTACTTAGTTAACATAACATAACTAATTTAGACTACATAGGCTATTAGACTCCAATACCATTGTTGGAACTAAGTCAATCATTATGGGGGAATTTCAAATCTTTCTACCCTATTGGAACTTCATTGGGACTATGAAGTCTACTTCATTTAGAACATGCCTAATTTTATTTAAATAAGTCCCTTATTTCATCTAAATTTACAAATTATATATATATATATATATATATATATATATATATATATATTATTTATATTTTAATATATTAAAATATACATATATGTATCATACACGTATATGTAAGTGTGTGCATGTGTAACTTGTAAGCCCGTGCATGGTATAACATGCCCGTGTATAGGTGATTGGATTTACATCACAAAAACACGCTAGCTCATTCGATATGTATCATATGTTGTCCAAATATTTGTATTTATTTAAACTGTTACTTATATAAATATTTTATATATATATATATATATATATATATATATATATAAGTAAATGCTGATTTTGTTTAAATATTTTAATATGTATGAAAATATTTAAAATATATATTTATATTTACCTATTTGAATATATATAAATATGTATATATATAATATTATTAATATATATGCATATTATTATAATAATAGTATGCATATATATATACATAATATATATATATATATTTAAATTATGAACCAAATATATGTGTTTATTTATAGCTACAAAATAATAATTTTTTTGTTTATAATATATATATATATACATAAATATGTTTATAATATCAATATATATATATATATATATATTAAAAACTGGAAATTGGTGTGAAGGGCCTAATTATACGGCTCAATTTTTTTCTAAGACACGGGTTTGAAATTATTATTTTCCAGGACAAATATCTAGGTGGCATGCGTCTTCATCTTCTCAAACGACATTCATATCTTTAGAAATCTAGTGCTTGTGGAAATTAGGCAAAATTAGGTCGTCGTTTCTTGTACAATCAAAGCGCTCGTTGATTTTTTTTGGAAAAAATTAGGCGTTAGCTTCTTCTGAAATCAAATTCGACTTTAATTGTGGTAAATCATGAGGCGATTTTCTTCATTTGGATAGGCTAATCGTTTTTCTCTATTGATTTCTTGTTCTTTGGTGAGTCTCGATTTTATTTGGTGTTTTTCATTGTCAATTCAATGTTTTATGATGTTCATGATGTTATTGTATATTTCTTATCGGAGGAAGCGGTTTTGATCCATTGGAGGAAGGTTTTGTTTGACGTAGTTGGAATAATGGCCTCTGAATGGTATTCTTTTATTCTGATAACACAAGCACTGTGTATAATAGAGGCTCTGGCACTCATTAACTCTTATCTTACGAAGCAACAAGAAAGAAGGAATCAATCTATTTTGGGGGTAATCCAATATCATATGGATAATTTAAACGGATGAGATATTCTGCAAATCATTTCTACATTTCTTATAGTAAATATTTCAGCTACACGGTTTTTTTCCTTTGAAAAATAGATATATATATAATATAGAAATAAAACGAAAATATTAAAATCTAGAAAAAATAGAAGTGATTTACCGTTCCCTGTCTTTGTTTCTATTGCATTCTATCTCATCGTATCACATTCTGTTTTACGATATTTGAGAATCACCGTCAATACCTCGGCGTAGATCCGAGGTAATCCCTTGTAAATAGCCCTGTGTCTATTTATAACTAGCCAATTAGAAATCACGCTTGGAAAGGGTGGACAATTAGCTAGAGCGGCGGGCGCTGTAGCAAAACTGATCGCAAAAGAGGGTAAATCAGCCACATTAAGATTACCATCCGGGGAGGTCCGTTTGATATCCAAAAACTGCTTAGCAACAGTCGGACAAGTGGGTAATGTTGGGGTGAATCAACAAAGTTTGGGTAGAGCCGGTAAAGTCCATCTTGCTGTGATAGGAATGAACAAAAACAAATAAGCTTTAGCTAATGTAATAAATATACCAATTGTTATTCCAAAAACTCCTGTCATTTTATTTAATCCGAAAAATTCAGGAATAGAATTTTTAGAGTGTGCTTTGTAATACTGGAAGGGTCGATATTCTTCCTTATTGTTTTTTTTGTCCTATCTTCATCCTTTTTCGTTGGAGTTGGAACGTATACATCAAAAATTCAATATAAAATTGGAATGAGAATGAAATAAATTGTTTCAAATCAGTAGTCATAATTGAGGCTAAAAAAAATTTAGATTTAGAAAAGATGTGCAGAAGATTCTTTTTGACCAATAGCTACATAAACACAGATTACATTTTTCCCTTTTTGATTGAGAATCGTATCTGTGGCTACTGCTGTTTTGTCGGTCTGTCTGTCCCCAATAATTAATTCTCGCTGGCCACGTCCTATAGGGATCATCGCATCAATAGCAATAAGTCATGTTTGAAGAGGCATACCAAGGTTAGCACGATTGATGATATCAGCCCAAGTGTTAATAACACGACCTTGACTATCAACTACAGATTGGTTGAAATTGAAACTATTTAGGTTGAAAGCCATAGTACTAATACCTAAAGCGATTCGATTGATGGAATTTGGTATGATACTTATGAGATCGATGAGATTTATATTCAAATATTTCTTCTTAGAACATATTGATTTGACCCCATAAGTGGGACCACCACCCAATAGCATGTTGCCACCAAAAGCAGAACCCCGTATCTCTTCCAGAGAATCTCCTAATTGTTCCAGAGCAACTAGAAAGAGATTCTTTAACCAAAAAGAATTCAGTTCAGATGTAGGATACCTATCCAGAAGTTTTCGCAACTCAATCATGTATGATGGAATCATCAAAGATTTTATCAGTTCTAACTCTGTCTGTAACTCACTAGAGGTCATACAAATTAACAGATGATTTGGAAGAAGAAGATGAAGAAGAATCGACGGAAGATCCTGAAATTCGGTCAAGAAAAGGGAAACGCATAATAATTTATACTGATAACGATCAGAGTACTAATTCGAGTGCTACTAATATTACTACTAGTAGAAAAGAAACGACTGGAGTGGGAGAGTCAGAGTCGAAAAGAGGATTCCTCACTTCTTTCTCTCATTCAAAACCGTGCATGAGACTTTCATCTCGCACGGCTCCTAAGTGATAAAAGAAAGAAGAACTCATCTTCTTTCTTTTCTTCGTTCGAGAATCTCTTCCCTTCTTCCACTCTGCCCCGAAGAGTAACTAAGACCAATTCATTCACGTTTTCATGTTCCAATTGAACACTTTCCATTTAGGATCAAGGAAGAAGATTATTCTTTTTACCAAACATATGCGGATCAAATCACGATCTTCTATTTTTGTTGTTTTTGACGTTGAAACGGTCTTTCTTTATCCATGGGCGATGAGTTTTGATGTATTGGGTGTATCAGGCATAAATTGTTGGATCCTTCTGTTAAAAAAGATAGGGAAATTTTTGACTATTCAAGACTTGATCAAATCATCCGCAATAGGCATTTGGATTTTATATATCTTTCGATTCTCCAAGAGAATTCTGATTTATTGGCGAAAAGGCGAAGAAGTTCAATTCCATTTTTTCCACTTGTATATACATATTTATCTGGGTTGCTAACTCAATGGTAGAGTACTCGGCTTTTAAGTGCGATTATGGTTTTTTACACATTTGAATGAAGTAACGAATTCGTCCAGACTTTTGGTATTGATTGATAATTATATGAAGAAGAAGATATTTTAGCCATTTGCATCAAGCTCAAACTTCCTTCTTGCATACGTGCTCCTCCGGAAGCACACACAATAATAACAGGTAGAGAAAAAGACCCCATGATCCTGAACCGATCTTACCTGGGATCGCAAATCCCAAGTTTGTCTATGAAGAGCGGATCTAATTGTATTAGTTTCTGTAATTGATTTCTTCTGTGCAGACTTTGGCACTGGACGTTCCCAAAATGGGTACTATCGGGTCGGGTGAATTAGAGAATAGACAGACGCCTGTTGGCATTCCAGCTTTCCTTCTCTTTTCAGGGCCTATCCGAAAGAGAATCCAGTACCTCTTGGTCGTGAATAGGGTCAAGTCAATCTTTCAAAATTTCATTGGAAATTTTAAATACTCATACAAATACAAATGTGGGAGAAATCGGGAAGATGGGGGTTCGTTTATCTGATTGGTAAATTCACGACAAAATACAATTTAAATGTGAAATTATTGAGTAGCCTACTTCCCTTCAAATGATGAACCCCCCCTTAAATTAAAGGAATACTTTGGGACTCGTAAGGGATTTACTTGTCTATATATCGTTTCATTCCATTCGATCTTTTAGGTCCCTACTTACCTCGTTGAAAATGTTCGGAAACATCAGGAAAGTAATAAAAATTTCTTGGTTTCAACCTTGCGCCATAAAAGAACTAGGAAAGGAATATATAAAACGATTTTAAAACGTATAAGTCGACCCGGTCTACGAATTTATTCCAACTATAAAAAAATTCCTAAGATTTTAGGTGGAATGGGAATTGTAATTCTTTCCACTTCTCGAGGCATAATGACAGATCGAGAAGCTAGAGACAACCTGGCGAACTGAAACATCTTAGTAGCCAGAGGAAAAGAAAGCAAAAGCGATTCCCGTAGTAGCGGCGAGCGAAATGGGAGCAGCCTAAACCGTGAAAACGGGGTTGTGGAAGAGCAATACAAGCGTCGTGCTGCTAGGCGGTTTTTTCCATCCATTACCTTTCAGGATCAGTCGTGGTCTTATAGACTCTACCAAAAGTCTGGACGAATTCGTTACTTCATTCAAATGTGTAAAAAACCATAATCGCACTTAAAAGCCGAGTAGAAAATCGAGATGTTGTGGGGAAAAAAACGAATAAAATCAAAAAGACATGAGACAGTCCAAAAAGCCCTTGATTATGATCAAATTTTTAAGCTTACTTGGATGGGTTGGGATTATAAATCCTTCTATTTTCATCTATTAAACAGTATTTAAGTACTTCAAGTACTTGGAAAGTCGCTTTCAAATTATCAAGTATCCAATATTTGTTTACCAAGATCTGATTATGAGTTATTAAATAGTAAGCTGAATAAAAGTTAGCCAATTCATTTGGGACCCTACAGATCCATTCTTTTTCCTATTCAAAGATCAGCCCTTTGTCTCTGTGTTTTCGCGTCGAGAATTCTTTGCAGATGAAGAGATGTCAAAGGGGCTTATTACTTCCCAAACAAATTCTTCTACATCTATATCTAGACACTGGTTCATCAAGAATACGCAAGAAAAGCACTGCCAATGTCAACCAATCCCAACTGACCAATCTCAACTGATATATATCTATTTGACTAAATTTAAATGCAACATAAAACTTTAAAATTGAAATGGATGAATTTAGATGCAAGATACGCGAGGGAAGCCAATGCTTTCTTTTTTTTCATTTTTTTTTCTGTGAATTGTTAATGAACTGCTTCATTTGTCAACTTTATCTGATCTTATATTTGTCTAAAGCACGAGTTCTATAACAAGGTATCGAACCTATGGATCTATTCCCAGTTTTTTGAAAGTAAAAATGTAGTCCTTAGATCTAGAAAAAAGAATATAGAAATAGAAGTTTTTCTATTTTGACTTGCTCCCCACAGCGATCGAACGAGAATGGATAAGAGGCTTGTGGGATTGACGTGATAGGGTAGGGATGGCTATATTGCTGGGAGCGAATAAGTGCTACAAGATCTCGTGAACTTAAATCATAGTCTAATTCATAATTTTTTTTATATATTTTACATTATATACAGAAATATTAGAATCATTTTTTCTCGAGCCGTAAAATCCTACCTATTTTCTATTATGGATTGGAAACTAATGTGTAGAAGAAACAGTATACTGACAAAAAAAATTTCCAAAGTCAAAAGAGAGATCGGGTTGCAAAAATAAAAGATTTCTGGTATTTTTACAAGAAATCTCTAGCTAGCCTTCCCGCAAGAGGTTTTTTTAAGATCTATCATATTAGTACTAGATAGAAATGGTAACTCCAACGATTTCTTTGTCCTCAACGCTTACTATTTCCAAAATGGTAAAGAGGGCCCCTCTATGATCTATAATCATAGAGATCCGTACAAACCAGAAACGAGATTTTTATCCTTACCAACTGGATCTTGTTGCGCCGGGTAACAAACACGCATGAACTATTTCTCGAAGTACGTGTCCGGATAGTCCAAAGTCTCGATAGTTAGCCAAATTACTTATTTTTAATTTTCATTTCTATGAAAATATTAGTAAAAGTAAAAAGATCAATGTAAAAAAAAAATGAACAACAAGGTCAAGGAAATCTTGTAATATATATTATGATAGAATCTTTTGGTCAATTTAAAATATAAAGAGACAAGTTTCTCTCATGTAGCGAAATTGGTAGACACGCTGCTTTTAGGAAGCAGTGCTAGAGCATCTCGGTTCGAGTCCGAGTAGCGGCATACTCTAAAAGAGATAGAATGGATCTTATATTGTATTTAATTCCCTATTTCAATTCTGTAATGAGACCCTTTTTATGTATGATATTTGCGACTCCTCTCTTTGAAACAAGGGGCGCTTCCGGTTCTGTGCGTGCTTCAAACAATTTTGTCTTCTCCATATTACCATATCTCTAGAGTCAATAATTTTCTATGAGGAACTACTGAACTCAATCACTTGCTGCCATTACTCAACAGTTTTCTGTTGAGGTTTTAGGGCTTGTAGAAAGGCATGAAGATACTTTGTATTTAAACTCACGAAAGGCTATGAGTGCTCAGACATAGAATCAGAATAGTTGGTCGACTTTTATAATATAGAGTAAAGGTAAAAATTGAAAAAGGGTTGTGATAAGAAGCGTTCAATTTTTCGTGCTCTTGCTACAGTTAAACGATCTTCTTCGGATAATTCGTCCAACCCCAGGATAGCTATAATGTCCTGAAGTTCTTTGTAACGTTGTAAAGTTTCCTTAACTCTTTGAGCAGTTTCATAATGTTCCTCGCCAACGATCCGAGAAGGAGTGGACTCTAGTGCTGTGGACACTACAAATACTAAATTGAGTAATCGATTGCTCAATCCAACTGTATCAATTCTTTATTAATCGTTTTGCGAAGCCTTGCCTTAAAAAAAGTATATCATCAATAATTATTATGTATAATAATAAAATTGAAATTAGTCAGATATTTTATTTCTGTTACATTATTAGATCTGTTACATTATTAGAATAGAATTCTATTTAGTCATATTATTCTATTTATTTATTAAATATACTATTAATATTAATATATTATTAATATTAATTTGCATATTAATTTTATATTTTTTATTAGTTATATTATGTTATGGATAGAATTATGAACTAGAATGAAGCAAGTTTTCAAGAAACTGCTAGAGTTTTAGCAAAAGCTGCTCTACGGGGGCGTATTGATTGGTTGAAGGGTCTGAAAGAAAATGTAGTTCTGGAGGGAATTATCCTCTACGTTCTTGACAGCCCATCTTTTTGTCTCAGTAGAGTCTTTCAGTGGCATGTTTCGGTCCTCTTCCCCATTACTTAGAAAAAGTGAGCCACCGGTTCAGGTACAAGATACTATCATTACCGCCTGGACAATTAGACATCCAACCCGTAATCGCAACGACCCAATTGCAAGAGCGGAGCGTCTAGCTTTTATGGAAGCTTTAACCATTTATGGGATCATTGTGGCATTAGCACTTTTATTTGCAAATCCTTTTGTTTAATTTCATCCTAGAACGAGCTTGGAGAAGGAAGAGATAAGAGGGCCCTATGGAAAATGTGGTCAGAAATCCATAATAGAGTCCGACCACAACGACCGCATAAACCGGTTACTGGCACAAATAACATAAAGAAATGTAACCAACGTTTATTGGAAAAAGCAACCCCAAAGATTTGGGACCAAAAGCGGTTAGCAGTGACCATTGAATAAGTCTCTTCAGCTTGAGTTGGGTTAAAAGCACGGAATGTATTTGCGCCGTCACCATCTCATCTGCCCTTTCTCAACGTATTTCTTTAGACAAAGACTCCGTTTTTTCCTCTTTCCGGATGGTAAATATTTCTCAGAACATGGAGTGTGAATCAAACCCATGTTTGAATTGAAACTAAGATACTGATGCAAGTTCTTCCCTTCTCAATGGGCGGTTCCATCGTTTATAATCGAAAAGAAAAGTTACAATAGGTTTTTCAAACCAAAAATAAGTTTTCTCTTCTTTAAGTTTTCCCAATTCCCAATTATCTTGATGGATATCAAGAGCAATGAACCTATTTGAAGTGGCTCATTTCGTACCAGAGAAACCCATGTATGAACAAGGATTGATTTTACTTCCACACCTAGCTACTCTAGGTTGGGGGATAGGTCCGGGGGGAGAAGTTATAGAGCGAATTTAATTCGACTTGTTTCGAGATTCATTCTCTCTATTAGGAGTATTCAAGTTGCCCGTAGATCTTAGAAGGCGTCCAACTCAAAATAGTGTATCTATCTTTCATAGGTTCATTGACTGTTGGCAGGTCTCTTTGTATGTGTTGTCCGGAAAGAGGAGGACTTAATGATTATTCATTCGCCGGAACCCGAAGTGAAAATTGTTGTAGATAGGGATCCTGTAAAAACGTCTTTCGAGGAATGGGCCAGACCTGGTCATTTCTCATAGCTCGGTTGCATCATTTACTTTAGATTATGATTTTAGTATTTAGACTATCACTTTAGATTTGGTTTGAGCAATCAAAGCAGTTATTTTTGTCAGCCAATTCTGTTTGTACTCACTTTGGGTATAAAATTGGATCTGAAATAATATTAATTGACATTGTTTGTTTTTAGTTCTTGGTGATTTGTGATCTGTAAAAGATAAATTGTTTCATCTTTTTTTGAAAAGTGGGATAGAAAATGATTTGTTATGTAGTATTTTATGATATTAGTTTCTAATTAAGATCAGTTTCACATAGTTATTTTTTTGTTTACATTTTTTTGCAGGTGTGATTCATCTGTTATAGTTGTGTTTGATTTCAATAACAATTGTTTTAGTGCTCGTTTTGGATTGAATGCTTCTAT
Source organism: Allium cepa (assembly GCA_030765085.1). Lineage (NCBI taxonomy): Eukaryota > Viridiplantae > Streptophyta > Magnoliopsida > Asparagales > Amaryllidaceae > Allium > Allium cepa. The sequence goes on along the minus strand of CM060929.1, from coordinate 244,209,243 downwards.
TTCTTCTATTAGGAATAGGATTTGCGAGGTGTGGAATAATTTTAGTCCATTATGCTTTGGTATTTTTTATATTCGAGAATCAAAGACTACCTTGGTTGAAATAGATAGTGATCTTCAAGCTGTATTGTGTTTGTCTTGGTTTAAAAAGAAAGAGTTTTGGTTACTTTTTCTACGGTTGAAGAATGATTCTATGGATAATTTTATTGGTGAAAGTAGCAAGTCTGGTTCAGTAGTTGGTGGTCAGTCAAGTAACAATATGTTAGGTTATGACGATGATTTAGATTTTGGTTTTACTTGAAAAAAGGATTTACATGAGTTGTTGAAAAAGAGTTCAAATATGGAATTTTTTACTGGGGTTGGTCAACAGTTTGATTCTGCCATTGGATTCCGTAGAACAGTTAGTGCTTATTGTTTGAAGAATGGGTTTAAAGTACAATATATTAAGAATTGTACAGAACGATTGACAGTTCGATGTGCTATAGCTAGTTGTCTTTTTAGGATTCATGCTTCTTGCAAACTGAAGCGATTGGACCAATCGTTTGTTTAAAACATTCAGCTGATTCATACTTGTGGTGGTGGATTTCATTCGCTTGGTAGTCCAACTATTAATAGTGATCTTGTAAAAAGTTTAATCGTCAATAAAATTCATGATGAGCCAAAAAAAACCAAGGATATCATTAAAAGTTTTTGAAGAGATTTTGTCTAAGCTATTATTTTGCTTATAAGGGTAAGAAATTGGCTATGAATGATATTTACGGTGATGAAAAGAAATCTTACAATGAATTAGTTTGGTATTTGAAGACATTGGAATGAAATAACCCGAATAGTTATTCAAGTATGGATGTGGATTCTGACACTAATCAATTTGAGAGAGCTTTTGTATGTTATGAGGCATGTATATTTGGATTCAGCTATTGTCGTCCTATGGTGTTTTTAGATGCTACCTTTTTGAAAGGGCGAAGTTGTATTTTGATGGCTGCATTGCAAAAAAAGGGAATCAAGTTATTGATTTTGATCTTTTTTTTGCTGTTATATTTACTTTGTACTGTTTGCATTAGTTTCTTGTTATAAATTTATGTAACATAGTATTGTTTCTTTAAGTGATTGTTCTAGTGAATTTTGTTGTGTACATACTGCATTTTGTTTAAGCGATTAGTCTACTGTTATATAGCACTGTTTCAAATATAGTGCATTTGGTTGTTCTAAATGTAGTAATATCCAGTTCAATTCATTATAGTTTCTTTTGCGTTAGGGATTAGCATGTGAAATTATTGCAGAGATGAATTTAGACTCACAATTTATCTCTACTGAAAATTAACGATGATTAATGTTGGTTGTTTTTTTCTTGATAGTTACATAATTTAGATGTTTTATTTTTTCAATTTAGCCACCAAATGTCATGATACCTATTGCTTTATTGGATTCACCAGAATTTGTTATATTTCAAACGATAAATGCATATATGTTTTTATCTCTAACATCTTCAATCTACTTGCACTAGTTACAAAGTAGGTATAATTGTTCAATGTACAGCCATGCTCCTTCTTATTGTAAATTATATCCAAAACAAACACTGTAAAAGATTTAATGTTCTTTAATTTGATGTACAAAATGTTACTGTATACAGGAGCTAAAAAAGATAAATGCATTTATCTTTTATGATAAAGAATTAAATAACATATTAAGCCATACTTATATATCATAGTTACTACTACATATTAAACATATTTATCATTTATCTCATTATTTGAAGTTCTTACATAAGGTATACAAATGATTTAAACAGCATATAGAAAAGATAAAAGCATATATGTTTTAGAAGTTCGAATATAAGTCTTTGTATTATATGCATGAATTATGTATCATATCTTTGCAATTTCTACCCTTCCTGCGTAGACTACACATTCAAGTAGCAAAATTTAAAAAAAAAAATTTAAAAAAGGATGAATTGCCTTTAGCAAAATTATTTTTCTTTTTTATTTGGGCCGAGGGCATAGTGTTCATGTGATTGTAAACTATTAGATAATACTGTTTCAAATATAGTGCATTTTGTTGTTTCAAATGTAATACATAAACAGTGAATTTTGTTTTCTAGGTTTTTTCATATTACCAATGGCTCTTGTTCCCAAAGAAAACGAAGTGTGTTGGAGTTGGTTTTTAAAACACCTAAAGAATGCTCTTAGTTGTGATAGAATATTAACTTTTTTAAGTGATAGACATTAGTCTAAATTTGAAGCGTTTTTTCGTATGTTTTGCCGTTCTATGCCATTGGTGAGAAACATATAAAAAAAAATTTGAATGGTGTTTTGTTGATATAACTTTTTTGCTTCAGAAGACAGAATGTTTTTTCCTTAACAGTCATCATAACTTTGTACACGACATCTAAATTACATCTGCATGTTCCAGTATACAAATGTCTTTTCTATCTTTTCGGTCTGTTTTGAATCTCATATTTCTCAACGTCATCTGACTCGTCTGTTTCAATATTTATTTCTTCAGAATTAGAATTTTCTTCACTCAGTTTTTTCAGAATTGTTCCCTCTTTATCTGAGTTTGTTAGCTGTTCTTTTGCAGAAATTTGTGAGGTTTGCTGTGTTGGTTCAGCTTCATCCTACATTCATGAAAATAATATCATTAGTTGGGATCCTACATTTATTTCTACGTATTCATGAAGATAATATCATTTTGCTCAAGAATCATAATGCACATAAATCAAAGCAATATTATCAAAAAATATCGTACTGCACAATAGTCTGTATAAAAAGATAATATGGTTTATCTTTTTAATTATTTTGTATTTTCTTGGGATTAAGATATTTTTTGTCAATGAAGAATTGTTAAGTAGTTTGTATACAGTAGTGTTAATAATGTAGAAGCTAGTGAATAAAATGCTAAAAATATGGTCGATAAAAAAATATGCTGCAAATTCGACGGTGCCCTTAAACCCTATTGATTATAGAGGGATTTGCATTTCCAATAAGCTTTGACAGCTAACGTATATATAACTATGTAGTAATACATTGGCATATCTTTTGATATTCATAAATAATTAAAAGCATTTCCTTATAATTTATTATGTAATTAAGTTGTTTTTACAAAAACATAAATGCTTTTATCATTTTTATGCAAGCTTTAAATCAAGTTCATACGGTATGTGATAATTGTAAATAATGAATAAAACAACAAACATGTTTAATATTTATCATTGTTTTTCAAATGTAAGTAGAGCTAAACATCTAATTAAATCTCATACAGATAAAGCTAAATTTGTTTATCTTTTTTCACTAGTTGAATACAGAAACATGTTCATATGGTATGAAACAAATTTAAACAATAAATAAAACTTGAAACTAGTTCAACATGTATAGCTTGTTTCAAATATAACTAATGCTAAACATGTAATTATATCTAACTAATGCTAAACATGTATAGCTTGTTTAACATGTATTGCTGTTTTTAAAATATAAGTAAAGCTAAACATCTAATTAAGTCCTACACAGATGAAGCAAACGTGCTTATCTTTTTTCAATAGTTAAATACGGTAACATGTTCGTATGGTATGTAACAATTCAACATGTAAAATATTATTGTATGCATAATTAAGGAATTTTTTTTACCAACGGTGTTAGTGATAAAGATTTGCGCTGACTGTATTCATCACAAAATGGACTAGATATTGGTCTTCTGTTGATACACTGTTTTCCGTTGTTAATGAAGATGCATGTAGCTCCTTCAATAAAAACTTTTGTTTTTCTTGATCTTGTCTGCATTTGTATCCTGCATGAATATTATCATGTGTAATAATATGTAAGAAGAATGAAGAGTTATACATATATGCATTACTGACTATGAAATCATATATAGTTCATTATCTAATTAAACTGTTTTATATAAAAACATAAATGCTTTTATCTTTATTAAGTAGGGTGTAAATTTGATGTATATCTTTTGTAGTAACTTTTAAATCATGAAAAAAATGGCAAACATGTATAACATATACTAGTCGCTATTTAAGATAACTAAGGCTTAAGTTGATTTGAACCTATTACAGTAAAAGATAAATATGTTTATCTTTCGTAGCTGTTGAACAAGGGAATATTACAACATAACTGTATTTACACAATACATATGATTTTGGAGTACTGAAGTTAAAATTACGTTATAGCAACTCAAAGATAAACAAACATGTTAAATCCATTACATTCTTGTATCAAAACATTTAGATTAAAAGATAAATAGATTTATCTTTTTAATCTGTTGAATATGAACAGTTTTAGATCACGTTAAATCATTACAAAAACAACAAATACCTTACATTCATTAAAAAAACTGTTATATATAAACACAATCAATAGAACTTATTTCTTACTTGTTCAAACACAAGCAAAAACAACCCATAAATAGCAAGGAAAACCAATCAGTGAATGATTACTTACTTCAGCTAACAAAAACAATTGATGAACAACAAACAGCAAAGATAAACAAGTATTTACTTGTTCAGCAACTAGTGATGCATCTTGCAACTAGTGAATAGAAATCGCGTCTTAGTTTCTTCAGCTGAATAAAGGTGAGGCGATTAACAATTTGCTTGTTCAGCTAAAGAAAAGTGAATCAATCGATATATAGCAAATAGCAGAAATAAATAACTACTTACTTGTTCAGCTGAGAAAAGTTAGGCGGTACGATTTCTTCAGCCAATCGATAATCCAACTGAGGCGATTTTGTTTCTAAGCCCTAGTTTTGTTTTTCATTCGGAGGTTTGGCGGTAGATATGGATTAGCGAGAAGTAGTGGGTTTATTTTCGACCCGTGTCTTGAAAACTAATTTTTTTGAACATGTGTCCTAGAAAATGATTAGTTGATGGTAATATGCCCTTATTGTGAAATTCCCCTATTAAAAAAAATTATATTTTTCGATCGTAATTACAACTCTACAAAATTTTATTATTGATTTTTATTAGTTGAAATATATATTAATTGATTTTTTACTCAAAAATAGATAAAACATTAATATAAAATATTTATGAAATATTTTATTAAAGTTTTAAATTTTTGGAAAATCTCATAGATAATTTAAAGTTTGAAGTTTTTTCCATGATTATTTTCGATTAAAATATATTTTTTATTGATCAATTATTTTTTGGTAGTTAATTGTAATAATTTTTAAAATAGAAAAATTGATTTTTTTTTTTTAATTTTCATTTTTTTCCCAAGAGCTTTTCTTATGATAAAATATTTTTATAAAATTTAAAAAGAACTTTTTGAAACGTATTTATTATACGATTTATTTAGATAGTATATTGAATTAAATAATATTAAATAATTATAAAAATTATTCTGTAGCTGTCAAAAATTATTATTACTATAAATATGCGTGTATAGAATTATAAGATCAGTTATTACCACAGAATGATATTATAATTAATATAAACCATATATACATAATTAAAAGATATATATGTGTGTGTGTCTATATATAATATTATTATCTTTAAAATTCGGTTGTATGTATCTGACAGATATATAAAAAATTGTTTTTTAAGTGAAAACATACATATAACCAATCTAGATTGTGATAACAATAGTACATGTAATAATCTAACCTAACTAACAATATAATATATATACGAAATATTAATCAGAATTTATATCCTATAATACAATGAATGATATGCCTGAGAACCAATGCCTTTTAGCACACCTTGCAATGATGAACTCTCTCCTCTCATAAGCTTTTCAATTCACCAGACTGTTAACTCTTGAACCATTGACCTTTGACCATCGAATAGTATTCGACTTTGAATTGATTTGAGCTTGATATGATAGGGCACCTAAGGAATGAAGTCGGGCAACAACGGAAGGACGGAGTAGCAGCAAAAAAGGTATTTGAAATTAGTGTTAGAGGTGTTTAAATAGTATTGAAGAGAGAAAACTGTGGATCATATTTCATACCAGTTCTCCCTTAATCAGAGCCACTCAAAAACCAAAAACTCTACCAAATTTAGCCAACCTTTATCCCCATATTTCAGCCGAAAATCGTACCCATCATGATGGGTCAAGATCCCATTTAAGCCCATTGAAAATATTATTTAATTAAATGTTATCACTTATCGATATTATATGTTGATTGATATAATTACATTATTATAAATATATTTAATAATATTTATTCCTCAAATTGTAATCAAATTTTATGATTGATATTTTATACATGTTAATTATTTAATCAATTTATCACAATTACAAACTAATTAAATCGTCCAGTCAAAAGAGAATTCATTATTTTAGTTGTGACCCATTAGGTGTAAATTTGGTCAGCGGTTAATATCGAACTATTCGAATATTAATGTTCACACGTCACTTAGTAGGTAGTGTGACATTTTGGCTAAATTTATCACTTACATTGGTTTCGGTAAAATCCAAATTGTTAAACATTACCCAATTGTGATTTTTTTACACTAATTCTCTTCATCAAAACTATATCTTTTTGGACTTAAACACAAAGTTCTTTGTTCAATTGTTCAAACATTTTGATATAAAAGAGATTTAGTTATCATAAGGTAAAAACCTGTCAGTGTTTATGTGTGGGCGTGGTCTTAGGAAATACTCTTTATTTTAAAAGGATTTATAAAAAGGCTGATATATGACACTATCATCTATTATTGATTTTTTCTCACGCAGGTTTATCAAGCCTGGTTCGGGTATTTTCAATACTCAGGTCAGATTCGAGTAGTTTCAGGATAGTCGAAGACGGTTGGAGTTTCCAGAGGAGAGCTGGAGATATTCATCGACGTATGAGCATATTCTATTATCCGCTATACTTATTGTATTTTGTTTGATGTTTGTCAGCATTTGTAAGGGCAGATTTTATAACTTTCCAAGCTGAATTTAGGTCAGACTCTGATATATGTATTTAAAAGTTTTCCGTTGTAAAAATATTTGTTCAATATTATATATTATCCCATTCGAGTGAGATTATGTTCTGTCTATTTTTCTTTATTACCCTTAAAGATCCGTCTTTTCGTGCAATTTGAGTTGGACATGTGCGGTTTATTGTCAATTTAAAGAGTACGGAAAAACGGGACTTTACATTTGGTATCAGAGCTTTTGGTTGAGCGAACACCGAAGCCTAATAGGGGTAAATCTCATCAGAGATAGGATTACTAATATCGTAGGATGAGTAACTCATTAGAGATAGAGTTAGTAACACCCTAGAATGAGTTATGAGAGTATTATATATATAAGAGTGTATTTGTTAATTTTATAAAAATGATTTTGTTTTAAAGAAATTAGTAAATGAAATAATTTTTCCTTGGGTTTATATTATAAATATTAAAGGGGATATTATTATCCTTTGGGTTAGAAATTAAGGATTGATTGTAATTTTGCTTAGCAATACTAAAATATGAATGTCTTGTGATTAGAATTGCACAATTGGACTATAAGATATTCTATATAGAATAAATTAGTTGAAAGCTAGAATTTAGAATTTTGATCATATACCCCTAGATCTTTGGTTATTAAGAAATAATAAGGATTAAGTGATTATCATAATGGATGGATTTAAAAGTTAAGTACAAATATCTTGTGAAGTAAAATTCACAATTTGACTGTAAGATATTTGATGATAATATTGAAGCTACAAGTTGTAACTAGAGAAAGTAAAAAGAAAATGCATACTTAAAAAAAATTTATTATCAATAAAATAGAAAAATATAAGCCAAAATTGAAACTTTGGGTAAATATAATATGAAAGGTTAAGTTCTACAACTTATAAAGGTGTTAAGTTAATTTGAAATTTAGACACTTTGATTATGTTAAAATCAAAGTGAAATTTAGGAACAAAAGATATAAGAAATATCCTCCTAATATAAAAATTTGAATTAGTGATACAATTAGGGTAACATTTGTAATTCAAAATGAAGTAAGAATAGAAGTGGATATTTTTGAATAATATGGTTAATAGGTTGATTGTTGGATGAAAATTTTAAATAACAAATACTACATGAATTAAGTTTCGTAATTTGACTATAAGGTATTTGATGGATTTAAGATTAAGAAATTTGATTTAGAAAATGGATAGGTAAATAAGTTAACTAGTTAATCATAGAATTAGTGAGGAAAAGATGTACACTTAGAAAAGTAATCTTATAATATGGATAAGATAAACAATGTTAGCTAAATCTAGACCTTAGGTAAATAAAACTAAGGATTAAGTTTTATAACTTATTTATTTGGAATAATAGAATTCCACTTGTTGAAGACCCCAATTGAAGTAATGACGATTTGAAGTTGGGGATATGTATATATACTCTTAGGAAGGAAAGATATATTATACAAGTTTAAGTCATATTTGTATGCTTAAGTAATAATATATTAGGTAAAGATGAATGTGAATAAGTACATAAGTTAAACATAGATCATTTCAGCACATAAATTTTGATCTAAGATTGGAGTACATAAGTTGAGGTGTTTATACCAATCCAAAAAAGGATTTATCACTCGATTCTTGACGGCGAGTATTGATGGGAGTTTATGATTATGTACAAGAGTTTTCTATCATAGTTGAGAGCTATGCAAGGAAAGTAAGGATTTATGATCAAGAAGTCTGATCAAAGTCCGCACTATAAAATCGAGGGATCGATACTAGTTCAAAAGAAAAGTTGTGGATTCGAATAATAGATCGAATCAAATATCACATATAGTATGATGTGTTAGGTCTGTCTACTTAGTAGTTGGATAGTTATCTCAAATAGTAGGCACTAAGATATAGTGGTTGGACCGATGTTTTGGTATGCATATATATAGACCACAGATATAGCATATGCTCAGGACAGGAAATGAGTTATGTGGTGGTATTCGTTTATTGATACAGTATCAGTGTGGTTGTTTTGGATGTATAGTCTTGTTTGGTTGTTGTATATTCTTTCTTAAGTGTGCAGTGTGCACTAGGATGGGTACGATAGAAGTTTGACTTGATGTATGTGTATATAAGCGTATCTCCGTGATAGATACTCAGGTTAGTGTGGGGAATCTCTGTATGTATGTTTGACATCATTTGCTTTTAGTGTTGTTATGATATCGACCTTCTTCTTTTCTATCATCAGTAGAAATAAGTCAAATTATTTAAGGATATGAGTATGAGATAGATTCTTATATCTAACATTCATTTCGAGGACGAAATGCTTTTAAGTATGGGAGAATGTAACGACCTAGAATTTAACCACTTTAAAATATAATATTCAAGAAGATTTTAAATGTAAAATAAGTAAGGTTATATGATTCAAACAAAATTAGATAGTATTAGGAAAGAGAAGTATACACAAAAATAGTAACATTTTCCTATATCAACAAAAGTGACAAAATGCTGATTTTAGAAAAGTGAGTTTCAATGATTAAATAAATTATTTTAATTAATTTATAAGTGTTAATATTTTTAAATAGCATTACACAAATTTGTTTTTAAATTTGGTTTACATAAATAAATAGTTTAACTAAAATTTCAAAATGTCACCGTAAAACATTTTGTCGAAAAACGACGTTTTGTCGATTAAAAGTTGTCGCAACGTTGTCGCACATTTATTTTTATATAGGAACATATATTCAGATAGTGTAAGTATTAATTAATTCACTAAACGTGTTTAGTTTTACTAAATAAGATTAGAAAACTTTTAGAAGTCATTAAGAAAAGTAAGTAAGAATTAACAAAAGTAAGTAAGAAAAGTCAAAAGTAAACATCAAATCAATATCAAATCAAAGCCAATATAATTATGATATTCTTTACTTAATCTTTAAGTGACTAAGACATAAAGTAAGGATGTGAAAGATGATGTTAATTATTGAAAAAGTGGAGATTACTTTAGGTTGAAGTAAGGTTATTTTGGTAATTTGGTAAGAGCTTATTTTGGTAAATTTACCACATCTTTCTTTTTCTATAAATATCCACCTCCTTCTCTCATTTCATTCACATTTTCTTCTTCTTATTTTCTCGAGCTGCTTTATCTTTTTCCTCTTCTTTTTAATGGCTTCTATGCCATATAAAAAATTAAAAAGAAATAATGTTTAAATATTTATAAAATATTCAAAAGAAATCAATGTTTATTCTCTTCAAATCAAACTCCTCTTTTCTTCATATTTTACCTCTTCTTCTCTCGACCATAACTTCTTCAAAACCAAATCAAAATACAAAATTCTTTTTTTCAAATCATGTACTTTTCCAGTGGCTAAAACTTTCGTGTTGAACACTTTATCTCATTCTAAATTAAACTATGTCAAAAATATTTCTTTCCAGTGCATTTTCTGGCCAAGTTTTTAAGCCAGAGAATAGGCCATTTTGTTTTGATCATAAATTGATCATAACAGATCCAAATTAATAAATTCTTTATCGTTTAAAATTCTAGTGGCTACAACTTTAATGTTGATACCTTTTCTAGTTTTGAGGTTTCTATACCTGAAACTCAATTCTTTGAAGTGCATTTTCGGGCTTTATTTTTGTGAATCCAAGAATAGCTCTTTTTCTTTCGACCATATCTTCCTTAAAATTAACCAAAATCAAGTGGTTCTTTTTTTAAATTCAAGAGAAAGAATTTTCAACAATTTTTTTGTTAACAAGTTTTTCAAATTTTGAGAGTAAAAGAGTCAAAAACAAGAGAGAATATGACCTATTTTTCGGGTCTAATTTTGAGAATTCAGGTTCAAAGCTCCACCACTTCTTTATACTTTCAGCCAACTTCCATCTCAAGCCTAGACCAAGCACTAGGAAGGAGGAATTTGAGCTTATATTCATTTGATTTCGAAGCATGGTAGGAAGTATGCGTTAGATCTTAAGTTCCTTGCCTTAAAGTTTAAAGGAGTGGAATCCAAAGTAAGTTATTTCTTATTTTATGTTCATTAAAACCCTTGCTATGTTGAAAGAACTTTAAGTGTTAAGTTGTTTGAAAACCCTTGTTAAATGCTTGTTTACTTTGTTTCCTAGAATAATGGTTTGATTTCCTTGCTTGATATTATGCTTAGATGATTAATTAAGTAATTTAAAATTTAGAAGTTAAATATTGAATGTAGTTTGCGAAAACGACTAGTACATGTGTTTCGTTTGTGAGATCCAAGGAGACTTGGGCGAGGAACGAAACATGTCGAAGGGAAAGCCCGAATGCTCCAAAATAAATATCAAACGGTTAAAGTGTTATAAATATTTGATAGAATGAAGCATTGTTTATCATTTATTATTGCGTTTATTTCATTGATTGATTGTTTGAATTAAGCTCGACCAATTTATGAGCACTGATTATCATTTATTGATTATTGACTTTGCTCGACCAGTTTATGAGTACTGATTATTATTTGACTTTGCTCGACCAGTTTATGAGCAATTTATTATCCATATGCATAGGATGGGTAGTAAATAATTGTAGGCTAACACCTTATGATTTATTTCACAATTTAACTATAAGATGTTTAGCGGTAATATTTGGTTCACTTCAATTTAATGAATTGTTTTGAATATTGGTTTTCATTTGGAATTTTTATGAAATTTTTTCCCTTTAAAAGTAATAGAAATATTTGGCAATGAATATTTTGAAGTTATATTATATAAAAGTGATTTATATAATGAATGGTTTTATAAAAGTATTTTATAAAACAGAAAGAATTTCGACGACTAAACCCGATGGTTTTAAGATGATTTTTGTATAGATTTGGGAAATGAAAAATAAGTTAAAACAAGACGCGTCGCGCTACGGTAGTTCGCGATTTCGCGCCGAAAAGTTCAAATGAGTGTATAGAGTGGAATACAGCTTGGGATTCTTCAATAAGAAAATTCCGGACTATTCTATCCATATCTTTTAAATAAATAAAGAAAATCAAAATTTCGTTGAGTAGATTTTGAAATAAGTCCAAATTAATTTTCTAGAAAAATCGCGCTAGTGCAGTTTAGTGACCATAACAGGAAATTTGTTTAAACGGATGTTTTTAATTATGGAAAAATATTGAATAAATTTGATAAATCTATTTAAATGATTTAAAAGAGATTTGGATCGAAATATATGAATTTTCAAATATTTAAAACTTTTTTAATTCAAATAAGCTTATTTAGCACTTTCCGCAGCACTTTTCTGCTGCAAATTCTATAACTTTTGGAAGTGAGTTTACATGTAATAATGATTTTTCCAAAATCAATTGTGAATGTTTTAAAAAGGATAATTAAGCATTTTGAAAGATAATTTGGAATATTTATAAGCAATTCCAAAATAAAGTCGAAAAATTTGAGTATGCGGAAACGACTAGTACATTTGTCCTGCCTATGAGATCTGGGAAGATAAAACAAGGTGGTTAACTAAGGTTAGGGATGGAGCAACCAGTGCCCTGATCTTACCTGGCCTATGTTTTCTTTTCTTAGGCGAGGGGTGGAACAGATCGAAAGGAAAGCCCGGATGCTCTTAAATAAAAAGTTTCTGTTAAGTTTTCCAAAATAAAAGAAGATTGGTATTATCCAAAAGTTAAGCAATCTCCAAAAATGAATGATTTCTACGATCCTATTTACTTCAAAATGTTTGTTAAGATTGATTTAGGGTTTATCGTAAACGATATCTTAAATAACATTGTTTTTGACCCGCCAAAAGTTAAAAAATTGATCAAGAATTAAGTAAGGAAATTTGAGATATTTTCCAAAGAAAAAGAATGAATTTATTAGAAATTATCCTAAGTCAAAAGAAAGAGATCTCGAAATCATCTAAAAAGAATTAAAGTGAAAAGATCCTTAATAAATCCTGTATACTCATATTCACTTTCTATCGATATTGGATTTCGAAGGAACCGGGGTCGGATTTGGGTAAATCCCATCCGAAAACCACTTCGAACTAGTGTATACGTTCGAACGTGAAGACGTGTTGAAGACGATGATTATTGAAGACCGTGGATCTTCATAGCGTGAGGACTTCTTGTTGATTTGCTCGAGGTCGCACCCATTATAGAGTTATATATAGCAGTGGTCTCCTCGTGATGGAGATTTTTCGGATTGCAAGGGCTTCTCACCTAATAATGGCCGAGGAAAGTGCCTTCGGTTTGTTCTGTTCCTGGACAACTTGTATGGACGTTTGTCTGACATTGCATTTCTAACGATTACGTACGTTGGTTTTTACAAACGTACATCAGTGGTGGCGGAGAAGACAACTTCTCTTAGCTTAACACCCTCATTGAGACGTACGAGCTCAAGGGTTGTATTTTTGTGGAAGGCAATTAGTAGTTAACGGAAATGGCAATGTGGCATTCAAAGATGTGATATGTGCTTGTGAAAAGGTAATCGTAGCCTCAACCCTCATCAAACCGGAAATGGCCGAAACAGGATTAGATACAGCAAGGCTAAGTGGGTCATTTCTAAGTAGGGTATGGTCATCCCCTTCTAGATATATTTCTTCCCGCTATGACGTTCGGGATGTATATTAGTGTGGTGTATGGAAATCGAGTGCACGGTTAAAGGTTGGTAACGACCAGGGATGACATATTCGGTACTATCTAGTTACAGAGGTAGGCCGGTCTTGTGTTGGTAGAGGAGCTTTGTGATGGTTCCTCGGGACATCCATATCGAGGTGTATCCATTTGGAAGGTAGATCCTGCGCCTGGTCATTTGTATGGAAATCCATTCTCCAATAAGAACCTACGGTTTGTTTGTATTGGCGTAATGAATAGCCAATGCTATATGGGTAACCATTTCGGATAAGATTAATAAGTTTAGTTGCAAATGTTTTCAAAGAGATGTCATTAAGAATAATATCAAACGTTTTGATATAAAAGAGATTTAGTTATCATAATGTAAAAACTCGTCAGTGTTTATGTGTGGGCATGGTCTTATGAAATACTTTTTATTTTAAAAGGATTTATAAAAAGGCTGATATATGACACTGTCATCTATTATTGATTTTTTCTCACGCTGGTTTATCAAGCCTGGTTCGAGTATTTTCAATACTCGGGTCAGATCCGAGTAGTTTCAGGATAGTCGAAGACGGTTGGAGTTTCCAGAGGAGAGCTGGAGATATTCATCGACGTATGAGCATATTCTATTATCCGTTGTACTTATTGAATTTTGTTTGATGTTCGTCAGCATTTGTAAGAGCGGATTTTATAACTATCCAAGCTGAATTTAGGTTAGACTCTGATATATGTATTTAAAAGTTTTCCGCTGCAAAAATATTTTTTCAATATTATATGTTATCCCATTCAAGTGAGATTCTGTTCTGTCTATTTTTCTTTATTACCCTTAAAGATTCGTCTTTTCGTGCAATTTGAGTTGGACATGTGCGGTTTATTGTCAATTCAAAGAGTACGGAAAAACGGGACTTTACAAGTTTGGTAACCTTCACCATTCCTTTGAGGGTTCTTCTTATGGCTTCCACACATCTCTAATAAATATTCCTAGTTTTATGCCAACATTCCTTAAATTCAATGGGGATTCCTTATTGCTACCCTACGAGCATTTATAGATATTTCATTCATAGTCTAAAACATTTACAACATCGTATCTTGGCAATTTTTCCTATCTACTCCATATTGAAAACTTGGTTTGGCTCTCACCATTTTTTCTAAAATTAAATCTTCACAATCATGAAGTACTTGATCCAAAAGTATGTCTTTAAAAATATAAACTTACATATCTTTTTAACAAATTCAAAAATTACTTGCTTCCAAAAAGGAGCCATGAAAAATTTCCCTTTTCTAACTGATTTTACCTTCTTAATGGCTTTCTACATCAGAGATTTATTTCTTTTTAAAAACATGATTTTTAGCTCAAAACAATCGAAAACTCAATTATCATGCCAAACCATTTATTCTTCAAAAACATCTTTTATAACTTTGAATAATGAAAAATGGAGTAATAAGGATTGCTTTCATCTTATTATTATTCTATACTCACGTTATCTCCGCTTCCACCTTTGATGGAGATTTTCATAGCACAAGAGTGAGACTTCTGAAAGATATGTGTAATTACAACATCTATCTAAAGTATATGTTCATTTACTATATATCAATTTAATTTATCCATTCTTCTTATCATATTCCTGTTATTTTTCTTGTAAACTATTTCTAACTAGATTTCTAACCTTATAAATATTCCTAATGCTATTTCTATTTAAATTGTCGGATGTTCTTGTCCTTCTATTCTTTTAAGCCCATCTTAATCAAGTACCACTTCCATTTATTCAACCCTTGAAAGAATTTTTAAAAAGGAACTTCTAAATTTACAAAAATAGGAGAAATAACAGAGCCAAATCTACATTCTATTTTCTTTTTATTTTAAAAATGAAAAATCTCTTTATCAAAAATCTTTGAATCTAAACTTTTTGAATAAATCAGAATTTAAACCTAGAATTCCAAATTATGAATTTTCAAATTTTTCTTGCTTTTCCAAAATAACAACTTCCCAATAAATATTTTGGAAAATTCGTTTAAAACATTTCAAGGTATTTTCAGAAATCTTTTTATTAAATTCTTTCACATAGGGTTCGACTTAGAAATATACTTTAATTGTCATGACTTTTGGACTCCCCTTCTTTTCCATTCATCCTCAACTCATCTTCATTAAAAATCAGGCTTATCTTCTTATGGTAATTAGTATATACCTCCTTGTAGGAACTTGCTCCACTCATTCTTCACAGCTTGCTCCACTCCTATTATTCTTTATTTTCGGATGCTTGTAACATATAGTTCTTATATTCCATTGGTCTGGATGAGACGTAAGTCTTTAATCAGCAATCCATCAAGATTCCTAAATCTTAAGGTAGTGTTGACCCAACAAAGAAGTCAAGTATCATCCAGCCTTCGAGATTCTACTATATGTTGTGCTTAAGCTCTTCCTGGTCCACTCCTTATGATATAACCTCCACACCATGCGGTAATCGAGGAAGAAGTATAATTTAACAGTATTTATCTTTTCAACTCATAGTTGCCTCGTCCATGCTTCCAGATATGGTTGCAACTACTTCTATAGTCGGAATGTAACGACCCGCCTTTTTGGACAGTTTAAACCGACGATCAAATACACATGCTGATTCTAAACCATTCAAAAGGCAGATAGTTATTGGGGTAAATAAGAAAAGAAAAGAAATAAAGGAAATGAAACAACACAGAATCTCGCAGTGGAACAATAAAATATAATAGTCAAATAAACAGTTCATGAAGCTGTCTACTATACTTTGACAATTATTTATACAACATTTATCAGAGTTTATACATATACAATAGAACAATTAAATAATGCAGCAGATAACATGATGCAAGGGTAATAATAGTAATAGTATACCAAATCTTCGTCTTCATCCTCCAGAATAGATCTTCAAAAATCTGAAAAACTCAGGACTGACCCGAGCGTAATGAAAAGACAAAACACTCGAGTCAGGACTAAAATATCCTTATGAAAGTGAAATCAATCGTAAATAAATATGAGTGTAACGGCGTCAGAGATGTTTACGGGGTTTGACATCTCCTATCCAGTGTCAACGTGCGTGCAATAACTCAAGAGATGTTACGGGATTTTCCATCTCTCAAGGATCCGTGAAACTATCTACTATGTAGTAATATACGCTAAGTAGATAATGCCTATCAGTAATATAAAGTATCAAAATAGCGTTAAGGCGTTACCATAATCCCCCTTAACACGTTTTATATTCCCAAAAGCATATACAAGACCGTAGTTTCCCCAAAACCGGAAGTCACCAGAGGGCAATCCATATACTCAAGGTACAAATCAAAACGTAGTGGTCGCGAATAGGATAATCAGTATGACAAGGTACATGAGGCGATACCAACTAGGATACTAGTAGTTGCGTGATCCGGACTGATGTTGGGCATAGCTAGCAGCTACCCCAACACCGCGAAACAACACTCCGAAATCAAGGGGTGCACCCAAATCGCATCACAAATGTAATAGATATGGTATCGAAGAAGCATGTCCGCTAGAGGTGGCGAACCTCAATGGCCCGGCGCGGCTCCTGTTTTAGTCATGTCAGGGGTCATCCAATATCGTTCTCTTTCTTCAGTCAACGTGTTCACCAAACCATCCATTTCATTCTGGGTCAACACTCCGCGTATAATAGTTATTAAAGTGGTTTTCGGTATCGACAGAGAGTATGTACATATCCGATCCCGGTCTCTTTATTAACTACGTATTATTACACCGTTGGCTCTTTACATTTCAAATCGATCATAATTGATATCAAAATACCATGTTCGCTTCAAAAATCAAATCCATTTCAAAATATCATCGTATCTATTCAAATGTAAGATTCGTTTCAACATAAATTTTCGCATCAATATCTCATTTCGATTTCAAAATCATTTCGAATTTCAATTTAGGTTGCAACTTCATTTAACTCAATTTGTATTTAAATTCAAGTTTTAAATATAAACATTTCACCTTATTGACCAGCTTAGGATTTTAGAAAAAAAATAGCTTTAAGTAGTTTAAAATAATTAAAATAGTTAAAATACTTTAAAATCTTAAAACGGATTTGAAATAGATAAATTTAGTTTAAAATAATTTAAATTGGGTTAAGTAGATTTAAAATAGATTAAAATAGTTTATGTAGTCAAAAATGGTTTATATAACTGAGAAATTTGGAAACAAAATAAACAGCTTCAAAACCAAACCATTTCAATTATAACTTCTCAATTCAAAACAATTTCAATTTCCCTTCTACCGATTCAATTTCGATTTCAATTCAAATCAATGTCAACTTTGACTTCAAATTTATTCAATTTTATATTCACTTTCAATTAATTCAATTTCAATTTATATCGATTTAGTGCTTGGTTTTCAAAATATCCATTTATAACACTTAACAAAATTATTCATCAATATTCAAGTTTAAATCCAAATTTCAATATATGATTCATTTCCAAGCTCCATTTCAAAATATCATTTATATATCACTATTACTTAGTAATATTCAAAGCTCGAATTCTAGGTTAAATCTTTATACAAATCAATTTTCGAAATTCAATCATATCCCCATTTTTAAATTTTCCACAGTCTCCACTTTATTATTTAACAAAATTCCTTTAACCAAAATTTATTTCAACATTCCAAACTCAATTTCTTCGGTGAATTCAATTTCTATAAATCGATTTCTATTTATAACTTTTAAATCAAAACATTTAAATAGATTTCAAATTGACGATTTCAAAAATTATTAATTTAGCCAATTCGGTGTCCGTATATAATTTTCTATCCTATGGCCAAGTAGTTATTTATTTCAATTAAATGTCAGGGATGAGTATATATTACTTAAATTAATCACAGTATCATATGTATGCATAACAGGATATATAGAAGCAAATAAACATCCAAACATTCAAATATCAATCAATAACATCCATCAAAATACATCATCCAATAAACAATACAATTCATGTCAGTTTCATAGTTATCAATGTCAGGTAATTTAATCGCAATTCAATTTTAACTTCAATTTAACTGTCAATTAAATTTTTCAGTGGTTAATTCAAATGACAAGCTATAAGACAATTAAATTTTTATCAAACAACGACAAATAAAATCATAACACTTCATAATATCAAATTTAACTAGCATAAGGATATTTAGTACGTTGTGAGCGTTATAAAACACTCACCTTGATTTTTACGATTTTAAATCAAATCGAACGACGTTCGATTTAACTCAAAATTTTCTCTAGCTCCAAATGATTCCAATCCAGCTACATTGCGTAGTATTCGACGATACGAACGCAACGCAATTCGTTTCGTTCGATTCCGACCTCGCAGCAAAAAGATACACTATTTTTTTAAACATTGAACAATTTATAAATTAAAATTTACAATTCCTTTAATAAATTTTTAACCTAAGAAATCAAGGCCGTTGATCTCAAGTCCCAAACCCAGGCCTGCGCGCGTTTCTTCTCTTCTCCCCCTTCAGTTTCTTACACGAAGAACAACCCAATAGTGCCGCCGTTCATCGAAATTTCACCACCACTATGAGCTTCTTCAACATGATCAGCAACTTCCATCAGGAAGCCCCACGCGAGCACGGCCTACGGCCGAAGACCGCACGAGCTCGGTCAACCCTGGGCTTAGAAAAACGTGCACGAACGCCATACGTTCGCCTCCATTTTGCCGTTGATCCGCTTGACCAAAAACGATAATCACCGTTGGATTTAAGGATCTCGTTGTGATCTACAATATTGTAGTTGAAGATTTGTTGAACCGCCTTACGGATTGGAAGAATTTGAGGGGAGAAGACTAGAAAATTTCGGCCTTTGAATCTATAGGAGGCGGCCACCATTTTTCTAGGGTTAGGGTTTTTTTTTAATAAAAAAAAACTAATGAAGTGCCTTTATAGAAAAACGACGAACACTATTCATTCCGGATTTTCGAACAACGATTTACCCGCGGTAACTGACGTTCCTAGGGTTTATCCCGCGTTCCGGACACAATGGAATAGGTTTCGGAAGCTAATTCGATCGTATGTGTGAGTTATGAAAAAAACGATCAAATTTAAATTAAACCGATTAAACGAATTTCTAGGCGTTTTGGCTTGCCCCGGACAAACGGTAAATCCGTTTGACTTGAAATTTGAACCTTATAATAATGTCACATTACGGATCCGATGAAACTGGTTTTGTCGAAATCCGAGACCGTTTGAAAAATGACAATTTTAACTCGCCAAATTAATATTAAAACAATTTCAACGCGTTTCGAGCTGCCACGGTCAAACGACAACTCCGATTGCTACGAAAATTGAAATCCGATAATAACTAACTATTACGGATCCAATGGAGCTAGTTTCGTCCAATTCTGAGACTGTTTGAAAATTGGCTATTTTTCAGTCGCTAATTAAATATTAAAATATTCAATTTTCACAAATAAATTTTAAATTCAGTTTTAAAAGTTCTATAACATCACTATAACTCCAATATGATAAAATAAAATTTTACAAATCATTTTTAATCATATTAAACCCGTTATTCAATTTATCCAATAAATTCCAATTTTAAAATCTTATTAACTCTATTAAAATCCAAATATAACTTACATTCACTTTGGAAACCAATTCGAATCATATTAAATCAAATTTCAAATATTCACTCTATTTTTATATATTAAATTTCAATATCAAATTAATCATATCAAATTCGAAATTTAATTTATTCAAACATTCGTAATATTAAATTTAAACAAATTTGATTATTCTTAAATCACTATCTTTTGACATATTCAAAACGAACTTAAACATTTCTTTTGAAACGAATTAAAATTATAGAACAACCATTTCCATTATGCGGTTATTCAATTCCTATTATTAAATTATTCAACAAGTTCCAAATATTAAATTTAAACAATTTCGCTTATCCAATAATTCATTATCTTTTGAAATATTGAAATTGAACTTATAAGATTCAACTTTAAAAACCAATTCACAATTTAGAACACTATTTTCATTTTACAGTTATTCAATTATTCAATAAGTTTTGAATATTTAATTTAAACAATTTACCTGTTCAATATTCAATATTTGATTTTAAATAGATTTTACTTATCAATCAATTACTCTATTATACCCAATGAATTCAACATTTATTATCTTATTCAACTATTGATTTCAAAGGCATTCAATAAATAGCTTTTATTTTTCATCACTTGGATAGTTATTTTTGCAATTCATTCCAGTTATTATTATTTCAAACGAATTACAAAAAATTTTCTAACATTAAATCACGAAAGCTTATTAAATTAGTTATTTTAATTATCGAAAATTTACGGGTCGTTACATTCTCTCCCACTCAAAACTTTTCATCCCCGAAAAGGAAAGAGAAGAGAAAAGGAACTAAGTATAGAATTCAACCTTAGGTATATTTATCTCAAAGTTACCAACTGAAAAAAACAATGTAATTCCACTTATAAAGTCATTACTACACTTTTACTAAGTTATTCCAAACGCCTTTCTAACTTTAAAAGTTAGTTATCAAAACAAGTTATAAAAATTTTAAAACTTGAAAAATTTTCTAACACCCGGATTTTACGGAAAATTTCGGCAGAGTCTCCTTTGCGCGGCTCGATCGGTACAACTACAAAACGCCTCTACGGGCCCCAAACCAACAAAAGAAAATCCAAAAGCCAAGTGGCTCATAAAAAATCACCAAATCCAATGATAAAATAAACATGTACCTTATATTTTTATTAGCGAGCATATACGAATAATATAGCGCGAAAGCGAGCTCCAAATGCGAAGCAAGCGCAATTCGCACCTACTAGACACTCAACAAACTATGAGAAACATGCATATTATGAAAATAATATCAATATACATCATATAGCACATAACAACTACATGTACCAACATAGCAAATGCAATAAACAACAAATGCATCCAACAAATCAATTATCATCCAACCATCATCCAACAATTCCATAACCAATCGATATAAATTCACTTCTCATTAATATTTATTGACTTGGGTTTCAATTTTTAATCACAGTTGATTCATTAACGTTGGATTTTACTAACATTCATTCTCAATTCAATTGGTTAACATTCACAAATTTATATTTACATTAGTTCACTTCCAATTTGAATCAAACTAAATTCTATTTAAATTCATTTAACTTCCAATTTGATTTCAGTGATTTATAGCTTTCAATTTCAATAACACTTAATGAATTATATGCAGTCCACTAACAATCATATAACAACCAAATCATACCCAACATAACCAAATTATAAATTTTACATTCAATTTGGTTTATCTCCTTCAATTCCAATTATACAATTTAAAAGAATCATTTTATATTTGGCATCTTAAATTTTCAATATTAGCTTAATTAATTCTGTAAGCCATACATATATCATCCGTGAGCAATATCAATCTAATCCCTTATTCGATCACACAATTTCACTTCCAAACTAGTATCGTTCACCCGACTCTCTAGTGTGGACTCAGATTTGGTTCCTTGATTGGAAAATGTTACTCTCCTTGCATAGCCATATACTATGATAGAAAATTCCAGAATCAAACCAAAAAAATCCATATCCAGGGTTCGCCGTCGAAAATCGAGTGGAAAATCCTAACTTGGATCGATATAAATCATCTCAAAATTTTGTGCTCGAATTTGGATCAAATCGTTATGCGAATAAAATAATATACGTACAATCTCACGTATTACCTTCCAATAGATTTCTATACAATTTATCTATATTAAATTATTTTATTAACTTTCATTTTATTTACAATTAATTATTCACAATCCATTTTTCAGTTAATATATCCATTTGTTTACGTGGCATATTCTTTAACATTATCTTTCCATAAACATCACATCATAGAATTTGCTTACTCAAGTTCATTTAAACTTCTATATAATTTAATTAAGTTCAATTTCATTTTCCAATTGATTCTTAGTTATACCAAATTCTTTTGTTTTCATTTACTTCAATTTCATAATTTTTGTTAATAACAAATTTATTTATGGAACATTTTATTAACCAGCACTTTAGTATATTGATCATCCTATAAAGTCTAACTTTTCATATATGACTTTTCTTATTTTACGGTTATCTCAAAGTTACAAATTCAAAATTTTTTCTCTATGCAATTTATATTTATTTTCTATAACCTATTTACAAAAAATATTATACAATTCAATTGTCTTCTTTCCTAAGTTCACTCACTTGTTCCATATATCCCTTCATCATTTCAGGTTATATTTAAGTATATATAATTTTTATCACAATCAAAATTTCACATTTATATACATTTTAATTGCTTTTGAGTTATCCTTACTTGCATATTTCAATTACTTTCAGGTTCTGTTTATTTGTACAATATCTCATTACATATCCAAAACATTATTTCAACTTCTTAATATTTGGTAAGTCATATTATATGTTATTAGAATGCAAATTTGGTATTATACAAATTTATAGAATTTCATTTTACTTAATTAGAATGTACACACATTTGATTTATTTAAATCCTCTTTACCTTTCAACTTTAAAGTTTTCCCAAACAATAAGCTTAGATATCTAAATCCTCTTATTTTATAAATTCTGGTTATTCACATTTCATTCAAATAATTTGAAATTTATTCATTAACAGAACTTAGAATTTTAAATGCCGGTTCTTTCCAAATCGTTTGAAATAAACATATATACTTATATCCTTTTAAATTATCACATCATACCTTTAGAGTTTAAACCAAAACCCATTTACCCAAAATAATTTCGAAGAAAAGCAAAGCTTCTTAGAAGTCTCCCCCACTTTGAGACTCGAAAATGAACGTCGATGATGCTGCGCAGTCATCACCGAAATTATTTTCCAGCGACAGAAGAGAGGAGTACTTAATTCATTCTTTCCTTTAAAATCCTTTCAAAATATTTCCATAAACATTTTCCAACTAACGTCACAATATATTTTCTTCAAAGCTTTGAAAACCATTTTCAAAATCTCCGGGTCTTAAGTTCAATATTTTCCAATTTAAATCTATTTTAATTTATAAGTCCCCTTTATAAATATTCTTATAGGATTTTCTTTCTTAAAACATTCCACAAGTTGTTTTATTATTGTCTATTTTCAATAAGCCTTGTTTATTAAATTACAATATCCAATTAATGATAATAACCAATATTTTCATTCCTAACAACCATGTAAGCTAGATAAGTCACAATAATTTCTGAGAATAAATCCTTTATATACAAAATATAATTTGGTCAAAATTATTTCATTTACCCAATTTCAAAACAATACTATGTCGAATTGTTCTGTTCGAGTGTTTAGAGATCCCTATCAATGACGTCAATTACTCGTATTGACCAGAATCCATAAGCCACTCAACAAATCAACCGACACAATATAAAACATTTTATATCACTAACAAATACGCTCTCTCATATATATATTCACTCAGCGACTCATTATAGGGTATAACTACCCTATTTATAAAGAGTCAGACCCCACAGAGCTAAGGTTATCGCTAAATCAAAGCTCTGATACCAACTGTAACGACCCGCCTTTTTGGACAGTTTAAACCGACGATCAAATACACATGCCGATTCTAAACCATTCAAAAGGCAGATAGTTATTGGGGTAAATAAGAAAAGAAAAGAAATAAAGGAAATGAAACAACACAGAATCTCGCAGCGGAACGATAAAATATAATAGTCAAATAAACAGTTCATGAAGCTGTCTACTATACTTTGACAATTATTTATACAACATTTATCAGAGTTTATACATATACAACAGAACAATTAAATAATGCAGCAGATAACATGATGCAAGGGTAATAATAGTAATAGTATACCAAATCTTCGTCTTCATCCTCCAGAATAGATCTTCAAAAATCTGAAAAACTCAGGACTGACCCGAGCGTAATGAAAAGACAAAACACTCGAGTCAGGACTAAAATATCCTTATGAAAGTGAAATCAATCGTAAATAAATATGAGTGTAACAGCGTCAGAGATGTTTACGGGGTTTGACATCTCCTATCCAGTGTCAACGTGCGTGCAATAACTCAAGAGATGTTACGGGATTTTCCATCTCTCAAGGATCCGTGAAACTATCTACTATGTAGTAATATACGCTAAGTAGATAATGCCTATCAGTAATATAAAGTATCAAAATAGCGTTAAGGCGTTACCATAATCCCCCTTAACACGTTTTATATTCCCAAAAGCATATACAAGACCGTAGTTTCCCCAAAACCGGAAGTCACCAGAGGGCAATCCATATACTCAAGGTACAAATCAAAACGTAGTGGTCGCGAATTGGATAATCAGTATGACAAGGTACATGAGGCGATACCAACTAGGATACTAGTAGTTGCGTGATCCGGACTGATGTTGGGCATAGCCAGCAGCTACCCCAACACCGCGAAACAACACTTCGAAATCAAGGGGTGCACCCAAATCGCATCACAAATGTAATAGATATGGTATCGAAGAAGCGTGTCCGCTAGAGGTGGCGAACCTCAATGGTCCGGCGCGGCTCCTGTTTTAGTCATGTCAGGGGTCATCCAATATCGTTCTCTTTCTTCAGTCAACGCGTTCACCAAACCATCCACTTCATTCTGGGTCAACACTCCGCGTATAATAGTTATTAAAGTGGTTTTCGGTATCGACAGAGAGTATGTCCATATCTGATCCCGGTCTCTTTAATAACTACCTTTTATTACACCGTTGGCTCTTTACATTTCAAATCGATCATAATTGATATCAAAATACCATGTTCGCTTCAAAAATCAAATCCATTTCAAAATATCATCGTATCTATTCAAATGTAAGATTCGTTTCAACATAAATTTTCGCATCAATATCTCATTTCGATTTCAAAATCATTTCGAATTTCAATTTAGGTTGCAACTTCATTTAACTCAATTCGTATTTAAATTCAAGTTTTAAATATAAACATTTCACCTTATTGACCAGCTTAGGATTTTAGAAAAAAAATAGCTTTAAGTAGTTTAAAATAATTAAAATAGTTAAAATACTTTAAAATCTTAAAACGGATTCGAAATAGATAAATTTAGTTCAAAATAATTTAAATTGGGTTAAGTAGATTTAAAATAGATTAAAATAATTTATGTATTCAAAAATGGTTTATATAACTGAGAATTTGGAAACAAAATAAACATCTTCAAAACCAAACCATTTCAATTATAACTTCTCAATTCAAAACAATTTCAATTTCCCTTCTACCGATTCAATTTCGATTTCAATTCAAATCAATGTCAACTTTGACTTCAAATTTATTCAATTTTATATTCACTTTCAATTAATTCAATTTCAATTTATATCGATTTAGAGCTTGGTTTTCAAAATATCCATTTATAACACTTAACAAAATTATTCATCAATATTCAAGTTTAAATCCAAATTTCAATATATGATTCATTTCCAAGCTCGATTTCAAAATATCATTTTTATATCACTATTACTTAGTAATATTCAAAGCTCGAATTTTAGGTTAAATCTTTATACAAATCAATTTTCGAAATTCAATCATATCCCGATTTTTAAATTTTCCAAAGTCTCCACTTTATTATTTAACAAAATTCCTTTAACCAAAATTTATTTCAACATTCCAAACTCAATTTCTTCGGTGAATTCAATTTCTATAAATCGATTTCTATTTATAACTTTTAAATCAAAACATTTAAATAGATTTCAAATTGACGATTTCAAAAATTATTAATTTAGCCAATTCGGTGTCCGTATATAATTTTCTATTCTATGGCCAAGTAGTTATTTATTTCAATTAAATGTCAGGGATGAGTATATGTTACTTAAATTAAATCACAGTATCATATGTATGCATAACAGGATATATAGAAGCAAATAAACATCCAAACATTCAAATATCAACCAATAGCATCCATCAAAATACATCATCCAATAAACAATACAATTCATGGCAGTTTCGTAGTTATCAATGTCAGGTAATTTAATCGCAATTCAATTTTAACTTCAATTTAACTGTCAATTAAATTTTTCAGTGGTTAATTCAATTGACAAGCTATATGACAATTAAATTTTTGTCAAACAACGACAAATAA
Organism: Allium cepa; assembly: GCA_030765085.1. Lineage (NCBI taxonomy): Eukaryota > Viridiplantae > Streptophyta > Magnoliopsida > Asparagales > Amaryllidaceae > Allium > Allium cepa. Next base: position 244,182,689 of record CM060929.1, on the reverse strand, counting down.
AATCATAACACTTCATAATATCAAAGTTAACTAGCATAAGGATATTTAGTACGTTGTGAGCGTTATAAAACACTCGCCTTGAATTTTTACGATTTTAAATCAAATCGAACGACGTTCGATTTAACTCAAAATTTTCTCTAGCTCCAAATGATTCCAATCCAGCTCCATTGCGTAGTATTCGACGATACGAACGCAACGCAATTCGTTTCGTTCGATTCCGACCTCGCAGCAAAAAGATACACTATTTTTTTAAACATTGAACAATTCATAAATTAAAATTTACAATTCCTTTAATAAATTTTTAACCTAAGAAATCAAGGCCGTTGATCTCAAGTCCCAAACCCAGGCCTGTGCGCGTTTCTTCTCTTCTCCCCCTTCAGTTTCTTACGCGAAGAACAACCCAATACTGCCGCCGTTCATCGAAATTTCACCACCACTACGAGCTTCTTCAACATGATCAGCAACTTCCATCAGGAAGCCCCACGCGAGCACGGCCTACGGCCGAAGACCGCACGAGCTCGATCAACCCTGGGCTTAGAAAAACGTGCACGAACGCCACACGTTCGCCTCCATTTTGCCGTTGATCCGCTTGACCAAAAACGATCATCACCGTTGGATTTAAGGATCTCGTTGTGATCTACAATATTGTAGTTGAAGATTTGTTGAATCGCCTTACGGATTGGAAGAATTTGAGGGGAGAAGACGAGAAAATTTCGGCCTTTGAATCTGTAGGAGGCGGCCACCATTTTTCTAGGGTTAGGGTTTATTTTTTAATAAAAAAAACTAATGAAGTGCATTTATAGAAAAACGACGAACACTATTCATTCTGGATTTTCAAACTCCGATTTACGCGCGGTAACTGACGTTCCTAGGGTTTATCCAGCGTTCCGGACAAAATGGAATAGGTTTCAGAAGCTAATTCGATCGTATGTGTGAGTTACGGAAATAAACGATCAAATTTAAATTAAACCGATTAAACGAATTTCTAGGCGTTTTGGCTCGTCCCGGACAAACGGTAAATCCGTTTGACTTGAAATTTAAAACCTTTCAATAATATCACATTACGGATCCGATGAAACTGGTTTCGTCGAAATCCGAGACCGTTTGAAAAATGACTATTTTAACTCGCCAAATTAATATTAATACAATTTCAACACGTTTCGAGCTGCCACGGTCAAACGACAACTCCGATTGCTACAAAAATTGAAATCCGATAATAACTAACTATTACGGATCCAATGGAACTAGTTTCGTCCAATTCTGAGACTGTTCGGAAATTGGCTATTTTTCAGTCGCTAATTAAATATTAAAATATTCAGTTTTCACAAATAAATTTTAGATTCAGTTTTAAAAGTTCTATAACATCACTATAACTCCAATATGATAAAATAAAATTTTACAAATCATTTTTAATCATATTAAACCCGTTATTCAATTTATCCAATAAATTCCAATTTTAAAATCTTATTAACTCTTTTAAAATCCAAATATAACTTACATTCACTTTGGAAACCAATTCGAATCATATTAAATCAAATTTCAAATATTCACTCTATTTTTATATATTAAAATTCAATATCAAATTAATCATATCAAATTCGAAATTTAATTTATTCAAACATTCGTAATATAAATTTAAACAAATTTGATTATTCTTAAATCACTATCCTTTGACATATTCAAAACGAACTTAAACATTTCTTTTGAAACGAATTAAAATTATAGAACAACCATTTCCATTATGCGGTTATTCAATTCCCATTATTAAATTATTCAACAAGTTCCAAATATTAAATTTAAACAATTTCGCTTGTCCAATAATTCATTATCTTTTGAAATATTGAAATTGAACTTATAAGATTCAACTTTAAAAACCAATTCACAATTTAGAACACTATTTTCATTTTACAGTTATTCAATTAATCAATAAGTTTTGAATATTTAATTTAAACAATTTACCTGTTCAATATTTAATATTTGATTTTAAATAGACTTTACTTATCAATCAATTACTCTATTATACCTAATGAATTCAACATTTATTATCTTATTCAACTATTGATTTCAAAGGCGTTCAATAAATAGCTTTTATTTTTCATCACTTGGATAGTTATTTTTGCAATTCATTCCAGTTATTATTATTTCAAACGAATTACAAAAAAATTTCTAACATTAAATCACGAAAGCTTATTAAATTAGTTATTTTAATTATCGAAAATTTACGGGTCGTTACACGGAATTCTTAATTTTAGGCATATAATAAATATATATACACACATATATGTATATATATAATTATAGGTAAAAATACAAATATGCCCTCTCAGTATATCCTTATTCCAATAATCGACTAATCTAAGCTTTGATACCATATGTAACAACCCACACCTTAACGGGTCCATTTTTATTAAATCGAAGCACAATAGGGTATAGATCATTGGTTTTGGTAATAATAACACAAGTATATCAAAGTGAGATCAATATAAACTCACATGGTAATTGAAAAATATAATATAACATATGTATTGACCAAGGCTTCTATCACGGAATATCATTTCGTAGATATTTAGTTCCTTTGTCTACGCCGAGCATTAATAAGATGACTTCACCATTTGTAGTTCCCATCTTGCTCTAATATCTAGTCTTTCTAAAACTAACCTATGGGTTGTTATGTGGATAAGGGTCGGAACAACGTTTCGATGATCAGAAAATTACATAATTTACCCATACCACCAATTTGTGTCGATTGATTTCTATTTAAATGTTATATTTGTGTTTTACAGCTAGTTCGTTTATTATTATATGTGCGTACGATATGCCTAACCTAACGTTCTTCAAGGTATACTATATATATATACATATATATATATATATATATATATGCCTATGTGCATATACACATCTCAACGTACTCTACCCAAAACATCAGCCACTTAATACTTCTTACATAAGGAGAAGGCAGACCCATCGGTTATTTACTACCTCAAGTCCCTGAAGCGGAACCTTTGCAATGTCAACGCTAGTCAATCGGTTTTAGCTTCAAAGATCGATGACCCTATATACGGCTTTGTAATATAAAATATGTAATTTAATTTTCATACTACTAATGCAACTTAAAGACTCATTTAACGGTTAACTAGCCCATATCAACTAAGCTAAATTTTCACCTAACCATCTAACTTGAAAGCTATGCGTCTCCCATATAGAATATACACTAGTAGGAAGCGAAATCCGTTAGGGCATAATCTAAGTCTTTGCTACCTCTTGCTAAGGATCATTGGGCGTCAAAGCCTATCTGTCAGACCTACTATTAAATACTGGTACCAACAAATAGCATAGTCTACCAACCCTCCACAGTTGACATCCCGTTTAGATTAACCTAAGTAAGTCAAGGAAAATGCCTCTTTCGATTACTTACTGCCTCTAATTAGATATGACGTATACCCATTTCCCAAAAGGTTCTAGGCTATTTAATACTTCAAATCCAAGGCAAACCCTCAATATATTTTCCCTTTCTATCGCAATGCATATCCTTTCCACATGGGTCATATAGTTGGAGAATTCTCACATCTATAGTAAGTATACACAACTGTTAGTAACCTCTAAGTTAAGAGCATACTTCTATCGTGTAACTATACTGATCTCGCATCCCAATCCACTAAATCAAACCTATCACCCAAAGACTAAATATTGGGCTAATCCCACTAATTTACGTTTATCCTAAACGTATAGTTCAAGCTATATAATTTTCTACTATGAAAACTATATTGTTTCCTATGTATAATTAATAGTATCAATACTAACTTATTCGCTACGTTATTATTCCTAATTTATACACTTAGGTTCAGTTTCCTTGTGATGTCTAATAAATATGTATAACCAGTAATTATCAGTCATTAACGCCAAAATTGGAAAATCTATAACCAGTCCTCGTTTAATTCCTTTAATTTATTTACTAGTTTCAAAATCCACCTATTATGCCTATTCAATTCCTCCATAAATACCATATTAATTTTCCTAATTTGTCCCTATTTAATTCCTTTAATTTATTTATCAGTTTCAAAATCGACCTATTATGCCTATTCAATTCCGCCATAAATGCCATATTAATTTCTCTAATCAGTCCCCATTTAATTTGTTTTTAACTTTCTATTAATCCTAAATTTATTGCTCACTAAATTTGTAACTAATGTCCATAAATCATAGTGCGATAGTTATTAAGCTGTTAATAACAAATACATATATAGTCATAAATTACGCTATTCATATATTTTTATTATTGAATGTTAAGTATGGTTATATATATATATATATATATATATTATTGATTTCTAAACTAGAATATATCTTTCCACATTTCAATTTATCATAGCTTCCCTTCTAAAAAGGATTCCTCTTATAATTTACCATAAACTAACCAAAAGTGAGATCTTTGCTTCATTTGAAATTACAAGGAATTATTTCTTTCCTTTTATTGAAATAGATAATGTAAACTATGGAAAAGAATATCTGTATCTGTAATGACCCGACTTCTCGGCCCTCGAATATTGACACTAAATGCAATGGTATTCATGTGCCGAGCACCAAAGTGTCGGAAAGACAGAAAGTTATCGTAAAATAAAATAAAATAAAAGAAATGAAGAACATAACATGAAAATGTCACAAAGGAACGGTAATATATAATACCAAAGGAGCAGCACAAAGGGTTACTTTGAATACAGAAATTTCAGAGTTATTAAAACGTAAGTACTATCATGAGCCTGTATAGTTATAACTTCCTATCCCTACAATGCTGATATATATAATACAAAAATGCAACGGAAATAAGACTTCTATGGAAGGTAATCATCCAGCTCTTCTCCATAATCTCCAAAGCATCCATAGCTAAATCTAAAAACATACACGGGGCTAACCTAAGCATTATAAGAAAATAACACGCAGATCGATTTGGTAAACTAGTGTGAAAAATAAAGAAATATGAGACAATTAACAATAACCACTGAGACCATACAGAATACTATAATGGGTTCCCCCTCAAATGATCCAACCATTCATTAAGTATAATATATAGTGATATGACAGATAATGTTTAGAGTGTAGCACATAAATCATGTCAAATAGCTACTACGTGGGTGCCACAATGGTAGGTACACAATCAATACTGCTAAGGCGCGTTTGCATAGTGCATTTTCCATGGAGATCTCCTTGGATCTAATCGAATCCAAACTTCAGCACAAGGATCAAAGATATCCTTTCGGGCAACGTACATCTCTAGGGAATGTACTATAGGAAATGCGTAACTGGCCCGTGCCCAGAAAATCATGATTTCGAATGCATCGCTCCTGCATGCATGTCAGTAAGTGATACTAAATGGAATCGCTTCCACCCTTGGGATTGCTAAAACGCTACGTTACTTTTGGCTATGCATCCTGTAACGACTCAGAATTTCTGTCATTTGAAATTCAGATATTTAATTGATTTTAAATATCAACAAGTAAAATTTATAAGTCGAATAATTTATTTTTCGAATATCTATATTTAATTGGATAATTAAATCGACAATTTAATGTTTGAAATTACAGAAAAATTTTGAATTTGGGTTTAATGTGATTAAAAATGATTTATAAAGTTATATTAAATCATATTGGAGTTAGAACAATGTTTGTGAACTTTTGGAATTGAATTAAAAGTTAATTTGTGAAAACTGAATATTTTAATATTTAATCGACTAGTGAAAATAGTCATTTTTCAAACAGTCTCGGATTTCGACGAAACAAGTTTCATCGGATCTGTAATATTATATTATTGTAAGGTTTCATATTTCGTGTCAATCGGATTTATAGTTTGTCCGGGGGAAGCCAAAACGCATAGAAATTGGTTTAATCGATTTAATTTAAATTTGATCGTTTATCTCCGTAAATCGCACATACGATTGAACTGGCTCTCGATACCTATTCCATTGTGTCTGGAATGCGGGTTAAACCCTAGAAATGCCGGTCACCGCGTGAGATTTGGAGTTCGGAAAATACGATGAATAGTGTTTTTGGCGAATTTTCTATAAAAGGACCATAATACATTCATTTTTCACAAACCCTTCCTCTCAAAACCCTAACCCTAGTTCTAAGTTTCAGCCGCCACTATCATTTCGTACGGCCAGAAAACACTCTTCTTCTTCCCTCGATTTCGTTTAATCCAAGCATCAATTCAAGAAACTTTCAACATGAAAAATGTAGAGCATCAAGTGATCTTCGTATTCAACGGTCATGAACGGAATATTCGAAGTAAATCTACGGCAATATGGGTTCAAAACACATGCATTTCGTTCATGTTTTCGAGGGAATCGCTCGACCGAGTGCACGCGGTCTTCAGCCGTGGGTAATGTCGGAGTGGGGCTTCGAAGTGGCATAGGCCAATCGTTGTATAGATGGTCGTGGTGGGTGCGGTTATTAACCCTAGTTCGGCGGCTATGGGTTCAAGGGTCGCGTGTTTTAACTGATGAAGGAGAAGGTGATTCACGGCCATGATGCAAGGGCTTGTGATTGTGCGGCCCAGATTGAATAGGTTAAAAAAATAAAATAAAAGTTGAAATTGATTTGTATTTAAATACGTATAAACTTTGAAATAACATAACTTTTTCATACGAGGTCGAAAACGCACAAAACGACTTGCGTTGGGTTCATTTTGTCAAGTACTACACAATGGAACTAGTTTGGAGTCATTTGGAGCTATTGATAATTTCGGTTAAAATAAAACGCACGTTTAATTTTATTCGAAATAAAACGCTACAACTGTTATCGGAAACTCAAGGTGAGAACTTCTCACTCCATCGAATCTGTTTCGATTTAAATTTTAAATAGTTAGATTTAAAATTGCTTAATTGTATGCTTGGATGATAAATTATTCTTTATTGTTTTGAAATAGACCCTATACGTCGTATATTAAGCGGATGTTATTTATTAAACACATATACCGCGATAATTCCAACTTGATGTGGAATTGGTATTATTTATGTACTTGGAGTTGATTTCCCGCATTATATAGCGGATGAGACCCTATTGTGCCGCATAATAGCAGATAATAATTTATAAAACCCATATACCGCGATATTTCACCTCGAAGTGGAATTGGTATTGTGCTAACATTTTTGGATGCAGGGAAACAGGTTGGAGGGATCCAATTGGATTCCTCAAACATTTGAATTTATTTCATATGTTGTGTGTTGGTTGATTTATAATCCGTGTGATTATCTTTGTGATTGAGTTTGTTGAAGGCTAGAGGTTAGCCGAATATATTTTTGGTATCATTGGATACCGAAAATAGATAAACATTGGATTTTTGATATTTCAAGTTGAAAGTTATGGTAAAAATTATTTTTGAGAATTGGACAAGTTAAACAGGAGTTTTAAAAAGATAAAGTTTTTTTTTGAACCATATTGAATAAAATTCCAAATTATGGAAAAAAGGGCTAAGTAAATGGATTTCGATTTATATTATAAGTTGCAGAAATTTATTTTAAAAAGAAATGATTTGGTAAATTTATTGGAAATTTATTAAGCAGAAATTAATTGGTTTTGATAATTAATTAAGAATAATTAATTAAGTATTAACTATTAATTAAGAGTTAATTAATGATCAATGAAAGGATAATTTATTAAATGTTTTTATAATAAATTGGTTATTAATTTACCATAACTAGCAAATTTATTCATAGAAATTTATTTGATTTAAATTAATCAGATGATTAAATTTATCCTACTTATGGATGTTTAAATTATATTGGATGTTGAATTGTTTGATATCTTTGATATGTGATGCTTTGTGATATATCCTGATGTGTGTGTGATCTGTAATTTGTTTATATGTGATATATGTATATATCTATGATCTGTGAATGAAAGGTAAGCGTTATAGTTTATACCGCTTATCAAATATATTGTTATATTTTGATCTGTGATGGTTGAATGTTGTTGCACTATTGTGTTAAACCCTTGGACTACACAATACACACACAAAATGTGGATTTCACGTGGAAATCGGTTAAGTTATAGATTTTTGACAATTCTAAAGATTGATTTTTTGAATCCAAATTAGTTTTGGAATTGTAATTGAAAGTTTTTGAAAATAAATTTCAAAAATAAAATTTATTTTAAATAACTTAATAAGAATTGAACTTAAATCATTTGATTTAAATTTTGAATTCGATGTTTGAAATTGAATTCAATGATTTGGGTACTATGGTCTAAAAGATTGTACAAGTTATAAAAGGTGTTTATATGGGTTTTTAACCATTTAAAATATAGTTTTGGAAATTTTAAATTCAAATCCAAGTTTATACTTGAGTGGCTTTAACTCATGAAATTTTTTAATCGGTTTTTCCCAAAACGAAAACTATCTGTTTTCAAATAATAATAGCTTACACATAAGGAAAGAAATTCCCATTTGTGTTAAAAGAATGTAAATTTGTATTTAAACTGTTTCGAAGGCTATGAATTAATCTTTGTGAAAGGTTGTTGAACTTGACTTGAAATAAAGGAGTATTTCAAATGGTGTATATTTTATATTATAACAGACCTAAATAGTGAATAGTTTTGAAAGCTATAAGTTAAATCGTAATTTAAAGATTTAATGAGTTAATCCAATTGAAATGGAAATTTATCTAGGGATCTGGGAATAAATCTTCGTGAAACTGGGTGAACATTGTGAAGTAAATCTTTTTGTTTAAAGATTTAAAATGGTAATTTGTTTAAACCATTTGAAAGAAAGGGTTTAGGTAATAAGTTGTGACTTAATTGAAATCCCAATATCCACGTGTTTTAAAAATATTGCGTTCACTAATCGGATTAGCCAGGAGAGGACCTTTGTGTCATATAACCCATTCCGAATAAGTGATACGACGTAATGGATAGCATTGAAGACCGGTGTTGAAGACTGGGTATTTGTGAAAACGATAGGATGAGCTATCGATTGTCTCTGCACCGTTAGCTACGGTATGGATATTTCCTTTGTGATGGGAAGTTCGATCGGGATTGCGAATACCCGGATTGCAAGGGATTCTTTGGAAGTGCCTTTGGTTCTGTTCGAACGCGGAACAGACTTGTATGGTTACGTGTCCGACATTACATTTTGACATATAAAGAAGATTTCTTTCAAATACATCTCTGTTGGTGGCGGAGAATTTATTCTCTTAGCTTAACACTCTTCTTTGAGATGTACGAGCTCAGAGGTTTTGTAGTTGAAGGTTATCAGCGATATACTCCCAATTTGGTAATGTGGCATGCTGAGTGTTGTTGTGTGATGATTATTTATTGATCATTTGTTGATCAAAGCATGGCTTTGTGAAAAGCGTAGCTTTGTGGACGAGACTTCGTCGAACCTCACACCCTGGAATGGTCAAAACAGGAAAGATGCAGCAAGGTTATTGGGGGTAGCGCCCCTTAAGGTATGTGCATTCCCTTCTGGATAGAAGTGGTATCATGGTATGGAGCCCAGATACTTAACTTATGTTGATATCACAGATATATATATATATATATATATATATATATATATATATATATATATATGTGATTTGTTGCTGGGGCCCGGATAAAGGTTGGTTACAACCAGAGAATGGCATACTCGTGTCAGTAGTTACCCAGTTAGGGGTAACCCGGCCTTGTGTTGGCAGAGATCCGGTTAGGTTCTCGGGTCGTCCCTCCAGAGGCGTACTCATGTGGCCCAGGAAGTTCCTTAGCCTGACCATTGTTGGAAATCCAAAGAAACAATACGAGCCCAGTACGGTTTTAGTTGTAAAACCTGCCATGCAGCGTGGCGGTAACCTGCCACAAAACGTGGTACTATAGTAGGCATACGATAATGGTCGTATGCTGGCAAAGATTAATATTCTATTTTCAAAATGCTTTCATCACTATGCACTAATAATAATATCAAAAATGATTTGTTTTGCATAGTAAGCATCTTTGACTATCATAAGGAGAAATCTCCTTCAATTCTGCGTTTGCATTGTGTGTGTGGCGGGAGGCCTTATGGTAGTTTCATTTCCCAAAAGCATTGCGGATATTTTTCACTTCCCTTGTTGTTGTTGTTTTAAAGATAAATAACTTCTTTAGTTCTCACACGAGTCCCATGACTGACCTAGAGTTTATTGTTCCCTTCCTAACTCTGGGTGCCCATCAATTTCCACACGGGCATCCTAGAGACATGTTATCAGGTTATTCTGGATTTAGCAGTGCTATGGAGCTCAGGAGGCAAGCTGGATGGCGAGACGTATTACTTGTATATGATATTATCTTTCCGCTATAAATTCACTTGTAAGGACATGTTTGTATAACTGTCCATTGTTTGTTGTATTGTATATTGTTGTTGTACACTCTGATGGTGATGTGATGTAATGTATAAAATGGATAGTTCTCTGTTTTAAAGATTATTCATTTATCTATTATATGTTGAGATTATTCATTTATCTATTATACGTTGTTCCGCTGTGATATGTGAGATTCTAATATTGTTTCTGTTGTTCTTCTTTCGTTCTATTTTCTTCTTCTTCTACCTTTTTTTCTTCTTAAACCCTAAGGGTTCGGTTTTTCGGCATTCGATTGTTCGGCAGTTGATACGGTGAACGTATTGATGTCGATTTTCGAAAGTCAAAGAATCGGGTCTTTACACATCCTATCCCTTGTTTTAGGAATTTACGATGTTAAGGCTAAGTTCAGCATCTCTTACTCAAATCTTCATCACTCGAACAAAACATGAATCCCCAATCGAATTCCTTAATCTCGAACACATCACGAATCACTACAAGAATCGAGCATCTGAACTGATCTCGAACCTCCATATAGGTTCCAACATAAGTCCTCCAACGAATACTAATGATGTCCTTTCTGTTAGAATACTCCTCAAGGTTGACCCACATAATGAAGGAATAGCCCCACACGATAACATCGATTGAAATGTTCACGTTGACCTCTCCCTTAGACTTTAACCTTAGGATTGATAGTTCAACTCGATAACATTTCACTTCACAACTGCTTCCAAAACATAGAACTTGTATACCAGTTCTGAAATGGTATTCGATAAGTAAAACATTTACCGATCCCGGTCTCTTCAAAACTAATTCGATGAATTTTCGGCTAACTCAATTCCGGTTCTTTCAAAAGTAAGCAAAAGTTTGAGACATTTCATATCAATGCTCATCCTCAGGGGATTTTGTTGATATGAAACCACAAAGCCTTTCGATGACTTCTTAAGTCAATATTATGTCAAGTTCGATAATCAACTAATCAATTACCTAGTTGAAATGATTGTTTATACAAATTATACAAATCACGATTCGTACGCTTAACTCATATTCGACATTCCAACTTAACTATTCCTTACCCAAGAGTGAAGCCAGGTAAGTTTGAGCACTAGTTGCATCAAGCCTTACATAGACACTTCATTCTTGAATCTCACAAATAGATAAGTCTACATCGTCGACTTGTAGTGTTAACTATAGTATTAATGATTTCCATAAACAATAAGAAATCAACACGATTAACACGGTTCTGACATTTCCGACTTACTATTCCCCAACCAGGAAAGAAGTCTGGTAGATTAGAGCTCTATTACTCTATCCTTACTCGACATCAATCTTAACTCTTAGAAATAGATAAGACTTACTTCGTCGACTTTTAGTGTTAAGCATAGCTAATTACTTTTCAAACAAGTAATTAAAAAGATCAACCATTTGGCCATTTAGCAATTCTAACCCCTTCCTAAACCTTTTTTCAATAATTTTAAAATATCTGGGAATACTTGTAATAGGTTTTGAAACATTTATCCAAAATATTACTTGAAAACAATAAATTTACAATTTCTCTCAAAACTTGAAAACGACATGTCATCAACAAAATATCTCTTATTTAAAAATTCACAGCTAATTCTTAAAAATTCATAAATATCTCAAACCATTTTTGAAATACTCTAATAATAGTTAGCAAACACTTGTAAAAAGAATGAAACAAAATACTAAAATTTAAATATCTTTTTAACCATTTTAAAGTCCAAAATCAAGGCTAAATGGGGCAGTTTTGCACTAGTGATGTTTTAACCACTTTTTGGGATGTTTTTTAGTTTTTTAGTATTTAAACTTTTAATAGAAATAAATATAATAAATATATCTCTCTTTTGCTAAAAAATTTTCAAAAAACAAGGCAATTCACAATTGCATTTATAGCGACTATCGCTATAAGTACACTTTCAAATCCAAGTCTGATCTAAACCAAAGTCCATCTATAACCTATATGCTTTGTTCAAGATCTTGTCACAATGATACAAGTTCATTCAAGTTCATCCCAAATCCATTCAAGTCCATATACGTGGATCACTTATGACACTTACTTTTAAAGTAAGAATTCGAAACAATGCCTTAACTAAGTTAACAACAATTCAAACAACGTAAACAATCAAACACAAACATATGTGTTATATTTCATTCAAAGCGAGGCGTTAACTCACCTATAACCTCACAAACAACCAAGATCCAAGCACCAAAGTCCAAATCCAAGCTAGCAACCTCCTTTCCACCTTGCTTTTGCCTTGCCTTTCCACCAAACCAACGTAATGCTCACGGCCTTACATTGGGGGAGAGAAGATGGCTTCACTTCTTCAACTTTTGGCTTAGTGGAAGGTGTTTTGATATTATAGCTGTAACATCCCGCCTTTTCGCACACTTTAAACCGACACACGTGCCAATTAAAAGCATACGCAAGGGCGGATTGTTATGGGGTAAATAAGAAAAACAGAGAAGAAATAAAACAAAATAGAATCTCACAGCGGAAGGATAAAATATGATAATAAATATACAGTTCATAAATGGTTACAGAACAGTTAATTCTTCTTTATACAATAAATATCAGAGTTACACATACCAATACAAACAATGCAGCGGAACAGTATGAGTGTGGTGCAATACTATAGATAATAATAATACGACTCCTTCGCCTTCGTCCTTCAAAGCTAAAGTCTTCGATCCTGAAACGCTCGGACTGACCCGAGCGAATTTGAAAAGACAAAAACACTCGAGTCAGAACTAAAAGATCTTATGTGAGTTAAATTAACAGAAATAAATATGAGTACAGTAACTCAAGAGATGCTCGGGATTTACATCTCCTAAGGATCCGTTAAACTATTTACTATGTAGTATATTGCGCTATTATAATAGTGTCTATTTATAAAATAAACTTACTTTTTAATAGCGTTAAGGGGTTACCCATATAGCCCTTAACACAAATAATGCCAATAGTCTATACAGTACCGTAATACCTCCTGATCGGGAAGCTACCAGAGGATACTCCATAGGTACGACACAAATAGAAACTCGTAGTAAAGGCTCGGTATGGTAGGTGACACGGCACAACTAGGCAATGCCAGGGTAGATATACCAATTGCTATCCAGGCTGGTGGAAACGCGTAGCCGCAGTTACCGCCCACCTCGGACTAACTCCCCAAAATCAAAATATAGAAGTGGCCACTGAATCAATCCAAAATCAAAGTATAATATCGAAGAGGAGGGTCCGATCAGAGGAATGACCTCATTGGCCTGAGAACCGCTCCTGTTTTAGCCACCTTATGCCAACTCACGGGAGTCGGGTCCACGTATTTACCTTACAGGAAACGTCGCCACCACCTACTTCATTCTGGAATCTCCACCGCGTACACGGTTAGTCAAAGTGGTTTTCGGTATCGACAGAGAGTATGTCCATATCCGATCCCGGTCTCTTTACCAACCCATCGTTATTATAACACCGCGGTCATTTAAAAATAGGTTATACTTTAAAAATCAGAATAAACATTCCATTTCATAACCATGAATACGATATCATTTCAAAACCCAAAACCATATTTTATCACTTATCCCAAATATAATTCTTTTCCAAAATCATAATGCTTTAACTTCATAACGTCTGAAAATCAAATATTTTCAAATCATAATATTTTGAACATCAAAATTTAAAACCATAACTTCTATAAAAAAAACTTGAATGATTTGGACATTCAACGGTATATGAATTAAATGGTTTAACTTAAATGTTACTTTGTAAAGAAAATAGTTCTCATGGCTTTACAAATACATTTCTTTATTAAAGTCTAAACCAAAATTTATATTATCTCTCTCAAGTTCCAAAACCACTTCAATTTATTTATATATACGTATACCCATTTTGAGTAACAATATTTCAAACTAAATTTGGATTTTATTCTTTCAACAGATCAATTGTTCTATTAATTAGTCTTGAATATTCACATAAAATCCATAAATAATAAGACTTCAATTTCTAGTAATAAAATATATATATTTTCCCAATTCAAATTATACTAGAATATTAATTTCAATTTATTTTGGGAAAAATCCAATTATAAATATCATATCTTAAAATTTCCAAACTTAACATTTAAACATATGATGTAAATTATTAAACTCCATTTTCTTAATTTTCTTACATTTTTAAATAAAGATTTTTATACACCTTTTAATTTCAAAATTTTCAACTTCATATGTATATATATGGAAGAATAATATTTATACAATATAAAATTTAAGATTATTAGAAACCGTATTCCATCCAAACCAAAGAAATCACATTAAAATATTTATATATAGACCGCGGTGCCTGTATAAAATTTTCTATCCTATGGTCAAGTGATACGGATATTTATCATTTCAATCCGCAATTAAAAAAATATAAAATTTTGCGGTTATATATCATTTCAAACCACAATCCCGAATGAAAGGAAATATGCATGATAATTTGCAATTTAATGATATACAATAAAACATCCATCAACAACACCCATCATCCAATCAAAATCATCAAGCAATATCAATCAATAACAATTTATATTTGATAATATATAACAGGTAATAACTGGCAATTTTTATTCAGATTAAATTTAACAACTATTAATCTAACAGTTTATATTCAGTAATAATCTATATAACTGTTAACTAGCAGTTTATAGGCAAACAAATAAATTCTAACTATCAATTAATACGCAATAAATAAATTAAATTAACAGTTAAATTTAATAAATGCAATTCAACAAATATGGGTGAAATAAACATGCCAAATACTCATAAATAAATTTCTATTCATTTCTAAAATTAATTTAACAAACATAAAAGCTTCTAGTAGTTGTGAGTGGGTTAAAACACTCACCTTTGGAATTTAAATCGAATTTAAATTCAATTTAAACTCAAAAATTCGCCCGTCTCAGAATTCGTCCAAACCAGCGTCATCAAGTCCGGAATTTAATTATGATCCTAATAAAAAAATCTCGCGTCAATCGGATATCGTATGACGAAGTTATAGCGAAAAATCGAGTTGAAAAATCAAAATTAAATAAAAGAGAATGGAACACAAATCATACTTCCAATTCACGTCACCAACTTAATTTTTTTCTCCAGGCACGTGAACAACTCTTCGTCCCTTCACCATCACGCACTGCAAGCAGAAAACGCACGCTCGCGAACAACTTCGTTCGGATCTGCCACCTCCAACCTTCGCGCCACTAGCCCACATCGACCCTCCTGAAATCCGCCACCACTGCACCTCCCCCACGGCCTACGAGGCAACCAAGACCGGTTGCCGATCCATGCTCCAAACGCAGCAGCCGCCATTAGGGTTAGAAACCCTAACGAATTTTGCTCCACATCCAACCGTTGATTCTCGAAACAAACTACATGGATCGACTCCCCTTAGTCCCCTCTCCAATACCCAGAAATGTTTTCTCGATCCGACAAAGTTGATTGTCGCGCGATGAATGGCCACGAACTGTTTGAATTTATTCTGGGTAAACGATAACTCCAACTGAAAAACGAATTTCACCATGGGATTACGTGTTTCGAGAAGATCGACATATATTTTTGTGGATTTTTTCTGAAGATTTTGAATTTTCATTTTGTTTTTGAACTGACTGGATCTAGGGTTAGCCCCCATTGAAGAAGAAGAGAAGCTTGAAGAAAATACGCGCAGATAAATGAAATTAGGCGGAGGCTAGGGCTGAATAGCAGGGTTTATATAGAGGGTTAGAGGTAGCGTAGATAGACCGTAGAATGAACGTGCGGAACAAACTATGGCCCCAAAAAGCCCGCTATGTCTCCGGAACGAAATTTCATAAATCTATATATCCAAATAGGTAATTTAAAATATTCTGAACGCGATGGAAAAAGTTTCACGTCCAAATTTGATCGTATGAAGAAGTTATGCTGAAAACAAAATTTCCAAATTGATTTCAAATTGATTTTATTAAAATTGATTTCAAGGCATTTCACGCCCGTACGATCAAACGACAAGTCCGATCGATACGAAACTTGAAACCCTATAATAATTCATCGATACGGATGAAACTATTTTCGTCGAAATTCGAGTCCGTGACAAAAATGGCTATTTTTATATTCATTAATTAAATTAAAATAAATTACAAATAATCCAAATTTTATATTATATTCTAAAATTGTCCAAATTTTATTACTTATATAATTCGTAATCAATTGAAAAGATTTAACAGGCTTAGCTGTGAATTAAAAGTTGACAGTATATTAATTGCAATGTTAATTTCTACACTTTCTTATATTTAAGAATTTTATAAATTATATTCTCAAAACCCATACTTTAGATTTTTAAATCTTTATATTCTCAACTTTCACCTAAAATAAAGATGCCATAAACATTAGTTCCTGATTCACATCATTATTCTTTAAGTCTAATTTAAATCTCAATAACGTAGTATTTAACGTTAGAATCCATTTTATTATGCATAAATTCCAAATTTTACCGACCCAAATTTTCTTCTTTTCTTTCCATATCAATTGTCAATCCTATAAGAAAAATTAACATTAGGTTCATACTCATTACAAATAACTCCAATTTCTTCCAAATCAAAATTACATAACTATTAAATATTAAATCCATTTAATTGCAATAAATTCAATTGATTGCAATTAATTTCCAAATAAATTTGGATCTTTATTTGGTTATACAAAAAAAATCCGTTATCACTTACCTAACAAAGTTATTATTACTTAAGATCTCATTGCATCCACATTTTCACATTTTCATTTCCTGGTTTCTTTACTTTATTCTACATAAATTATTATAAATGGGATTTTCTTGGTTACATCTTATTTGTATTTAACATTACTCATTCACTAATTCATTTCACTTTAACTGCGGTAAATTGGCGGATAAATTGAATTTGATTCCCAAAATTTAAATTAACAAGCAACAAGAATAGGTAACACACAATAGTCGTTACGCTAAATTCTAGTCACCTAAATAAGCTTTTATTACTTTACAAAATGGAATAACTTTTAAACTCATAAATGTAATACCAAAACCGTTATAAATCCAATAAATTTCCAAATCGAAGTTTGTACACATTTTACACAACTATTATGATTTCTCACAGAACGTTGAATTTATTAAATGACCATTTATTATAATTTAATTCCCTTAATTGAATCAAATGCTTATAATTTTTACATTCTTACCATTCCTTCCCATTATAAATTCATTAACGGATTTACAAATCTCTATCTTCCAAATATTAAATAACCAAACTGATTACAACCACTGTTCTTATCAAATTTTCATAAATTTGTTCAAATCTATACTCTTTTTCCATATAAATAAATTTTATGTTACTACTAGATTTTTTTATCCACTACAGCCATTAAATTTTTACTATCTACCCTTATTACATCTTTGTATTAATGAATCCCATTCAATTTAATATTTATATTAATATTCACAAATTCAACATTTATATGTTTCTTAAAATTAACTTTCAACCAAATGTGCCAATTTACATTTCATTTCTATTCAATATATATTCATTTTATTCCGTTCATTCGGGTACTGCATTGAAATATATTTATTCTCTAATACTAACGTTATTATCATTAAATTATGATTGGATTCCAAGTTTTTATTCAATACCTTGAACAATAACTTACATATTAACCGAGTCCTTCTTCTACTTAATTCAAATTGGATTATGTTCCAATTCCTATAACCTAGGTCTTGAGTCACCATTTACATAATTAAATTTATCGTTTATTTCAATCTTCGTTTAAAATTTAAAGTTCTACTAAACTAAATTACAAAACTTATGAACTTTAACAAATTTAATCCACCAATTAAATTTTTATGATGTTTATATATTGCAATTCAATTCAGTTATTATTTCATAAATACCATTTTAATCAACTAATTATGACTTATAACCACAACACAAATCTTCGTTATTCTACATATTGCCATATAACATTTCAATTGTTAAATCTTAAATCTCAGTTACTATATCCAACTCCTACATTTATTATAAATTAGATTAAAAATTATATTAATTCAATTCATTTAATATTATTAATTTAACGGGTCGTTACAATCTTCCCCACTCAAAACTTTCGTCCCCGAAAAGGAAAAAGAAGGGAGAAGGAAGAGTAAAACAGTACATCTTATTTCAACCATTAACTTATTGACAATATTACTAAATTAATTCCCTTATATAAAATATACCAGTTTTACAATCATTATATTCTTTTGTACTTAAATTATTAAAGTTGGGAAAATATTTTCACAAAATTCTAAGTCCAAAATTTACGGAAAATTTTGGCAGAGTCTCCTTTGTACGGAGAGACTCTTGGAGAAAATATAATATCAAAATATACAAATATATTACATATATTATCAAAATATTATATCCCAACACGGGAAAATTATATAAAATAGCGCTAAAACGTAATCCGGAAACGTACCTATTTATACGCTTATTATTTTGGAACCAAAAGCAGTAGCAGTTGCTTCCATCACCTGTATTCACTTATATAATCTAAAAGGTTAAATATTTATATGAAAGTGAAATGTTTAGGTGGTTTCGACCATTAATCAACCAATCAAATGCAACAACCATAGATTTTTAACAAACAGCACACACCACAAACAAGCAACCATTAATCCATCAACCAATTTGTTGTTTGGGTTCAAACTTGAAATTTGTATGAAATGAAATTAACTATCAAGTGCATCCTTTACTCAACAGTCTTGGATGGAACAAAGATAGATTATTTATTCACCCAACAACTTCAAATTTCTTACCCAACAAACATAAATCAAACAATACAATTCAAACCAACAACCAAATTACTTATTATACATTTATTTCATGCTTCCGTGGCTTGATTTTCTTTCTTTCATTCATAGAGGGATTTCTTTGTTTCTTACAATTTTATTTTCCATTTATTACAAAATTCATTATATTTGTATTCCAATTTATTGACTAAAGTATATATCATCTATTTATACTACTTACCTTTACTTATACAGTAAAATTTCCAATTTATCTTAAGCTTGTACAATTAATTCTCATTAACAATCGCAAATTAATAGAATACCTTTATTACCTCATGCTTCACTTGTAAGATTTCTCCTTTCATTTTCTTAATAACATTGCAACTTTCATTATATGGTAAGTTATGTATGTTTTAAGAATGTAAGTGAAAATTTACAAGTTTCTTCTCAATTCCATTTTATTAATTTTAAACTAGTAGCTTTCATACCGTACTGAAGTTTATAACCCTCCACATCAATCCTTATTTAATAAAGAATTTCATTTTATCTACTTAAGTTCATATCACCTATTTATATTACTTATCTTTAACTTGAGATTTCAATTATAACTTAAGTTTATACCAATAATTTCTCATTTATAACAACGATTTATTGAATACTTCACTATTTCAAAAATTTCTACTTGTAT
Organism: Allium cepa; assembly: GCA_030765085.1. Classification (NCBI taxonomy): domain Eukaryota; kingdom Viridiplantae; phylum Streptophyta; class Magnoliopsida; order Asparagales; family Amaryllidaceae; genus Allium; species Allium cepa. The sequence goes on along the minus strand of CM060929.1, from coordinate 244,162,889 downwards.
AATATTCTAATCCAATTTCTTAATTAACATTTCAACTTTTATATTTGGTAAGTTATTTATGTCAAAGAAAAATGCAATTAAACTTATACAAGCTTTATCTCATCTTTTTAATTAAATTTAATGTTAATCAATATTACTCTTTGTAACAATTTCAAATTTCTCTTTATAACCTTTCATTAATTCTCTTACCTACATTAGAGGTTTCAATTAATTACTTACCTTTTATTTCACTAAAATAATTTAAAACAATTAATTAATGGAAATTTAAGAATTAAATACCGGGTCAAGCCTCAAAATTACTTTAAAAATAATAGATAATTAATTTCTTACAACTTTTATATCTCTAATTATCTTTTAAAACAATTAAAATTCTAAATAATTTCAAAACAAATCTGCAGTAGAATTTACTACAGTGGCCTTTCCCTTCGAAACTCGAAAATGAAAGTCGATGATGCGGCCGTCATTACCGAAATTATTTTCCAGCGACAGAGAGGAAAGTACAAAATTTATTTCTCCAAAATCTTCTTTAAAACAATTCCTTTGAATTATACTAAATATTTATATAAGGAAATATTTATAAACCAAATCATTATATTTCATAAATCCTTTGAAAGCAGATTTTCAAAAATCCCGGACTTAAGTTCTCAAATCTCCAATTTGATTTATTTTAATTTCAACTTTGCTTTAATTATTATAAATATTCTATTACCTAACACCCAATCTATAGCAACCAAAATATATATCTTTATAAAAATATTTTTATATATAGAAAATATAATAGGCAAAATTATTTCATTCACCTATATAAAACAAAAATTATGTCGGTCTGTCCTATTAAGTGTTTAGAAATCCCTATTGATTACATAGCGTCCCATGCATCAACCAGAATTTATAAATACAAAACGGAACAAAGCAACACAATATCAAAACCTTTTTATAACACTAACAAGTACGCTCTCTCATATATATATACTCAGCGACTCCCATAGGATATTTCTATCCTATTAACAAAGAGTCAAACCCCACAAAGCCAAGGTTTATCGCTAAACCAAAGCTCTGATACCAACTGTAACATCCCGCCTTTTCGCACACTTTAAACCGACACACGTGCCAATTAAAAGCATATGCAAGGGCGGATTGTTATGGGGTAAATAAGAAAAACAGAGAAGAAATAAAACAAAATAGAATCTCACAGCGGAAGGATAAAATATGATAATAAATATACAGTTCATAAACGGTTACAAAACAGTTAATTCTTATTTATACAATAAATATCAGAGTTACACATACCAATACAAACAATGCAGCGGAACAGTATGAGTGTGGTGCAATACTATAGATAATAATAATACGACTCCTTCGCCTTCGTCCTTCAAAGCTAAAGTCTTCGATCCTGAAACGCTCGGACTGACCCGAGCGAATTTGAAAAGACAAAAACACTCGAGTCAGAACTAAAAGATCTTATGTGAGTTAAATTAACAGAAATAAATATGAGTACAGTAACTCAAGAGATGCTCGGGATTTACATCTCCTAAGGATCCGTTAAACTATTTACTATGTAGTATATTGCGTTATTATAATAGTGTCTATTTATAAAATAAACTTACTTTTTAATAGCGTTAAGGGGTTACCCATATAGCCCTTAACACAAATAATGCCAATAGTCTATACAGTACCGTAATACCTCCTGATCGGGAAGCTACCAGAGGATACTCCATAGGTACGACACAAATAGAAACTCGTAGTAAAGGCTCGGTATGGTAGGTGACACGGCACAACTAGGCAATGCCAGGGTAGATATACCAATTGCTATCCAGGCTGGTGGAAACGCGTAGCTGCAGTTACCGCCCACCTCGGACTAACTCCCCAAAATCAAAATATAGAAGTGGCCACTGAATCAATCCAAAATCAAAGTATAATATCGAAGAGGAGGGTCCGATCAGAGGAATGACCTCATTGGCCTGAGAACCGCTCCTGTTTTAGCCACCTTATGCCTACTCACGGGAGTCCGATCCACGTATTTACCTTACAGGAAACGTCGCCACCACCTACTTCATTCTGGAATCTCCACCGCGTACACGGTTAGTCAAAGTGGTTTTCGGTATCGACAGAGAGTATGTCCATATCCGATCCCGGTCTCTTTGCCAACCCATCGTTATTATAACACCGCGGTCATTTAAAAATAGGTTATACTTTAAAAATCAGAATAAACATTCCATTTCATAACCATGAATACGATATCATTTCAAAACCCAAAACCATATTTTATCACTTATCCCAAATATAATTCTTTTCCAAAATCATAATGCTTTAACTTCATAACGTCTGAAAATCAAATATTTTCAAATCATAATATTTTGAACATCAAAATTTAAAACCATAACTTCTATAAAAAAAACTTGAATGATTTGGACATTAAACGGTATATGAATTAAACGATTTAACTTAAATGTTACTTTGTAAAGAAAATAGTTCTCATGGCTTTACAAATACATTTCTTTATTAAAGTCTAAACCAAAATTTATATTATCTCTCTCAAGTTCCAAAACCACTTCAATTTATTTATATATACGTATACCCATTTTGAGTAACAATATTTCAAACTAAATTTGGATTTTATTCTTTCAACAGATCAATTGTTCTATTAATTAGTCTTGAATATTCATATAAAATCCATAAATAATAAGACTTCAATTTCTAGTAATAATATATATATATATTTTCCCAATTCAAATTATACTAGAATATTCATTTTAATTTATTTTGGGAAAAATCCAATTATAAATATCATATCTTAAAATTTCCAAACTTAACATTTAAACATATGATATAAATTATTAAACTCCATTTTCTTAATTTTCTTCCATTTTTAAATAAAGATTTTTATACACCTTTTAACTTCAAAATTTTCAACTTCATATGTATATATATGGAAGAATAATATTTATACAATATAAAATTTAAGATTATTAGAAACCGTATTCCATCCAAACCATAGAAATCACATTAAAATAGTTATATATAGACCGCGGTGCCTGTATAAAATTTTCTATCCTATGGTCAAGTGATACGGATATTTATCATTTCAATCCGCAATTAAAAAAATATAAAATTTTGCGGTTATATATCATTTCAAACCACAATCCCGAATGAAAGGAAATATGCATGATAATTTGCAATTTAGTGATATACAATAAAACATCCATCAACAACACCCATCATCCAATCAAAACCATCAAGCAATATAATCAATAACAATTTATATTTGATAATATATAACAGGTAATAACTGGCAATTTTTATTCAGATTAAATTTAACAACTATTAATCTAACAGTTTATATTCAGTAATAATCTATATAACTGTTAACTAGCAGTTTATAGGCAAACAAATAAATTCTAACTATCAATTAATACGCAATAAATAAATTAAATTAACAGTTAAATTTAATAAATGCAATTCAACAAATATGAGTGAAATAAACATGCCAAATACTCATAAATAAATTTCTATTCATTTCTAAAATTAATTTAACAACCATAAAAGCTTCTAGTAGTTGTGAGTGGGTTAAAACACTCACCTTTGGAATTTAAATCGAATTTAAATTCAATTTAAACTCAAAAATTCACCCGACTCAGAATTCGTCCAAACTAGCGTCATCAAGTCCGGAATTTAATTATGATCCTAATAAAAAAAATCTCGCGTCAATCGGATATCGTATGACGAAGTTATAGCGAAAAATCGAGTTGAAAAATCAAAATTAAATAAAAGAGAATGGAACACAAATCATACTTCCAATTCACGTCACCAACTTAATTTTTTTCTCCAGGCACGTGAACAACTCTTCGTCCCTTCACCATCACGCACTGCAAGCAGAAAACGCACGCTCGCGAACAACTTCGTTCGGATCTGCCACCTCCAACCTTCGCGCCACTAGCCCACATCGACCCTCCTGAAATCCGCCACCACTGCACCTCCCCCACGGCCTACGAGGCAACCAAGACCGGTTGCCGATCCATGCTCCAAACGCAGCAGCCGCCATTAGGGTTAGAAACCCTAACGAATTTTGCTCCACATCCAACCGTTGATTCTCGAAACAAACTACATGGATCGACTCCCCTTAGTCCCCTCTCCAATACCCAAAAATGTTTTCTCGATCCGACAAAGTTGATTGTCGCACGATGAATGGCCATGAACTGTTTGAATTTATTCTGGGTAAACGGTAACTCCAACTGAAAAACGAATTTCACCATGGGATTACGTGTTTCGAGAAGATCGACATATATTTTTGTGGAATTTTTCTGGAGATTTTGAATTTTCATTTTGTTTTTGAACTGACTGGATCTAGGGTTAGCCCCCATTGAAGAAGAAGAGAAGCTTGAAGAAAATACGCGCAGATAAATGAAATTAGGCGGAGGCTAGGGCTGAATAGCTGGGTTTATATAGAGGGTTAGAGGTAGCGTAGATAGACCGTAGAATGAACGTGCGGAACAAACTATGGCCCCAAAAAGCCCGCTATGTCTCCGGAACGAAATTTCGTAAATCTATATATCCAAATAGGTAATTTAAAATATTCTGAACGCGATGGAAAAAGTTTCACGTCCAAATTTGATCGTATGAAGAAGTTATGCTGAAAACAAAATTTCCAAATTGATTTCAAATTGATTTTATTAAAATTGATTTCAAGGCGTTTCACGCCTGTACGATCAAATGACAAGTCCGATCGATACGAAACTTGAAACCCTATAATAATTCATCGATACGGATCCGATGAAACTGGTTTCGTCGAAATCCGAGTCCGTGACAAAAATGGCTATTTTTATATTCATTAATTAAATTAAAATAAATTACAAATAATCCAAATTTTATATTATATTCTAAAATTGTCCAAATTTTATTACTTATATAATTCGTAATCAATTGAAAAGATTTAACAGGCTTAGCTGTGAATTAAAAGTTGACAGTATATTAATTGCAATGTTAATTTCTATACTTTCTTATATTTAAGAATTTTATAAATTATATTCTCAAAACCCATACTTTAGATGTTTAAATCTTTATATTCTCAACTTTCACCTAAAATAAAGATGCCATAAACATTAGTTCCTGATTCACATCATTATTCTTTAAGTCTAATTTAAATCTCAATAACGTAGTATTTAACGTTAGAATCCATTTTATTATGCATAAATTCCAAATTTTACTGACCCAAATTTTCTTCTTTTCTTTCCATATCAATTGTCAATCCTATAAGAAAAATTAACATTAGGTTCATACTCATTACAAATAACTCCAATTTCTTCCAAATCAAAATTACATAACTATTAAATATTAAATCCATTTAATTGCAATAAATTCAATTGATTGCAATTAATTTCCAAATAAATTTGGATCTTTATTTGGTTATACAAAAAAAATCCGTTATCACTTACCTAACAAAGTTATTATTACTTAAGATCTCATTGCATCCACATTTTCACATTTTCATTTCCTGGTTTCTTTACTTTATTCTACATAAATTATTATAAATGGGATTTTCTTGGTTACATCTTATTTGTATTTAACATTACTCATTCACCAATTCATTTCACTTTAACTGCGGTAAATTGGCGGATAAATTGAATTTGATTCCCAAAATTTAAATTAACAAGCAACAAGAATAGGTAACACACAATAGTCGTTACGCTAAATTCTAGTCACCTAAATAAGCTTTTATTACTTTACAAAATGGAATAACTTTTAAACTCATAAATGTAATACCAAAACCGTTATAAATCCAATAAATTTCCAAATCGAAGTTTGTACACATTTTACACAACTATTATGATTTCTCACAGAACGTTGAATTTATTAAATGACCATTTATTATAATTTAATTCCCTTAATTGAATCAAATGCTTATAATTTTTACATTCTTACCATTCCTTTCCATTTTAAATTCATTAACGGATTTACAAATCTCTATCTTCCAAATATTAAATAATCAAACTGATTACAACCACCGTTCTTATCAAATTTTCATAAATTTGTTCAAATCTATACTCTTTTTCCATATAAATAAATTTTATGTTACTACTAGATTTTTTTTTATCCACTACAGCCATTAAATTTTTACTATCTACACTTATTACATCTTTGTATTAATGAATCCCATTCAAGTTAATATTTATATTAATATTCACAAATTCAACATTTATATGTTTCTTAAAATTAACTTTCAACCAAATGTGCCAATTTACATTTCATTTCTATTCAATATATATTCATTTTATTCCGTTCATTCGGGTACTGCATTGAAATATATTTATTCTCTAATACTAACGTTATTATCATTAAATTATGATTGGATTCCAAGTTTTTATTCAATACCTTGAACAATAACTTACATATTAACCGAGTCCTTCTTCTACTTAATTCAAATTGGATTATGTTCCAATTCCTATAACCTAGGTCTTGAGTCACCATTTACATAATTAAATTTATCGTTTATTTCAATCTTCGTTTAAAATTTAAAGTTCTACTAAACTAAATTACAAAACTTATGAACTTTAACAAATTTAATCCACCAATTAAATTTTTCTGATGTTTATATATTGCAATTCAATTCAGTTATTATTTCATAAATACCATTTTAATCAACTAATTATGACTTATAACCACAACACAAATCTTCGTTATTCTACCTATTGCCATATAACATTTCAATTGTTAAATCTTAAATCTCAGTTACTATATCCAACTCCTACATTTATTATAAATTAGATTAAAAATTATATTAATTCAATTCATTTAATATTATTAATTTAACGGGTCGTTACAATAGTAAGCCTTGCGGCTTAAATCGAAGAGATTTGGAGTTGATTTGTAATAAATTTCTTTAGGACATAAGAGATGAAGAAGATAAAGAAACCATTGATTTTTCAACTCAAAGCTTTTGAATTTGTTAATGAATACTAAGGGTAAGCTCCTCCTTATATAGGCACAAGAATGGTGTTCTTTAAGCTTGTATTAACTGTTCAATATGCGAGTATGTGATTTTTGTTTGATGATAATAAACAAATATATATTCATTTAAATGTATATGTTAATGTACTATTATATTTTTCACATAATTAAATAAACATTTGGTGAATAAAATAAATAACACGGAATTTAAATTCAAACAGATATTTTATTCAAACAAATATTTATTACAATTTTGAATATTAAAAATTCAAGCTCTCACTATATATATACAATTTCAATTACAATACAAATTTGATTACATCACAATTTCTAATTTACAAATACACCTCTCTACATATCGCTCATTCACTCGTAATTTATCTTCAACTTTATTCCTGATTGAATCCAGCATCTGAGCAATCTGCAAAAATAAATACCGACACAGTAAAATTGAAAAGGAAATATTTTTTTGCAATATAAAATAAAATGTGGATTTTGAAAATAATATTTGCCTCAGTTATTTGGGTTGTTCGTCATCATTCAAATTCGAATTAATCATACATGAACAGCTTATGACATGCACGGTGTGTCATTGTACATGCCATAAGGCCATGCACACCGATATATATATATATATACACATGATAAAATTACAGGGACAGGTGAGCATAGGTCAAACCCAAAACACCGGGTTTAACTCAAGTGCAATAAAAATAATGTCACAATATTAGCAAAAAGTCAAACCCGAGCTACTAGCTGGACTCAACACAGGTGCAGTTCCAAAAATCAAGATGAAGTTCAAGTGAAATCAAAATGAAAAGTGACGTGCACAAGCAGAAGAACATGTCAGAGAAGCAAGTGCACCAAAAACCAAACAAGAGCAAAACTGCATACAAACTCAACACAATTACAAAATGCAACACTAAAGCACACATGACAGTGAAACAGGCCAGAGTGTGCAGTGACAACATACATATCAACCAAACAATTCAGTGCAAGATAGAAACAGTGGTCAAATCAAATACAACCAGACAAGTTTTCAATCACAAATCAAAGTTCAAAATGAAAGTTCAAAACACAAGCTAACATACACATATATACATACAAGAATGTATGTATACACATGATGCAAGACCAATGAACTGCAAAAGTCAACCAAGCTACAAAATGAACACAAGATCTCAAGTTCACATATGTGAATACAATACAATGCACAAACATATATACATATGTATATACACATGCATACATACATGTGGTGACAGCAAAACCAAAATGAACAAAATATACACGTGCATCTAACCAAAGCAAATATACAGCACACATATGGTTGTAGTGAAGCTACAATGATGACCAAGGCAACAAGTTCACATTCAAGTACACGAACCAGTGCCAACAGATCAGAGACTAATGTACACATGAATGCAACAGTGGATCAAATGATCAATGAGCAAGGCTGCACAGTGAAAACTGTATGCAAACAAATGCCACCAAGTGAATATGATAACATAGAAAAACCAAAATGGATAGCAGCTACAACACAAATGCAAACTACCTCGATGCATACATATGGCCAATCGATGCATCACTGAGACACGAATACATGGAGCAAATGCAACAGCAACAGTGAAGACAACAAAACAACATCAAATGAACAGTGCATAGCTTCAAACAGTACACCATGAATTGACAATAGAATTCATCATATGACAAGAATGAAGCAACGCAACCTGACTCAAAGGATCACAACACAACCACATGTCCATACTAAACTACAAATACAGTTGCAGCTGAAACTGTCTCGAAGTAAATGATACAGTGGTGGCAAGTTCGAACAAATGCATAGCCACAACGATGCAGAACTACCCGAGATAGAGATGTACAAGATGATAGCACATATATACATACATGAATGCATATACACACACACACACACACACACATGCAAGCATCAAGAAATGCACAATGAAACTGCAGTTGCAAACAAGCGAAAGGCTAAGAAAAATACAAAAAGCAACTCACCACAAAGCAACAACAGTAGCAGTTTCAAAATAATCTCAAGCATTAGGTTGAATATGCTACACAATGAACATAACACATCAAATGAAACAGTACCAGCATAAGCAAGTGACATAGCTAGTTCGAACAAGTATACATGTATTAGAGACTATATGCAGAGTATAACAAAGTCAAGGCCGCAAGTAAATCAAGTGCATAATGGCCGAAGCTAATACACAAAGAAAATACAAAGCCGAAGTTCAGTGATGTCAAAACCGAAGAAGAAGTAGTGTCAAGACCGAAGTCATCAGAAAAATGGAAGTAAAATTCTCATCTCAATATAGTTTTTCACAAAATCAAGTTTGTATTCGAAGGCAACTGCAGGTCAAATCAAAAATGAAGTCAACATCGAATCAAGTCGGCGCCCAAGTTGAACAAGTCAGAAATCGACACCGTGTTGGCAAGTTCGAACAAATGCATAGTCAGAATGCAATACCAGTGATGCAATACCAGTGAACTGCAAAAGTCAATCAGGCTACAAAATGAACACAAGATCTCAAGTTCACATATGTGACTACAATACAATGCACAAACATATATATACATATGTATATACACATGTATACATACATGTAGTGATACCAAAACCAAAATGAACAAAATATCACGTGCATCTAACCAAAGCAAATATACAGCACACATATGGTTGCAGTAAAGCTATAATGATGACCAAGGCAACAAGTTCACATTCAAGTACACGAACCAGTGCCAACAGATCAGAGACTAATGTATACATGAATGCAACAGTGGATCAAATGATCAATGAGCAAGGCTGCACAGTGAAAACTGTATGCAAACGAAATGCCACCAAGTGAATATGATAACACAGCAAAACCAAAATGGACAGCAGCTACAACACAAATGCAAGATGCCTCGATGCATACATATGGCCAAGGGATGCATCACTGAGACATGAATACATGGAGCAAATGCAACAGCGACAGTGAAGACAACAAAACAACATCAAATGAATAGTGCAGAGCTTCAAACTGTACACCATGAATTGACAAAATAATTCATTATATGACAAGAATGAAGCAACGCAACCTGACTCAAAGGATCACAACACAACTACATGTCCATACTAAACTACAAATACACTTGCAACTGAAACTGTCTCGAAGTAAATGATACAGTGGTGGAAAGTTCGAACAAATGCATAGCCACAACAATGCAAAACTACTCGAGACAGAGATGTACAAGATGATAGCACATATATACATACATGAATGCATATATATATATACACACACACATGCAAGCATCAAGAAATGCACAATGAAACTGCAGTTGCAAACAAGCACATGGCCAAGAAAAATTACAAAAAGCAACTCACCACAATGCAACAACAATAGCAGTTTCAAAATAATCTCAAACATCAGGTCGAGTATGCTACACAATGAACACAACACATCAAATGAAACAGTACCAGCATAAGCAAGTGACATGGCTAGTTCGAACAAATATACATGTATCAGAGAGTATATGCAGAGTATAACAAAGTCAAGGCCGCAAGTAAATCAAGTGAATAATGGCCAAAGCCAATACACGAAGAAAATACAAAGCCAAAGTTCAATGATGTCAAAACCGAAGTAGAAGCAGTGTCAAGACCGAAGTCATCAGAAAAATGGAAGTAAAATTCTCATCTCAATATAGTTTTTCACAAAATCAAGTTTGCAGTCGAAGACAACTGCAGGTCAAATCAAAACCAAAGTCAACGTCGAATCAAATCAGCGCCGAAATTGAACAAGTCAGAAATCAACACCGTGGTGGCCAAGCAAAGTCAAAATTGAAGCCGTGTTAGCCAAGCCAAAAATATACGAATTGAAAACGTCAAAAATCATCACAATCATCAATGCAAAATCGAATGGCAAGCCAAAAATTATCAGACGAACTCGTATGAAATATACGAACGAAAAATAAGGAATTCGATTCCTATATAAGCCCTAAAACATCATCGGCCAAATGCATCAAGTTCAAGCAAGCTAAAACAGTAAAGCAAAAAGTAACAAATCACATACGAGATTCTTTGAACCGAACTCGACGAAATTGAAGCAGCCATATGCAAAATCAAAGAGACAATCATTCGAAAAAGCAAGCATCACAAGGTCATAAATTCGAATGATTAATTAAAGCGGCGCATTCAATTTTAGTAAACCCTAATTATTAATCAAGGAGGAACGAACGAGAACGAGCAACAGGAAACCACCATTTTTCACATGGAAGCGGGCCGACAAGAAAAAGGGAATAATATTTCATTTAAGAAAAATTTGTGGGCCGGCCTTGTCTTATTTTAAAAGGCTTTAGTTTATTTTAAATTAGGGTTTTGGGTTATTTCGTTTTTATTTTATTTTCCTTTTTAAACCATTGTAATTTCTAGTCATGTGACTAGGGGACAAACTACGTGGCGTAGTTTTGAGCATTCACAACTCAGTGGCTGAGTTGTGGCAGGGTTTTGAGTGTAGAGTTAAGGCTAGTCAATAGCGGGTGTCGCGAGTTTACGTGTGTAAGCGTCTGACTGCTTAATTTCTAGTAGAAACCTTAGGGGCACCAGTGGGCAGGGTTTTGCCGAAGCTGGGTAAATTCTGTGTCGTTCTATTTCTGCATTTATTATTTTGTTATATCTATGCTGCTATTATTTTGATATATCTGTGTTGAAATAATTTTATAAAAACTTCCGCAATAAATTTTTATAATTAATAGCATCAACCTATTCACCCCCCTCTAGGGTAAAATCGATCCAACATTAACCTCCCTCCACCATGCTATGGAAGCTTCACCTCCCATCTCTTCTCCTTTAAGTTGCTTCTCCTTTATGCATATTACCTTCATACGCTTCTCATAATAGGTCTTATCTATATGGAAGCTTCTAGAACATTCCAATCTTTATGAAGAGGTAATGTATGTGTTAATTAGTTGCTAACGTGTTCATTTTATCATTAAATAAGTGCCAAAGATTTCGAACAATTTATGTCGATTGAAAAGCTGTTTACCGATAAACTGATTTTCCGTCATATTATTGATTTTTCTTCGAAGAATATATTTTTGTAAACAAATTTAAAAAACAAGTTTCTTATCATTATTCGTTCATTAAATGATGTCTAATAAGATTATAAAATCATATTTATAAAGCTTAATTATAATTCAAAACGTTACGATATTCGAAGATGAAGTGTTGAATTTCAAGGCCACTACAATATCTTACACATCTCTCCTCCTTTTTGGTATATCCCTTATTAATTCAAATGACGTGCTTTTATACATATTTTAGAATGGGATAATTTATGAAAATTATGTGGAAATTAATCCTAATAGAGCAAAATATAGAAATTTACATTCCAAGTTAATATTTTAACATAAGTTAACAGTAGTTCAATCAACATAAGCACAGTCAGACACAAACATATATATGTTATATTTTCATTCAATGTGAGGTGTTAACTCACCTTTAACCTCACAGACTACCAAGATCCAAGCAATAAAGTCCAAACCCAAGCTAGCAACCTCCTTTCCTTCCTCCTTTCTACCTTGCTTATGCCTTGCCTTGCCTCTAAGCCATCCTAATGCTCACAGCCTTCCACTGGAGAGAGTGGATAGCTTCACTTCTTCAACTTTTGGCTTGGTGGATGGAGTTATAATATTATTCTAAGCCTTGTGTCAAGTTTGAAGTGATTTGGAGTTGATTTGAAACACTTTACATTAGGACATAAGAGATGAAAAAGATGAAGAAGCCATTGATTTTTCCACTCAAAGCTTTGTGAATTTGTGAATGATTACTAAGGGCATGCCCCTTCTTATATAGGCACAACAATGGTGCTCTTTAAGCTTGCATTCACTCACCCTCCATGCCATGGAAGCTTCACCTCCTATCACTTCTCCTTTAAGTCACTTCTCCTTTATGCATATTACACTTATACCCTTCTCATAATATCTCTTATCCATATGGAAGCTTCTAGAACAATCCAAGCTTTATGAAGAGGGGTGTGTGTATGTTAATTTGTTGCTAATATATTCATTTGATCATTAGACAAGTTCCAAAGACTTCGAACAACTTATATTGATCAAAAAATTGTTTACCGACAAATTGATTTTTGATCACATTATCGATTTTTCTTAATATATTTTTGTAAAAAAATTTCAAAAGCAAGTTCTTTATAATTATTCATTATTTAAATTATGTCTAATTCGATTATAAAATCATATTTATAAAATTTTATTATATTTCAAAACATTACGATATTCGAAGACGAAGTGTTCGAATTTTAGGTTCACTACATTCTCCTCTACTTAGAATATTTCGTCCTCGAAATTCAATGAAGAATTATAATCAAAGGAGATAGAAGGTGCAAGATATGTATAGAGAGTGAGGCTGACACTATATACAAACTAAATAGCAAACTGAGTGCATACTAAGAGACTCCACCTCAAGCGGGGAGTACACCACAAAAGATATACGATACTAAGATAAGAAGGAACCCATGGTCTATAAGCACTCTGGGCAGAACTCCTTCGAACTATCCTCATATTCCTTGTACCATACTGAGTATTCTCTCCCCATGGCACTTCCAACCTTAATAAAGAAATAGAACACAAATAGTCAAATAGTATTTAGAATTACTAGCCACTAAAACTCACGGTTCGCTCAAATTCAAACTCTTTCATAGTCTAAGGACGATAAACAATCTACTAAGCATACCTTACACTCAATAGCCTAAGGTCATTAATTAGACGATTATTCATGCTAACTCATAATAAATCAAAATTCATTTCCCGAACTCTTCATAAGCCAACATAACATATCATATAAATGTACTAAAGCCCATACGATGCATATATCATCCACACATAATATCTGGTATGATCACTTGCTCGATCGCATAGATTTCACTTCCCAACTAGTATGGATCACTTGACCTCTCTAATGCAGATCTTGAATTGGTTCCTTGATTAGAAACCTTCCTTCTCCTTGCATAGCCATATAATATAATAGAAAACATTAGGATTGTATCACAAATCCGTATCAAGTGTTCGCCATCAAGAATCAAGTTAAAAATCCTTGTTCTGGCCGTTCTAAACCACCTCAAAAACATATACTCGAATACTGGATCAAAAACAGCCATGCAAATAAAATGATTTATGCAGAACTTACGTATTTGTCATATTGGTTTCTTAACTACACCAATATCTTCTTAATCACATTAATTTACACAAGTAGTATGTCGTTCAATACTAAATTATTTATGCATCATTTCATAAATCATAACTTCAGGTTTATAATCATTTTATAACTTAAGTTCATACTCATATCATACTCCACTATATACCAAGAGTATATACCAAAACATCAAATTTGTTTTACTTAGCAAGGATGATCTACAATTTAAAATTGTTTCATCTTACTACCTTCTTAATTCAAATGTTATTTAGACCTAACTTTATATCTTCAAAAACCCTTAACAATAAATTTTATAATGATTCAGAAATTCTTGACTATCCAAAATGGCCAAAAATTCCATTTTATTTTGACAAATGAGAAACTATCAAACAACTTATCATATTATGATGCATCTACCATACTTTCCTAATGCATTGGCTATATGTGTCCATGAAATAACTTAACAAGAAAACTTTTAACTAAACACCGATTTCATTTCAATTAATTTTGAAATAATATATATATATATAACTTTTGTATATCAAATCATACTTTTGGAATTTGATCAAAATCTGTTTTTTCAAACCAACTTTGGGCATCCCACACTTAGAAATACGAAAATGAATGCCGATGATGCTGCATTAATCACCAAAATTATTTCCAAGCGATAGAAGTGAGTTCAATACATCCAAACCATATTTTTGGTACTTTACCAAAATCATTTCAAAGTGGTATCAAATTCATCGTAAAATAATACTAAATATCGTGATCTCAATTTGTTAAACCAACCTCCCAAATATTTACTTTCAAATAATAATATTATTATTTTCTCCAAAATCTTGAAAAACATTTTTAAAGATACTAGGATTTAAGTTCTCAAATTCTTGTTTACATCCTCTTCATTTATAAACCATATTTTATAAAACTATACTTTATATAAAATCACCTTCTTGTATAAATATTCTCACAAATATTTATTTTCAAAATATTTTATCTTACTTTTTATTATAGTACACACCCTTTATTAAATTTTAACTCTTGACCCAACATTATTACTGAATGCCTCCTTATCAAACCGTAAAACTTAATTCACAAGGTGTTCGTTCAATGTACCTATAAATGCTGTCTACCAAACCTATGATGTAGGAAGGTAAAGCTTCTTATAAACTGGTTGAGCATAAATTAATAACAAAAAATACTGAATATTCCTAACATACCGAGCATGACTAAACAATCAATGTTAGGGACTATTAAACCATAAGAAGCATAAATATTAAACCAAACATGAATATGTAAACTATAAATAGATACTATACCTGCCAGAATCCGCTTTCCCTTTTCAGCTATAGAAATAGAAAAAACCCTCGTCTGCTCCCCACTCTTGAGCACAGGACAATCTCTAACAAAATGGTCAGGCTAATGACAATCGTAACAACCTTTTGGTGCAAATTGTGCCTAAGGCTTTGGAAATTCTCAATCGGTGCTTTCACCATCTATGCTCTAGCCACTCACCCTTCTTTTCCAAATTTACAACTCCAAGCAAAGTTTTCCTTCTGCCTACACTTACCGCGAACCATGATAGAAATATATCTCGGTGGTTGAAACTTCTGCCTGTTGTCCCTAACTGGAATAGAACAGACTGCTTCATACTTAAGCACTCAAACCTCAAAGCCATATTTACCAAACCAACGAAAGATCCCATGACACGATTATTCATATCATATTGGAACTCAAGGTTCATACCCAAAATGAACACCTTGTTCTTCTTTAACGGTGCATCAACCAATCCTAAATCAAACAGGGATAATGAAATTAACTGGTTCTCATACTCTGCCACCATCATGTCCTCATGCTTCAGATCTAAGAAGCTTCTAAATAACAAAGTCTTTCCAGCTTCTAAAACAAATTTCATCTCAAACCCTTCTTTAAATAGGGCCCGAGAGAATTTATTCTCTTGGACATCTATAGTGATAGAACTCCACCAATCCATTGTTGCATTCGTCAGATGTCGTGAAGTCAATCTATGCTTCATTGCATCGTCAAGCTCTATATCTCTAAATATTCGATCACACAGTTTGATCTAAGTCTGGACTTCTATGACCATCTCCATTCCACCAAACCTCTTACCCCCTTATCTCTCATAATCACGACCAAGCAAAGAAAAATTCATTTGAGGCCTGACCTATACGACCACTTCCACACTTTCCACTCTCGGTCCCTCGACCGGAGCAACATTCCTAGATGCTAGATTTCCACCATTTGTGACGATACTACCTCTACTTCCTTGAGCGTTGACGGCTCTGGTACTCATAGTTCTTACTACCTAATTAAAGAAAAACTTTTTTAAGAAATGAAAGGATAGAGTTATTTCAAAGAAAGAGTTATTTAGGAAGATATATTCCTAAGGAATAATTTTAAAAGTCTAGTTTTAAAATACAAATACGCTCCCATATGTATAATACACTTAACTCATTTTTAGGTGTCGCTTACCCTATCTCTAATAAGCTATACACAACCAAAGTCATTCGCTTAACCATGAGCTCTGATACCAAAACTAACGACCCGACTTTTCACCCTTGAATGTCAATATTAAATACATCCATGGTGTTCATGTGTCGAGCATCTAAGTATCAGAAAGATAGAAAATTAAGGTAAAATAAAAGAAAATAATATAACAAAAAAGGAAGAACAAAACATCATAATCTCACAACGGAATGGTAACATATAATTTCAAAGGAACAAAACAAAGGTTTATTCTGAATACAGAAATTTTAGAGTTATTAAAACCTGGGTACTATCATCAGCCTGGATAGTTATAGCTGCCTATCCTCACAATGTTGATATATACAATATAGAAATGCAGCAGAAATAAGAAAACTATGGAAAGGTAATCATCCAGAACTTCTCCAAAAGCTCCAAAACTTTCGTAGCTGAATTTAGAAACATACACGGGACTGACCCGAGCATTATAAGAAATAATACCAGGATCGGTCTAGTAAACAAGCGTGAGAAACTTAAGAAATATGGGACAAGTAACATCAACCGTTGTAACCATACAGATTACTATAATGGTTTTCCATTCAAATGAAACCAACCAATCATTAAGTTTAACAGATAGTCATATAATAGATAATGTCTAGAGTGGAGCACATAAATCATATCAAATAACTACTTGTGAACGCCATAATAGCAATAAGTATACCATCAATACCATTAAGCCACGTATTCATAATGGATTTTCCATAAAGATATACTCGGATCTAGCCAAATCCGAACTCCTGCACAAGGATCAGAGATATCATTCCGAGCAACATACATCTCTAGGGGAAGTCCTATAGGAAATGCATAACTGGCCCGTGCTCAAACAATCGTAGTTCCAAATGCATCGCTCTTACATGCATGTCTGTATGTGATACTAGATGGAGTCGCCTGCATCCTTGGGGTTGCTAAAATGCTACATTCCTTTTGGCTATGCATTCTATCTCTAGTTTTAGTAATTTTTGATATCGAGGCTATATTTGCATCTCTTACTCGAATCTTCCTCACTGAAAAAAACACGAATGCCTAATCGAATTTTTTTGTCTCAAACAGATCATGAATCACTACATGGATTCTAGCATCTTGAACAGATCTCGAACCTCCATATAGGTTCCTAGCATAGGTCCTCTTACGAATGCTAACACTGTCCTCTCTCTTGGAGTACTACTCAAGGTAGACATTCCCACACGGTAGCATCGTTTGAAATGTTAACATTGACCTCTCCCTTAGAATTTAACCTTAGTATTAACAGTTCAACTCTATAACATTTCACTTCACAACCTCTTCCAAAACTTAGAACTTGTATACTTGTTTTGAAGTGGTATGCGATAAGTAAAACACTTACCGATCCCGGTCTCTTCACAACTAATTCATGAATTTCTGGCTAACTCAATTCCAGTTCTTTCAAAAGTAAGCGAAAGCTAGATACAGTTCGTACTAATGCTCCTCCCTGGAGTTTTCATTGATATGAAATCGCGAAGCCTTTTGATAAATTCTTAAGTTAATATTATGTCAAGTTCGATAATCGACTAATTAATTATCTAGTCAAACAATTGTTTATACAAATCATGATTCATACGTTGAACTCGTTTCCGACATTCCAACTCAACTATTCCTTGCCCAAGAGTGAAGCCAGGTAAGTTTGAGCACTGGTTGCATCAAGCCTTACCTAGACACTTCATTCTTGAATATCATAAATAGATAAGTCCACCTTTTCGGTTTATAGAATTAACTATAGTACTAATGATTTCCATAAACAATAAGAAATCAACACGATTAACACGTTTTCGACATTTATGACTTACTACTCCTCGATCAAGAGGGAAGCTTGGTATGTTATAGCTCTGCCACTCCATTCATACTCAGCATCAATCTTAACTCCCATAAAAAGATACGACTTACTTTGTCGACTTTTAGTGTTAAGCATGCTAATTACTTTTCAAACAAGTAATTAAAAAATCAACCATTTGGCAAATTAGCAATTCTAACCTCTTCCTAAACCTTTTTTTAATAATCTTAAAATACTTTAAAATACTTGTAATATCTTTTAAAACATTTATTCAAAATATTACTTGAAAACAATAAATTTACAATTTCCCTCAAAACTTGAAAACAGCATGTTATCAACAAAATATCTCTTCTTTACAAATTCACAACTAATTCTTGAAAATCCATAAATTTCTCAAACCACTTTTGAAATACTCTAATAATAGTTAGTAAACACTTGTAAAAGAATGGAATAAAATACTTAAATTTTGAATATCTTTTCAACCCTTTTAAAGTCCAAATCAAGCCTAAATGGGCAGTTTTGCACTAGTGATGTTTTGACCACTTTTTGGGATGTTACTTAGCTTTTTAACATTTAAGCTTTTAATAGAAACAAACATACATATAAGACATTATAAATATGGTGAGAAACAACTATAATGAATGTACTATAGGAAATTCATAACTGGCCTATGCCCAGACAATTGTGGTTGCAATGCAATGCTCCTCCATGCATGTTCGTAAGTGATACTAGGTGGAGTCAAATGGCACCCTTAGGATTGCTAAAATGCTACGTTCCCTTTGGCTATGCATCATGTAACGACCCCAGATTTTTATGAATTTAAATTGATAATTTAAAAGGATTTTTGAATTAAAATTTGCAAAATTTATTCTAAATAGTAGCGAGTTTCCTTAATTCAAATAAACATATATATTTAATCATATGAATTTAAATATTTTGCATATGTGATTTGGATTTGAATTTCAAAGTAATGAATATATGATAATATGAATATATATGTATATATGAATATACATTGAGTTTGAGTTATTGTTTTAACTAAACGATTTAAAGATAAAATTATTTTTAACTTGATTTAATAATGGTGAAATTTATTTATAAATTGATTTGAAAATTCAAAACGAAGTCTTTAAAATAAAATAAACAAATTTGCTAAATTAAAACAACACATTATCTAGAATAAACAAAATAATAAAATATAAGTAGGCAATAAAAAAAAAGTACATAAAGTAACAAACAAAAGAAGAAATAAGTAAACAAAATAATTGAACAAAAGCAAATAAAATAAAAGAAATAAACAAAATAAAATAGAAGAAGCCACATCAAATTACCACAACATCCTACAGCTGAAATAAAAGGGAATCAGTGACAATATCTCCAGGCATGCTTATAAAATAAAAAGTACAAACAAAAACACCTCAGCTCAAAATCCAGCATCACTGCAGCCATGCCTGTTATACACCTCAACATAGAATAAGACCACTTCAGCATACTTTAGAATTGTACCAGCAAAGATATTCAAGCCTGCATATTTCTTTTTATACATATCTCCTCTCCATTTCAACCATTTAAAACTAAGCATCATTTTGAAAAAAAAAAAGAAAACCAAAGCAATATCATCATCAATCAAACAACATCAAAGAAGCCTGTGAATCAAAAAGAATTTCAGTTTGAATTTGTAAAGGCTCTGTCATTTTATTTCTGGAATCATGATTTTCAAGGTGAGTAACAACAGCCATTTAGATTTAAATCTATGATGCCGGTTGCTCTGTGTACATGCAAAGATTAGCAGTATTCTTTCTCTGTTATGTCACAAGGTATCAGACAACAAGAAATAAATTTAGTTTCTTTTTACCTAATCAATATTAGACTTTGATGTTAAATAAAAGTTGTTGTGTTTAAGTACGAGTAGTAACTTAAAAATAGTTTCCTGACATAATAATGCATATAGAAAAAAAAATCGAATTTTTACAGTAGTAACTTCTTTTTCTGAAAAATTCAAATGTTACGAAATATTGATTCAAGTATGTATTTGGAATCTATACTCAAAGATAGGAATTTTAAAACTAATATGAGAATTTTTAGTTGACAATCTTGGCTGTAGTTAATAATTGAACAAAATGGGCATCTCTATCTTTTTCCGGTGATTGGATAACTCGGGTTGATTGGGGTTGTTCGGGGTGGTAGACGAGCCTATGGGGTTGCTTGGAAAAATGGTCGGAGTTGGTGGAAGCGACTGTGGAGTCGGCGGCGAGGAGTTTTGTTTTTAAACCCTAGTCTTGGAGTGTTGAAAACTTTCGATTCGTTCTCCCTATTGGATGCATCGAGTTCGATGCCGTTTGGAGGAATGGGGGATGGGTCGAAGGTGAAGCTTCTGCCGGAGTTTGGTGGCGTACGGTGGTCGGAGTGTCGAGCAAACGGCGTTGACAGGGATCCTCCAGCGTGCGTTTCCAGGTTTGTTCCAGGCTTTACTTTCGAGCTTCAGGTGAATTTTCGATTTCGACTGTTATTCGAAATACTGGGTTTCGATTTTAAGTTGTGGGTCAAATCGTGGTTTGTTGGTGGTGTCGCGGTAGGTAGGATCGTTGAAACGACCCGCTATTTTGGACCATTCAAATCGACAATAAAACCGTACATGTCCGACTTGAATAATTCAAAATACCGAATTGTTAATTAAAATTTGGCAAAACTTAAAATATACAGTAAATAAATCAAACACAGATCACAGACACAGAGTAATATAATGCAGCGGAATAGAAAAATAGTAGTTCATGAAGCTACTATATACATCAGAGTTTAAAATAAAATACATCAGCATCTCTTGAATACAGAAAAGTCTTCAGTACGAGCCGATGACTTCTCTGAACCAGTCAATCTAGAAAACTGAAAGCTGAAACGATAGTTGGATCTCCAAATGAAGCTCCAATCTCCAAAGGTGAGTCTCTAATGCTGTATTACTCGGTCTGACCCGAGCGTAAAGCAAAACACAAAACACTCGAGTCAGGATTAACATTCTTATATCAATAAATCCAACTCAAGTGAAATATCAACTGAAATACAAATAACTTAAAGGATGTTTGGGATGACCATCCTCTAAGGGTCCATAGAACTATCTACAGGGTAGAAATATACACTATTACATCGTGGTCATTCACTTAATTTATACTTCAAACCCAAATGTCAAATTCACTTCGAATAATTATATTTTCCCAAAAATAGTATCTATATATTGAGTAATGTATACAGTACAGTATTTCAATTTTCTTAACTTAACAAATTGTTCACATCAACCTGACCTTCCTATTTAAATTAAATCCAATCTCATTTTATCAGTTAAATCTTCCTAAAATTCCCACTTAAATTTATAATTCTCAAATTTGGATTTGATATCCCAATTTTCCCTTTTATTTCAATATGTTTCCATATTTTAAGTATTCACCATTTTAACCAAATTTTTCCCAATCTAGTTTTCTAAATAAAATTCCCAATCTAGTTCAACTCAAATTTCACTTAATTCGATTAGTTATCTACATAACCGATTCGACTATCTTGGTTCCAAATACATATCCGAATTTCTAAACCATTTAATTACACTATAATTCATAGCTTATATATAACAATTTAAATTTGACAGTTCATCTAGATTCTCGATTTTTTTTTCATCGTTATTATCTAGTCTTGAACCCCCCCCCCCCTTATTCGATTCAATATCATTTTAGCGATCATGAATTACACTTTACCCAAATTTCTTAAATTTTATTAAACGTGAAATATCTCATTCGATAAATTTCAATTTGATTTAGATAAATAAATCCTTATCTAAATACCATTTCAAAATAACCCAACTTTATTTCCCAATCCTAATTGTTCAATATTATTGCAAAATTTTCCGAAATAAAATTTACATAAATATTTATCATAATTT
This sequence comes from Allium cepa, assembly GCA_030765085.1. Taxonomy (NCBI): domain Eukaryota; kingdom Viridiplantae; phylum Streptophyta; class Magnoliopsida; order Asparagales; family Amaryllidaceae; genus Allium; species Allium cepa. The sequence goes on along the minus strand of CM060929.1, from coordinate 244,140,479 downwards.
ATGTATTTAATCACATCTTGATTAAACTAGATATAATTAACTCTATGTTTATCATTTTCCCTTTTATACATGTATTTAAGAATTTACACATAAATAAAACCATATATTTCTTATCACATGGTCAAATGTTACAGATATTATCATTTCAATCCATACACTAAATATATACGGGTGGATAGCATTCCACTCGTAATCCCAAATTTAAATTAAATAAAACCCGCTTGGGTCTATCATTTAAACCCATTTCAATTCAAAGCAACCATAACAAAAGGGAATTGCAGTGCGATGACAGGGATGGTGTCAAAGTAAAAAAATAAGTAATAACAACGGTCAATAACAATTCAATAAGTAAATTAATAACTCCGAAATAATCGTATTTATTCACATTGTTATTTGTATAATTATTTCTAGAATCTACACTATCATGTCATGTAGGTAAAGATTATTACATTTCAGTTTTTCACTTGTCGTTCCATTTCAATTTCAGTTTAATACTACAACAATTAATCCAAACTATGTTCAAGGATTTAAAGTATAATTTATCAATTTCTACGACAATTAATGGGTCAAATTTAACTAATCAAATTTACACATGGCGGGGTCAGGTTTCAATAATTCAAGGTCCGTCATATGTAATCCGTCTAAATTTGTAAACTATACTACCCCAAATTTAACTAGCAAACTAGTTATCACTTAACAGTAGTAATTAACATCCAATTTAAACGACAATCAATCAAATATCAACCAATCTGTATTATTATCACATAAATAATTAACCGATAATGGTGTCAGGTGTCACAGGTGAACAGATACAGATAATAGCAGTCATAACCGTAAAACAACCAACAGCAGCATATTTCAATTGTCGTTTCAATTGAAGTCAAATTTAATAAATAAAAGAACGTTAATCGTGAGTGATTGCTCACCTTTCGAGGCTAGAGACGAACGAGAGTGAGATGAGTTACGAATCCAAGCACGAATCTCAAAGCAAGGTAAGATTTGGATGAATTTTATGACAAAGCTGAAAGTTTGGAATTGATGAACTCAAATTAGAACATGATCGACGAAGAAAATTGATGTCATTGAACTTATATAATCATAAATAACTATGGACATATCCTATAACTCGACAATTTACAGAATATGCAAACTAATCATTTTATACTATATAACATCTAACATGTAAATAAAATATATACATTTTAAACCTATTATATGCAAAACTAACATGTATGAACCACCAAGTACATAACATATTATTCAAATGTGTAAATATTTATTTATTTATTTATTTATTTATTTATTTTTTTCTACAAACATGTACAGTGCTTCATTAACTAATATATATTATAAACAACGGTATACGGATATAGGCCGAGAATGTAAGCAAATAGTTTTTTACCGACAGTAGAGAATATGTATAGCTGTATCACGTGGATCTATGTAATAAATTTTTCCAGGTTGAAATAAATTGTAAGATGAGATGTCAAATTCCCATTGCTGTAGCCTGTACATATGTTGTGTACATGAAAAACCAATATCTAGTTTAACCTTTAAACTCCCCCTTTTTATTATTATTATTATTATTATTATTATTAAGGTTATGAACAAACTGCTGTAGACTTAACCCTTATGCAGACTAATAGAATTTATTATATCGACATATACTTAAATCAGTATACAGTTTTAGTTATGCACAATCTTCTGTAGTCTTAAAGTTAGGTATACAATCTACTATGTTGTACTTAGTGATCCCATTTCTCATATACGGAAACAAATCAATACGTACTTCAAATAAATATATGTGAACCGACATATAGGAATGCAGCGCGTATATTATATTTAAAAGCATACTGTAGGTAACATGATATACAGTTCACAAATATATAGAGCCGAGACTTATATAAACTAAAATACATCCCCCACTAACTAAATACAAATATATACTTACCTATATATAAAGCAACAAAACTGTATAAGGCCTATATTCAAAACTCACAGTAACTTATATAGATATATCCATATATATAACTTTGTAAATTTATAAGTTTTAAAACTGTGTCAAATTTGTTATGAACTAATATATTTAAAAACTTGTATACCCAGGAACTTACATATTTATAACAAATATACTAATATATATCAGCTAACCCATCTATAAACTATATGTATTTATATAAATATAACCTGCACTCGGCTTACAAGGAGGACGCAAGGCTCGAAAGGGTGATGACAGAGGCTGGTGATGAGGCGGCCTTGGAACTCGAGCACGGGGTGGGAGGAGAAATGAAGTAGGGTGGGGCTCAGCTCGGTTGAGGCACGAGAGGGGGGGAAGAGCGGCTGGAGGACGTGAGGCGTAGAGGAGATGCGTCTCGGGGATGGAGCAGGGCAGTGGCGTGGGTCTGGTTGTGGTTGAGCGGCAGCCGAGGGGGAAACGATGGAGGCTTCGAGTTGTCGACGCACGTGAGTGGGGAAGATGGGGGCCACGCTGATCAGATGGCGAAGATATCGGCCTAGGGTGGAGGACAGAATTCGCCTGAGTGGGTTGTGTGGCAACAAGCAAGGAGGAAGTAAAAAAAAATGGAGAAAAAGAAGGATGAGAAAAGAACAGTTGCGTGCTCCTCTGTAACATTATATATATATGTCTTTGGAATAGTGTATAGTGTGAAAAGAGATATCAACAAAGAGGCAAAGAAAACGTACCATAATTATTGATATTGATGTAGATGTAACTGGTGACCGTTTATCAAGCAAAAGCTATTAAAGCAAATAATTGATTTCGTGCACGGCAAGTTTCACATTTGAAACCGAAGGAAAAATTTATGGAAAGATTAACGGTCACAATTTAAAGGTACCGTTACCACGAACAATTTAATGGTTCCGTCGCGCACCGGACCTCAAAATACAGAAATAGATATACTATCGAGATCAGCACGACGAGACGATCACAACGGTATACAGATATTAGTGGTATGATCATCCGATCAAAATCGATTATCGGCACCAAAATGCTGTTAATTTGTCAGAAATAAGGTAAACGGAGCAGTAGACGTCCGAATTTTGGAAAAACGAAAGATGACGTCTCACTCAGAAAAGGATTTAGAAATGTTCTATAGAAAAATATCCAGGCTTTGAAAATAAATTTATTTTTAGCAATTATTAGCTAGCTTGAATTTAATAGAATTTCACAATGAAATACACTTTGATAAAATAAATTGAAAATTTAAAATCTGCTATGTTTAATTGGACGTAATCCAAATATTAAATTTTTATTTAAAAATTATTATCATTAAAATTTCTCAAAAATCCCATTAAATACGTTAAAAACCAATTTAAAAATCATTAAAATTTTATGGGTCGTTACATTCTCCCCCACTCAAAACTTTTCGTCCCCGAAAAGGAAGGAGGTAGGAGAATAAAAACAACCAGAAAGAATATAGATTGAAAGACAAGATAAACAATTAATTTTAAAACTACACTGATTTTATTTGAAATATTTATTTGAAACTTCATTTGAAAGTCAAATTTTCTATAATACTATACTACTTTTCAAACTCCTTTGAAAACAATTACCTGCACTATTACTTATATTTACAAAGTCTATTGAAAATATTAGATCCAAAGTTTATGGGATTTTTAATTTAACTCAAGATACCTTTCAAATATTATCAATAAATTAATAATCATTTTCTTTAAAGAGTTCATTTAATTAATAACTTCAAAAATATTTACAATATTTAAAAATCTTCTATTAAACCAAGTAGTATATAAATAACCAGTATTTAAAGATAAATCCAACAAGGAAGGAAGGTAGATTTTGGGAAAAACAGAATCAAGGTGAATAACTAAACTGAGCAGCTAAGGTAGATTCAAAGAAAAGAATCGGGCACGAATTTTTCAATTTTCCAAAGGAATTTAATTTCAAAGATTAATACAAATTTCTTTGTTGGGAAAAAAAAATACCTTTATAATAATACTTTTATAATAAGATACTACTATATCAAAGTAAATTTTCTTTCGAAAATACTTTTATAACTCGATGTTTCAACAAGTTTTATCATCGTTCTTGTAGACTCTGGCCATGCGTTGATCAGGCGCAAAGCTAGAATTCTTCAAGTACTAAGTAGACTTGTTTCAACACCCAGTGAAAATACTTGAAAAACCTTTTAAAACAGATATGGAAAGTACGATCCAATCAAATCAACCAAAACAAAACCTTTGTCCGATCATGGTTCGCAGATACACAATGGTTACGCCTGGTTCCCCCAGGAAACAATCCATATCCGTAAGCTTTCACAGCCCTGCGAGTTACGCCATGATGACTAGTAGGGTGCAGGATACACAATGGTTACGCCTGGTTCCCCCAGGAAACAATCCGTACCCCCAGGCAAGACTCAGCCAGGCACTTGCGCTACTATTCGCGACCTACACAGATTGCAGGATACACAATGGTTACGCCTGGTTCCCCCAGGAAACAATCCGTACCCCTAAGCTAGACTCAGCCAGGCAATTTCGCTGTGCATTCACGAGAGAAAAAAAGAAAAACCATGGGTTACGCCACGGTGGGAACACTCGAGTATTACATCCGGAAAACCAAAAATCAGAGAGAATAATATCGATAGAATGAATCCACGCTGTGGCCACAAAGCGGATATCAAGCAGAAGGCACTTTCCATATCTTTACTTGGAAAATATATATCATATAGTACCCTTTTAAATCCTTTTCAAATATCGTACTTATATAAAGTCCATAATATATAGGATTTCTTTCTAAATCGAATACTTCCAAAATCAATAGTATATCAAATCATACTTATATAGACTTCGATTATATAAATTCTCTTTCCAAACTGAGTACCCTATATCAATAGATTTCAAATCACTTCATACTTATACAAATCCATTTTATATAAGTTCGACTACTCCCAATTCAAGTGCTTAATAATATAAGGTTCTCAATTTCAAATCATTTCAATATCAATTCAGTTTCAAAATCATATATGATTTCACCAAATTTTCTTCCAAATTAGATATCTTAGTTTCAAAGTTCCCAAAATAACAGGCTTATAAATTAATCCCAGTTTCCAAATTAAACTGATTCCAGTCAAACAAATTTATTTCCAACATCACCATATATGTACTGGTTTATAATTTCAATTTAATTTCAAAACCAAATATTTCTCAAAATCAATTATACTTAAAAACGATTTCCAACTTTATAATTATCCTTTTAAAACTTTTAAGCTGCCTATTTTTATTTGAAATATCCAATTTACCTTTCTGAAAACCATTATTCAAAATCATTCAAAACATTTCAAAACTAAATTCCATATTAGTATAATTCAAAATATTCATATTCTCTTATTTAACAAAAAGGCTTCAAACTTAAACATACAAACTAAACTTATATGCTTTATCAAATATTTTATACTTTTCGAAATTTCTTAGTTTTAAACCTTGATTTGGAAGCGCTCAAACCTTCAAAATAGTCGGTGAAATCAATTTCAAATCCAAGAGTTGGAAATCAACCTTTTTATAAGTTGAGTTATTCTAAGCCAAATCGAAAACTCGAGGACTGAACACCGGTCTTACTTCAAATTGTTTCAAATATATACATATATCTTTCGAAAATATCAAATTATACTTCGGAATTTGAAATCAAAAATGGTTTTACAAAATCACTCGCATAGCGAAGCTATTAAAGTGGCCTCTCCCCCACTCTGAAACTCGAAAATCAATGTCGATGATGCGTGCACTCATCACCGAAATTATTCTCCAGCGACATAAGTGAGTTCTGGACTTCTATTTTCTTGAAAACTTCTTTGAAATTTCTTCAAAATTATTGGAATTCATTTGAATTCATTTGAAATATTTCTTATTCGGAAAAATACTTTTTAAATCGTATTATTTATATATAATTTCCAAAATCTTAAAACCAATTTCAAAATACCGGAATTCAATTCTCGAATTTCAAATTTAACACTTCAATTATAAATCATTTTTATATAAATCAATTTCTTATAATTTTTTCAAAATTTCAAATCCTTTCAAAACCCTTTTTATATAGAATAACATTTCTTATTTGCTTTATATATAGGTATATAATCTCTACCGAAAACATTTTCTTTATATATATAGAATAAAATCATAGTTATCAAAATAATAATTTCGGTATAAACAATTTCTAAAATAGAAACAAAACCCGATTTTCAAAGGATGATTTAAGGATGGATTTCAAAACAAAGATAGAGATTTAATTTAAAAGAACTCTAATCAATAGAATCCTGATTCGAAGATAGACTCGATCGAAGATGAGATAATTAAGTTACAAAATAGAAGATGGATATACTTCTATAAATCGCGGGCGACCTTTACCGGTCCACCGTGACTTCAGGAATATGATCGATGTGGAATATGCCTCGATACAGAATTCGGCATAACTAGATATAACATCATCGCATCCGAGGAATACATAAATCTTCGGTGAATCAATGCCAGTTGTAAGGAGTTTCACCCCTTTTACAAATCATTTAGTGGAGTTATTGGATACTCCAGAATCAAAAGAATAGAGAGAGACAAGAATGAATTTTGGAACCGAGGGACATTCCAAAATTCAAAGGAAATCAAGTCAGAAAGGGAGAGATTCCACTCGAACGAAAGTGATTCTGTAAATAAATTTACCATATATGCTAAGTTTGCCTAGAGCCAAAGCTCTGATACCAACTGAAACGACCCGCTATTTTGGACCATTCAAATCGACAATAAAACCGTACATGTCCGACTTGAATAATTCAAAATACCGAATTGTTAATTAAAATTTGGCAAAACTTAAAATATACAGTAAATAAATCAAACACAGATCACAGACACAGAGTAATATAATGCAGCGGAATAGAAAAATAGTAGTTCATGAAGCTACTATATACATCAGAGTTTAAAATAAAATACATCAGCATCTCTTGAATACAGAAAAGTCTTCAGTACGAGCCGATGACTTCTCTGAACCAGTCAATCTAGAAAACTGAAAGCTGAAACGATAGTTGGATCTCCAAATGAAGCTCCAATCTCCAAAGGTGAGTCTCTAATGCTGTATTACTCGGTCTGACCCGAGCGTAAAGCAAAACACAAAACACTCGAGTCAGGATTAACATTCTTATATCAATAAATCCAACTCAAGTGAAATATCAACTGAAATACAAATAACTTAAAGGATGTTTGGGATGACCATCCTCTAAGGGTCCATAGAACTATCTACAGGGTAGAAATATACACTATTACATCGTGGTCATTCACTTAATTTATACTTCAAACCCAAATGTCAAATTCACTTCGAATAATTATATTTTCCCAAAAATAGTATCTATATATTGAGTAATGTATACAGTACAGTATTTCAATTTTCTTAACTTAACAAATTGTTCACATCAACCTGACCTTCCTATTTAAATTAAATCCAATCTCATTTTATCAGTTAAATCTTCCTAAAATTCCCACTTAAATTTATAATTCTCAAATTTGGATTTGATATCCCAATTTTCCCTTTTATTTCAATATGTTTCCATATTTTAAGTATTCACCATTTTAACCAAATTTTTCCCAATCTAGTTTTCTAAATAAAATTCCCAATCTAGTTCAACTCAAATTTCACTTAATTCGATTAGTTATCTACATAACCGATTCGACTATCTTGGTTCCAAATACATATCCGAATTTCTAAACCATTTAATTACACTATAATTCATAGCTTATATATAACAATTTAAATTTGACAGTTCATCTAGATTCTCGATTTTTTTTTCATCGTTATTATCTAGTCTTGAACCCCCCCCCCCCTTATTCGATTCAATATCATTTTAGCGATCATGAATTACACTTTACCCAAATTTCTTAAATTTTATTAAACGTGAAATATCTCATTCGATAAATTTCAATTTGATTTGGATAAATAAATCCTTATCTAAATACCATTTCAAAATAACCCAACTTTATTTCCCAATCCTAATTGTTCAATATTATTGCAAAATTTTCCGAAATAAAATTTACATAAATATTTATCATAATTTATGTATTTAATCACATCTTGATTAAACTAGATATAATTAACTCTATGTTTATCATTTTCCCTTTTATACATGTATTTAAGAATTTACACATAAATAAAACCATATATTTCTTATCACATGGTCAAATGTTACAGATATTATCATTTCAATCCATACACTAAATATATACGGGTGGATAGCATTCCACTCGTAATCCCAAATTTAAATTAAATAAAACCCGCTTGGGTCTATCATTTAAACCCATTTCAATTCAAAGCAACCATAACAAAAGGGAATTGCAGTGCGATGACAGGGATGGTGTCAAAGTAAAAAAATAAGTAATAACAACGGTCAATAACAATTCAATAAGTAAATTAATAACTCCGAAATAATCGTATTTATTCACATTGTTATTTGTATAATTATTTCTAGAATCTACACTATCATGTCATGTAGGTAAAGATTATTACATTTCAGTTTTTCACTTGTCGTTCCATTTCAATTTCAGTTTAATACTACAACAATTAATCCAAACTATGTTCAAGGATTTAAAGTATAATTTATCAATTTCTACGACAATTAATGGGTCAAATTTAACTAATCAAATTTACACATGGCGGGGTCAGGTTTCAATAATTCAAGGTCCGTCATATGTAATCCGTCTAAATTTGTAAACTATACTACCCCAAATTTAACTAGCAAACTAGTTATCACTTAACAGTAGTAATTAACATCCAATTTAAACGACAATCAATCAAATATCAACCAATCTGTATTATTATCACATAAATAATTAACCGATAATGGTGTCAGGTGTCACAGGTGAACAGATACAGATAATAGCAGTCATAACCGTAAAACAACCAACAGCAGCATATTTCAATTGTCGTTTCAATTGAAGTCAAATTTAATAAATAAAAGAACGTTAATCGTGAGTGATTGCTCACCTTTCGAGGCTAGAGACGAACGAGAGTGAGATGAGTTACGAATCCAAGCACGAATCTCAAAGCAAGGTAAGATTTGGATGAATTTTATGACAAAGCTGAAAGTTTGGAATTGATGAACTCAAATTAGAACATGATCGACGAAGAAAATTGATGTCATTGAACTTATATAATCATAAATAACTATGGACATATCCTATAACTCGACAATTTACAGAATATGCAAACTAATCATTTTATACTATATAACATCTAACATGTAAATAAAATATATACATTTTAAACCTATTATATGCAAAACTAACATGTATGAACCACCAAGTACATAACATATTATTCAAATGTGTAAATATTTATTTATTTATTTATTTATTTTTATTTTTTTTTTGCTACAAACATGTACAGTGCTTCATTAACTAATATATATTATAAACAACGGTATACGGATATAGGCCGAGAATGTAAGCAAATAGTTTTTTACCGACAGTAGAGAATATGTATAGCTGTATCACGTGGATCTATGTAATAAATTTTTCCAGGTTGAAATAAATTGTAAGATGAGATGTCAAATTCCCATTGCTGTAGCCTGTACATATGTTGTGTACATGAAAAACCAATATCTAGTTTAACCTTTAAACTCCCCCTTTTTATTATTATTATTATTATTATTATTATTAAGGTTATGAACAAACTGCTGTAGACTTAACCCTTATGCAGACTAATAGAATTTATTATATCGACATATACTTAAATCAGTATACAGTTTTAGTTATGCACAATCTTCTGTAGTCTTAAAGTTAGGTATACAATCTACTATGTTGTACTTAGTGATCCCATTTCTCATATACGGAAACAAATCAATACGTACTTCAAATAAATATATGTGAACCGACATATAGGAATGCAGCGCGTATATTATATTTAAAAGCATACTGTAGGTAACATGATATACAGTTCACAAATATATAGAGCCGAGACTTATATAAACTAAAATACATCCCCCACTAACTAAATACAAATATATACTTACCTATATATAAAGCAACAAAAATGTATAAGGCCTATATTCAAAACTCACAGTAACTTATATAGATATATCCATATATATAACTTTGTAAATTTATAAGTTTTAAAACTGTGTCAAATTTGTTATGAACTAATATATTTAAAAACTTGTATACCCAGGAACTTACATATTTATAACAAATATACTAATATATATCAGCTAACCCATCTATAAACTATATGTATTTATATAAATATAACCTGCACTCGGCTTACAAGGAGGACGCAAGGCTCGAAAGGGTGATGACAGAGGCTGGTGATGAGGCGGCCTTGGAACTCGAGCACGGGGTGGGAGGAGAAATGAAGTAGGGTGGGGCTCAGCTCGGTTGAGGCACGAGAGGGGGGGAAGAGCGGCTGGAGGACGTGAGGCGTAGAGGAGATGCGTCTCGGGGATGGAGCAGGGCAGTGGCGTGGGTCTGGTTGTGGTTGAGCGGCAGCCGAGGGGGAAACGATGGAGGCTTCGAGTTGTCGACGCACGTGAGTGGGGAAGATGGGGGCCACGCTGATCAGATGGCGAAGATATCGGCCTAGGGTGGAGGACAGAATTCGCCTGAGTGGGTTGTGTGGCAACAAGCAAGGAGGAAGTAAAAAAAAATGGAGAAAAAGAAGGATGAGAAAAGAACAGTTGCGTGCTCCTCTGTAACATTATATATATATGTCTTTGGAATAGTGTATAGTGTGAAAAGAGATATCAACAAAGAGGCAAAGAAAACGTACCATAATTATTGATATTGATGTAGATGTAACTGGTGACCGTTTATCAAGCAAAAGCTATTAAAGCAAATAATTGATTTCGTGCACGGCAAGTTTCACATTTGAAACCGAAGGAAAAATTTATGGAAAGATTAACGGTCACAATTTAAAGGTACCGTTACCACGAACAATTTAATGGTTCCGTCGCGCACCGGACCTCAAAATACAGAAATAGATATACTATCGAGATCAGCACGACGAGACGATCACAACGGTATACAGATATTAGTGGTATGATCATCCGATCAAAATCGATTATCGGCACCAAAATGCTGTTAATTTGTCAGAAATAAGGTAAACGGAGCAGTAGACGTCCGAATTTTGGAAAAACGAAAGATGACGTCTCACTCAGAAAAGGATTTAGAAATGTTCTATAGAAAAATATCCAGGCTTTGAAAATAAATTTATTTTTAGCAATTATTAGCTAGCTTGAATTTAATAGAATTTCACAATGAAATACACTTTGATAAAATAAATTGAAAATTTAAAATCTGCTATGTTTAATTGGACGTAATCCAAATATTAAATTTTTATTTAAAAATTATTATCATTAAAATTTCTCAAAAATCCCATTAAATACGTTAAAAACCAATTTAAAAATCATTAAAATTTTATGGGTCGTTACAATCGTCGTTGACGATCTGTGCACGTGCACGTGAAGGGGGTCGGCGGGTCAGTGGGATAGTTCAGAGAAGAAGAGGGGGGGAACTCGAGACGTGCTCGAGATTTTTGCAGATTGACTCGAAGCAACTGGGTTTACTCGAAACTAAGGGGGGTCGCGTGTGTTTGCCTGGGGGATTTAAATCGTGAAGTTATTAAGTTCACCTGATGCTGAAACTTAAATAACAAAATAAACTAAAAAAAAAAAGAATAAGAAAAAGGAAATAGGAAGAAGGGTGAAGTAACTCAGCTTCAATTCGAATGAAAAGAAAGTTTTCTAATTAATACTTAACAAAGTTTAATAAATCAAGCTAAGATTTTGTGACAAGTTTAATTATTTAAGCAAATACTTAACAAAGTTTTCTAAGTAATACTTTAGCTAAATAACATAATTTAAGTTAAGTATTTAAGTTAATCAACGGTAAAGCTCTTTATAAATTGAAATAAATAAATTTTCAAAATGAAAGAAGGTTTTAAATTTATAAATTAAGGTTTTAAGTAAATCAATTAAGAGATAGTTAAAGAGTAATTAGAAATCATAGATTTCAAAAAAATTTGTGCCGAAAGAATTTCAATTCGAAATGAAAATGAGAAATTTTATGATTAGAAATTAATTGTAATTAAGAACTAATTCAGTTACCATTAACACCTAATTAAATAATTCAGATTTATTAATGGATTTTTAATGGTAAATCAACTCTTATAAGTAATGATTAAAGTTAATTAATCAAGTGATTAAGATAAGATTACATTTAATGTAAATAAATGTTGATTTATTTGTAAAGGAAAATAATTACTTAATGAAATTAATTAAGGTTAAATGATTATGTAATTTACTGAAGGTTAATTAAATTAACGTGATAAATCAAGATAAATTAAGGTAATTGATTTATTTATCAATATCAAATGATTTGTAATTAATAAATCAGGATTGGGTAATTAATTTATAAGTAATAAATTTACTTGGAAATAAATTAAATTGATTAGGATTAAAAACGATTTAATTAATCCTGCTTATAGATAACTATTGAATTACTCATGAATGGTTGTATTGTATGAGATGCCTTGAATTGATCTTCTTATCTGATCTGTGATATTATGTTCTGTGAGGTGAGCTGTGTATTTATCCATTTATTGATGATATATTTGTATATTATCTGTGAATCTGTGAATGTATGATAAGCGTTATAGTTTATATCGCTTATCAATTATATTTCTGTGTTTTGATCTGTGATGATTGAATGGTTGTGCACTATTGTGTTAAACCCCTGGACCACACCATACACACACAATTATGGATTTCACGAGGAAATCAGTTAAGTCACAGATTTTGAAATAGTTTTTAATTTGAACATTAAATTCAAATGTTTTGGAAATGGAATCGGAATAAACGTGAAAAGGTTTTGGAAATGGAATTTCAAGTTAATTTTTTTTTTTTAAATTACTTGATTAAGTTTTGGAATTTAAATAATTTGATTTAAATTTAAATTCAATACTTGAAATTGAATTCTATGATTTGAAATTAGGGATTAAAGATGTTATATTGGTTATATAGGGATTAAACCACTTTTAAGTATTGTTTTTGGGAATTTGAATTTAACCCAAGGATTTCAACTCGTATAAATGAATCAGATTTCCAAAATGAAAACTGTTGTTTTCAAATGATAAACACTTTTAGATAAGAATTGAGATTCCAGTTAATTAAGGGAATTTCAAGATTGAATAGAGAAATGATTTTCCTAAGTTATAAATGAATTCTTTTTGAAAGCTATGAATTAAATCTGTTTATTTTTAACAGATTTAAATTGATGATTTGTTTAAATCAAATTGAAATGAAATTGTTTTGAAGGCTATAAGTTAAATCTTTGATTTAAAGATTTAACGAGTTAACCAAATTGAAATGAAAATTGATTTGGAAAATCTGCGAATGAATCTTTTGTTTAAAAGATTTAAAATGTGAAAACTGTTTAAACCGTTAATGGTTGTGAAAATGAATCTTTTTGTTTAAAGATTGAAATGGTAATTGGATTAAACCATTTGAAATAAAGTTTTGAATTATTAATTTGTGACTTAATTGAAATCCCATTATCCATTTGTTTTTGAAATATCATGCTCACTATTCGGTTTAGCCGGGAAAGGACCTTTGTGTCGTATAACCCATTCCGAATATGTGATTCGACGTTATGGATAACATTTGAAGACCGGTGATGAAGACCGGGTATTTGCGAAAGTGATAGGATGACCTATCGATTGTTTCTGCACCGAGTTGCGCCGGTATAGAAACTCCCTAAGTGATGGGAAATCCGATCAGGATTGTGAATATCCGGATTGTAAGGACTTCTTTGTAAGTGCCTTCGGTTCTGTTCGAGCCCGGAACAGACTTGTATGGATTGTATGTCTGACATTACAATTTGAGATATAAAGCCGATTCTTTCAAATATATTTCTGTTGGTGGCGGAGAATTTATTCTTTTAGCTTAACACCCTTCTCTGAGACGTACGAGCTCAGAGGTTATATAGTTGAAGTTATCAGCAATATATTCCCAATTTGGTAATGTGACATACTGAGTGTTGCTGTGAAATGATCATTGTGTTGATTATTTGTGATAGGATCATTTGTTTGATCGTCTATCTTGGTGATCATTTCTATGATCATTTGTTGACCCAAAGCATGGCTTTTGTATAAAGTATGTTTTTGTGGACGAGACTTCGTCGAGCCTCACACCCCGGAATGGTCAAAACAGGAAAGATGCGGCAAGGTTATGAGGGGTAGCGCCCTTTAGGATATGTGCATTTCCTTCTGGAAAAGGGTGGTATCATGGTATGGAGCCCAGATACTTACTCATGTTGAAAACACTTTGTTATGATTGTGTGAATTGATTAGAGAGCTCTCGGAAAAAGGTCCCAAAGGACCGGGGGATGGCATATTCGGTCAATTGTTACTCAGTTAGGGGTAACCCGGCCTTGTGTTGGTAGAGATCCGGTTTGGTTCTCGGGGATATCCATCCAGAGGCATTCTCATGTGGCAATGGGAAGTTCCTTGGCCTGATCATTCGTTGGAAATCCAATTCCCAACACGAAACTTGTACGGTATTAGTTGTAGGACCTGCCATTCACTTATGGTGGTCACCACTGTTTGGATGGTAGCTATAGTAGGCATAGTTCGAAATGTCTATGTTGGCTAAGATTTATATTCTACTTTCGAAATGAATTTTTCCTACACTATGCACTAGTAACAATATCAAATGTTATTTTAAAATGCGTATCAAGCATCTTTGACTATCATAAGGAGAAATCTCCTCCGATTCTGCGTTTGCATGTGTGTGTGTGCGGGAGGCCTTATGGTAGTCTCATTTTTAAAAGCATTGCGAATCTATTTTAAAATATTCCTCTATTTTGATTTTTAAAGTTAAATAAACTGTTTTTGTTGCTCACACCAGTCCCACGACTGATCCGGAGTTTATTGTTTTCTTTCCTAAACTCTGGGTGCTCATTATTTTCTACACGAGCAGTCTAGAGTTGGGTTTTTCATATAGTCAGGTTTAGTAGATTATCTGGAGTTAGTTCAGTCTTTGGATCGCACCAGTCTTGGTTATCTAGGTGCATCGTTATTGGGGTTTCGAGCTATTGCTGGATTGATTCTTGGAAATGGAGTTGCAGTTATTTTCGGAGTTCTTCCTTGAAGACTATCTTAGAGTTATTTGTTTCGCTGTTAAATGTTATCTATTTTCTTTCCGCTGCTATTTTATTGTATCATATCTCTGTTGTATATTGATATCTATTGGATCATCTGTTGTATCAGATATTGTATCAAAGCTGTATATCAATGTATTATTCTTTTATTCCGCTGTGTTATTTACTTAATGATTGTTATAAGCTCCGGCGATTCGGATTTGAACGGTTGAATCTATGGCATTCGAATACGATTTGAAGTATGGGTGTCGATTTTCGAGCGCGCAAAATCCGTCTCGTTACATTTGGTATCAGAGCGAAGGTTGAACTTTAGCTCAGGAGTGTAACACGTTAAGTAACTCATTATAGATAGGGTGAAGTATCCCTAGAATGAGTGTATCCCTAAGATATCCGTTTGAATGCCTCAGTAAATTCTCTTACTATCCGCTGATAGTAAGTATGAGTGCAAGAAGAGAACGAGATAGGGGACAGGGAAATACGACTATAATTGGTCGATACTCTGTAAAAACAGTGGAAAAAGAAGTTTTGGTATAATAAGATGCCTTAAGAATTGTTGTAGAAAATCTTTACTTCTTATTTCATCAATTTCTTATCATTTTTGGATTTAAACCGTAATAAATAAGAATATGATTTGAAATTTGAATAAATTGAAAATTTCAATTTGAGTTGAAATTGGTTAATGAAATATAATGATAGATTTGAATTATAACGATAGAACGATTTTTGTTTAAAACCAAATTTTAAATTTCTGTTATAACTTCTTGGGTAGAATAAAATATGAAATATAAATTTTGATGTATTTCTCAACTTATAAAATTCTAAACTTAAGATCTTAATATTTGGATTTTGATTTTAATTGTAGAGAACAAATAGCGTTAGCCGAGGAGGAAAGGTCAGGAGAGTGGGTGATTATGCTTCATCTAGTAGGATACGAGATGATGAAGGTGAGTCATCAGTTCATAGGGAATTCCCAGTGGAGCCTGTAGTGCAGCCCCAACCACCAGTGGAAGAAGAAGAAGATGAAGAGGAATTCGAAGAAGAAAATGAAGACGAATTCAAAGAAGAAGATGAAGAGGAATTCGAAGAAGAAAATGAAGAAGAGTTTGAGGTAGAAGAACCTGAAATGGAAATAGGTTCCGAAGGTGATGAAGAAATTCATTGGGATTTGGATAATGCCATAGAAGGCGAGGAGCTGGATGGTGAAGGTTTTATTCAGATAGACTCTGATCCAGAGTATGATTACGAGACTGACAATGACGTGGAAGTTAGAGATCTGTCAGGGCCCGAGAGAGAGAGCTCTGATGGTGATGATTTGTAGTTAGTTAGATTAACTTCTTTTTGGATAAGGTGTATCTATGTACGCATTTTGGGCCTAGAATCGCAGTGAAGGTTATGTTTACTAGTATAGTTTGAATTGGCATTAGTCTATTCTGTGAATGTATAATTCATGAAATGAGCTGTACAATTTCGAGGACGAAATTCTTTTAAGGGGGAAAGATTGTAACGACCCCAGATTTTTATGAATTTAAATTGATAATTTAAAAGGATTTTTGAATTAAAATTTGCAAAATTTATTCTAAATAGTAGCGAGTTCCTTAATTCAAATAAACATATATATTTAATCATATGAATTTAAATATTTTGCATATGTGATTTGGATTTGAATTTCAAAGTAATGAATATATGATAATATGAATATATATGTATATATGAATATACATTGAGTTTGAGTTATTGTTTTAACTAAACGATTTAAAGATAAAATTATTTTTAACTTGATTTAATAATGGTGAAATTTATTTATAAATTGATTTGAAAATTCAAAACGAAGTCTTTAAAATAAAATAAACAAATTTGCTAAATTAAAACAACACATTATCTAGAATAAACAAAATAATAAAATATAAGTAGGCAATAAAAAAAAGTACATAAAGTAACAAACAAAAGAAGAAATAAGTAAACAAAATAATTGAACAAAAGCAAATAAAATAAAAGAAATAAACAAAATAAAATAGAAGAAGCCACATCAAATTACCACAACATCCTACAGCTGAAATAAAAGGGAATCAGTGACAATATCTCCAGGCATGCTTATAAAATAAAAAGTACAAACAAAAACACCTCAGCTCAAAATCCAGCATCACTGCAGCCATGCCTGTTATACACCTCAACATAGAATAAGACCACTTCAGCATACTTTAGGATTGTACCAGCAAAGATATTCAAGCCTGCATATTTCTTTTTATACATATCTCCTCTCCATTTCAACCATTTAAAACTAAGCATCATTTTGAAAGAAAAAAAAAAAACCAAAGCAATATCATCATCAATCAAACAACATCAAAGAAGCCTGTGAATCAAAAAGAATTTCAGTTTGAATTTGTAAAGGCTCTGTCATTTTATTTCTGGAATCATGATTTTCAAGGTGAGTAACAACAGCCATTTAGATTTAAATCTATGATGCCAGTTGCTCTGTGTACATGCAAAGATTAGCAGTATTCTTTCTCTGTTATGTCACAAGGTATCGGACAACAAGAAATAAATTTAGTTTCTTTTTACCTAATCAATATTAGACTTTGATGTTAAATAAAAGTTGTTGTGTTTAAGTACGAGTAGTAACTTAAAAATAGTTTCCTGACATAATAATGCATATAGAAAAAAAAATCGAATTTTTACAGTAGTAACTTCTTTTTCTGAAAAATTCAAATGTTACGAAATATTGATTCAAGTATGTATTTGGAATCCATACTCAAAGATAGGAATTTTAAAACTAATATGAGAATTTTTAGTTGACAATCTTGGCTGTAGTTAATAATTGAACAAAATGGGCATCTCTATCTTTTTCCGGTGATTGGATAACTCGGGTTGATTGGGGTTGTTCGGGGTGGTAGACGAGCCTATGGGGTTGCTTGGAAAAATGGTCGGAGTTGGTGGAAGCGACTGTGGAGTCGGCGGCGAGGAGTTTTGTTTTTAAACCCTAGTCTTGGAGTGTTGAAAACTTTCGATTCGTTCTCCCTATTGGATGCATCGAGTTCGATGCCGTTTGGAGGAATGGGGATGGGTCGAAGGTGAAGCTTCTGCCGGAGTTTGGTGGCGTACGGTGGTTGGAGTGTCGAGCAAACGGCGTTGACAGGGATCCTCCAGCGTGCGTTTCCAGGTTTGTTCCAGGCTTTACTTTCGAGCTTCAGGTGAATTTTCGATTTCGACTGTTATTCGAAATACTGGGTTTCGATTTTAAGTTGTGGGTCAAATCGTGGTTTGTTGGTGGTGTCGCGGTAGGTAGGATCGTCGTTGACGATCTGTGCACGTGCACGTGAAGGGGGTCGGCGGGTCAGTGGGATAGTTCAGAGAAGAAGAGGGGGGGAACTCGAGACGTGCTCGAGATTTTTGCAGATTGACTCGAAGCAACTGGGTTTACTCGAAACTAAGGGGGGTCGCGTGTGTTTGCCTGGGGGATTTAAATCGTGAAGTTATTAAGTTCACCTGATGCTGAAACTTAAATAACAAAATAAACTAAAAAAAAAAAAAGAAAAGAAAAAGAAAAAGGAAATAGGAAGAAGGGTGAAGTAACTCAGCTTCAATTCGAATGAAAAGAAAGTTTTCTAATTAATACTTAACAAAGTTTAATAAATCAAGCTAAGATTTTATGACAAGTTTAATTATTTAAGCAAATACTTAACAAAGTTTTCTAAGTAATACTTTAGCTAAATAACATAATTTAAGTTAAGTATTTAAGTTAATCAACGGTAAAGCTCTTTATAAATTGAAATAAATAAATTTTCAAAATGAAAGAAGGTTTTAAATTTATAAATTAAGGTTTTAAGTAAATCAATTAAGAGATAGTTAAAGAGTAATTAGAAATCATAGATTTCAAAAAAATTTGTGCCAAAAGAATTTCAATTCGAAATGAAAATGAGAAATTTTATGATTAGAAATTAATTGTAATTAAGAACTAATTCAGTTACCATTAACACCTAATTAAATAATTCAGATTTATTAATGGATTTTTAATGGTAAATCAACTCTTATAAGTAATGATTAAAGTTAATTAATCAAGTGATTAAGATAAGATTACATTTAATGTAAATAAATGTTGATTTATTTGTAAAGGAAAATAATTACTTAATGAAATTAATTAAGGTTAAATGATTATGTAATTTACTGAAGGTTAATTAAATTAACGTGATAAATCAAGATAAATTAAGGTAATTGATTTATTTATCAATATCAAATGATTCGTAATTAATAAATCAGGATTGGGTAATTAATTTATAAGTAATAAATTTACTTGGAAATAAATTAAATTGATTAGGATTAAAAACGATTTAATTAATCCTGCTTATAGATAACTATTGAATTACTCATGAATGGTTGTATTGTATGAGATGCCTTGAATTGATCTTCTTATCTGATCTGTGATATTATGTTCTGTGAGGTGAGCTGTGTATTTATCCATTTATTGATGATATATTTGTATATTATCTGTGAATCTGTGAATGTATGATAAGCGTTATAGTTTATATCGCTTATCAATTATATTTCTGTGTTTTGATCTGTGATGATTGAATGGTTGTGCACTATTGTGTTAAACCCCTGGACCACACCATACACACACAATTATGGATTTCACGAGGAAATCAGTTAAGTCACAGATTTTTGAAATAGTTTTTAATTTGAACATTAAATTCAAATGTTTTGGAAATGGAATCGGAATAAACGTGAAAAGCTTTTGGAAATGGAATTTCAAGTTAAAATTTATTTTTTTTAAATTACTTGATTAAGTTTTGGAATTTAAATAATTTGATTTAAATTTAAATTCAATACTTGAAATTGAATTCTATGATTTGAAATTAGGGATTAAAGATGTTATATTGGTTATATAGGGATTAAACCACTTTTAAGTATTGTTTTTGGGAATTTGAATTTAACCCAAGGATTTCAACTCGTATAAATGAATCAGATTTCCAAAATGAAAACTGTTGTTTTCAAATGATAAACACTTTTAGATAAGAATTGAGATTCCAGTTAATTAAGGGAATTTCAAGATTGAATAGAGAAATGATTTTCCTAAGTTATAAATGAATTCTTTTTGAAAGCTATGAATTAAATCTGTTTATTTTTAACAGATTTAAATTGATGATTTGTTTAAATCAAATTGAAATGAAATTGTTTTGAAGGCTATAAGTTAAATCTTTGATTTAAAGATTTAACGAGTTAACCAAATTGAAATGAAAATTGATTTGGAAAATCTGCGAATGAATCTTTTGTTTAAAAGATTTAAAATGTGAAAACTGTTTAAACCGTTAATGGTTGTGAAAATGAATCTTTTTGTTTAAAGATTGAAATGGTAATTGGATTAAACCATTTGAAATAAAGTTTTGAATTATTAAGTTGTGACTTAATTGAAATCCCATTATCCATTTGTTTTTGAAATATCATGCTCACTATTCGGTTTAGCCGGGAAAGGACCTTTGTGTCGTATAACCCATTCCGAATATGTGATTCGACGTTATGGATAGCATTTGAAGACCGGTGATGAAGACCGGGTACTTGCGAAAGCGATAGGATGACCTATCGATTGTTTCTGCACCGAGTCGCGCCGGTATAGAAACTCCCTAAGTGATGGAAAATCCGATCAGGATTGTGAATATCCGTATTGCAAGGACTTCTTTGTAAGTGCCTTCGGTTCTGTTCGAGCCCGGAACAGACTTGTATGGATTGTATGTCTGACATTACAATTTGAGATATAAAGCCGATTCTTTCAAATATATTTCTGTTGGTGGCGGAGAATTTATTCTTTTAGCTTAACACCCTTCTCTGAGACGTACGAGCTCAGAGGTTATATAGTTGAAGTTATCAGCAATATATTCCCAATTTGGTAATGTGACATACTGAGTGTTGCTGTGAAATGATCATTGTGTTGATTATTTGTGATAGGATCATTTGTTTGATCGTCTATCTTGGTGATCATTTCTATGATCATTTGTTGACCCAAAGCATGGCTTTTGTATAAAGTATGTTTTTGTGGACGAGACTTCGTCGAGCCTCACACCCCGGAATGGTCAAAACAGGAAAGATGCGGCAAGGTTATGAGGGGTAGCGCCCTTTAGGATATGTGCATTTCCTTCTGGAAAAGGGTGGTATCATGGTATGGAGCCCAGATACTTACTCATGTTGAAAACACTTTGTTATGATTGTGTGAATTGATTAGAGAGCTCTCGGAAAAAGGTCCCAAAGGACCGGGGGATGGCATATTCGGTCAGTTGTTACTCAGTTAGGGGTAACCCGGCCTTGTGTTGGTAGAGATCCGGTTTGGTTCTCGGGGATATCCATCCAGAGGCATTCTCATGTGGCAATGGGAAGTTCCTTGGCCTGATCATTCGTTGGAAATCCAATTCCCAATACGAAACTTGTACGGTATTAGTTGTAGGACCTGCCATTCACTTATGGTGGTCACCACTGTTTGGATGGTAGCTATAGTAGGCATAGTTCAAAATGTCTATGTTGGCTAAGATTTATATTCTACTTTCGAAATGAATTTTTCCTACACTATGCACTAGTAACAATATCAAATGTTATTTTAAAATGCGTATCAAGCATCTTTGACTATCATAAGGAGAAATCTCCTCTGATTCTGCGTTTGCATGTGTGTGTGTGCGGGAGGCCTTATGGTAGTCTCATTTTTAAAAGCATTGCGAATCTATTTTAAAATATTCCTCTATTTTGATTTTTAAAGTTAAATAAACTATTTTTGTTGCTCACACCAGTCCCACGACTGATCCGGAGTTTATTGTTTTCTTTCCTAAACTCTGGGTGCTCATTATTTTCTACACGAGCAGTCTAGAGTTGGGTTTTTCAGATAGTCAGGTTTAGTAGATTATCTGGAGTTAGTTCAGTCTTTGGATCGCACCAGTCTTGGTTATCTAGGTGCATCGTTATTGGGGTTTCGAGCTATTGCTGGATTGATTCTTGGAAATGGAGTTGCAGTTATTTTCGGTGTTCTTCCTTGAAGACTATCTTAGAGTTATTTGTTTCGCTGTTAAATGTTATCTATTTTCTTTCCGCTGCTATTTTATTGTATCATATCTCTGTTGTATATTGATATCTATTGGATCATCTGTTGTATCAGATATTGTATCAAAGCTGTATATCAATGTATTATTCTTTTATTCCGCTGTGTTATTTACTTAATGATTGTTATAAGCTCCGGCGATTCGGATTTGATCGGTCGAATCTATGGCATTCGAATACGATTTGAAGTATGGGTGTCGATTTTCGAGCGCGCAAAATCCGTCTCGTTACACATCATATCTCTAGTTTTAGTCCATTTCGATGTTAAGGCTACGTTTGTCAGCTCTCGCTCGAGTCTTCACTACTCGAACAGTTAATGAATCCTTAGTTGAATACCTTCATCTCAAACTGATCATGAATCACTACATTGATTAAAGCATCTTGAACAGATCTCGAACCTCCACATAGGTTCCCTGCATAAGTCCTCCGATGAATGCTAACGACGTCCTCTCTCTTGGAGTACTCCTCAAGATAGATAGTTCCACACGATAGCATCATTTGAAATGTTAATGCCGACCTCTCCCTTGGACTTTAACCTTAAGATTGACAGTTCATCTCTATACTATTTCACTTCACAACCGTTTCCAAAACATAGAACTTGTATGCTAATGTTGAAGTGGTATTTGATAAGTAAAACACTTACCAATCCCAACCTCTTCGAAACTAATTCAATGAATTTTCAGCTAACTTAATTCTAGTTAGTTCAAAAGTAAACGAAAGCTAGAGATGCTTCATACTAATGCTCCTCCCCGAGGGTTCTCATTGATATGATATCACAAAGTGTTTTGATAAATTCTTAAGTCAATATTAGGTCAAGTTCGATATTCAACTAATTAATTATCTAGTCAAAATAATTGTTTATACAAATCACGATTCGTATGCTCAACTCGTTTATGACATTCCAACTCAACTATTCCTCGCTCAAGAGTGAAGCCAATAAGTTTGAGTACTGGTTGCATCAAGCCTCGAATAGACACTTCATTCTTGCATCAAGCCTCGCCTAGACACTTCATTCTTGCATCTCACAAATAGATAAGTCTGCCTTGTTGGCTTTTAGTGTTAAGTATAGTATTAATGATTTTCATAAACAATAAGAAATCAACACAATTAACACGTTTTCGACATTTTCTAATTTACTATTCCTCGGTAAGATGGAAGCCCAGTAGGTTAGACTTCTATTGCTTTATCCTTACTCGACATCAATCTTAACTCTCTTAAATAGATAAGACTTACTTCATCGACTTTTAGTGTTAAGCAAAATTAATTATTTTTCAAACAAGTAATTAAACAATAAACCATTTGGTCATTTAGGAGTTCTAACCACTTCCTAAACCTTTTGTTTATAATTTTAAAATACTTGAAGATACTTATAATAGGTTTTAAAACATTTATCCAAAATATTATTTGAAAACAACAACATTATGATTTTCCTCAAAACTTGAAAACATGTTTTTAAAAAAATATTTCTTCTTTAAAAATTCAGAACTAAAAATTCATAAATATCTCAAACTACTTTTGAAATACTCTAATAATAGTTAGTAAACACTTGTAAAAATAATGAAACAAAATACCTAAATTTAGATATCTTTCGACCCTTTTAAAGTCCAAAATCAAGGCTAAACATGACAGTTTTGCACTAGTGATGTTTTGGCCACTTTTGAAGATGTTACTTAACTTTTTACTATTCAAGCTTGTAGTAATAATAACAAACATACGTATAATAAATTATAAACATATCAAGAAACTTCTAAGGATCTCTCTACACAGTTCCACAAACACTGCCAGATTACAAGGCAACTCACAACTACATCTATAGCGACTATCGCTATAAGTGCACATTCAAATCCGAGTCCGATCTAAGAAAGGTCCATCTATAGCCTATATGCTTTATTCAAGGTCTTTTTACAAGTGATACAAACCCATTCCAAGTCCATTCAGGTCTATATACATGGATCACACATGTCACTTACTTTTAAAGTAAGAATTCAAACCAATGTTTTAAGATAAGTTAACAATAATTCAAACAAGATAAATATAATCAAACAAAAACACATATATGTTATATTTTCATTTGAAGTGAGGTGTTAACTCACCTTTAATCTCACAAAAAACTAAGATCCGGGCAACAAAGACCAAACCCAAGCTACAACCTGTTTCCACCTTGCTTTTGCCTTGCATCAAACCACCCTTATGCTCATGGCCTTCCATTGGCGAGATAGAATGGCTTCACTTCTTCAATGTTTTGCTTGGTGGAAGGTAGTCAAAATTATACTAAGCATTGTGGCAAAGTTTAAAGTAATTTGGAATTGATTTGCAATAATTTTCTTTAGAACATAAGAGGTGAAAAATATAAGGAAGCTATTGAATTTTCGATTCAAAGTTTTGTGAAGAATACTAAGGGCATGGCCCTCCTTATATAGGTATAAGAATTATGCTCTTTAAGCTTAGATTCACCCCCTCCACCATTTCATGGAAACTTCACCTCCCATCACTTCTCCTTTAAGTCTTCTGTTTGCATATTACACTTATGCCTTTCTCATAATTTCTTTTATCCATATGGAAGCTTATAAAACATTCCAATCTTTATAAAGAGGTGTATGTGTTAATTAGTTGCTAATGTGTTCATTTGATTATTAAATTAGAGCCAAAGAGTTTAAACAACTTATATATATCGATTGAAAATTTGTTTACCAATAAACCGATTTTTAGTCAGATTACCGATTTTTTTCCGAAGAATATAGTTTTGTAAATTTTTTTATAAAATAAGTTTCTTATTATTATTCATTACTTAAATGCTGTCTGGAAGGGTCATAAAATCATTTTTATATCATTTAATTATATTTCAAAATGCTATGATATTTGAAGACGAAGTGTTCGAATTTCGGGGTCACTACATTATCTTACACATCCCTTTTCCTTTTTGGTATATCACTTATTAATTCAAATGATGTGCTTTTATACATATTTTATAATTGGATAATTTATGAAAAGTACATGGAACATGCTCCAAATAAATTAAAACATAAAAGTTTACATTCCAAATTAATGAGGGCAACCCAATGTACAACCCAATTATAGATTTGGAATAATTTGCAACTTTACTAGCATTCTATAAATTAGTCTTTAGGAGTGATTCCAAATTTATAGATTAGGTTGTACAAATTATTCCTATTCTAATTATATATTTTATTAAATATGTAAGCGATAATCCTAGAAATTTTATTAAGCCTACAATTCATCACATCTTATTTAGGCATAATAATTAAATAAGAATTTAACGAGATAAATTTCAATGTTATAAAAAAACAATATAATTTCCCACTTGCCTTTATAAGCTTTCTAAATTTCCTAAATCTAAATCCATTCCTTAACTTGACTCCTTTTTTGATTCTAATTCAAAAGAATATGTATAACAAGGTATATACATATTGTTAAAATTACAGATCTGAGAAGAGATGAGAGATTAAGGGGAATGTAGATTGAAATTTACCTTTTTCCGCAGTATTGGTTCGCTTCTTCTCATTTTCTCTTTTATTTTCTATCCTTCTCTGATTTTTATGTGTGCATATATAATATTTTACATCTTTAGAAATAATGGAAGGGAAAAATGGCAGAGCTTCGCTCATTGAATCAGAAAATATGAGAAGAGAAGTGAGGGGATAGGCTTTTATTTATAGGCACAATAATCAAACATAATCCTTAGATTAAAATAATTAAATCCGGGCTATTGGCCGAGGTTCTAACCCTAGCTGCCACTATACGACTGTTCAACCTCTCCCGGATATGCGGTTGACCGGCCCATAGAGGGTGGCTGGCCTGTAGGATTTGCAGTTAATTATAATTTATTTTCTTTTTCGTAATTAATTATTTTTGCTTTCGAAATTCAAACGCTATTAACTTGTTCATTTGAGCTCGGGTCACGAAACTCCAAATACGAAAGTTGCATAGAAAATTGCCACAAATGCAATAATCAAGTTTCATGACCAAATTCCAACATTTTCTTAAATTTCATTTTTGGAGCCTTATTAATTATCAATAATTTCATAGGGTGTTACAATGATTCATATTTATCAGAGGGCTCAAAGGGTGAGGAACTTTATTGGAGGAGCCTTTGCTCTCTATTTTACCTAGGGCTCGTGGCACCTATCTGTCATCTCCTCCACTGGCATCTCAGGAGTACTTATATAATCAGTGGACCATGAAATTTTACTTTCAACAACAATAGACCTCGGTCGTACGCCCTCCTAGTCTTTATTAGTTTTATACATCTCTGGCTCTATGTACTCAAACAAGCGAGGGTCCTACACCTATCACTCACCATCTCCTTCTTTATGTTCATGGACAACCCCCAACCCTAGGTCGGTCTCCTTTGTGTGCTCCCCTACTACTAGTTGGAGAGATCTAACTATCAACACCCTTGTGATTATTGCCGCCGACTTGCTTCTCTTGGGTCAAGGAGCCTCTTTCCTCCCCTTCAACATTGATTGGACGGGTTCCAACTGCCTTACCCATTGTATATTTTCATCTTTAAGGATAAGGGCTAGGTTCCTTTTCTTATTACCCTTCTTTCTTATCCTCTCTAAGTAATCTATAAGAGGCTCAACTCTCCTTGCTTTCCTATGAAGATATTAACCGAGAAAAGGATTAACTTGGAAACATTAAAATTGATGATAGATTCAGAATAAAAGTAGAAACAAGTGCTTAGGAATACCGATCTTGATACCTAAAGATCTTGTTCGGAAAGCCATAGAAGAGTGTTGGAAGATTTTAGACTTGCAAGTAGTGTTACCAGCCATCCTGAGCGTAGCCGTATCTCGACGCTAGAACACATGCTAAACGAAGATCAAGCTAGGCTCTAGTACACCTAAATCGTAATAGAAGATGTATAGACTTGCCATGAGATTGTAACTATTTGGGGATAGTTGCATATGCGCCATTTGGAAGGCATTTAAAAAATGGAAAAAAAGGATAGGGTAGAGGAGTCAACCCGCACCGCATGTAGTTAGGGCATGGACTATATAAAGTAGCTGGACATGGGTTGGTTTGGCATGTCCATGACCAAAGGTAAAAAGGTTTAACCCATAGTGCCTCGGGCTAGGCAAGTGCCACGAACAGGTCATCTCCATCCTCTCTAATTTTGGGTAGGCCGACTGTGAAGGTGCGCCCATTAGAGTAAGCTCCATCAACTTCCTTATTTCTACCTTTGGCCATTCGCAACATTAAGAAAAACTTAGATACTGAAATGCCCTAATAAAGGAAAAGCGGTACACTACACTCATAGTAAGCTTCCCTCTATCCTAGGCTTAAGTGACTAGACCCCAACACACCCAAAAGAGGCATCCATGAGCATATGGTCGATTACCATATTAAGTCCCTCGCCTAAGCGACTTATGATCCTATGAAGATCGTATGGACTACCTTAAAAACTACTTTAATTTACTTAATATTACATATGGATCAACGCACATAACTTAACTAAAGCATCTCTTTCTTAACTAAAGGCGAGCGGTAGTTCAATAAGTCTGAACACATTTTCTCTATGTTCTAGAATTGTCGAAAATAGGTCGATGATGATTGATCAACATCGACTTATTAGCATTGACTCATCATGATTTATCCTAGGGAATTCCCTCACCTAAGGCGACTCTCAAAAAAGACAAAAGTAAAACAATATAGAAGAAAATATCAAAATCAATATTTATTAATGAATAAAAGCATTGAAAGATAACAAAAAATCTAATGTAAGCATGAAGAACAAAGAAAAAAATAAACTCACTGGTTGAAGAAAGTTTATCAGCAGTAATTGTTGAAGACCTTTGAAAAAGCTCGAGGATTCTTTTAAATGGAAAAGTTGCAAGTGCTTAAAAAAGAAGAGAAGAAGGAAGTGGCAGCAATTTATATATATTTAGCTTTAGATCTAAGTCGTTGGATGGAATGGGCGGGAAGAGATCTCAACCATCCAGGTTTAATTGATTATGTCATCACATCCGTAGTCATATTTATAAAGCGTCTCTGAGCCATCTCGAATATTAAATCATTACAAGCATAAAAAATGATGCGTGTCGCTAGCATTAAGTGCACAAAATGAAAAGTCCACCTCTGCTTATAGAAGCGAACTTAGGGGACAAATTATTGGCCCATATTCACACAAAAAGATAAAATGCTGCCCGCTAAGCTTTTAACGCTCCCATCTCAAAACGGAAGGCCATGATAACATTCATCTCGACAAGCTATCAATTTAAATACCCCATGTAGCAGCTCTGTAGGGATTTAACATCCCGTCACTTAATAGGTTTAGACAATGGCCTGACTAGTTGACACTGTCAAATGGGGGATCTCATGCTCCATGTAAGGTACCTGCTCTGACAAAAGACCTCTCCATCGCTTGCCACTTCAAGCTTCACGATTCTCACCACCCATGCTCCCCTTTTAAGGTAAGTTTGTGCTCTTTTTTTGTAGGTTGGCTCGCTCTGATCACCTTCTAATGTCTCAACTCGGTAAGCCTTTAACAAAAGCTCCAGATCACCCTTACATAAAGGAGCAATGACACTGCATTATTCCTTTGAAAATATAGGCATAAAATTACACTGTTCATCAGATAAAAGTGTCACTAAGCAGTAACCATCTGTTGTCCCCCATCATGCTCACGGCAATGATATCACTATTCATCAATAACATTCTGTCCCCATGCCCTCTCTCTGACACAAGCTTTCATTTGTACGACCCTCTAGTTGGCCTTCATCTAAGACATTCACTTCATTTGACATCTTAGCTGGCCTGCTTCTGAGCTCTACAATGCCATTAATGACCATGATGATTCTAAAGGCCCGGCGTGTCTGTTCGAACCAGGTCTTAGCTACTATAAATATAGTGTTGCATGCACTTATACAAGAATGGCCTTTTCATTTCTTTGATACATTATTGCCTCTAGAAATTCAAGCTATTATAACTGAATCAATAACAATAAACTCAACTTTCATAGTGGATATGGATCAACTTATTCGAATCAATCCATATCGTGTATCCCTTTACTAGCATTATTGTTGTTATCTCTTCATTTCACATATTAAGCAAGGCATTAGAAAATTACCTTTGTTAATATCCATTTCAACCCATACTTACGAGGTTGAATTTTTTAAATTTTTATAGATAATAATAGTAATATTTTTGCGTAATCATTAGTGCACTCTTTTTGTCACAACTTTCAACATTTATCCTCAAAACAAATCTGAATGGCTAATGATAATTTAAAAATTTATATCTACCTTAGCCAATATTGTCAAAATTTAATGCACATATTATTATCAAATATTACATACAAATAAACATTATAAATTTATTCTATTAAAGACTTCTACATTAATAAAAAAAATATTACAAATATCCAAATAATTTTCCCTAAACTGCAAAATCCATTTATGTTACTAAAAGATACAACTTATCGAGCACAATATGTGCATGAATAGGCAAATAATTAACTGGGAGTAGCTAATGATTATCACATGCAAATATGTATTATATCTTTTGCAACATAGTAAAATGGGCACAATGATACCTTTTCTCAAAAAAAATTTGCACAATATTTAAATTAGAATACGGTACAGGATATTATACAGGTATTAATTCGAAGAATGTACAGTACAGAGACTCAAGACATTAACATGAAGACTCATGAATATAAAGTTCAAGATATGAAGATCTCAAGGCTATAGTATGGTATACAGAGTCGTAGAATATTGATAGCAATCTTTGATCGCTATCTTCTCATTTTCTTATTCTTTATGTGATATCCCGGAAATTAGGCAATAGAATTTAATAATCTGTGTTTAAAAATTTATTTGATTTGATAATTTTTGATAATAAAATTTGTATTGATTTAATAATCTTCTTCTAATAAATATTTAAATTAGTAGATTTTATTTATTTTTTAAAGCTAATAAATTGTTTTCTGTTTATATATATATATATATAATTGTATATCTTGAAAATGGATAAACTTTGATTTAAAACTTAGTAAATGAATTAATTTTTAATTTTTATTTGTATTTGGTAAAATTGGAAATTTGATTTAAATTTAACATTTAATTGTTCTAAACAATTTAATAAATAATTATGTAGGTTATATTAAAGGAAAATTTTATTTGTTTAAATTTATATTTAAATAACTTGAGTATGAATTTAAATTAGATTAACATTAAAAACTTAGTTGTATTTTCTTTTTAAATTATTGTTTGAATTTATATATATATAAGAATTTAAAATAAAATTTACATATGATCTTAATTTATTAAATAATAGAAGTAATTTATGATATCTTTTATAAATCATTTTAAATATTGTTTAATTTGTTATTTTCAAATGATATTGAGAATACTTAGTTTTTATAAACATAAATAAATTTTGTTAGAAATAGGATTTGTTATTTTAAAATTTAATAAGAGTTATATATGCACACATATATAACTTGATTTTTATTTTGAAGTTTATAATATAATTTGAATTTGACTTTGATATTTTGAAATTTAAAAGGATAAGTATTTAAAAATATTTGAATAAGCTTGTATTTATATTTGTTTGTTTTCATTCCTTTTCAATTTTAAAAAAAAAGAGATAAACTCATTTATATATACATAAGAAATAAAATAAGATTTAAAAGCTTTTATAAACAAATTAAATTAAATTAAATTACTCTTAATTTACATGTGTAATCTCTTAAAGCACCTTGAAGACATGTGTTAAGTTATAAAGCTATTAAAGTGACAAATGTTAAAGATTTAGAACAAGTGTTTATTTAATTTTCTTTTTCTTTTATTTTTTTAAAATTTACTTATATAAACGCTTCTTTTTCTCATTTCATTTTCTTTTCCCTATTCTTCTTCATAACTTAAGAGAAATTTTCAGACTAAAAATCTGAATTCATCTTCACAAAACAGAAAATCTCTGTTCAATAAAACCTGTCAATTTCCCCTCTCAAACAAATTTGACAAACTATAATCTCCTCTAACCAAAATTAACCAAAGCTATCTGAAATATCCTTCTTTAAAAAAAAAATAGAAAACCAAGAATCTGAAAACCATCCTCAAAATAGTAGCCTTCAATTCAAAACCTGAAATCACTTTGTAAAATCTGGAAAGCCTGCATTTTTCACCTGAATAAATGAAGTCTGCCTTTCTGTTTAAAATCAACCTGGAAACAAGCATTCACTTGTAATCAAATTGCAAATCAATTTGCAAAATTCCCAAAAGCTAGCATGCATTTGTTCTCTGGAAGCATACATGCAACTGAGTTTTTAGTTCAAAAAGAAAATTGAAGTTCAAGTCATAAAATATATATATATATATATATATATATATATATATATATATATATATATATATATATATATATATATAAGTAGAACCTGAAGCTTTTAAAGGCCTGCAAAATTTTTCTCTGGAACTTGCATGCATCTGAAACCATCTGAAGCCGTATGATCATCCTACAAAAAATTCAAATGCTTGCATTTTCTGGGAAGCATGCATCAGGGGAAGCTTTTCCAAAATAAGTTTGCTCTGCCCCTATAACTGGTGAGTAACATTTTAACTAAAATGATTTAAGTAATATAGTTGCTTGATTTACTACTGTGATAATCATGTTGAAATGGATTAATATGATGACATCCTCTGTTATATGTTTGAATGCATGCTGTGTTGTTTTGCCTGTTCTAAATTCCAGATTTTTGTATGTTCAAAAATCATGACTTCATGTTAAAACATTGTTATAGTTTAAGATTTTAACAAGCATGTGAGTAATAAGTAAAGTTTTTTTTAATTTTAGTAAATATGAAAGATAATAAAAACTGTAATGTTTCTGTAAAACTCAGTAATAACAGAACAACTGAAAAAAAAATTATCATCCCGTTTCATTAATTCAAGAATATAAATCGATGACATAAACCAATTCTTGAATTTTAAAACTAAAATCAGGAATTTTAGTTCAAGAATGGTTGAGAAATTCTGGTTTAATCATAAATCAAGTTATGGGTTAGAACTGTCTATCTATGTGTTCGGGGAGGCCAATATCTTTTCTGGGGATGGATTGGTGAGCGAAGATCTAAGGAAAATTATTGTTAAATGGATTTATGAAATGAGGCAGTTGTTGATTTGGGATTAAGGGTTTTAGCCCTATTTTTCGGTTGCTTGAAGAAATTGTTAGGTGCGACTTCCATAGGTGACCGAGTGGTCTCAAATTTTGGGGAAAGGTAGTTGGGGTATGGAAGGGTCTGTGGCCGGCGGTGAAGATTTCCTGGTGATGGGTGGCGAGTGATTTGGGTGATTCCAGGTTCGACATTACTTCATGTATTGAGCTCGTATGCTCGAATTTGGATTTTAGCTTCTGTAATTGAATTGATGGTCGGGAACATGGGGGAAGGTGATCGCCGACGTGCGTGGATGGTTGAGAGATGCCGGTGGTGTCGGCAATGGTGGTGCAGGTGCATGACATTCTTGGGTATCAGCGGGTTTGGGAAGGAAGTTGTACTCGTGTTTTTGTTCGGGGTAACTCGTGTTTGGCTCGAAGCTAGGGGGTATGGGACTCGAAGCATTGTGTTTTAGTCTCGGGTCAGGTTGACAGTTTCAGGTTTGTATAAAACCTGTAAATTTCTAGTTTGAAGATTTCTGAATGAAGGTTACTCGAGTTTTTTTACTCGAGATTATTTAGTATTTTACTCGAGCGAATTTTGGGTAGTTCGAGTTAGTTTGTTTAAGTTTAAAATTTGACTTATTTCCCAAATTTAAACTTAAATTTAAATGTATAAAGCAAAGATTTAAATTAAGTTTTAAATCTAATTTTAAATTATAGATTCAAGATTTAATTTGAATCATAACTGGATATAAATAAGTTTAAATTCAAATTTTGTTTAAAATAACTTTAAAGGGATTTATTGTTTAAAAACGATTTTTAAAGAAATTTGAATTTAAATTGGAATTTGAATATGTAAAGAAATGTTTTAAATAAAGTTTAAACTGATTCAATCTGATTTTGAATCTTTGATTTAAAATAAATTCAAGTTTTATAGATTTAAGTATTTTAACAGTTTTGAATGATAATGTAAAATTTGAATGTTTGAATTTAAAAAGAATTTGTTTTAAATCTTGTTTAAATATCTTTTATAAGTAATATTTATCATATAATGTATAAGTTTTAAATTGGTTTTAAAACTTGTTGGAATTTAATTATAGTTAAATGATTTGTTATACATTTAATTATTAGGATAATTAAATGATTAATTAATCTATTTTAATAAATTAATGAATGGATAATTACTTAAAGTAATTAAAGGTTTAATCTTAAAAGTTTAGGATTAATTATTTTTAGAATAATTAACTTGGAATTAAGAATAATTAATTAAATAAGATTTGATTTTAATTAATGATTAATAATTAATTAATCAAGTGATAATGGATTAATTAAGTTTTAATTAACACTTAATTATTTAATTAATTAAGGGTTAATTAGTGAGTTATTAATGATTAATTAATTTGTAATTAATAATGATTAAAATAAGTTAATTATTTAAAAAAACAATTAATGAGTTGTTAAATAGTTAATGAAGATCGTTAACTAAGGATTATTTAATTAATTAATTAATGTGATTAATTTTTTAATAATTAATTAGATTAATTAATTTAAAGATAATCATTTGAGTAATTAAGGAAATTAATTATTTATTGTAATTAATTGAGGTTAATTTGATTAGATTAAGTTAATTAATTCAGTTTAATTAATTTAAAATAATCATTTGATGATTTGTGAAGTATAATTACTTAATGTAATTAAATGAAGAGAAATTACTTAGAGAAGTAATTAATGGGTAATTACTGTATGTAATTAATTTGAAGGTGATTTGATAACTGAAGTAATTTGAGTATAATTACTTTGTGAATTAATCAAGGGATTAATTTGAGATAATTAATTAAGGAATAATTAATTTATTTAGTAAAGTAATTAAAGGTAGTTAATTACTAAATGGGGTTAATCAAGAGTGATTAACAATTATGGTCTAAATTAAGATTAATTTCTTAATGTAATTAATTTAAATAAGGTAATTAATTTAAATATAATTAAAGATCATTAATTAATATAATTAATGATGTAATCAAGATTGATTAATTAAGATTAATTAATCAATAATAAGTGATTATAGGAAATTAATTAATGTAATTAATTAAGGATTAATGTAATTAATTATAGTTAATTAATTTGTGAAGTAATTAAGGTTAATTACTGTATTTGGATTAAGTATAATTAATTTGTGAAATTAATTAAAGGATAATTACATAAATGTAATTAAGGAGTAATTAATCAAAGGTGATTAATTAAAGTGATTAATTGGAAGATGATTAATTAATTAATTTGTAATTAATTAATAGTTATGAAAGCAAGATTTTTATTGATGGAGTAATTAATTTAATTCACTTTAAATTAATTAGAGAATGATGTAGTTAATTTAAATCATTTTAAATTAATTATAAATGATGATTATAGATCATTGCTTATATGGATAGATGATATTGTTTGCCTTGATTGGTTGAATTTCAAATATGAGATAAATAACGTTGAGTGATATGAATGCATTGGTTGCATTGTGATGATGATTTGGATTATCTTTTGATAGTTATAATATAGATTATCAATTATGATGATAATGTTGATTACCTATTGTGAATCTATGATTTATCTATCTTTGTATATATATAATTGAATTGTTTTAAACTTTAAAACAACTTGGCCTTAAAAGACACGCTTTGGATTTCGATGAGATCGGGTTTCCATATTTGGATATCCGAAAACCACATCGATCCAAATTTACGTTAGGTCGTGAATCCAAGTGGAGCGAGTGAAGACTTGAGGTGTAAGGGCTATACGTCAGTATAACTCTGTGGGTGATTCCGTAATGAGTTTGACGGAATAGTACTTATAGGTTCGAGATGGTGATTCAGAGTGCAAGGGTTATCGTCGTTAACTCTGAGGGTGATTCCAAAACGAGTGTAACGAGATGATGCCTTCGGTTTCGTTCGAACCCGGAACGAACTTGTATGGATTGAATGCTTTCAGAACATCGTCAGGTGGACGATGAGCATTCTAAGTGATGTGTTCTATAAAGGTCATCGTAGCCTCAAGCCTCATCAACCGGGAATGGCTAAAACAGGGGAGGTGCAGCAAGGCTTCGTGGGTAGCTCCCATTGGAGAGCAAGATTTTCCCCTGTCCAAAGGTCCCTTTTTATTCGGCTGTGTGGGCGGTTGGAACGTACGCCAACTGTGGGGTTGTCTTGTTCGGAACTATTCAGTAAGGAATGGGTCCGGCTTTGTGTTGCGGGGGGTCGGGAGTGATCCTCGGTACGTTGATCTAGGCCACGTACTGTGACGGGCGGTACCCCAGTAGCCCTGCCATTGTATGGAATCCACAATCCAATAAGTGCCAATGGTTTTGATTGTATTACCCACTTTTGTGGCTAGTAGCTAGAATTTAATAATGTAACAATTTCGGCTATTTCATATTTACTTGAAAACCCTAGATACTATTATAATATCACTGGATTTCCTATCAAATGTTTTGGTTAGCGTAAGGTAAAACCTTTTCCACGTTTATGTGTGGGAAGTATTACGTGATACCTTTCTTTTCAAAAGGTTTTTGAAAGTTAAGCAACTTTAACCTGTTACTCACACCAGACCCATGTCTGACCTGGAGTTTATTTTTGTTTTTCATAAACTCTTGGGTACTCAAATTTTTACGAGTAGCCAAGGGATTCAGGTTAGCTTTGACGAATATGGGAGAAGCAATGGAGTAGGAGGCTTCTGCGTTAGTTATATAGTATTCCGCTGTGTGTTCTGTGTTGTCTCTGGATTATATTATGTTGTAAATACTAGGCAGGTGTTTATAACTGTCTAGTATGTGTTGTATATCTGTGTACTCTGATAGTAGTTGCAAACTATGTAATATTTTATATTATTAATATAATTTATTTGTTCCGCTGTTTAGATTCTGATGTGTTGTTTCTTTCTTCTTCTCTTTCTTTCTATTCTCTGTGCCTTTCTTTCTTATTAACGATGTGACTTCCTGGAGTCTGGAAGTTAGGTCGTTACACTTTACTTTTAAAACAAAGTATATTCTAAAATATCTTATAAAAGTGTTTTAAATTTTAAAATGTTTAAAAACTATGCTTAAATTATTTTACAAAGTATCAAAATATTTTACAAAGCATATGATTTTCAAAACATTTTAAAATAAATAATTTTCAAAGTACACTAGCCTATATTGACATATAAGCAGATTATATGTCGACATACATGCCACTAATTTGAAATTCAATCTTTGAAATGATGTGCCTATTTGTCGTAACTATTCACGAACAGACATGTCTATTTATTCTATATATATATAGGGTTCCGAATGAATTTTTTAATGACCGCTTTTCAATTATCTCCTCTCCTTTTACTCTGCCGAATTTCTAGTGAAAATTTATTCAAATCTTCTCAAATTCAAACTAGAATCAATTCAATCTTCATGGCATTGATTCTCTACTATTTACTCTCTAATTTTAATCATCTCTCTCTCTCAATTAAAAATCAAAGTGCTATCCAAGAGGCTGTAGGATCAATTGTAACCAAAGATCAAGAAACTATCTTTGAAAAAACTAGAAAACTTTAGTTATATCTGCGTGGGTGTGATTGTAGCCCATTCAAATCATTTTGTTGTGCTTGGTGTCCCAAAAATCCAAATGGGTGTGGTTGAGTCTTGTCAAATCAAGTGAGTGTACCCAGAGCTCGGAAAATCTGGAGGGTGTGCCTTATAGCCTTAAAATCAAGATTGTATATGGTTTTCCTTCTACCCGATTAAAGATTGGCATTTGAAAATAAATCTATACAAGCAATTGTACGAGACTGTATGTACGATAACTCCGAACCAATATAAAAATCCTTAGTGTGATCTCTTTAATTCTATACTTTTTACCTTACTGCATTTGTACTTATCCGTGTTTTCATATGTGATTGTTCATTTTGTGCAGATTTATAATAATCTTGAAAGAACTTTGAAATGGTTCATAAAAATTAGAAAACATTATTTACCCCCCATTAGTGTCTAATTAGCCTTAAAATTCATAAATCTACAACCCAAAGTTGGTATCAAAGAAATAGGTTTTCAAAAGCTCATAATTTTATTTTTTTTGAAAAGTTTTAATGGCTAACAACAGTGTTAGTACATTTGGTAAACTTTTTTTGAAGGATAATATATTGCCAGACCCCCACTTTTTAATAGCAGTAATT
This sequence comes from Allium cepa, assembly GCA_030765085.1. Taxonomy (NCBI): domain Eukaryota; kingdom Viridiplantae; phylum Streptophyta; class Magnoliopsida; order Asparagales; family Amaryllidaceae; genus Allium; species Allium cepa. The sequence continues at coordinate 244,102,946 of CM060929.1, read as the reverse complement.
ACACTTATTGGTCATGTATGATGAAAATCTATTCACAATCTAATGGTTTAGATATTTGGAATGTTACACAAAATGAGTACACTGAACCATAAACAAATTTTGCAAACTGGACTACTTATCAAAAGGCACTTGCATACAATAATTCTATAGCCATGAATATTCTATTTTGTTTACTAAATAAAAATAAGTTTAATAGAGTGTTTATTTATATGTCTGCATATGAAATTTGAAAAATAATACAAGTTGCACATGAGGGCACTAGTAAAGTTAAACAGGAAAAAATTTTCGTGTTAGCTAATCAGTTTCAGTCATCTAAAATGAATACAAATGAGTCCAACATGTATTATAGATTTCAAGTATAGTGCATTCATTATTTGCATTAGGGAAAAACTTTTCTAAATATGATCAAGTCAAGAAAATCTTAAATCCACTCTCTTCAGAGTGGAATCAAAACACACTTGCAATTGAAGAGGCTAATGATATTAATACTTTACAAATTGAAGAGATAATATGAAATTAATGTTCTATGAAGCGTAAGTACAAGGTAGAAGGAAAAGCAAAGCAATAAAAAAGAAATCCATCGCTTTCAATGCAATAAATGAAGATCGGGATCCTAACAATGATAATGACGAAAAAAATTACTTTTATGACCAAAAATTTCAGAAATTTTCCGGTGTATAGAAAAATGAACTACTTTCGAAAACCTAAAAAAAGAACAATGAAATAGGAATTACGACAAAATGTTTCTATTGTGGTGAAATTGGTCATTTTTAGAGAGACTGTTCACATCCGAATAAATCAAAGATCTTACCAATAAATGATTCATCTAGAAAAAGAAAAAGGGATTATACAGCAACTTTGAATAACTCAGACACTTCCTCTAGCGATAGTGAACCAAATACCGAGAATGTGAATATGTGTTTCATGGCAACAATAGACTAGTCAGAACTGATAAATAAAAAGTAGCAAAAACGGTACCTTTCATTTAACAATTTTTATTTTTTGGTTGATTTTGGTTCTTAGGAATAACATATGGATTTATAATGAAATTGGATAAATATAAGTATATAAGCATGAATATATATAGGAATGTATTAACATAGTTTTATTTTTGGAAATTTTGAGTAATATGTCGACATGCCCTCATGACATATGTCGACATACATGTCAGAAAGTTGAAAGTTGAAATTTGAATTCAAGTTTCAAACATCTTCCTCTTTTTACACTTACTCCTATGTTCAGAAAAGATGCCTTTTGGCCCAAAGAATATGTCATTTGATTCTTTACTTATTTACTCCATCTCTATCCTATCATTTCATTCTCGTTTTTTCAAAATTCAAATATCATTTCACTCTCTTATCTCCTCAAACTTTCAACAATGGCTTCATCTAGTCAAAATCCATCAGGTTTCTCTTCAATAAGAAAAACGTCATAGAAGCCTATATGGAATATACTACTGCCGAAAATGTTTCTCCTGGAAGGTTTGCTAAATTTGAAGGATTTTATTCTTATGGTTTACACGATCTCTGTTTTGAAAATAATATTCTTAGTTTGATTGAATCTTTTCAAATGATTTTGTTTGTTACCCGATTTGGTCAAAATGTTTTATGCTAATTTAAATGAAAATTTTTATCAAAAAGAAGGACAAATTTCGAGTAGTGTTAATGGCAACTAAATAGTTTCAAACTGTGAATTTTTTGGTCATATTCTTAGTTGTAATTCTAATGGAATTGAGCTTTCCACTTTCCAAATTGATGTTCAAAACCGTGAATTATTTCATGATATTTTCGACAATGATGATGATTTTGAATTAAACACAAAAATCTTTGTCCAAAATCAAGACTTATAAGTCTCTTTTTACAACAAAGTGTAACTCCGAGGATGGGTAACTATGATAACCCTACTCAAAAAAATTTCAAAGCTCTTTTTGAAATTTATGGTGACTATGACATAAATTAGGCACAAGTCACTTTAGATGATTTTGTTCAAAAGAATATTTGTAGACATGAGAAAACACTTTTTCATGGTGTGTATCATACTAGAATTTTCTTATATTTTCGTGTGGATTTGAAAGTAGAAAAATCCATTCCTCGAAAGGTTTTTGACAAAGCTAATATCTCATCTATGCATATTTCACCATTTTTCAAACCTTATGAAACTCTTCCTGAAAAGGAGAAAAGGTTGGAATGGGAATAAGAACAAAAAATTCAACAATAAAGGAAGAAGAAGGGGATGAAATGGAAGTGGAAGAAGAGGAGGAGGAGGAGAAAGAAATAGATTCTTCTTTGGAAAGTTTCGAAAAATATTCCAACTCTACCAACAAAGAGATACTAAGAAATCAAGAGAAGCTTCTTAAAAACTAAAAGAAGCTAAAGCTTCCTTTTAATAAAACATTCATTTCTCTTTCTAATAAATAGATAAATTCTCTAAAAATGTATTTGCAAGCTTGGTGGCTCTTCATTATCTTTGTCCACATCCTTCTAAGCTTGTCTAAGTTGTTTACTTATGTTATCTAGCTTTGTATTGCGTGATTATAGTTTAAATCCATGTTATTTCTATGTATTTTCCATTATTTATCGTTGAAAACATGTATCCCTCAAATTCTAGTGATGAAAATGTTCTATATTGTTTATTAATTTTTGGAAGTCATAAATGTATAATAGTGTAGGATAAAAACAAAAATGATAACAAATACTTTAATTTTGAAAAATTAGGTGTGTATGTCGACATACATACATATGATACGTCGACATATAACAGTCGGAAAGTAAAATCTTTAAATTTCAAAATAAAAATAACCACTATCCATCCATTCATCCCAAACAACCGTTTACTCTTATATAAGCTTACTTCTTCCAGAAAACTCATTCATCATTTTATTTTATACTCTATTTTCATTCTCAGACATATATTCATAAATATGCCTTCTCTACATCAAAAATTATGTGAAAATCATGAACAAACTCTTCAATCTTTCAAAGATATTCTCTCCTTTATCCTACGAAATCAGGCACTTAGAATTAGGTCAAATGCAGATGATAAAGGAATCAGAAAAGCATTTTGATGTAATTCGATAGATAATTCTTCTTTAATCAAAGGCGAACCAACTAACAATTCGAAGTGTACTATTAGCATGGATAATGAAGATTGAGATGCCATTAAAGCTGATCCAATCTTTGGGGCTGATAGTTGGGTTAAAATTCCACGAAACGTGTAGTTATTAGGTTTGGATTTAATATGTAAATATACATACAGACACACACTCTCTTGGGATTTGGTTTGTATGGCTTGGTGTGTATTTGGATTGAATTTTGGTTTTGATTATTTATACGAATGATTTGGTTTGATTATTTTGAATATATTAAAATTGTATGGTTTGTAATTACATTAATAAAATTTTCTTTATGATCATGTTTAATACAAAATAATATTATTCATCATATATGTCATATGTACTATTTTTAAACTTAGATTATTTATTTTAAATCATATATCATCATATATTTTACTTAGGTTGGAGAAATCATCCGAATTTTGCGTGGAACCAAAACAATTCCAATACGAATACGATTCGTCCCAATTTTCAAGCATTTTCGAATAATGTTTCGAATCCTGCCTTTCATCCCAGTAATTTTCAACCAAACCTTGCGGGCCCGTCTCATAGTCAACCGCAACAAGCAAATTTTCCACCAAATTCTTCTCATCCTCCACAAGACGATAAACGTTTAACTTCGCTCGAGAAAACTCTTGAAACGTTGCCTAAGGCAACTACTCAAAGCCTTCAATCAAACAACAATTTGCAAAATTTATTGACTTCATATATGCAAAACGCAAACCAATCGATTGCAAAACTCAAAATGCAAATGAGTCAATTAGCCACGTCTATAAGTGAACGTGAACGAGAAACATTCCCAAGCCAGCCCCTTCCAAATCCCAGAAATCAAAAGACAAATTCAAATCAAGCCCATGTTGTTCAAGATAGCAACGTCACCCAGTTGAATGCTATCACAACTCTCCGTTCTGGTAAACAAATCGATAATCAAGTCGCTAATCCAAATGATTTACCGAAAACTTCTCTCGACACTTCTATAACAATGAACGACTCAGAATAGAACATGGAGCCAAATGTCGAATCGATCGATAATCATTCTTCTTCTTCTACTCGAGTAGACCTACCTGCGGACTATCGTGTTCCATTTCCACATCGTCTTCTACCAAAGAAACACTCGGACCAAATGGAAAAGATGTTAGAAATTTTTAAACAAGTTAAAGTGAACATTCCGCTTCTTGACATCGTTCAGCAAGTCCCCACTTACGCGAAATTTCTTAATGACTTGGGCACCCAAAAGCGACACGCTCAAGTACCCAAAAAAGTCTTCTTAGCCCCCAGTTTGAGTGAAGTCTTGTCCCAATCCATGCCCGTTAAATACAAAGATCCTGGATGCCCTACCATTTCGTGTACAATTGGAGACAAGACGATTAACAAATGTTTGATAGACTTAGGCGCGAGTGTCAACTTGATTCCATACTCTGTGTACAAACAATTAGGCTTAGGTGAGCTCAAACCCACGAAAGTTACGCTTCAATTTTCCGATCGTTCCATTAAGAAGCATGTGGGAGAAATCGAAGACGTTCTCATTCGAGTAGGGTAATTCATATTCCTCATTGACTTTATCGTTCTCGAAACACAACCCGTGACGAATCCCTCGATTCAAATTCCGTTGATTTTAGGCCGACCATTCTTAACCACCTCAAATGCCTTAATCAATTGTCGTAACGGATCAATGAAAATATCTTTTGGAAACATGACTTTGGATCTTAATATTTTCAATCTTGAAAGCCAATCGAATGAACCTTATGACCAAACATTGGAAGTTAGTACCATTGACGAAAATGTTGAAAACGAAACACTTGATCTTAACGATGAACATGAGGTCGATTGTGAAAAATTGTTTCACTAAATTCCCAACAATATTGAATACACTCTTCCTTTTGAATCACTTCCAGTTGAAATCTCAACCCAATTCCTTGATCAAAAAATTCCCAAAGTTGGACCTCAAACCGCTTCCCGACCACCTTAAGTACGCATACTTAGGCGAAAACGAAACTTGTCCTGTCATCATTTATAACAATCTTTCACTAAGAAGCTTCTCTTCTCTCTATCCTTTCGAAAAATAAGGAAGCGATGGGATGGTCGATTTCCGATATAAAAGGAATTATTCCCGCTCTGGTTCAACATCGCATCCATTTAATCGATGATGCCAAGCCTGTTCGTGACGCGCAACAAAGGCTTAAAAAAATGAAAGATGCGGTGCATGATGAAATTCTTAAACTTCTTGACAACGAAATCATTTACCCAATCTCCGATAGTTCATGAGTTAGCCCAATTCACGTTGTACCGAAAAAGCCCGGGCTAACCATTGTCAAGGACGATTTAAACGAGCTTATTCCAACTCGTACTCAAACGGGTTTGCGTGTTTGCATTAACTATCGAAAACTAAATGCCGTAACACGTAAAGATCACTTTCCTCTTCCTTTCATTGACCAAATGCTCGAACGATTAACCGGCCATGAATTTTACTGCTTTCTTGATGGTTATTCTGGCTATAACCAAATTCCAATCGCTCTCGAAGATCAAGAGAAAATGACTTTCACTTGTCCATTCGGTACCTTTGCTTATCGACGTATGCCATCGGACTATGTAACGCTTCTACGACTTTCCAACGATGCATGGTCGGCATCTTTTCCGACATGATTGAACGCTTTCTAGAAGTTTTTATGGACGATTTCTCTATCTTTGGTGATTCTTTTTCCCAATGTTTACATCACCTCGAGTGTGACGACCCGAAAATTCTAACAATTTAAATTTGAATAGTTAATTAATTTTAAAATATTTAAAATTTAATTTTAGCTTTAATTCCAAATATCACTATTTATTTGATAATTAAATTCTTGAATTATATAATTCGAAATTGGGTAAGATGTTGAAAATGGAATTTTAAGCCGGCTAAAAATAATTAGAAGGCTTATAAAATTTATAACGATGATACTGGAGATAATAGAATAATTGAAATTTAATTTAAAGGTAATTTGTTCAAATTTAATAATATATCGTTTTAATTGACATTTAAAAACAGCCTTCCGAGGCACAGTCTCGGAATTTGACGAAACCAGTTCCATTGGATCCGTAATAGTTAGTTATTATCGGATTTCAATTTTCGTAGCGATCGAAATTGTCGTCTGACCCTGGCAGCTCAAACGCTTAGAACTATTTAATCGATTTAATTTAAAATTGATCGTTTATTTCCGTAACTCGTGCATACGATCAAATTAGCCTCCGAAACACATTCTATGGTGTTCGGAATATGGGTAAAACCTTATAAACACCTGTCGGCATGTCTGATTCGGGGTTCGGAATTTCGCGTTATGCTTAACGAAACGTTTTGTAAGTTTATAATATAATTAAATTTAATTAGCAAGATATTTTCTTTTACATGTCGTGCTCAAGAAGCTTTCTACCCTCCTATATTTCATCCTGTTTCCCCTCTTTATTCTCTAATCTTCAAGCAGAATCGAAAAAAAAAATGGCCGAAGCCGGCCTCATCAAAATCGAAATCGTAGCCGAGCAAAGAAATGGCCGCATCTTACTCCCAATTCGAATCGAAGAAAATTTCGTGAAAGGAAGAGGCGATGCGGGGTGTTCGTGATCTAGGGTTGGGTCGCGAGTGTGAGTGAGATGATTGAACGAGAATCTCGATATCAGGTATAGGTCGAGGCCGCAACGTCGTTCGTGATTGATTGAAGGGTTTCGGCATCTCGACGTCGCTCGAAGCAGTGGAGTATTGACTCGCGATTGAGGCAGTTGGGGCATCGCGCGTGGTGGCGGCTCGAGTAGAGTTGCGGCCCTGATGAACTTCTTGAATTGATTGCCGTTTGAGTGGAGGAAGGGGAAATTGAGGGTTTTGGTTGTAGGTGAGGTAACTGCAGTCATGAGGCAGCAAGGTATATGAATTTAAATTTATTTAATTTAATTAATGAGTAAGTATATACATGTGAAATTTTATTGTTACAGTAAAGAAATTTTAAAACAACTCTGTTGATTTTATTGTAGTACATGTATATAGAGGCTAGAAAGAAAAATTTTAAATGTTGAATATTTATATGAAATTAGATTTTTGGGAAACTATAAATTAATTTTAGTATATGGGTTTCAAAAGAAGAGGAATAATTACTATTTTTTTGGGAAATTTGTTCGAATAAAATATTCGGTGAATCAAATTTATTAAACTGTTTCAATTAACTTATTTAATTTCTGGACTAAAATATATGTTTAAGGTGATTTTTTAGTTTAAGAATTTAAGTCAATTTATAAGTTAAATTAAATAAGTGAATGATAATAAATTATTGATTTACAATTCAAGTGTCATTTAAATTATATGATATTTATACAAGGTCTTAACTGAGAAGTCAAAATCGAATTGGAATGGATTTGCAAACAGCAAAATCAAAGGTGAGTAATCTCATGCTCTGGATTTTTTTTTAAATTTAAATGGTTAAATTTTGATAATTGGATGAATGATTGAATTGTTTGGATGGTACTGATGATCTAGTGATTTTTGATTTTATTGTTTCTCGAGTTAATTGTAGTTTGACTCGAGATATTTGGATTTTAAATGGTTTTGAACTTAAATCATAAATAAGAAAATGGTTCTGTTTAAAATCAAATAGGGTTCAATGATCGGTGATTCATTAAATAGGTAGAATAATTTAAATGGAAAATTAATTAAATAAATAAATTAATGATTTGGGTAAATTAATTAAGTTATATTAAATTGGAATGATCGTTGGGTGGTTTAATAAGCAATTACCAATTGAGATTAATAAAATATAATTACTTTGTGAAATTAATCAAGAGATTAATTAAAATAGTTAAATAAAGGAGTAATTAATTTATTTAATGAAATAAATAAAATGATAGTAAATTACTGGTTGTGATAAATCAAGAGTGATAAATATTTATGATTTAATGAATGATTAATTATCTAATGTAATCAATTTAGATTAGGATAAGTTAAAATATAATTGGAAATCCTTAATCCATATAATTTATGATGTAATCAAAAATTGATTAATTAAGATTGATTAACCCATAAATAATGACTTATGAAAAATTAACTAATATAATTAATTAAGGATTAATGTAATCAAATTAATTAATTAATTTATGTAGTAATTAAGAGTACTTATTGAATAATTAAAATCATGAAATTAAATAAAGATAATTACTTGAACGTAATTGAAAAAAATTAATTCAGGGTGATTAATTAAGATGAATAATGAAGGGTTGACTAATTAATTGATTTGGAATTAATTAATGTCAAATGAAGGAATCTAAGTGATTGAGGTAGAAATTCAATTAGAATTAATTGAATTAATTTGAAAGTGATAAAATTTGCTTATGAATGATTGATTGATATTGGAGGCTTTGAATGAGTTGTTATCTTTGATATGAAATAAACGTGTTTTTCGTATGTATAACTTGGGATAGGATGACATGGAACTCGAAGAGGCCGGGATCGGGTATTGGGAGATACCCGAAACCACTTCGAATTCCTTATAAATTAATATGATAAATTGATAGGTTGGAATGATTAGATTTAAATGAATTGGATTATTAAATATAAATTTTTGAAACTTAGAAAACTTATTTGAAAATAAGTTATGTCTATAACAAATTATGACTTGTAAATTTGTTTGAGTTACCTCGGGTTTTATATATATATATATATATATATATATATATATATATATTATATATAGAAGTTGTATGCTTTGCATTCCATGTTAGATGGGTTTACTCACGCTGGTTTCTAGCCTGACCCGGGTGTTACTTTGGTGTAATGCTCGGGTCAGACCGAGTATTATAGATTTTCAGGTAAGGGCGTTCTAGAGCTCAGGAGGCGACCTAGATGACAAGAACGTATAGGATATATCCGTTGTAATTATATAATTGTAAATCTGAGGCATGATAATGGTATATGCAATATCTGTATAAATGTGAAACTCTGATGTATTAAAATGTAATCGACAGATATAGTATTGCTTTGTAAACTGTTATTATTTATTATTATATTTTATCCGCTGCGAATGTGGGATGTTGATGTTTCTGTTCTTCTTCTTCTTCTTCTATCTCTTTCTTCTTTTTCATAACTATCTGGAATTTTCGGCTTTGAAAATTTCGGGTCGTTACATTTGGTATCAGAGCTGAAAGGTTAAGCAAGAACCTTGGCTCTGGTGGGAGTTACTCATTAAATAGAGTCCGTAGTACTCTAGAATGAGTTGAGTGTGTGTGTGTGTGTGTGTGTGTACATATATATATATATATATATATATATGAGAGCATACTTGTTATTTTCTTATATAAAGATTTTAAATGATTCTATATAAAATATATTTTGATATATATATAAAGCGATATTTCCTTCTAATAAACATTAAGGTGATTAGTTGTTAAATTATTGAAATTAAATTAAGAAGTAATATGATACAACCAAATTAAAATTTAATTAATTGAAATGAAATTCTAAAATTAGAATTCAGAAATTAAATTGTGTAAAAGCTTTAAATAAAGGTAAGTTTGAAATAGATTCAAGCTGAAATTTAATCTTGAATTTATGGAAGTAAGAATAATATAAAAAGAGTGGTTTAAAATTTAAAGGTAACCCAATGTGAAAAGGAAATAATATGTATGAATAAGGAATATACATAAATACAAAAAAAAATAGTTTGAATAAACTCTAAATGTTGAGTTTGAAATTTGGAATGGGATGTGATACCCAAAGTGATATTTTAAGTGGGGAGATTATTATTGTAAAGTTTAAGGATTGAATGAGGTTGATTGGATTAAGTAAATTGAATTTAACTTGGGAGAAGTTAAATAAGTTTGAATGAACAACGTGAATTAGAGATTTTAAGATGAAATTGGAATTTAACTTGAAAAGTTAAATGGTTAATTTGAATTGGTAGTTTGTGTGAGCTCACAATGGTTTTGAGATCTTGAAATTGAAAATGGATGGATGTTTTAAAATAAATTGGATAATATCATCATATTGTTATGAAAAATTTTTAAATTGCGAATTGGTTTTGTTTAAATGAGTGAGAAATGAAGTGTGGTAATATATCCATTATTGAGATAAAAGGGAAATCTAACTTTAATTTGAAATTAAGGATATGGAATCTCTTTAAACTGAAAAATTGCGTTTGTAAATTAAAATTGTTTAAGAACTGGCTTCAAACTGGAAGATAAATTTAATGATACATTAAAATTTTAAAATAAAATTGTATTGAACCCTGATTTGAACCTTGAAATACATAAGTAAAAATAATTTAAAATGGAATTTTGAGAATTGTACTCAGAAATTTAATTGATTAAAAACTTAAAATAAAAGTTAATTTGATTTAAAAGAGTTAAACCAACCTTTGAGAATTCAACTCGAATTTATATAATTCGAGATGGGTTAAAGTTGAAACTTAGATTCCATTAGTACCAATTGAATTTAGTTTGAATTAATTAGAATTGAAGTTGAATTGGGAATAAATCAAGTCCAATGGAATTTGGAGTTATTTGAATTGGAATTGGATCAATTTAAATGAAAGTGTAAATTTACATTGAATTGTTGGGGAAGTGAACAGTTTGACTCTTGACTATTTTCAATATAAATTGTTTTAACATAAACTTATTTTACTAAGCCATTTAATGTATACAACCTTTCTTTCTTTAAGCTAAATTATTTTATACTTGTTTTACAATTATTTTTGGAGCTATTTAACAATTTTTCAACTGTTTTCTAAACTAATTACTATTTTTCAACTATGCTACAAATTAATTACTATTTTCCAACTATTTTGCAATTATCTAAATTTCTGAAACTATTTAGCTATTTTCCAACTATTTTACGATTAGTTAACTATTTTATATCTATTTTGTAAACTAATAATTATTTTTCAACTACTTATCTATTTTTAAAATTTTCAAGCTATTTTCTAAATATAAACTGGTCGGAGTTCAAACTGTTATGGATTTAATACCCAACTAAGATAAGAATTGAAGTGATAATCCAAATGGGGATTAATGTAAATGTGAATAAGTGAATGTGAATGGAAAGGAAATTGATTTGGCTAATTATCAAGAAAGTTAAATACGTAGGATGTACGTATATTATTCTATTCGCATAGTGATTTGATCCAGATTCGAGCACAGAAATTCGAGATAGTTTATCGATCCGAGTTAGCATTTAGTGCAATCCAAATCCAGCCAAATGGCCTTCTGGAGTGCCACCGGGTGGTGCTGCCTTGAGCCCCAGTGGGGGTTCTAAAGTTGATCCTGGGAGGAGTCCTGACAAACTAGTTCCTGAGGATGGGTAGCGAAAGTCGAGGGCGTTGATGCCTACAGGGGCATTTGGGTTATGTTGTGACGACAGTGTAACTCGATGTCTCTGCGATTTACTGTGGGGACCATAGCGAAAATCTTAAGGAGGATGGGTGCCAACAGTCTACACTTGATTTTGCCGGGAAGGCAACGCAACATCGGTAGACTGCGATCTATGGTCGAGTGGAGTGGAGAAGTTTCATTCTTTTGGCAGCGAAATTCGAGGGCGCTGATGCCTACAGTTATATGGGTTTTAGCTGTGATAGCTACGTAACCCCAGTTGTAGCTGCGATCTGTAGCGGGTTCCATGGTGTAATCGCGGGGCCCGAAGGCCTACAGTTATCTATGGATTTTTCGGGATGGCAACGTAACCATCGGGTTAACTACGACCATGGATGAGGGTGATGATTTCTAGAGCATTCTCACCAAAGATATTTCCTCTATTTTCAAAAATTGTTTTCTATATTTTCAATAAAATTATTTTCCAAGTATTTTCACCGGATGTTGAAAATGGGTCTGCTAAGTACTTATAGATTTTCAGTCCTACGCCTGATCAACGTATGACTGAATTTCTGTGAGAACAAGGATGGACTAGTTGAGACATCGAGTTATAAGAAGTATTTTTATAAAAGACTATTTTAATGATATGATGTGAATTTAAAAGCATTTCTAAAATTTTATATTAAAAGTGATGGAATTTGGGAAAATGAAAGAAGAATCAAACTGGAATTATGAAAAATTTTGAACTCAGAAATTTTTTAATGAAATGGTTTTTATAATAAAATCAAACATTGATTTAAAAGTTGGAAATAAGCTAATCAATTAAATAAACTATTGGATAAAATATGTTGATGAAATTTAACTTGGTTAAACAAATGGATTGTAAGTTAATAATGGAGTTTGGAATTGAATTCGAATTGAAAATAGAATTCGACTTGGATTTGATGATGAATTAAAATAAGTGGAGCTGTTGTAAAAATAAATAGAGTTGGATCGAAATAGTGATGGTTTGAATTACAAATAAAATTCAAGTGTGTTATAAATAATATTAAACATAAGTTGCAAGTAAATTAGATATAATGGAAGTGTTGTCGAATGAAATGAAAATGAATTATAATAGACATGGTTTGAGTCGCAAACAAAACCCAGGTAAGTAGAAATAAGTTGAGAATGGCTTTGCGTTAATAAAAAAATAAATTCGCAAATTAATTAAGTGAATAATAAAAAAAATGGGTTAATGGAATTAAATAATAAATGGATGAAGTCTGATTGAAAAAAAAAAATTGAATCAAAGTTTTAATTGGAATTGGATTATCAGAATGGACTTAGGTTATGAGACAAATTAATTTGAGGCAAAATTACTTAAATAAAAGCTTAGTTGTGAGTAGAATAGTAGACCATTGAATAAAGATTTGGGTTAAATCTATTTGGAAAATGGATATTAGTTTAAGCATTAAATGTTGTCAAGCTGATTGAAATAGTTTTAAAATAGAAACGATGCGGAGATGAAATGGAATGCATATGTATGGGTGGTGAATAAACTTGAAATGAAACGGAATTAAGTACAGGATGAGTCGAAATTAAATTGAAGTAGTTATAAACTTAAATGGATACTCACTTAAGCAAATTTCGCCAAAATTTTCGTAAAAATAATTGTTGTTGTTGTAAACAAAGGTAACTAAATTATATGAGTTGAGAGAAGTTAAATAATATTGATTTTGAATCATTTGAAGTAAATATGAGCTTGTTGGATTAAAAATCAATTGAATGTAAGCAACTGAGTTGTAAACCATTAAAATTGAATAAAATGGCTTATGAATTGGTTGAAAGCAATTGAATTAGGTTTGAAGACATATAAATTGCTCGAGTAAGTTATTTTGAATGCATTTCTTTCATAATTGAAGTGTTATAATTGTTTAAATAAGAGAAATGTTATAGTCTTCATATATATAGTGCTTATATATGTAAATTGAGTAAGTACAGGTACCTGAAGGCCGTTTGGCTGGATTTGGATTGCACTAAATGCTAAAAAAAATAAGTTGCTTGCTTAAAATGCTAAATAAGATACGCCTATGCAATAAAATAGGAAATATGAACTGTTTTTGCTTTTTCCGACCGTGTGGGTCGATGTATATATATTTATATCTCTTGTCAAATTGCAAAAGCTTCTCCGTACAAAGGAGACTCTGCTGAAAAAATTTAAAATTTTGGGAGTTAGAAAATTTATGAAAATTTTTAGGAAAAATTTTGTTAACGACAAAACGATTTCAAATTGAAAACTAAAATAAATTAGTAGATGAAGCTAATATGAATCAGTTATAAATGGAAGAAGAAAAAAATAATAAAGAAAATTAAAAAAAATTTCAATATTCAACTTGAAAACATATTGAAATTATATGGAAATGGAAAAAAACTATATTGAAATAGATATGAAACCTATTTAGGAAAATGTATGAAATTATTTGAAAGGTTAAGATTGGATATTATTGCTTGGTAAGATATGCAGGTATTAAAGGGAAAAGAAACTTGGATTTGATTCCAAAAGATAAATTTGAATTGCCCGACAAAAATGTATATATTTAAATTTCTGTATGAAATTGGATTGGGTTTTTGATCTAGCCACTTGGCTTTTGTTTTCTTTTGGAATTTGGGAGCCCGTAGAGGCATTTTGTAGTAGTACCGAGCTAGCCGCGCAAAGGAGACGCGAGCAAAAAATTTCGAAAATTTAGTGAGTTAGAAAAATTTTGAGAAAATTTTGATAATTCAAAATTTGGTTTTAAATTGAAAGTTAGACGATTGAGCAAAAGGGCATTGTTTGAAACTGTAGAAGGTTTTGGAAAGTTGGTTAAGGTGATAGTGGGTCTTTAATAAAAGATAGTTGTTAGGATGTTGAATTGTGGGTTTTGGGAAAAAGGTAAACGGGTTTTGAACCATTCTTCCTAACTAGTAATTTCGGGGACGAAATTCTTTTAAGGGGGAGGAACGTGACGACCCGAAAATTCTAACAATTTAAATTTGAATAGTTAATTAATTTTAAATTATCTAAAAGTTAATTTTAACTTTATTTCTAAATATCACTATTTATTTGATAATTAAATTCTTGAATTATATAATTCGAAATTGGGTAAGATGTTGAATATGGAATTTTAAGCCGGTTAAAAATAATTAGAAGGCTTATAAAATTTATAACGATGATACTGGAGATTATAGAATAATTGAAACTTAATTTAAAGGAAATTTGTTCAATTTTAATAATATATCGTTTAAATTGACATTTAAAAATAGCCTTTCGAGGCACAGTTTCGGAATTTGACGAAACTAGTTCCATTGGATCCGTAATAGTTAGTTATTATCGGATGTCCATTTTCGTACTGATCGGAGTTGTCGTCTGACCCTGGCAGCTCAAATGCTTAGAACTATTTAATCGATTTAATTTAAAATTGATCGTTTATTTCCGTAACTCGCGCATACTATCAAATTTGCCTCCGAAACACGTTCTATGGTGTTCGGAATACGGGTAAAACTTTATAAACATCTGTCGGCATGTCTGATTCGGGGTTCGGAATTTCGCGTTATGCTTAACGAGACGTTTTATAAGTTTATAATATTATTAAATTTAATTAGCAAGATATTTTCTTTTACATGTCGTGCTCAAGAAGCTTTCCACCCTCCTATATTTCATCCCGTTCCCCCTCTTTATTCCCTAATCTTCAAGCAGAATCGAAAAAAAAAGGGCCGAAGCCGGCGTCATCAAAATCGAAATCATAGCCGAGCAAAGAAATGGCTGCATCATACTCCCAATTCGAATCAAAGAAAATTTCGTGAAAGGAAGAGGCGATGCGGGGTGTTCGCGATATAGTGTTGGGTCGCGAGTGTGAGTGAGATGATTGAATGAGAATCTCGATATCTCGTATAGGTCGAGGCCGCAACGTCGTTCATGATTGATTGAAGGGTTTCGGCATCTCGACGTCGCTCGAAGCAGTGGAGTTTGACTCACGATCGAGGCAGTTGGGGTATCGCGCGTGGTGGCGGCTCGAGTAGAGTTGCGGCCCTGATGAACTTCTTGAATTGATTGCCGTTTGAGTGGAGGAAGGGGAAATTGAGGGTTTTGGTTGTAGGTGAGGTAACTGCAGTCATGAGGCAGCAAGGTATATGCATTTAAATTTATTTAATTTAATTAATGAATAAGTATATACATGTGAAATTTTATTGTTACAGTAAAGAAATTTTAAAACAACTCTATTGATTTTATTGTAGTACATGTATATAGAGGCTAGAAAGAAATTTTTTAAATGTTGAATATTTATATAAAATTGGATTTTTGGGAAACTATAAATTAATTTTAGTATATGGGTTTCAACAGAATACGAATAATTAATTTTTTTTGGGAAATTTGTTCGAATAAAATATTTGGTGAATCAAATTTATTAAACTGTTTCAATTAACTTATTTAATTTTCGGACTAAAATATATGTTTAAGGTGATTTTTAGTTTAAGAATTTAAGTCAATTTATAAGTTAAATTAAATAAGTGAATGATAATAAATTATTGATTTAAAATTCAAGTGTTATTTAATTTATATGATATTTATACAAGGTCTTAACGGAGAAGACAAAATCGAATTGGAATGGATTGCAAACAGCAAAATCAAAGGTGAGTAATCTCACGGTCTGGATTTTTTTTAAATTTAAATGGTTAAATTTAAATAATTGGATGAATGATTGAATTATTTGGATGGTACTGATGATCTAGTGATTTTAGATTTTGTTGTTTCTCGAGTTAATTGTAGTTTGACTCGAGATATTTGGATATTAAATGGTTTTGAACTTAAATCATAAATAAGAAAATGGTTCTGTTTAAAATCAAATAGGGTTTAATGATCGGTGATTCATTAAATAGGTAAGATAATTTAAATGGAAAATTAATTAATTAAATTAATTAATCATTTGGGTTAATTAATTAAGTTATATTAAATTGGAATGATCATTGGGTGGTTTAATAAGCAATTACCAATTGAGATTAATAAAATATAATTACTTTGTGAAATTAATCAAGAGATTAATTAAAATAGTTAAACAAAGGAGCAATTAATTTGTTTAATGAAATAAATAAAATGATAGTAAATTACTGGTTGAGATAAATCAAGAGTGATAAATATTTATGATTTAATGAATGATTAATTATTTAATGTAATCAATTTAGATTAGGATAAGTTAAAATATAATTGAAAATCCTTAATCTATATAATTTATGATGTAATCAAAAATTAATTAATTAAAATTGATTAACCCATAAATAATGACTTATGAAAAATTAAATAATATAATTAATTAAGGATTAATGTAATTAAAATAGTTAATTAATTTATGAAGTAACTAAGAGTACTTATTGAATAATTAATATCATGAAATTAAATAAAGATAATTACTTGGATGTAATTGAAAATAATTAATTCAGGGTGATTAATTAGGATAAATAATGAAGGGTTGACTAATTAATTGATTTGGAGTTAATAATGTTAAATGAAGGAATCTAAGTGATTGAGGTTAGAAATTCAATTAGAATCAATTGAATAAATTGGAAGTGATATAATTTGCTTATGAATGATTAATTGATATTGGAGGCTTTGAATGAGTTGTTATCTCTGATATGAAATAAATGTTTTTTTTGTATGTATAACTTGGGATAGGATGACATGAGACTCGAAGAGGCCGGGATCGGGTATTGGGAGATACCCGAAACCACTTCGAATTCCTTATAAATTAATATGAGAAATTGATAGGTTGGAATGATTGGATTTAAATGAATTGGATTATTAAATCTAAATTTTTGACACTTAGAAAACTTATTTGAAAATAAGTTATGTCTATAACAAATTGTGACTTGCAAAATTTTTTTGAGTTACCCCGGGTTATATATATATAAGTTGTATGCTTTGCATTTCATGTTAGATGGGTTTACTCACGTTGGTTTCCAGCCTGACCCGGGTGTTACTTTGGTGTAATGCTCGGGTCAGACCGTGTATTACAGATTTTCAGGCAAGGATGCTCTGGAGCTCAGGAGGCGAGCTAGATGACAAGAACGTATAGGATATATCCGCTGTAATTATGTAATTGTAAATCTGAGGCATGATAATTGTATATGCAATATCTATATAAATGTGAAACTCTAATGTATTAAAATGTAATCGACAGATATAGTATTGCTTTGTAAACTGTTATTATTTATTATTATATTTTATCCACTGCGAATGTGGGATGTTGATGTTTCTGCTCTTCTTCTTCTATCTTTTTCTTCTTTTTCATAACTATCTGGAATTTTCGGCTTTGAAAATTTTGGGTCGTTGCATCGAGTTGGTTCTGAGTCGATGTAAAGAAAAACATTTGACTTTGAATTGGGAAAAATACCACTTTATGGTCAAACAAGGCATAGTCCTTGGACATATCATCTCAAATAAAGGCATTGAGGTAGACAAAGCAAAAATCGATGTCATTGCAAATTTACCCATTCCCTAATCTGTTAAGGACATTCGATCATTTCTAGGACACACTGGCTTTTACCGTCATTTTGTGAAAGACTTTAGCAAAATCGCCCGTCCTTTGATGAACCTTCTTGGAAAAGTCGTTCCTTTCGATTTTAACACTGGTTGTATCTCTTCTTTTGAATGTCTTAAGATCGAACTCATTTCTGCCCCAATCATTTGCGCACCCAATTGGTATCTTCCTTTCGAAATAATGTGTGACGCTTCGAACTTTGTCGTTGGTGCTGTCTTGGGAAAACGCATCAACAAGATCCTTCATGTCATTTTCTTCACGAGTATGACCTTGAATGACGCTCAACTCAACTACACAACAACCGAAAAAGAGCTTCTAGCTTTCGTTTTTGCGCTTGAAAAGTTTCGACCATACTTGATAGGTTCACACATTACGGTCTACACTGACCATTCTGCGCTTCGATATCTCTTCGCTAAAAAGGATGCTAAATCCTGTTTCATTCGTTGGATCCTTTTACTTCAAGAATTTGACCTTACAATCAAAGACAAAAAAGGATCCGATAATGTCATAGTCGATCACTTATCTCGTCTTCCGAATGCACCATCTTCCTTGCCGATCAATGAAAACTTGCCCGATGAACAACTTCTTTCGATTTCTATCGATCCATGGTACCTGATATAGTGAACTACTTAGTCACTAAAGAAACTCCCTCATCTTGATCCAAACAGGACAAATGCAAATTCATGTCCCAAGTGAAATATTTCTATTGGGATGATCCATACTTGTTCAAATATTATCCCGACCAAATCATCCGACGTTGCATTCCGGATAATGAGATCCGGAGTGTTCTTTCATTTTTCCACGATCAAGCGTGCAGTGGAAATTTCGGTCCTCGAAAAGCTACGGAAAAGGTGCTTCAGTGTGGTTTCTATTGGCCTTCTCTTTTCAAAGACTCATTCGAATTTTGTAAAACTTGCGATCGATGTCAAATGCTTGGACGAATTTCTCGACGAGATATGATGCCACTAAACCCCATTCTTACGATCGAAATCTTTAATGTTTGGGGTATCGACTTTATGGGACCTTTTCCAAATTCTTTTGTAAACTTGTATATCCTTCTCTCTGTCGATTACGTTTCAAAAAGGGTCGAAGTCATTCCATGCAAAACCAATGACCATAGAATTATTGTGAAATTTCTCAAAGAAAACATCTTTTCGAGGTTCGGCACACCTCACACAATAATCAGTGATAACGGAACCCATTTTTGCAACCGTTCTTTTGAAACTTTAACAAAAAAATACTCGATAACCCACAAGTTATCCACTCCATATCATCCTCAGACTTGTGGTCAAGTTGAAGTTTCAAATCGATAAATAAAAAAAATCTTGGAGAAAACTGTTAACAAAAATCGAAAAGATTGGTCTCAAAAATTGAACGACTCACTTTGGGCTTACCGTACTGCTTTTAAAACTAACCTTGGGATATCCCCATTTCATTTAGTTTACGGTAAAGCTTGCCATTTAACCGTTGAAATTGAACACAAAGCGTTGTGGAGAATAAAGAACTTAAACTTTGATCTTGAAAAAGCTGGCGAAACCGAAAACTACAACTCAACGAATTAGAAGAACTTAGGAACGATGCGTATGAAAATGAGAAAATTTACAAAGAAAGAACTAAAGTTTTTCAAGATAGGTCAATCCAAAGGAAAACGTTTTCGTCTAACCAGAAAGTTCTTTTATATGACTCAAGGCTTCATTTATTTCTGGGGAAACTTAAATCAAGATGGACCAGATCATTTATGGTACGAACTGTTTTTCCACATGGTGCCATAGAAATAGAAAACCCCAGGGATGGATCAATTTCCAAAGTCAACCGTCATTGTTTGAAACCTTTCTTGGAATTTCCAAATAATCAAGAGGAGGAGCTCATGATCCTTAATGAGCCAAGCTACGTCCAGTAAGAATGTTAACCCTCTTTTGTAAATATGTACATATTTTTCCCCGTTACACTCATTATATCATGTATTGATTGTGGTAACACAGTCAAAATTAAGTGTGGGAGAGGGGGGGGTCTCATTTTCATGTTTAGTTTTTCATGGCATTTTTGAAATTTTATTTTCTTACTTCAAAAAAAATCTCAAAAACATTTTCTTTTTACCATTTTGATTTATTTTTTAAGAAACGCTATGGGATAAGTATAAGTTTAGGTTAATAAATTGAAATTTTTGAAATTCATTTGTCTTAACAAAAATAAAAATAAAGTTTGATTACAAATAACAATGGTTTAACTAGTATATAGAAAGATTCATCAATGTTAATTATGAAGTATATTCTAATTGAAAATCTTTGTTTAAAAAGTGGTGAACTTAAAGTAAAGGATATAACATTTTTGTCTTGTAAGTAAAATGGCGCTAAGATGATTTCGCAAAACTCTCTCTCTTTCTTAAAATAATAATAATAATAATAATCCAAGTATTCACTCTCATTTAAAAGTCCTCACGGTTATGCATGGTTGAATTACTTGGAATCTTCGATTATGTGCTTTCATACTCATTTAAAAGTCCTCATGGTTATGCATGTATGGAACACAAGCAAAAAAAACGAACAAACTTAATAAAAACCGCCTACAGTCGATAGGTGTATGCACGAAAGTGTATGCACTCGCCATGCTCTATACGCCCTTCACATAAGCCCGAAAGGCAATGCATGGGTAGTATATCCGGCCTCAGTTTACCTGAGCTAGGTGTGTAATTTTTCTTGCAAATAATGAGAGAGCAAGCAATTGAAATCCTAGCATTATTTTAACTTGTTTGATTTAACTTGTTATTGAAAAGAAATGAAAATACCACTTTAATAAAATTTGATAATCAACTTAGGATTCATTTCATAATTACATTGTGTTATCAACCGAAACAACTAGCCGAACTATGGTCTATCTGTTATGAGAACTTGACTTTATTTGAAATTTTGATGAGTAAATGACTTAAATTTTCAAGACAATGACCAAAACTTGTATTTAACTTATTTGTGTCTATTTAAAAGTAAACCATTCATTTGTAAATATTTCCAAAAATTCGCATTCAACTCTTTGTAAATAAATCTTGCATTTGTAAATATTTTTACTTTGCATTGGATTTTATGGGCAGTATCCGCTGAAAACCCTCATGAGACAACACTCGTCCTACTGGGGACACCCAGAGGTTTAACGGCTTGTTGCATACGCTCAATGCAATCATGCTCCCTACGAAAATGGATTTATCTTAGTTTTCCTTTATTCGAGGACGAATAAAAAGATAAGTGTGGAGGTATTTGATGTGCACGTAAATGTGCATATATTTACATCCATATTTTATCTCCTTCTATTTAAATAAATATCATATTTGGGCATTTTAACATGTTTAAAACCAAAATTCAATTATTTTCAAACCATCATATTTTTATCTTCATTCAGGGGCAAAATGGTCATTTTTGTGCATGAGTCAATTTAAGAATTTTTACTTGGACGTTTTTTGATAAATTTTGTAGGAATTTGGATGCATATGGAAGAGGCTTATATGAAGATATATGCATGCACAAATGAAATACAAAGGAATGAAGAGGAAATAATTCAAGTTCAAGATCATGGAGGACCCCACCCACTTACCTAAATATACAACTATGAGCTAAACGACAACTAAGTGAAGAATAAAGCTTCATGCATAACAAATGATGGATTAATTAGTGGCTAATGGTTACTTGGTGGACACACTTCCTAAATGGCATTTTAGGAAGCCCCCTAAAAATAGAATTAGGGTTTTATGCATGTATATATAGCCCCCTTATGTATATGAAACTATCTTCTACTCTTTCATTTTACTTAGGAAATTAAGAAATCAAAGTGTAAGCTCAATGTTCTATGAAATAAAAATGGCTTCCAAGCCTCTTTCTTCTCTCTTTTCTACATGTTTTTCTTTGTTTTATTCTTAAAGTTTATTTCTATGCTCTCTTTCTCTTTACGCTTATAGCTTAGATTTACATTTATGCAAGTAGTTAGTAGCTAATCTCTTTTGCTTTCTTTGCTTATTTTCTATTCTCTTTTCTTTTTAGTGTTGAAATTTACTTATGTTGCTTCAATGCCACAAATGAGTAGCTAAACACCTTCAATTTAGGGGTGATGAAGCTCTCTAACTTTATGTAATTTCAACATTTTTATGATTTATGATCTCTTTGTTTATGCTTCATGAATGTGAATTTTGATGTAAGTTTATACAAGTGGGTTTGATAGCTTATATTGCTTATGCAAATGAGCTATTCTTATTCAACATAAACACAATTTACATCATCATTTGCTAATTAATTTTTGATTATGAAATGAAAGTAAAAATAAAATTTGATGATCTATATTACTAGTTACAATAGTAAATAAATCATACTTAAAATAGCTTTTGTTTTGGCTTCATTTTCATGAGAATTATAAGTGGTATAATTGTTGTATTATAGTTTGATGGTTTGAGGTATGTTAACTAATAACATAAAAATCATACTTATGATAAATGCAATGATTATTTCACTCAATATCAAAGTTAGAGATCATAAATTATGTGTTTGTTGATTTACAAAAATTTGAGAGTGGATTTGCCTCTAAATTGTTCTCTAGTTCTATAGTTTTCTAATCACATTTTAATTCTAGTTTTAGCTTCATTTTAGTTCCAGTCAACAATTTCTCCTCCATTTGGTCTAATTTGATTGAATAGATTTTTAAAAACTCTAACAACTCCCTGCGGATCGACCCGTATTCGCCACGTGCTACATTCTTACAACATGCGCTTGCGGTTATTTTTAATTTAAATTTGTTCGACGGTTTTCTAAATCAGTAGAATTTCCGTTGTCCGAACAACAAAAGGGGGAAAATATAAAATATACATATACACATGTGCAAGGGAAGTTATCTAACTCAGAGGGAGTTATATCATATTTTATATATATATAAGATATTAATGGTTGTCATCATCAAAAAATGAGAGATTGCTATAGTTATTAATTTTGATGATAACAACCTTAGTAACAATAATATATTCATACAAAATATAGATACTAATGTTTTTGTCAAGTTATATAGAATATAATGTAGGATATTATATAGATATTAATTTGAAGACTATATAGTATAGAGACTCCAGAAATGGAAATGAAGATTTATGAGTATAAAGATCAAGATATGAAAATCTCAAGACTATAGTCTAATATATAGAGTCATTGAATATTGTTAAAGTCCTTGGTAGCAATCTTTGATGTGTATCTTCTTATTTTGTTGTTCTTTATTTTTAAAACAAAGTATATTTTTAAGAAATATTTTATAAAAATTTTTAAAAAATTGAAAATGTTTATAAACCATGTTCAAATTATTTTACAAAATACCAAAATATTTTACAGAGCATAAGATTTTCAAAACATTATAAAATAAACAAGTTTTCAAAGTACACTAGTCTGTCGACATATAGGCAAATGATATGTCAACAAACATGCCGCTAATTTGAAACTCAAAATTTTGAAATGAAGTATCTATTCGTCTTAACTCTTCATGAATGGAGATGTCTGTTTATTATCTATATATAAGGATTTCAAACGAATTTTTTTAAAACTACTTTCTTATTATCTTCTCTCCTCTTGCTCTGCCAAAATTTCTCGTGAAAATTTATTCAAATCTTCTCAAATTCAAACCAGAATCAATTTGATCTTCATTGTGTCGATTCTATATTATTTTCTTTCTGATTTCAATCATCTCTCTCTCAATCAAAGATCAAGTAATGTCCAAGAAGTTATAGGATCAATTGTAACCAAAGATAAAGAAATTTTCTTTAAAAAAACCATTAAACTCTAGTTATATTTGCATGGGTGTGATTGTAGCCCGTTCAAATCAATTAGGTGTACTTAGTGTTCTAGAAATTTAAATGGGTGTTCCTATGTCCCGTCTAAATCAAGTGAATTTATCCAGAGCTCGAAAAATCTGGAGGGTGTGTCTTGTAATCTTGAAATCGAGACTGTATTGGGTTTGTCTTTGACGTTTAAAGATTGACATTCGAAAAAAAAATCTGTACAAGCAATTGTACGAGATTGGATGTAGGATAACTTCGAATCGGTTTAAAAATTTCTGATGTGATTTCTTTAGTTCACTAATTTTTATTTTACTAAGTTTATACTTATCTTTATTTGCATCTCTGATTGTTAATTACATGTTGATTTAAAATAATCTTAAAACAATTTTAAAAAGATTCATAAAAATAGAAAACACTATTTATTCCGTCTCTAATGTTTAATTAGCCTTAAGATTCGTAATTCCATAACCTATTCGCACTGAGTATTGTTTTGTTAGAACCAAAGTCCTCTTTAATTTCTCCGTGAAATCAATCGTGCTGCTGAAAGGAGTATTTAAAACTTCAAACGTCACGTTATATCATGTAAAAATGAATTTTTTTAATTTGTTCCTCTCCCTTTCATTTTCAACCCCTTCAATTTTTAATCAACCCATCTTCTAGGCCATTGCTTCACCCCGTCAAATTTGACCCTCTTCTACAAAATAACCTAATATAAAAAAACCCTACTTTTCTTAAAGCACCAATATGATTCATCTATTGTGCGTGAAATTCATCGGTTTCTTCTTTATGCCTGATTGTACGTACTGCTAGCAACTACCTAAATCGAAAAATTAATTCGATTTTTGGGTGCCAAGAGTTGATTCTGATTTGAAAAGACAAATTTATCCATTTTTTAGATTCATTTTTTGAAGTGTAATTAGACTCTCTTACTTTCTTCTTATAAAATTTTGTTTAAGAATAGACTGGAGATTTCCGATGAACATGTCAAAAAAATGCTCAATCACGATTCATGTCATCTTTATCTCCAATTTTTCAGGTACAAACCACTGTTACAGCTTATAAATATGGAACCCTCCTCAATGAAAATAATACAACCCAGTCCACGTTGTTATTAGTTTCAAAGTTTTTACATTTACAGAATGCTTGCTTCCAAGGTCTTGGCATATAAGGATGCAACCGAGGATACTATCTTAGATGGTATGTGGATTTAACATAAGTTATATGTATCTACATAGAATTATGCACCATATTATACATATACATATACACACACATATATACATATACATATATACATACATACATGTATACATATACATATACATATATACATACATACATGTATACATATACATATATACATATACATACACACACACATATATTACCCAGTTTAAAATGGTAGTGAAATGAACATATTATCGTATATGATTATTTTAAAGCAAGATTGCAGGTGGTCAGCTTGTGGTTAGCTGAAAGTGGATTTCGTTTTAGCAGCAATACTTCTCATCATTTTAACTCTTCAATACATAAAGGTTATAATGAAGTGTTTTGCATATCCATAATGCATCAATATGCTTTCTTTCAGACCTATATGCAGGGATTGGTTAATACAAGGCCTTTTTTCCAGATGACTTGCAAGCTTGAAATATATAAAGGTCAGTTCTGGAAAATATTATGTCCTAAATGCAATAGCTAAAGCATGATGTCTCAAGTAAACATAAATTTAAAGTTTGCATTACTGATTCTTTGTAATCCTTAGCTTACTTTAGACCCTGGAAGAATCATAGTGGGAAAAGTTAATAGTACTTAAAGTCTAATGCAATAGGTAACTCTATATACTTATTATACCGATTGATTTATAAGTCCCGATATTCATTAGTTACCCTAGTATATATTTAAGAGTGTTCAAACATTATTTAGACTCGCCTTATTCTTGGTAGATTACACATAACGTAAGACTACATTTATATAGGTTTCACGTTGTACAGAAATAATGTTAATATGCAAAAGGTAGACAAAATGACTTCTAATAAAAGCAAAAGCTTTTACAGTATTTAAGCCATATTAAAAGGATAAATTTTGTATTTGAACCAAATTTGTAAACAAATTACAACAAAAGGACACATTGCAAACTATCTACAAAACTAGACAAGTTTTCGCCACGTTGGCGCCACTTGTGCTGGCGCCATCTCAAATGCCGTCAGTACACGTGTATTTGGCAAAAATAGACTGATGGCATTTGAGATGCCGCCCGTATGCGGCATCTAAAATGCCGTCTATTTTTTTTGCTCTCTGTCATTTTCCAACCCATTCCATTCTTACTTTCTCACTCTTTCTTCTCTCAACCTCTCTTCACAAAAACCCGAACCCACCTTCCAATTCAGTAAAAATCAAATTTTCAAATAAAAAACTACTTAAATCTAGCTAGAATTTGAACAAGGAATTAGCTATAGCAGGTATGTTTTTTTGCAAACCATAGTTCAAATTTTTTTTTCTTTTCTCATTTGCTGTTTGGTAACAAATGATAATAGGTAACTATTTGACTGAATAAATTGTAAAATGACTTCCAACTGTGTACCAACGATCTATTATTTCGATCGCGAATTGGTTGTTGATGAACTTAATTGTGAAAAATATGTCGGTGGCTCGTCTAAGCCAGCTAAAGTGTTGAAAGGCTGTAGTTTGGTGCAGCTGAAAGAATCAATTTATAAAACTAGCAAGACAAAATCTGAAGAATTTGATATAGAGTTAACGTGTAACTAGCCGATGGACTTAGGATCGAAATCCATTAAAATAGCCGATGATGACGATGTGGAGCTAATGTTTTCAGCGACATCGAAATCAATTGAGCTGTTTGTTGGCGCTTGCAAGTTGGAGAACCCATACGAGGAAAAAAAGTTAACTGTGTTATTGAGGAGCACCGAAGAACGGTTGAAGGAGTAAGTATCAGTCGTGGAAACGCATCCCCGAGTTCCATTAATCCGACTATGACAGTGATGTACGGTCAACAACAAGGCCTATATGGATATCCTTCATGTATAACCTATCTATAAGGCGTTCAGTATACGTACGCTTATCTAAGTCAAGGCAGTTTTACGCATTTGCTCGGAAGGTGAAACATTTATTTATGAAATTTAGGCCGTATTAATTTGATAGTTGTGTGGTACTTAACTGTTTTTTTCCATTGTATGCGTAGTTATATTCCTTGTCGACCAACACTGCCTAGTCCTATTGGACCATCACAATGCCATATGACTCAATTTATGTATCCAACTCCATCCGAGTTATATGATCTTAGTCAGAGGTATGTATCATGAAGAATCAAAATTTGATAGGTAGTATTTACAGTACCGGTTTTAAAGTAATATGTATCTCTGAATAGCAGATCCCCCACGCACGATATTGCTACGCAATCTAATGTTGATTTGGAGAATGTAAATGTAAACGCAAACAACGAAGATGTTGATACTGAGATGGACGGGGATGAAGGTGCAGATGTCAATGACGAACCCCTATTAATAGTATGGATTTAGTGAACATGGTCGATAACGATATGTCGTGGATATGTAGTATGCAAGTGAACAATGATACTTTGAACTATGATTTTCCAGTTGAAGACAATATTTCCGAAGACAGTGATGAGGTGAAAATGGAAGTTCCTTTGGATGATGATTTGTGCAACGCACAAATTATGGCAAGGTCAATCGTTGCAAATCTTGAGTTCATCAACGAGCTATTCTCAAACGTAAGCGTTCAGAATGGATTTAAAGTTGGTTTGATTTTCGAGACGAAAGCCAAGTTGTTACAACAGTTGAGCGAATGGTCGATTTTGCATTCCATTACTTTTAAAGCAATAAAACCAAATGCACCACTCTCTTTTTTGCTCTTTAAGGCAATCGTCTTCTTCTTTGATTCGGAGTTGTCGCGTTCCTCCTTTGCTTTTAGCTCAAGCTCATATGTCATCAAGTTGCTGATCCACTCCTCCATGCTTAGTTTACTCAGATCTTTCGATTCTTGTATTGCCGTGACTTTTGCCTCAAAGTTCATTGGTAAAACTCGTAGCACCTTCCTCACAAGCTCTACCTCAGTGAATACCTTCCCAAGCGCTCTAGCGTTGTACACCAAAGCTGAAAAGCATCCAAACATGTCCTTTATGCTCTTGCCTTTGTCCATCACAAAGTTCTCGTATTCATTGCTGAATAGCGCTAGACGAGACTCCTTGACTTGAGAAGTTCCTTCATGTGTCACCTCCAAGGTATGCCAAATTTCCTGTGCAGTTTTACAATGAGAAATTCTATTAAATTCAGACTTATCAAGAGCACAGATCAAAGCATTCATGGCTTTAGCATTTGTAGTTTTTAATTTCTTATCGTTAGCATCCCACCTATCCTTAGGTTTAGAAATCTCAGTATCACCAACGGTTATAGTGGGAGATTTATAGCCAGTTTCAATAATGTCCCAAACATCATAATCAACAAAACTAAGATAAATGCCCATCCTAACTTTCCAATAAGCATAATTATTCTCATTAAACATAGGTTGCCTAACAATAGATTGCCCCTCAGAAAAAGCATTATTTGATGGATTCATGACTCTAGAGTTAAAGAAAAATACCGTGCTCTGATACCACTTGTAGGTTCTAGATTAACCCTAGAGGGGGGTGAATAGGGTTATAGCAAATTTTCTCGAGTTAAACGCAAAAACAAACTGCAGAGAAATAAATATGCTGAAAGTAAATCACACACAAAATTTACACAGCTTCGGCAACCCTTGCCTACTGCTGCATTCCCAAATTTCTATTAGAATTAAACAGTCTCCCGCTTACAAACACTCTAAAAGAGCAAACCCTGCTCCCGCTTACAAACACTCTAATAGACTCGCAATCCCTGCTCCCACCTATAGAGTTTTGCAAACTCGCAAACCCTGCTCTCGCCTATAGTGTTTTGCAAACTCGCACACCCTACTCACTGAACTAATTCTAACTAGACAATCTGACACTGCCTACAACCTAAGTGGTGATTTACCAAGACTTGATTCGAAAAGAGAAAATAAAAATAAAACTAATAATCAAAAAACCCCTTTAATAAAATTAAACCCTAAAAATAAACTAAATAAAAAGGAGAAATCTCTTTTAAAAATTAGCCCAGCCCTATTTCCTCTTTTCTTTTCTTTGGCTCGTTCCTTTTTGATAATGGCGGCCGTTACCTCTTTGCAACTAAATTAGGGCTTCGGTCTTCTTTTCAGAAACTAGGGTTTCGTTGGTGGCGATTACAATTGCTTGGCTCCCTTGCTTTGTAATTGATCGTCTTTTGAGATCGGCTGCTTGATTGACTTCGAGATTGCAAATTACCTCTGGTACGTTGTTCGTATCTTTTGCTTTGTCAGGATTTAATCTGATTGTTCTTGTTAGCTCTGCATTGCCGATGATGAACTTGGGTTTATATTTGGATTTGATTCGATTTTTCCACACTTGTCGATGATGATTTGGGTGATGTATTTATATGAATTCTTCACTTTCCTAATTCATACTTTCCTGACTTGATGCGCACGACTTTGATTATGAAACGTTCGATTTTTCTTGATCGATACGGCAGAAAAACTTTCCTCTTTTGGTTTGTTTTGACTTTTTCAAAGAGACGTATTTGATTTCTGACTTTTTCAAAGTTTGCAGATGCATACTTGATTTTTTATACAGTATTACTTAGTTGGTCTGCATTTTTCGATTTCGAATTTGTTTCCATTTGTTCATCTCGACTTGTTTGCTTCTGCATTGGATTCGAACTTTACTCCTGATTGACGTTTGTTCTACGAATTGTACTTGCTGTTCATAGCCATTGTTACCGCTGACTGCTGACTTCATTTGGTTGTTGCATTCATGAATTTTTCTGACTTGAACTTGTTTATTGCTTTCGACTTCGAGTCTGCACTCATTTTTACCACTGAACTATTTACTGACTTGTAGTGTTCAATTCTTCTGGCTTCACTGTGAACTTTGGTTCTGGCCATCTTTGTTTCAGTTCTTCTCGGTATTGAATTTGTGATATTTGACTACCACTGGCTTTGACTTGGTTATACTGATGTGTACTTGTCATCTCTTCACTGTTGATTAGTTGGTTTGATTCATCATGCATTGTTTAACTTGTTGTTGTTGCCAGTTTGCCTTGTATCACATTGTGCATGCATGTTTTCCTTTGCCTGCTCACTGAAGTCATTGCTTGAATTATTGTAGTCGAGTTGCTTCACTATACTTTGGTTTGAGCCTTGTTGTCCTGTGTCTGATCATGTATCAATGTGCACAGAGTTGTTTGCTGTCATTAACACTTCCATGTATTACTTGATTGACTCATGTATTGTAGTCTTCATGTATGTTGGTTTGTTGAATTCACTACTGGCCTTTGTTCACCTGCTTGAACTTCTGGCCTTTGTTCACCTGCTTGAACTTCTGGCCTTGTACCTGTAGTTGTATTCATGTACATTGCATTGTGGTCTTTGCATCTATTCTGGTTGGTCGGACCTGACTTGATGTTGTAATCTTCCTTGTTGAGTTCCTGTAGTTGCATTCACTTCATTGTCACTGCTGAAGTTGTACACTAGTGGTCTTCATTTGGTCTGCACTTGCATGCATTGCTGTTTGGTTGTATTTACACCCCTTTCTGTTGCACTTGTGTTTCTCACCATGTTGCATGCATTGAGTAACTGATCTTGGTCGAGACTTGATTCTTTGATGTTGTGGTATTTGCTGTTATATCACTTCGAAATTCATACTTCTTGCAGTCTTCAGTTTGTACTTCTGGTCTTTGCATCCTTTCATGTTGATTTTTGAAATTTCACTTGAGTTGAATCCAGTTTCAAAACTCGGGTTTGACCTTGTGCTCGTGACGTGATTTTAAATATATTGCACGTGAGTTGAAGCCGGCTTTTCATTTGGGTTTGACCTATGCTCACCTGTCCCTGTAGCATTATCAAGTGTATATCGATGTGCACGGCCTTGTGGCATGTACAGTGATACACTGTGCGTGTCACATTGTTCGTGTATGACGAATTCAAATGTGAATGATGACGAACAACCCAAATAACTGAGGCAAATCATATTTTCAAAAATCATATTTCATTTTATATTGCAAAAATATTTCTTTTTCAATTTTACTGCGTTGGTGAATATTTTTGCAGATTTCTCAGATGTTGGATTATAACTGGAATGAACTTGAAGATAAACTACGAGTGTGAGTGATATGTAGTGAGGCATTTATGTAAATTGAATTGTGATGTAATTACGATCAAAATTGTATATGTATAGTGAGAGCTTGAATTTGTACTATTCAAAAATGTAATAAATATTTGTTTGAATAAAATTTCTGTTTGAATTCAAATTCTGTGTATTTAATTTTATTCAGCAAATATTTATTTAATCTATGAAAAATAAAATAGTACATTAACAAATACATTTAAACGAATGTATATATGTTTATTATCATCAAACAAAAATCATATAAGCGTATATTCATCAATCTCCCCCTTTTGATGATAACAAACATACATTTAGATTTTGACTGTGTTAAATGTATTTAGTCAATGATATGCTCTAATTGCTCCCCCTATTTAAATGCTTCCTCTCCACATGATGCTCCCCCTACATATATGCATACAAATAGAAATATACAAATGAGCCTAGATGCAAATGGAAAATTATTTGACCTTTGCTTGATTTTATTTGACAAAATCTTAACTTTTCTCTCCCCCTTTTGTTATCAGCAAAAGACTAATAGTGTTAGAGAAAATAGAGATAAAGTGATCAGTATTAATCCAACATTAAACTCAAATTGAATATAAATATTAAACTTCAATAAAAATCAAACAAAAATCATAACTACCCTTTTTAGGCGCATATTCCACTTTTAGAAAGAATGGAAATGATGTTCTAATATAAAATCATACAATTGTATCAACTTGTGGTACATTTATATCAGGAACTTGAATATCTACTAATCATGCATAACCGTTAGGACTTTTAAATGAGATTAGTAGTATTCCAATTTAATTTTAAAAAATGAAACCAAGTATCTTCTAACCACGCATGATCGTGAGGACTTTTAAATGGGATTAGAATCAACTTGTCTATTTAATCAATTAATTTTGATGTACGTTCCATACATGCATAACCGTAAGGACTTTTAAATGAGCATGGAAGCACATAATCAAAAATCCAAGTAATTCACCCATGCATAACCGTGAGGACTTTTAAATGAGAGTGAATACTTTGGATATTTATTTATTTTTACAAAAAAATATGAAATGAAAAACAAATGATCCCTGATTATAGTACCACATATCGACAAACTATATTGAATTTTTGAAAAACAATGGTCGATAGAAATATGATAGATATAGAAATGGTCATGAAATCTTTACCCAACAAAAAGTTTTATAACTCTTGTTTGAATTCCTAAAGAAAATTTTCAAATATACTCTCTTGAGTAATGTATGTTAAATATCAACACTTATCACCTTCTCAATCACTATTTATCTTTTTGATAATTAGTAGGGAGTCGGATTAGTCAAAATTTGTCATTTAAAATCAAATAAAATGACTAATCTGAAAATATGGTCAAAAAATGATTTTCTCGAAGGGGTTATATGAGAAAAAAATTTCTGCTATTTGAAAATTATATAAAATGAAAATTATGCAGATATTTTCTATGAAAGACAATGCAGTTACTAAATGTCTCAAAAATCACGTTCAACTAGTAATTTTTCTTTCAACTAGATTACCAGTGTAATCTGCATCTGAATTTCTCTTTCACTTCAAAACATCACTAATTAAATTTGATAGACCAGATCATGAAGTGTGCATGAAAACTCGAACTCACAAATTTTTACAGCATTCTTGAATTTGAATTGAAGTCGTGCAAATAATCAGAAACTGTGAATATGGAGTTAGCCGAATTATAACCAAATGCATTATCATCCAACAAAACACAATGTTTAATCCAAACAAATATATATAAAGTAATTCAAAGAATAGTGTTTTTGGCGTAAATATAATTGGCTAACTATGTTGAACAAGTCAGGAAAAAGATCATCATCTCACATTATTGGCTGATTTAATTAAGAATACGGTGCAGATTATCACATTCAATATATCGATCAAATAAATATACCTTCACCTGTTTTACCTTTACGATAATTTTTCGTGATTGACCATTGTGATTCTGTCACCTTTGTACTAGGCTAAGGAACTTTGCTTTGTTGCCCGTTGTGTTTCTGGAACAGCCAAAATCCAGAGAACACTGCTGTTGGTCCTTAGCCTGCCACCATACCTACACGATGAAAGATTTTTATAACCTATTTGTTTTTATAGGTCCATGATTGTTAGTGGCTGAAGCATTGTGAATAAACAAACCCTTTGGAACCCAAACTTGTTTTGTCATTTCATTCTTGTTCCACTAGACATGAAATTTGTTTGTAGAATTCTTAGGAACCCAAACTTGTATAAATTTTGTGTTCTTGTCCCTATGACTACAATTTTCAACACGATGTCCAATTATTTCACATCTATCAAAGACACTCTTACCTTTTGCATTATTATCAACTTGTGTTTTCCCAAAGCCTAATCCTTTTCCGTTGTTAGCAAAAATTTGATTTCCCAATAACATGTTGAATGATTTTTCTCCTCTTGAAAAGTTATTTAGAGATTTCTCAAGATTTTGGACTTTGGTTTTGAGTGTTGTGTTTTCAGTTACAAGTGAAGTGCATCTATTTATAAAATCCTTTTTCCTAATGTCAGTGGTTTCCTTAAGACTCAAGTTTTCTTTTTCAAGATTCTCAAAGCTATTCTTAAGTCTTGATAATTCTGAATTTAAAATTTTACATTTTTTACAGTCTAGGTTTTGAATATTTTCAAGTTCAGTTTCTAACCTAAAATTTTCACGAGCAAGTTCTCTCCTATCAGATTTCAGTTTTTCAATTTTAGATTCAAGAGTATCAACTTCTTTAGTAAGATCAAGACACATAAAAACAAGTTCTTTATAAGAATAGTCACCTCCCTCACTAGATTCCTCTGAGCTTGCTTTTGAATCTGATTTTGCCACAAGACACAAGTTAGCCTCCTCTGAGCTATTAACCGAAACTTCCTCTCCTTCTTCATCATCCCAAGTCGCTACAAATGCCTTCTTCTTCTTTTTCTTTCCTCTGTTGTTTTTGAGAAGTGGGCAATGATGTTTGAAGTGGCCAGGCTTGTTGCAGTTAAAGCACGTCGATTCATTATCGGAATTGTCAGAATCTTTTGACCTATTACCATTTGTTTTCTTCTTGCGTGGCTTGAATCTTGACCATTTTCTAAGATTATTGACAGCCATTGCAAGCTCTTCAATTGGATCTTCTTCTTCTTCATCGCTCTCTTCTTTGCTCTTTAAGGCAATCGTCTTCTTCTTTGATTCGGAGTTGTCGCGTTCCTCCTTTGCTTTTAGCTCAAGCTCATATGTCATCAAGTTGCCGATCAACTCCTCCATGCTTAGTTTACTCAGATCTTTCGATTCTTGTATTGCCGTGACTTTTGCCTCAAAGTTCATTGGTAAAACTCGTAGCACCTTCCTCACAAGCTCTACCTCAGTGAATACCTTCCCAAGCGTTCTAACGTTGTACACCAAAGCTGAAAAGCGTCCAAACATGTCCTTTATGCTCTCGCCTTTGTCCATCACAAAGTTCTCGTATTCATTGCTGAATAGGGCTAGACGAGACTCCTTGACTTGAGAAGTTCCTTCATGTGTCACCTCCAAGGTATGCCAAATTTCCTGTGCAGATTTACTGTAACGACCCGCCATTTTGGACTATTCGCATCCACACATGACGGACTTGAATAATTCAAAATACCGAATTGTTAATTTAAATTTGGCAAAACTGAGATATACAGTAAATAAATAATCACAGAATCACATACACAGAGTAATAATATGTAGCAGAATTAAAAGAGATAGTAGTTCATGAAGCGACTATATAAATATATAAGATACATCAAAGTTTACAACAGAAGGGTAATACGATACATCAGATACAAATCAGAATACATCACTGGAATCATCGAATACTGAATGCAGAATAGATGGCCGGATCTTCAAGCAAAGCTCCAACTCCAAAGGTGAGTCTCAAAGCTGAACCACTCAGTCTGACCCGAGCGTAAAGCAAAACACAAAATACTCGAGTCAGGATTAACATTCTTATATCAATAAATCCAACTCAAGTGAAATAGCAACCGATATACAAGTAACTCAAAGGATGTTTGGAATAACCATCCTCTAAGGATCCGTTAAACTATCTACTATGTAGTAATGTACGCTAAATAGATAATGTCTATCAGTAATATAAAGTATCAAAATAGAGTTAAGGCGTTACCATTATCCCCCTTAACACATTTTATATAAATGTCATAGTCTATACAACACTGTAAACTCCACCGTAAACCGGTGGGATATCAGGGAGTACTCTATAGGTATAACACAAAACAATTTCGTAGTGGTCGTGTATATAGGGATACAAGTATGACAAGGCACATGAGGCAATACCCAAGGTAGTGAAACTACCATTCGCCTGATCCGGACTGGTGAAAACGCATCGCCGCAACGATCGCAACACCGTGAAACAACACTCCTGAAAAGCACGAGGGTGCACCAATCAATCACAAGTAATGAGTAGTAGTTACGAAGAAGTGTGTTCGCTCGAGGTGGCTAACCCCATTTGGCCCAGCACGGCTCCTGATTTTTGTCATTTCCAATTTGACACAAGTGTCAAAGCTATCCATTATCGTTCTCTTTCTTCAGTCATCACGTACATCATTCCAACCACTTCATTCTGGATCATCACTCCGCGTATAGTTATTAAAGTGGTTTTCGGTTTAGATAGAGAGTATATCCATAACCGATTCCGGTTTCTTTAATAACTTCCGTAATTATTAAACCGATTGGTCGTTTAATGAATTTCAAAATCATATAAATTTCAATTTCAATTTCAATTCGTAAACCAACATTTCATCGTCATATTAAATCAATTTCCAAAATTTACGTTTCAAAACCTTCAAATTACCATTTCAAAATCTTAAAATTCGATTTCAACTTTTATTTAACAATTCAATTTTTGATTCAAATTCATATATTCGAAATCATTTAAATAAATTAATTTAACACTCAAATCAATTTCAAATTCATTTATCGGTTTCATTCAATATTCGTTAAGTTAAATATCATTCAAAACAATTCCTATTTAAATTCCAATTCATTTAAATCAATTACTTACGTTCAACTTCATTATATCGAAAATTCAAATTGAAATAAATTAAATTTGTCAAATCAAATTCTCTAAATTTCAAGTCTTACATTCATTTCAATAAATCCCATTCATTTCAATAAATCACATTTTATATCTTGTTAAAGAAATTCAATTTTCATTTATTTGCTGACTTCGTTACAAATTTCAAACTCAATTAATAAAGAACTAAATTCACATAATCGAGAAGTTTCAATTTCACTTATTAACTTACTTAAATAATTTTTCCAAAACTTTAATAAATAAAGAACTCAATTTCATTTATTAACGAAGTTCAAATCCACTTATTCAAAAGTTCAATTTCTCTTATCAAAGAATTCAATTTTTATTCAATTATCAAATAATTAAATCTTATTCAATTTTTAAATAATTTCAATCTTAATTATTAATATTTCAAAACTTAATAATTACAACTTGATTATAAATTCAAACTTAATTTTTAAATCATTTCCACTTAATCATGAATTCAAACTTAATCATCAAATCATTCCAACTTAATTATAAATTCAACTTAATAATTTCGAGCTTAATTATAATTTCAAACTTAATTACAATTTAAAATTTAATTATTAAATGATTTCAAACTTAATAATTTCAAAACTCGATTATTACTAATTCCAAATTATTTATTAATAATTCCGAATTTAATTATTAAATAATTAAATTTCAAACAACGTTCTTTCATCAATTACTACGTTAATATTGTTTCAGATTTCAATCCTTACATTTTCCTTTCATAAAATTCAAATTCCAACTTCATTTCAAAACTTATTCTTTGCTCGAATGAAATCATTATTTTATTTTAAAATCAAATTATTGACCAATCGGATTCTATTTAATTCTCTATCCTAAGTCAAGTTCATTTGGGTATTTATCATTTCAACCTGATTCCAATTCCAATACAAAAATCAAAGCATAGCAAAGGTAACTTACAGTGTGATAACTGGGATGATGTCAAAGTAAATAAACAAGCAACAACAACAATCGATAACAATCCAATGATTAATTCAAATAATCCCGAAATAATCGTATTAATTCGCATTGTTGTTTGTGCGAATTAATATAATTATTTCTAGAATCTACACTATCATTTCATGTAGATTAAAGATTATTTCACTAATTATTCATACGGTTCTTCACTTGTCATTCGATTTCAATTTTACACTACAAAAAATAATCCAATATACGTTTCAAAGGTTTAAAATATAATTTATCAAATTCTACGTGTCAATTAATTTAACAATTAAAGGGGGTCATATTATTCAAATTAGCTAATCAAATTCAACATATATGTCGATTCACAATTTTTAAACTATCCTACGTAAAATTCAATTGCATAACATTTATCACTTGATACATTACAATTTAACATCCAATAAAACAGCAATCAATCAATCAATTATCAACCAAACTGTATTATCATTGCATAAATAATTAACAGATAATGGTGTCAGATGTCATAGGTGAACAGATACAGGTAATAACATATATAATAGTGTAAATGACTAACAGCAGTAATATTTCAATTGTCGTTTCAATTGAAATCAAATTTAATAAATAAAAGAATATTAATCATGAGTGATTGCTCACCTTCCGAGGTTTGAGAGAACAAGAGATGACACAGATACGCACTCTGATATTTAGGTATGAATCCAAGCACGACTTTCCAAAACAAAGCTAGATTGGTACGAATTGGACGGACAAACTGATAGATAGGAAATAAAGAAATTAAATTAGAAGTGGATCGATGCGGATAAAATCGAACAAAAGTATATTATATTACTATTTTCCTTAAACCAATATTCAATATTAAGTTTAAAACACGCATATATACATACAACTATATAAATTTTGTATTGCAATCATTACTCAGTCCAAAACACACATACTTCTGAAAATAAAAATCTATTTGTGTGTGTGTGTGTGTATATATACGGATGTTACATTCCAATATTCAATTTAGCACTTGTCAAACAACATTTGTATAAAATATATAGTCAAGCATTTATTAAATTCCATACCCAAAATAAAATATATATGTCAATAGCTTAAAATATAACTCAGAACTATATAAAACATACCAACTTATAGTGCATACTTAAACTGACACGCAACTTATATTATATGTACTCTGTTTCATCACTTCGTACGGCATTAAACGTTAACTGTATATATACTTTAGTACAAAAATAGGTAGGTCAACATATGTAAAATATAAGCAAACAATCTATACAAGTTTTGGAAATAAAATATTTTGAGAACAATTTGTCAACAACCCAAAATAAAATAACTTACCTTATACACAACAGACGCATATATGTATATGTAATATTTTAAACAAATTATGTAAAACTTGTATAAATTTTCCATAAACTGCAAAACTTGATAACCGCATATTATAAACACATAAACCAGTACACAAACCCATTGTAAACTATTATCTAACCTACTTACAACTTAACATATATACCATAATATAAATATTTATCTTATAACTACATAAAATATAGTATAGTTTCGAATAAAACCCATATTTTAATGCATTTTGAAATTTTCACGATGTCTTAAACTTAAATACAATCATCATGTACACACGCCATACTACCCTGTACCCAGTATTTCTCACGCATGAAATATATATAACAAACAACAATTTTTTTTTAAAGATAGAGCTTATATTACTCACGCATGAAGGCCCAGACCCAAGCATTGAAACAAACGTAACAGCAACATACAACCCATACGCAACAGCAAACAAACGTAAACTATAGGTATATACAAACCCATATTGATACATGGTTAGCATATAGATTAGATATAATGAAAAATAAACGTAACTGTAAACTAAAATTTATAGAACTCAATTTATGTCTATACTTAAAACACATATCTAACTTATACACTAACGTATAGGTTTTTTTTTTAATTTTAAAATATGGATATTGACAATATCATGCGAGAGGAAAAAAATATATAAACAAAGTATCTATGTTTACATATAATACAAAATAACAAGCAAACTATATATATTACTAAGCTATATACAAAAGTATGTACCTACTACCTCAAAACGCAAAGGAGGAGAAGGAAACACAGAGGCAGCTGAACACAGTGGTGAAGAAATGGCACGTCAGTGAATAGGCTGGTCACGTGATGATGCTTTGGGGTTTGGCTGCCATTCAGGTTCAGGTGCGGAGGGCCAGGGGTCTCGGCAGTGGTGGAAAACGGGGTTGCGGGTCACAAAAATGAGGGAGGCCGACAGGAAAGAGGAAGAGGCGGTGGCGGGCTGCTAGTCGGTTCAGGCGAGAGCGGGCCAGTGATGGAGCCAAAGCCGCGTGTATGGAGTGGGAGTTGCGGTGTCTGGATGGGTGCTGGGTTCATGTGGATCAGGTGGCGGAGGGTGACGAAGTACGGTGGGATGGAAGGCTGACGTGGAGGCAAAACAGATAGCGGTGGGTGGCGGGTTAAATGAGGAGAATGAGTATGCGAGAGTGGGAAGATCATATGAACGCAAACTTCATTTTAATTTTTCTTCTGAACAGGCAAATTTTTTTTTTTTTTTAATGAAGAAGACATGAAGTATATGAAAGGAAGGCCAAGCAACAAAAGAATACACTAGTGTTTTGGGAAGAAACGAGCATGCTTTTGGGAGGAATCAAATGCAATTAAAATATAGCTACGAACAGCTTGAAAAAAGATGCAACATTTAAAAACGTAAAGTCACTACATTGATTTCAAGGAATACTAAAAGCTTACGGCTATCAGATTTGCATGGTAGGAAATAAAAGGTAGACGATCAAAATGACTCAAATATGCAC
This sequence comes from Allium cepa, assembly GCA_030765085.1. NCBI lineage: Eukaryota > Viridiplantae > Streptophyta > Magnoliopsida > Asparagales > Amaryllidaceae > Allium > Allium cepa. The sequence continues at coordinate 244,063,034 of CM060929.1, read as the reverse complement.
CGATACGGATATCCGTTACGCGGGTTCCGCAGCGTACCGAACACCGAAACACAGAAGTGAACATACCGCAGCTATCAGCACGATGAGACGATCAAAAGGGTATACAGATATCAGTGATAGTATTGGATTAGAAAAATTTATATTTTCTACTAGCGGAAAATGCAGCAAAATGGCAGAAAAATAAGATCGACGGAGCTAAAGATGTCCGAATTTGGAAAAACGAAAAAATGACATCTTGCTCAGAAAATGGTTTCGAATTTTTCTATGTAAAAATATTTAGGTTTCGAAAACGTTGTATTTTCAATGCTTTTTAACTGATTAAATTGAAGTAAATTAACGCACGAAATAAACTTTCATATTTTCGGACGAAAATTTACCAGTTGTTATGTTTAACTAGACGCATTCCAAATATCAAATTTATATTTCAAATTTTTATCGTTTATATTATTTTTATTTTCTCACACAAAAACGGTTAACTAAATTAAATAAAATCGTTAAAATATCCGGGTTGTTACATTCTCCCCCACTCAAAACTTTTCGTGCTCGAAAAGGAAGTAGGTAGAAGAATAGAAACAGCCAAAAGAAAATAGACTTGAATTACATTATAAACAATTAATTTAAACCATATAAATTTCAATTTAAATAAATTTATATTCAACAATTTGTTTTTAACTTCAAGGTTTCCCTTAAATTTGACTTGATTTCACATTTACTAATGTTAGGTACAAAAGGTTTCTTTCAAACGAAATTCAATTTTAATTCAACTAATTTAAGATACTACCTTAAGTTGATTTAATTCAATTTATTAACTTTCGATATAAATTTTCTATTAATATCACCTATCATTTATTTAACTTATTATTCTATTTATCTCCATAAACATTTTATAATGAAATTTTGAAGTGAATAACATTTATTATACGCACTCATATTTTTTTTTAAAGACATTTTATATTGTATACTATCCAATTACATAGTTAACTTTTTGAAAATTTAGGTAGTTATATATAATGCAATTGAGTGTTATACAAATAAATTTCTAATTCAATTCTCTCCAGTTTAAATATTAATTCAAAATTTTGATTCATTTAATAATTGAAATCATCCTTTACCGAAATTTTAAGAATTAAATTCCCGAGTAACTTCAAATTTATTTAGAGATAAATATATATATATAATATATCAAATTAGATTTAAATCATAGATCAATATATATATTACCAATTAAATCATACTTTAAGAAATTCAATCAATTTATTTTTCAAAACAAACTATAGCAAAGCTACCGAATAGTCTCTCCACTTCGAAACTCGAAAATGAACGTCGATGATGCGGCCGTCATCACCGAAATTATTTTCCAGCGACAAAGAGAAGAGCACTTATTAAACAATTAAAATTCTTTGGAATGATTTATATTTGAAAATATTTTAAATACTATACACCTTAAAACTTCCAAATCAAAGTTTGAAATCACCGGATATTAAATTCTCAAATTTTAGTTTAAATCCATTTAAATTTCAAATCAAATTTTAACCCAGTTTATAAATTCATTTATTTACATTATTCAATAGTCAATGGTTTACAACAATTAATTGAAATCAAAAATTTATTATTTTCAACAACCAATTCATTAGTTATTTAATTTCAGAAAATTTATACTTATATATATAATATAATCATACAAAATTTATTTTATTTACCAAATTCGGAAACAATATTGTGTCAGTTTGTTCTGTTCAAGTGTTTTGGAGATCCTATCGATAGCGTTGATCAGAGAATCGATCGAAAATCCAAATCAACATTAACAACTCAAATAACACAATATATTAAACATTTTTAATATTAATTCATAAATACACTTCCTCACTCGACGATACAAGGATGGATTTCAAAATAAGTATAGAGAGTTAAATTTGATGGAAATCAAATCAAAGAGAATTTTGATTCGAAGAAAGGTTCGAAATAAAGATATGATGATTAAATAACAAAATAGGAAGATGGATAAGTTTATTTAATTCACGAGCAATCTTAACCGGATCGACCGTAACTTCAAGAATAGGATCGATGTTGAAATCCGAGGTAAATCAACATTTGATCTCAAGAAATAAAATTCAGGCATAGTAGGAGATAGATAGCATCGTAAACCAAGGATATAGAAATCTCCGGTAAATCGATGTCTATTGTAAAGGAGTTTCACCCCTTTATATAAATAAATTTGAGATTGGCAAGATTGCCGACTCATTATAAAGATCATTCGAAGTGGAGTTATGGGATGCTCCAGAATTGAAAGAAGACAAAGAGTGGGGACACAAATGAATTTTAGAACCACAGTGAACGTCCCAAAATTCAAAGTAATTGAGCCAAAAGGAAGAGATTGAAACTCGAATGAGAGTGATTCTGTAAATACATTTACCCTATATGCTGAGTTTTGCCTAGAGCTACCAAAAGCTTTGATACCAACTGTAACGACCCGCTATTTTGGACTATTCGCATCCACATGACGGACTTGAATAATTCAAAATACCGAATTGTTAATTTAAATTTGGCAAAACTGAGATATACAGTAAATAATTAATCACAGAATCACATACACAGAGTAATAATATGCAGCGGAATTAAAAGAGATAGTAGTTCATGAAGCTACTATATAAATATATAAGATACATCAAAGTTTACAATAGAAGGGTAATACGATACATCAGATACAAATCAGAATACATCACTGGAATCATCGAATACTGAATGCAGAATAGATGGCCGGATCTTCAAGCAAAGCTCCAACTCCAAAGGTGAGTCTCAAAGCTGAACCACTCAGTCTGACCCGAGCGTAAAGCAAAACACAAAACACTCGAGTCAGGATTAACATTCTTATATCAATAAATCCAACTCAAGTGAAATAGCAACCGATATATAAGTAACTCAAAGGATGTTTGGAATAACCATCCTCTAAGGATCCGTTAAACTATCTACTATGTAGTAGTGTACGCTAAATAGATAATGTTTATCAGTAATATAAAGTATCAAAATAGAGTTAAGGCGTTACCATTATCCCCCTTAACACATTTTATATAAATGTCATAGTCTATACAGCACTGTAAACTCCACCGTAAACTGGTGGGATATCAGGGAGTACTCCATAGGTATAACACAAAACAATTTCGTAGTGGTCGCGTATATAGGGATACAAGTATGACAAGGCACATGAGGCAATACCCAAGGTAGTGAAACTACCGTTCGCCTGATCCGGACTGGTGAAAACGCATCGCCGCAACGATCGCAACACCGCGAAACAACACTCCTGAAAAGCACGAGGGTGCACCAATCAATCATAAGTAATGAGTAGTAGTTACGAAGAAGTGTGTTCGCTCGAGGTGGCTAACCCCATTTGGCCCGGCACGGCTCCTGATTTTTGTCATTTCCAATTTGACACAAGTGTCAAAGCTATCCATTATCGTTCTCTTTCTTCAGTCATCACATACATCATTCCAACCACTTCATTCTGGATCATCACTCCGCGTATAGTTATTAAAGTGGTTTTCGGTTTAGATAGAGAGTATATCCATAACTGATTCCGGTTTCTTTAATAACTTCCGTAATTATTAAACCGATTGGTCGTTTAATGAATTTCAAATTCAAATAAATTTCAATTTCAATTTCAATTCGTAAACCAACATTTCATCGTCTTACTAAATCAATTTCCAAAATTTACGTTTCAAAACCTTCAAATTACCATTTCAAAATCTTAAAATTCGATTTCAACTTTTATTTAACAATTCAATTTTTGATTCAAATTCATATATAAATTTTATTTCGAAATCATTTAAATAAATTAATTTAACACTCAAATCAATTTCAAATTCATTTATCGGTTTCATTCAATATTCGTTAAGTTAAATATCATTCAAAACAATCCCTATTTAAATTCCAATTCATTTAAATCAATTACTTACGTTCAACATCATTATATCGAAAGTTCAAATTGAAATAAATTAAATTCGTCAAATCAAATTCTCTAAATTTCAAGTCTTACATTAATTTCAATAAATCCCATTCATTTCAATAAATCACATTTTATATCTTGTTAAAGAAATTCAATTTTCACTTATTTGCTGACTTCGTTACAAATTTCAAACTCAATTAATAAAGAACTAAATTCACATAATCGAGAAGTTTCAATTTCACTTATTAACTTACTTAAATAATTTTTCCAAAACTTTAATAAATAAAGAACTCAATTTCATTTATTAACGAAGTTCAAATCCACTTATTCAAAAGTTCAATTTCTCTTATCAAAGAATTCAATTTTTATTCAATTATCAAATAATTAAATCTTATTCAATTTTTAAATAATTTCAATCTTAATTATTAATATTTCAAAACTTAATAATTACAACTTGATTATAAATTCAAACTTAATTTTTAAATCATTTCCACTTAATCATGAATTCAAACTTAATCATCAAATCATTCCAACTTAATTATAAATTCAACTTAATAATTTCGAGCTTAATTATAATTTCAAACTTAATTACAGTTTCAAATTTAATTATTAAATGATTTCAAACTTAATAATTTCAAAACTCGATTATTACTAATTCCAAATTATTTATTAATAATTCCGAATTTAATTATTAAATAATTAAATTTCAAACAACGTTCTTTCATCAATTACTACGTTAATATTGTTTCAAATTTCAATCCTTACATTTTCCTTTCATAAAATTCAAATTCCAACTTCATTTCAAAACTTATTCTTTGCTCGAATGAAATCATTATTTTATTTTAAAATTAAATTATTGACCAATCGGATTCTATTTAATTCTCTATCCTAAGTCAAGTTCATTTGGGTATTTATCATTTCAACCCGATTCCAATTCCAATACAAAAATCAAAGCATAGCAAAGGTAACTTGCAGTGTGATAACAGGGATGATGTCAAAGTAAATAAACAAGCAACAACAACAATCGATAACAATCCAATGATTAATTCAAATAATCCCGAAATAATCGTATTAATTCGCATTGTTGTTTGTGCGAATTAATATAATTATTTCTAGAATCTACACTATCATTTCATGTAGATTAAAGATTATTTCACTAATTATTCATACGGTTCTTCACTTGTCATTCGATTTCAATTTTACACTACAACAAATAATCCAATATACGTTTCAAAGGTTCAAAATATAATTTATCAAATTCTACGTGTCAATTAACTTAACAATTAAAGTGGGTCATATTATTCAAATTAACTAATCAAATTCAACATATATGTCGATTCACAGTTTTTAAACTATCCTACGTCAAATTCAATTACATAACATTTATCACTTGATACATTACAATTTAACATCCAATAAAACAACAATCAATCAATCAATTATCAACCAAACTGTATTATCATTGCATAAATAATTAACAGATAATGGTGTCAGATGTCATAGGTGAACAGATACAGGTAATAACATATATAATAGTGTAAATGACTAACAGCGGTAATATTTCAATTGTCGTTTCAATTGAAATCAAATTTAATAAATAAAAGAATATTAATCGTGAGTGATTGCTCACCTTCCGAGGTTTGAGAGAACATGAGATGACACAGATACGCACTCTGATATTTAGGTATGAATCCAAGCACGACTTTCCAAAACAAAGCTAGATTGGTACGAATTGGATGGACAAATTGATAGATAGGAAATAAAGAAATTAAATTAGAAGTGGATCGATGCGGATAAAATCGAACAAAAGTATATTATATTACTATTTTCCTTAAACCAATATTCAATATTAAGTTTAAAACACGCATATATACATACAACTATATAAATTTTATATTGCAATCATTACTCAGTCCAAAACACACATACTTCTAAAAATAAAAATCTATTTGTGTGTGTGTGTGTGTGTGTGTGTATATATACGGATGTTACATTCCAATATTCAATTTAGCACTTGTCAAACAACATTTGTATAAAATATATAGTCAAGCATTTATTAAATTCCATACCCAAAATAAAATATATATGTCGATAGCTTAAAATATAACTCAGAACTATATAAAACATACCAACTTATAGTGCATACTTAAATTGACACGCAACTTATATTATATGTACTCTGTTTCATCACTTCGTACGGCATTAAACGTTAACTGTATATATACTTTAGTACAAAAATAGGTAGGTCAACATATATAAAATATAAGCAAACAATCTATACAAGTTTTGGAAATAAAATATTTTGAGAACAATTTGTCAACAACCCAAAATAAAATAACTTACCTTATACACAATAGACGCATATATGTATATGTAATATTTTAAACAAATTATGTAAAACTTGTATAAATTTTCCATAAACTGCAAAACTTGATAACCGCATATTATAAACACATAAACCAGTACACAAACCCATTGTAAACTATTATCTAACCTACTTACAACTTAACATATATACTGTAATATAAATATTTATCTTATAACTACATAAAATATAGTATAGTTTCGAATAAAACCCATATTTTAATGCATATTGAAATTTTCACGATGTCTTAAACTTACATACAATCATCATGCACACATGCCATACTACCCTGTACCTAGTATTTCTCACGCATGAAATATATACAACAAACAACATTTTTTTTTTAAGATAGAGCTTATATTACTCACGCATGAAGGCCCAGACCTAAGCATTGAAACAAACGTAACAGCAACATACAACCCATACGCAACAGCAAACAAACGTAAACTATAGGTATATACAAACCCATATTGATACATGGTTAGCATATAGATTAGATATAACGAAAAATAAACGTAACTGTAAACTAAAATTTATAGAACTCAATTTATATCTATACTTAAAACACATATCTAACTTATACACTAACGTATAGGTTTTTTTTTTTTAATTTTAAAATATGGATATTGACAATATCATGCGAGAGGAAAAAAATATATAAACAAAGTATCTATGTTTACATATAATACAAAATAACAAGCAAACTATATATATTACTAAGCTATATACAAAAGTACGTACCTACTACCTCAAAACGCAAAGGAGGAGAAGGAAACACAGAGGCGGCTGAACACAGTGGTGAAGAAATGTCACGTCAGTGAATAGGCTGGTCACGTGATGATGCTTTGGGGTTTGGCTGCCATTCAGGTTCAGGTGCGGAGGGCCAGGGGTCTCGGCAGTGGTGGAAAACGGGGTTGCGGGTCACAAAAATGAGGGAGGGCGACAGGAAAGAGGAAGAGGCGGTGGCGGGCTGCTAGTCGGTTCAGGCGAGAGTGGGCCAGTGATGGAGCCAAAGCCGCGTGTATGGAGTGGGAGTTGCGGTGTCTAGATGGGTGCTGGGTTCATGCGGATCAGGTGGTGGAGGGTGACGAAGTACAGTGGGATGGAAGGCTGACGTGGAGGCAAAACAGATAGCGGTGGGTGGCGGGTTGAATGAGGAGAACGAGTATGCAAGAGTGGGAAGATCATATGAACGCAAATTCATTTTAATTTTTCTTCTGAACAGGCAATTTTTTTTTTTAATGAAGAAGACATGAAGTATATGAAAGGAAGGCCAAGCAACAGAAGAATACACTAGTGTTTTGGGAAGAAACGAGCATGCTTTTGGGAGGAATCAAATGCAATTAAAATATAGCTATGAACAGCTTGAAAAAAGATGCAACATTTAAAAACGTAAAGTCACTACATTGATTTCAAGGAATACTAAAAGCTTACGGCTATCAGATTTGCATGGTAGGAAATAAAAGGTAGACGATCAAAATGACTCAAATATGCACCGATACGGATATCCGTTACGCGGGTTCCGCAGCGTACCGAACACCGAAACACAGAAGTGAACATACCGCAGCTATCAGCACGATGAGACGATCAAAAGGGTATACAGATATCAGTGATAGGATTGGATTAGAAAATTTTGAATTTTCTACTAGCGGAAAATGCGGCAAAATCGTAGAAAAATAAGATCGACGGAGCTAAAGATGTCCGAATTTGGAAAAAACGACAAACTGACATCTTGCTCAGAAGATGGTTTCGAATTTTTCTATGTAAAAATATTTAGGTTTCGAAAACGTTGTATTTTCAATGCTTTTTAACTGATTAAATTGAAGTAAATTTACGCACGAAATAAACTTTCATATTTTCGGACGAAAATTTACCAGTTGCTATGTTTAACTAGACGCATTTCAAATATCAAATTTATATTTCAAATTTTTATCGTTTATATTATTTTTATTTTCTCACACAAAAACGGTTAACTAAATTAAATAAAATCGTTAAAATTTCCGGGTTGTTACATTTACAATGAGAAATTCTATTAAATTCAGACTTATCAAGAGCACAGATCAAAGCATTCATGGCTTTAGCAATTGTAGTTTTTAATTTCTTATCGTTAGCATCCCACCTATCCTTAGGTTTAGGAATCTCAGTATCACCAACGGTTATAGTGGGAGATTTATAGCCAGTTTCAATAATGTCCCAAACATCATAATCAACAGAACTAGGATAAATGCCCATCCTAACTTTCCAATAAGCATAATCATTCTCATTAAACATGGGTGGCCTAACAATAGATTGCCCCTCAGAAAAAGCATTATTTTATGGATTCATGACTCTAGAGTTAAAGAAAAATACCGTGCTCTGATACCACTTGTAGGTTCTAGATTAACCCTAGAGGGGGGTGAATAGGATTATAGCAAATTTTCTCGAGTTAAACGCAAAAACAAACCGCAGAGAAATAAATATGCTGAAAGTAAATCACACACAAAATTTACCCAGCTTCGGCAACCCCTGCCTACTGCTGCATTCCCAGATTTCTATTAGAATTAAACAGTCTCCCGCTTACAAACACTCTAACAGACTCGCAAACCCTGCTCCCGCTTACAAACACTCTAATAGACTCGCAATCCCTGCTCCCGCCTATAGAGTTTTGCAAACTCGCAAACCCTGCTCTCGCCTATAGTGTTTTGCAAACTCACACACCCTGCTCACTGAACTAATTCTAACTAGACAATCTGACACTGCCTACAACCTAGGTGGTGATTTACCAAGACTTGATTCGAAAAGAACAAATAAAAATAAAACTAATAATCAAAAAACCCCTTTAATAAAATTAAACCCTAAAAATAAACTAAATAAAAAGGAGAAATCTCTTTTAAAAATTAGCTCGGCCCTATTTCCTCTTTTCTTTTCTTTGGCCCATTCCTTTTTGATAATGGCGGCCGTTTCCTCTTTGCAACTAAATTAGGGCTTCGGTCTTCTTTTCAGAAACTAGGGTTTTGGTTGGTAGCGATTACAATTGCTTGACTCCCTTGCTTTGTAATTGATCGTCTCTTGAGATCGGCTGCTTGATTGACTTTGAGATTGCGAATTACCTCTGGTACGTTGTTCGTATCTTTTGCTTTGTCAGGATTTAATCTGATTGTTCTTGTTAGCTCTGCATTGCCGATGATGAACTTGGGTTTATATTTGGATTTGATTCGATTTTTCCACACTTGCCGATGATGATTTGGGTGATGTATTTATATGAATTCTTCACTTTCCTAATTCATGCTTTCCTGACTTGATGCGCACGGCTTTGATTATGAAACGTTCGATTTTTCTTGATCGATACAGCAGAAAAACTTTCCTCTTTTGGTTTGTTTTGACTTTTTCAAAGAGACATATTTGATTTCTGACTTTTTCAAAGTTTGCAGATGCATACTTGATTTTTTATACAGTATTACTTAGTTGGTCTGCATTTTTCGATTTCGAATTTGTTTCCATTTGTTCATCTCGACTTGTTTGCTTCTGCATTGGATTCGAACTTTACTCCTGATTGACGTTTGTTCTACGACATTGTACTTGCTGTTCATAGCCATTATCACCGCTGACTGCTGACTTCATTTGGTTGTTACATTCATGAATTTTTCTGACTTGAACTTGTTTATTGCTTTCGACTTCGAGTCTGCACTCATTTTTACCACTGAACTATTTACTGACTTGTAGTGTTCAATTCTTCTGGCTTCACTGTGAACTTTGGTTCTGGCCATCTTTGTTTCAGTGCTTCTCGGTATTGAATTTGTGATATTTGACTACCACTGGCTTTGAATTGGTTATACTGCTATGTACTTGTCATCTCTTCACCGTTGATTAGTTGGTCTGATTCATCATGCATTGTTTAACTTGTTGTTGTTGCCAGTTTGCCTTGTATCACATTGTGCATGCATGTTTTCCTTTTCCTGCTCACTGAAGTCAATGCTTGAATTATTGTAGTCGAGTTGCTTCACTATACTTTGGTTTGAGCCTTGTTGTCCTGTGTCTGATCATGTATCAATGTGCACAGAGTTGTTTGCTGTCATTAACACTTCCATGTATCACTTGATTGACTCATGTATTGTAGTCTTCATGTATGTTGGTTTGTTGAATTCACTACTTGTTTCTGTTCACCTGCTTGAACTTCTGGCCTTGTACCTGTAGTGGTATTCATGTACATTGCATTGTGGTCTTTGCATCTATTCTGGTTGGTCTGACCTGACTTGATGTCGTAATCTTCCTTGTTGAGTTCCTGTAGTTGCATTCACTTCATTGTCACTGCTGAAGTTGTACACTAGTGGTCTTCATTTGGTCTGCACTTGCATGCGTTGCTATTTGGTTGTATTTACACCCCTTTCTGTTGCACTTGTGTTTCTCACCATGTTGCATGCATTGAGTAACTGCTCTTGGTCGAGACTTGATTCTTTGATGTTGTGGTATTTGCTGTTATATCACTTCGAATTGCATACTTCTTGCAGTCTTCAGTTTGTACTTCTGGTCTTTGCATCCTTTCATGTTGATTTTTGAAATTTCACTTGAGTTGAATCCAGTTTCAAAACTCGGGTTTGACCTTGTGCTCGTGACGTGATTTTAAATATATTGCACGTGAGTTGAACCCGACTTTTCATTTGGGTTTGACCTATGCTCACCTGTCCCTGTAGCATTATCAAGTGTATATCGATGTGCACGGCCTTGTGGCATGTACAGTGATACACTGTGCATGTCACATTGTTCGTGTATGATGAATTCAAATGTGAATGATGACGAACAACCCAAATAACTGAGGCAAATCATATTTTCAAAAATCATATTTCATTTTATATTGCAAAATTATTTCTTTTTCAATTTTACTGCGTTAGTGAATATTTTTGCAGATTTCTCAGATGATGGATTATAACTGGAATGAACTTGAAGATAAACTATGAGTGTGAGTGATATGTAGTGAGGCATTTAGTAAATTGAATTGTGATGTTATTACAATCAAAATTGTATATGTATAGTGAGAGCTTGAATTTGTACTATTCAAAAATGTAATAAATATTTGTTTGAATAAAATTTCTGTTTGAATTCAAATTCTGTGTATTTAATTTTATTCAGCAAATATTTATTTAATCTATGAAAAATAAAATAGTACATTAACAAATACATTTAAACGAATGTATATATGTTTATTATCATCAAACAAAAATCATATAAGCGTATATTCATCAGATCATATTTATAGTAGTGTGAGGTGTGCTTTATTTCTATAAGTTTATAATTTTTGTGCACATTCATTCTAGAACTAGGAATATTGCTAAACCAATTGCATTTGAACAAAAAAACTTTTTCTACAGGTTGTACATAATATGTCAATTCTAAAACCTATGTTAAGACGCCGTAAAAATCTTTTATATGCTCATTTGGATCGTCACTGCCTTTGATAAAATACACCACTGTTATATGTTAATTTTTCAACACCATAATCCTTGGTGTTCAATTTAAATCCATTGACGAAAAATATTGGATAAGTCTTGACATTTCTTTTTGGTCCGAGTGTAAGATGTTGTAATCCTTCATCAACGACGCTGTTTCTTGGATCATAAATGTAGTTTGAAAACCATTTAGAAAATTCCTTACTGAGATTGCCAGAAGGATTTTGTGATTCGTAAATACTGTGAACATATATATATACATATTTGTGTGTGTGTGTGTGCACTATATGTTATATTACGATTAAAATGTAAGTATCATTGAAAAAATATGATTTTATTATTACCTAACAAATGGTGCAACTTTAGCACAATTAAGAAGAACAAATATGTGTGCTACATGTTGATCTCTATTATTAAATCATATTTCCACACATTTTCCAGTAGGTCGGCCATGTTGTCTATAAATAGACAACATTGTCTGCGAATAATCTTCTTCAACGGCTACATCATTACGAGGACCACTTGCAAATGATAAGTTTACATGGTCACTGAAGTAATGAGAGAAAAAGAATGAAGCTTCTTCTTCAAGATATAATTTACAAATTGAACCTTCAACTCGTGCTTTTTGTCTAATTTTTTTCTTCAAATGATTCAAGTACATATTACAAAATTAGTATGCACTTACGTAAATCTGAATTTTAAATTAACAACAATTTTACGGATATCTACTATTACCTCTCAAATGGATACATCCATCCATATTGCACAGGACCTCGAAGAAAAGCTTCGAATGGAAGATGAACAGGTAAATACTCCATTACATCTAAGAAAACCCGACGGAATTTTTTTCTTCTTCAATTTGCATAGCAGTATAGGGATTCTACTTTAAGGTTATGTATACGGTCGATTTTTAACGTTGTCGAACAAAGTTGTTTGTAAAACAGACTTAATTCTATTATAACACTCCACACTTTATGGGCAACATTTCTTTGAAAACCACTTGTAATAAATATTCTATCATGATATGACAATCGTGGTTTTTCATCCCACTCAATTTTTTGTTTTTAAAGACAACAAATCTACGTAGATTATAAGACATCCCATCAGGGAATTTTAGTTTTTCCACCTACTTTAGCACGAGTTTTATTTGCTTGTTGTCTAGCTCATAGCATGCTTTGGGTTTTTTATTGTCATTAGGCTTCATATGAAGTTCGGGATGTTTACAAAAGTGTTCTATATCGAGTCTTGAATTTAAGTCGTCCTTAGTTTTCCATTTGACATTCACAACTACATTAAACACGTTATCGAACACTTTTTTCATTGTGCATCACGTCAATATTATGTCGAAGTAGGAGATCTATTCAATAAGGCAACTCCAAAAATATACATTGTTTGCACCAATTATGAATGTCCGATTTACTTGGAATTTCAGTTTGTATTCCAGTTTCATGTATCTTTGGGTAGTCCTTTACAATTCATATATTTCTTCGCTTGACCAAATCTTTATTGGTGGCATATTATCTTCTGTGATAGATTTAAAGCTTTTTTTATCTCTTCTAAAAGTATGATTGGGATGGAGAAAACACTGATGACAATTAAACCAAGAAATTTTCCTTCCATACCGTAAAGAAAATGATCTTGTTTCTTCCATCTAATAAGGACAGGCTAGACGACCGATCGTACTCCAACCTGAAAGCATCACATATGCAGGAAAATCACTAATAGTCCATAACAAAGAAGCAAACATACGAAAATTCCTTTTTTGTGAAATGTCGTATGTTTTAACACCTTCAAGCCATAATGTTTTCAGCTCTTCGATTAATGGTTGTAGATAAACATTGATTCCTTATGTCAGATCATCAGGGCTACGAACTACAATAGTGAGAAACATGTATGGAGTTTTCATCCACATCCACAGAGACAAATTATAAGGAGTAATGATAATAGGCTAAGATGAAGATTTGCTACCAAACTGAGAGAATGACGAAAACTCATCCCTTTGCTTTTCTTCTCACGTTGTGCCATCACATATGACATGCCGTGGACGAACGCGTATATAACTTTTGAAGTCTAGGGGAAATTTGTAAATAATGCATTCTCTTGTATGGAACTTCCTTTCCTTTCTTTTTTCTTGGTTTATATCTTTTCTCATTACATATGTTGCAATTCCTAAGATTATTGTCATCTTTCCAATACGACATGCAACCTTTTATACACGTATCCATCTTTCGGTAAGGCAGACCGAAAGTTGATATAAGTGTTTTCACTTTATAATGACAGTCGCACATAATATTATTGGGTGGCATATGCCGTTTTGCAACTTGTATAACTGCTGTAAATCCAGCTTCTGTAAAGTTGAATTTTGATTTCATAGTGATGTATTCAGTAGTTATTGATAATCCGGTTCCACTTTTACAACCATCCCCACATCGATCTCTTAGCGGCATCCGATAGATCATAATTTTTTTGCTCCGACATTCGGTTCTTCTTCGACATTGACGTCTTCATTGTCAACTTGAATGGTAGGAAACATTGGTTGCGCTGCATTTTCTATCATACCTTCTATTGCATTCGTCATAACAACATCAACCTTTGACGCAATAGGATCCATTGTAGGTGCAACAAGTTCTCCATGACGATCACATAAATAATAATTTGGCACAAATCCAGATTTATATAAATGTACTTTAGCTGTATCTAGTTTCTAATGCTTCAAATATTGACACTTACTACAAGGGCAATGATGTTCTTTGTTATTTCGATTATTAGATACTGCGAATCTAATAAATTCGTGGACATCATTATAGAAATGTTCTTTCATCGAACCTTTTATTCCAGTTTTGACTTCATACATCCACATACAGTCGATAAAATAATCAAACATTTTCCTTATTTGGAAAAATAAGTTAGTAATTTCAACAGCACTCCACTTCTATTCTATGCACAACTTCTCGCCCAAGTGATATATTGTTGTTGTTTTATTTTCTAAAATAAGGTAAAGCCTTTTAGGACTAAACGCTTCACACACCACACTTCTGTTTAATTTCGACAGCACTTCGGTTCACTTTTTTCTACATATAACTTTGCATCCAAGGGGAGTATTTTAGTTGTATTTTCTAAAATAAATTAAAACCTTGTAGGACTATAGGCTTTAATTTACGGTTGTTGTATTTGTTATAATAATACTTAACGCTTATTTTCAAATCAACATTATAATTCATTTCAAAAAATTTAGATAATCAATTTTAGTATAATATTTGTTCTTGTATATAAATTTTATTGCTTTTTAGAAAATTGATTTGAGTGCATTATTTGTTGTTGTTATATTCATTTTTTAACTTATTGGAAGATCAATTTCAACAACATATTTCTTCTTTTTTTGTTCATTTCTTAAGTTTAAAGAAAATCGATTTGAGTAAAGTATTTTTCTTGTTATATTCATTTCTTAACTTTTTTAGAAAATCAATTTGAGCACAATTTTTTTCTTCATATTTATGATTTTTTTTACAAATTTGATTTCAATAAAATATTTGTCGTTGTTATATTTGTCACTTAACTTTTAACAAAATCCATTCTAGTACAATATTCGTTGTTGTTATCTTCATTTCTTAAACTTTTTACAAAATTGATTCAAGTATACTTTTTGTTAACGCTTTGTTACTCAAATTATACGCTTTATAACGTATTTTCAAACTCTTTTACTTGATAAAATTTTAATTTACATATTTTGTAAGCTAAAATTAGAAATCAGCACTAATAATAACAACGTAAAATAAATTAATTTTATACACTAATGAATTGTACACTAATTTTGACGTAAACTGTAATATCTTCAAATTATAAAAAACATCATTTTCCACTATAACAACCATCATTTTCCACTATAACAAATATTTGCGTAAACTTATCAATAAGCATATTAATTAATGAATTCTAATTTTCGAATCTTAAATTAACATTAACTTTTAATTACAAATTAAACAACTAAACCACTTACTAACATCTCCAAATTGACTAATACACTATTATTATCAACTAATAAATAATATTCATCAATTTCAAATCAATAGTCAATTACTTTTCTAAAATAAGGTTTTAATTTTACCTCCAAATCAACCAATAAACTATAACGATATCTAATAACAACTAATCTATCATATTCATACCAAAGTTACTAATTTTACATAAATAGGGTTTAAGGCAATAGACCTCAAAAAATGAAACCAAATTGAAGATGGAAGGAGTGTGCATCGTGTAGGGGTCGCCAACGTCGGCTAGATGTGGTTGGTGGTGGCTGGAGTCGGTAAGGGGCAGAATTGGGGAAGAAGAGAGTTAGGGTGGGAAAGTTGAAATGTTTTGCTAAAAGCTTTCGTTCGCGGGTTATATTCAAGTAGACGACGACTAGTGACGGCCGCGTTTTTTAGCCGTTGCCCATGATCCATCACAATTCAAAGCTGTTCTAGTAGTGTTATATGCATCTGTGTTTGGTAAAATGGACGTTGATCCGGTAAAATTTTGATTGATATGTGTATCGGCATCCTCTCTCACTCAATCGAGAGGAAAATAAGGCATGTCTTCTTAGTAATAAGAGGGACCCAATGATTCACTAAGAAAAATAATTAAAAAAAATCTAAGAGAATCAATTATAAATTTAAAGAATAGAAGTTCATAGAAATAATTAAAATTGAAAGATGTAAGGCTGAGGAAACTATTGAGAAATTCAAAGGTCAAATAGCAATTTTTGTTTTTTGGTATTTACATATTTTTGCTTACTTAGTCATGGTATGCAAAAGTATTAAACTGCTAATTTTATATTTGACTTTGTGAATAATTTAACTAAAATTAGGATTTCAAATTGTTAAATTTTACCTTACAATAATTAAGAGGTTAAAATTTATACCATATAACATATTATATTTCATTATATAGTTATGCTCGGTTACAACTGGTGAATAAGATTCCATTGACTATATAAGTATATGCTTATTGTAACTACCCGTAGTTTTAACGTTTCATATGGGAATATTTAATTTATTTAAATATTGAAATTTGATTCGAATATAATAAATAATAAGAATCAATTGTTAGTAAAAAGGACTTGATTTTTATCGATGTATTTTTAAATAAATTTATAGGATTTTTCCATAATTTTTAATCTAGAAATTTTTTAAATTATCATTTGACGTATTTTTCGACAAACAATGGTATTTTTGAAATTTCACATAATAAGATTACCAGTATATTTTATTATTGTATTGAGATTGTATCGTATTTTTATATGCGATCATATTTTTATCGTTCGCGGTTTGTATGTGAATGAAATGTTGTGTAGCGACGTGTCGAAAATCATAAAATAAACAATACTTCAGCTTAGACTTTTCCTTCATTTCATTCTTTCTCTCTTACTTTTCTTTTTCCCTCTTCTTTCATTTACTGTAAAAAGAAAAGTTAATCCACCTCCTTTAAAATTCAAAATCAAATGCTAATGACCACTAAAATTCACGAAATAAATATATTGAACTCATGTAGACTAGGGCTTTAAATCCATAGGGTTTGGTGAGGTTCGGTGAGCGTTGGCCGTGATCGACATGACCAAGCAGAATTAGGGCTTGAGGTAGGCGGATCTTGAGGCATCGATGGGTGAATTGGAGAGTACAGTTTCATTTCTCGTATAGAGGAACATCTTTGGGTGAAGTATGGTGAAGTGCAGCTCTCAATTATGGAACACGACATGGTGGGTGTCATGAGCAGGTCTAGCAAGTCGCGATTGAGATGGGGGCTTTGGAGGTTACAACGTTGTGTCCATCGAGAAGCTTAGGCGATGAGAAGATCATAGGCAAAGTCGGAATGTGATTTCGTGGACTTGAGAAGGGGGAAGAGGCATGCATGCATGACTATATTGGACATGCATGTACATGGTGTTGGGTTTGGGGAAGAAAGGATGAGTGAGGAGTTAGTGAGGATAATTAAATTGATTAAGTGATTAGTGATTAAATTATATTATTTTAATCTCAAAAACTTATAAAATAAATAACTTCTTCATACGAGGTCCATTTGAGACGTGATCTTTTGCGTTGCGCTCGTAGGAGCGATATCTATGTGTTGGAGTGGGTTTCATTGAGTTTGAAGCAAGCGAAATTTTAGAAAGTGTAAATTTCTCTTCTTGTTGAGGTCAAAGAAGGGAAGACAACGGTTGATAGCCTTGGACACGAATCGGCTCGAAGCTGCAACCATCCCGTTTAGGCTCTATACTTGCTTTATAGTTCTCTGGACTTGATGTCTTAGATGGATTGAATTTTGTTGGGGTTAGCTTTAATTCCCTTGGCACTCATAACATAGCAGAGAAAATTTCTTGATCGAATAGCAAAAGAACACTTCTTTGTATTTAACTTCATATTATGTTGATGCAAGATATTGAAAGTCTCGGCCGGGTTCTATATACACCCCCCATCTTTCTCTGACTTTACCAACATATCATCCATGTATACCTCCATGGACCGGTCGATCTGTTCTAAGAACATACGATTGACGAGCCGTTGATAGCAACGTTTGCATTCCTAGGTCCAAAAGGCATGATACTATAGTATTATAAGTCAACATTAGTGATGAGGGAAGTGTGGTCTTGGTTTGAGCCATGCATGAAAATCTAGTTGTACCAAAAATAAGCATCAATGAAGGTAAGGATATCATGTCCACTAGTCGCATCTACTATCTGATCAATGTGCAGTAATGGAAAGTTATCTTTAGGGAAGGCTTAGTTGAGTTCAAAGAAGTTGATGCAAGTTCTCGAGGACCCATTTGGCTTTCTGACCAGTTTTGGATTATCTTCCCACACTAGATATTCTACCTCCAAGATGAAGCCATTGTCCAATAGCTTCTCTATGTGACGATCCAGAATTTTCAAGCATTCAAAATCGGAATATTTAATTGATTTTAAATATTCAATAGAGTAATTTTAACTTGAATTACGAATACCACAATTTATTTGATAATTGAATTATTAAATGAAATAAGTGAAGTTGGGTAAATTGTAGAATCTAGAATTTTAAGCCCGTTAAAAATAATTTGAACGCTTATAAAATTTATATTGATAACATGGAAAATAATAGAAGTGTTAAACTTGAAATTAACGGTGATTTGTGCAGTTTTGAAATTTTATTCGTTTAAATTGAATTTAAAAATAGCCTTCCGAGGCGCAGTTTCGAAATTTGACGAAACCAGTTCCATTGGATCCGTAATATTATATTATTGTCGGATTTCAATTTTCACAAGGTTTGGAATTACCGATTGATCGTACAGGCCGTAAATGCAGAAAGAAAGCTAATTAAATTTAAATTACTTAGTCAAATCTTTTTATAGAAGTCTCACCCCAAGCTTCTAATGCAAGCTTCATTTTCACTTTAGTAATTTTGGCCGAAGCCTTATCCATCAGGATCGAAACCCTCAAATTAAAAATGGCCGAGCTTTCTCACATATTCCTTCAAAAATCGATTCTCCTCTATTCATCATATGGCCGAGCAAATCATGCTTTTCCCCCTTTTTGTTTTTGCTCGAACAAACCCTAGTTCGATTCGAGTCTAAGAGCGATCAATCAAGGACGAATGATGAGGGTGGAGCGGCACGCTTCGGTGGCTAGCAGGTCGAGAACATGTTATCTTCTCGAGAGGGTCGCGGCGATGCCTAGAGTCGCGACGTGACGCGTTCGAGTGGGGTGGAGACACGTGGTTCGTGGGGTTTAGCGGCGATGGTGGCAACTCGGAAGTGAGGGCAGTGCTCGTCTGGGCGGCGGCTACTACGCGTGGTTCTAGGCGACTTCGTTAATTAGCAATTCGAGTGGCCGAACTCGGAGGCAGTGGTCACCGATCGTGACCAGGCTTCTTCTGGTATGTTTTTGTTCCGTTCTTTTTGTTTAAAATAAATATAATAACTATAGTGATAGTTTACTATAACAGATATAGTCTGTTTGAATTTGATTTATAGCCTATATAAAACCTTTTGGAAAAAAAAATAATTTTTATAGGAAACTATACACAAGCAGCGGATACATGAATATATAGGATTTGAAAATTTAGTATAAATTTTAAAAATATTTGAAGGTCTATATAAAATTTGAGTCTTGAATCAACGTAGATTACTTTTAGTAGCTAAATGATTTTATTAAAAAGGGGGTTTAGTTTAAAACAATTACTAGATTGAATAAAATTTATTTAAATTAACTTTATCAAATGCAAATTAATTATTCGAATTGGTCGAATATTAATAAAATCATCTAATATTGTTCAAGGTCAAAAAAAAGGGGAAACGAAGGCAATGTTGAAGTGAATAGCCAACAAAATTTAAGGTGAGTTAATCTCACTCAGTTTAAATCTAAATTTAAATGATTAAATTTAAATTGTTTGAATGGTTGAAATTGATGAATATGCTGTAGTATGTTATATTCTGAAATTGGTATATTATAGTGCTAACACCTTTGGATGCAGGGAAAACAGGTTGGAGGGATCCAACTGGACCCCTCACATATATTTAAATTATTTAATATTCTCTGTTGTGATTATTTGATATCCTATGATGAGTTATCTTGGAATATTGAATGTTGTGGTTTGATTGGATATTCGGTTATAATGAATTCCCGAAATATATGAATTGGATTGTTGAAAAGAAATTAAACGGAAGTAAATTTGTAAGCGAAATAATTATAGAAAGTTTGAATAAATTTAAGAACGAATTGGAGAAGAAATAATGTGACTTTAAATTTCTAATAAACAAATTGTGAAGTATAGAAAGGAAATTTGAATAAACAGGAAGTTATTGAATTACAATCTTCAACGATATTAATTAAAGAACAAAACATTTATTTAAAATGTAAGATTTAAATTTTTGACAAAAAAATATAATAATAAAGAAGAAGTTGGGAAAAGCTTAAATTTGTATATTTCAGTTAAAAGATTTAAAATCAAATGGAAAAGAATAACAATAATAATTAAGTGCATAATTAAATGAAATTTGAAATGAATTGAGTAATTTAAGAAACTTATTTCAAATGGAATAAATTGAAAATCAATCTGGAAAATTGATTTAAATGTTTGAAGCTGGAATTCATCCTGGATCACTAAGTACGCTTTCAAATAAATTTTAAATATAAGTTAATAGTTTTAAAATTGTTTTTTTAAAAGGTATGTTTTGAAAAATTTATTATTTCTAATATTTAAATTTCAAGGTAAATATTTCCTCAAATCTATTATAGTAGTAATTATTTAAAAAGTGACTTAGTATTTTGTTTCAAAAGGTGGAAATCTAGTTTTATATTTTATTAAGTAACTTTATTTTCAAATATTCATATAAGATGTATTTTTAATCAAATTATTAAAGTAGTTTAATTTAAATGTTTTAAAAGTATATATATTTCTAAGTAAAGTGTTTTAAATTATTTTTAAATCTAGTTTTGTACTTGGTGATTTCAGAGGAGATAGAAAATATTTGGGAAAGTTGATTCTGAAAAGAATAAGGGATTTGAAACTGTTTTCATAGGGTTGAAAATAGAAATATATCTTGTGAAGATATTTGGAAGGTAATAAATAATTTGGAAAATTATTTATTGATTGATGGTTGTTTGTGAATATTAATTGATAGTTAAATCACCGACTATCAGTATTGGACAAATGCGTTGATCGTTTCGAAGAGACCGGGATCGAGATTAATTTCTCGAAAACCACTTCGATCTGGTTTGTACTTTTCGTGCGAAAAACGTGTTCGGAGTCGAAGATGGAGCAGTGAAGTGCAAGTGCGAGTCGCTACTAATCCTGAGGATATTTCCAAAATGGATGTAGTGGGAGTAGTGCCTTCGGTTCCGTTCGAACCCGGGACGGACTTGTATGGATGAATGCTTGCGAAACATCGTCAGGTGGGCGATGGACATTCTAAGTGAAACGTTCTAAAAGGTAACGCTTAGCCTCAAGCCTCATCAAATGGGAATGACTGAAAATCAGGGGATATGCAGCAAGGTTAGGTGGGTCATGCCCAAGCAGGACAAGATAATTCCCCTGTCTAGATGTCCCTTATATATATTTCGGCTTAGTGGGTGGTTGGTCGCGCCAACCACGGGGTTTATCTTGTTCGGGACTGTGCAGTAAGGAATGGTTCCGGCCTTGTGTTGCAGGGGATGAAGGGAGTAATCATCGGTACGGTGATCTAGGCCCCGTACTGTGACAGGTGGTACCCCAGTGCCTAGTCATTGTTGGAAATCCATTTTCCCTACGAGCCTTGTACGAGTTTTGTTTGTATTACCCACTCTGTGGCTAGTAGCTGGAATTTAATGAATGTAACAATTTTGGCTATTTTATAAGTATTTGTATATAGACCCTATTATAATATCAGAGGATTTCTATAAAAATTGTTTTAGCTATCGTAAGGTAAAAACCCGACATGTTTATTTGTGGCGTGGTCTTACGAGATGCTTTTGTTTTCAATGGATTTTTGAAACTTTAATAATCAATTAGGTGTGATTTTCTCACGCTGGTATTCCAGACTGACTCGGGTGTTATTTAACTGTAATGCTCGGGTCAGACCGAGTATTATAGAATACAGGATATGATGCTGTGGAGCTCAGGAGACGAGCTGGATGACGATACGTATTCTCGTACTTGTATATATATATATATATATATATATATATATATATATATATATATATTCTTCCGCTGTGTTGAGTTGTTGTGTACCCATTGTATGTTATTGATGGGAGCTGTGACTGATGTACTCTGAATGATGTAATATATGTAAACTGATATATTTGATTTTGAGTAAAGATTATTTATTATCTATTATATTTTATTCCGCTGCGATGGTTAGATTCTGATGTTGATTTTGTTTTCTCTTCTTCTACCTCTTCTTCTTAAACCCAAATGGTTCGTATTTCTGTGCAACTTGAGTTGATTATTGTAGAATAGTGTTGACTTAAGGGGTACGGATTTGCGGGCTGTTACACTTGGTATCAGAGCATAGGTTGGTGATAACCTTGGCTCTGGTGGGGATTACTCATTTAAAATAGAGTCTGTAGTACTCTATAATGAGTTTGAGCGTATTAATAGATATGAGCGCGTATTTGTTAGTGAATATAAATTGTTTTAATATTGTGCTGATTGATTTTTTTGAGTGGCATATGAACCTTCGTCGGCACAGTCTGCGCAACTGTATTGAAAGGGTTTCTAAACACTTGAATAGAACAATCAACATGGTATTATTTTAAATGTGGGTGAATGAAATAATTTTGCTCAAAAATATATTTTGATATAAGAAAAAAATTTCTTAAACTATTTATCTAATATATGGTTGTTTGGATGTTAGAAAGAATAGTATTGCATTATTATCATTGTTGAGTGAAAATTTGACTCAAAATTGAAAATACAACCAAAAAGGTTTAAGTAAATAAATTCATTAGAAAATGAAAATTTATAAATATGAATTGTAAATGTGCTTTATAAATTAAAATATAACCAAATAAGAATTTGTATGGGCTTAAGCTATGCAAATAAAATTATAGTAAAATTGATTTAAAGCAGGATTTGGAAATTTAAATCCCGGAAATTTGGAAGTGTTTGTCAAAAGTATTTGAAGTTGAATAATAACACATATGTTTTGGAGATACTTCCGAAAGGAAAATTGTTTTAAAATGGATTTTGGAAGTGAAATAGCATTGAAATCACTTGGATTATTGGAAAATAATTCTGATGATGACGGCCGCATCATCAGTATTCATTTTCGAATTTCTGAGTGACAGATTGCTACCAAATTGGTTTGTTCAGGAAAACTTGTTTGTTTTTGAAAATCTCAAAGGAAATTTGTTGAACATAAAAACCAGGATTGGTTTAAATTTTTGAGAAATGAGATTTGAGATGTTGGAGATTTGAAGATGATTCTAAAACAAAAGCCGAGAGTTTAAAAATCCTGATGAGATAAATTGTAAGCTTATAAAATTGAGTTGAGTTTTAAATCAGGAAGGCAATATAGGCTTTGAATGTTGGAATTAAAATTTAAAGAGAAAAGTTGAAAATGAAATTAACTTGGATTTGAAAACAAAAAAAAAATTGATTGGATTGAAATTATTGAATAAGCTGAAATAATATCCAGTTGTATTCGAATTGAGTTAAATAAATCCGAGTTAAAGTAAAATTGAATTGGAATAAGAATTCAATTGAATTAATTAATGAAATTAAATTCTTACCTGAATAAATGAGAAATAAATTGAATAAGGATTGGAATTGAAATAAATAAACCAGAATAACTTATAAAAGAATTAAAGATCCATGGAAATAAAATATGCTTGGGCTATAAATAAATAGAAGGCTTGAGTTAAAAATAAAAGATGAATATATTCCAGCTTATGATGAATGGAATTGTATAAAATAATAAGTTGTGACTTATTAAATTGAAAATGGAATACAATGCCCAAAATCAATATTTTGATAAATTGAAAAATGAAATGAGGATCCAAACTTGAAGTATAAAATAAATATTGAACTTAAGAAAATTAAATGGGGTGATATTTGGAATAAAAATTCAAGTGTTGGATTATAAATAAGGGAAGAACTAATTAGATAATAAATTAGTTAATGAGATTGAATTGTGAGTTTACGATGAAGTTGGAAATAAACTCAAGTTATAAATTAAAATTTACTCAAATTGTTGATGAAATGAAAGTAATTGAGAATGAAGCTGAATTATGAGTAAATAAATTGGATGGTAAATTGAAAGTGAATAATTGAATGAGAACTAGAGTTATTAAATTGAAAATTTAGCTTGAAGTGTTAACAAATTAAATATAATTGAAGTGTATCGGATAAAAATGTAAATGGATTAAAATAGCAATGTTTGAATGTGCAAATAAAATCCATAAGTGAAGATAACTTGGAAATAGCCAGAGAATAAATTGAATGGGTTAAATCTGAAAAGTTAAATTTTATTATAACTAATCAAATAAATTTGTAGTTTGAAATGAGATTGGATTGAGATAGAATCAAATTAAATTGAAAAGAGAAATTTATTTGCAAAATGAAGTGAGCTTAAGAATAGAAAAAAAAAGATTTACTTGAAAATAAAATGGGCTTAAGTATAAAATTGGAGTGAATAAACTTCAGCTAAAAGATGGAAAAGAGTTGAATTGAATTCAACTAAAAAATTAAGTTTAATAATATTGGATTGGTTTTAAATCAAGTGAAAATAAAATTTTAAATCGAAATAAAATTCGGTGAGTTATAAATAATATTAATGGAATGAGATTCCAGAAGAAATAATTGTAAACCATTTAAAAATTATTAAGGAATTGAAATAATTAGGGACAATAAGGAAATGGAGTGTTTAAGTTAATAGAATGGGTTTAAATGAAGGCGGATAAAGAATGAAACCCTATTGAATACATCTAACATTGAAATAGTTATTGGATGAAATAGCTTGGATTAACTTCGAGCTAAATAAAACAGTTTGGAATAAACAAATATGGAATGTAATGTTAATAAATGAGTTGTAAGTGAAATTTAAAAAAGGAGTGTGTCGAGCTAAGTAAATGGTTGTAAATGGATTAAATAAAAAGGGAAATTTAGTTGGCAATTAAGATGAACCTAGGTTGTATATGGTTTGGATGAACTAATTGGTTAATAAAATGGAATGCGAGTGAATAGATTCAAATTTAAAATGCAATGAGAATGAGAATATATGAATTGTGAATAAATTTAAAAATGGGATAGAATTAAGTATAAATTGAGTTGAAATCCATTTAAAATTGGTTATAACACATAATACTTATTTATTTACATAGTTTTCGTCAAATTTGCAAAGAATAAATTGTAATTGAACGTAAATGGAAGTTATTAAAATGCCTTGGATGGATAGGAGTAAAATAAATTGATTTTGAAAGCAATTGAATTAAATGTGAGTTCAGTTTGCTTAGGAATAAATTAAAAGTAAGCTATTGTGTTTTAAACCATTCAAATTTGATGAAGATGTATACGAATGGATTGAAAACCATTCGAA
Source organism: Allium cepa (assembly GCA_030765085.1). Classification (NCBI taxonomy): domain Eukaryota; kingdom Viridiplantae; phylum Streptophyta; class Magnoliopsida; order Asparagales; family Amaryllidaceae; genus Allium; species Allium cepa. Next base: position 244,037,281 of record CM060929.1, on the reverse strand, counting down.
TTGAAAGAAAATGGTTATAAATGAATTAAAACAGTTGAATTGGCATGGGAACTATATAAATTGCTTACAGAAAAATGTTTGGTATGAGATTCTTTTAGAATTCATATGTTTTAACTAGTGTGAATAAGTGATATACTGTTAAACTTCATATATTCGGCACTTACATGTTTAAATTGAGTAAGTACAGGTACCTGGAAGCCATGTGGCTGGATTTGGTTGTGCTATTTGCTAAAAATAATAAGCTGCTTGCTTAAAATGCTAAATAAGGTACGCCTACGCAATAAAAATAGGAAATATGAACTGTTTTTGGTTTTTCCGACCGTGTGGGTCGATGTATATATATTTATCTCTTTTGTCAAATTGCGAAAGCTCCTCCGTACAAAGGGGACTCTGCCAAAAAATTTCAGAAATTTTGGGAGTTAGAAAATTTTTGAAAATTTTGTTAACGACAAACGAATTCAAATTGAAAAATAAAATAAGTTAGTAAATGAAACTAATTAAAGTAATGACATGAATTAGTAATAAATGACGAATAAAATTTATTTATGCAGAATTAAAAATAAATTGAATTCATATGGAAATGAAAGAATCAATTTGAATGAAATTAGATATAAACTAAAGTAGTAAAGTGGGAATAAATATAAGAAGCATATAAAATGCTTATACGAAACTTAAGTAAGAAATGGAAAATTTTTAATTGGAAATTGAATATTGTAAATATATTCTAAGTTGATATTTGAATGAATAAATATTGACATTGGTAAGGAAGTTGATAAACTGTTTTTGGGAATATTGTGATTGGATATTATTGTCAAGTAGGATATGCAGGTGTTATAAAGGGAAATGAGAATTGGTTTTGACTTCAAAGGATAAATTTGTAATGCTCGACAAAAAGGTATGTATTTAAATTTTGGTATGAAATTTGATTGGGTTTTGATCGAGCCACTTGGTTTTTTGTTTTCTTTTTGGATTTAGGAGGCCGTAGAGCCATTTTGTAGTTGTACCGAGCTAGCCGCGCAAAGGAGACGCTGGCGAAATTTTTCGAAAATTTAAAGAGTTGGAAAATTTTGAGAAAATTTTGATAATTCAAAATTTGGTTTTAAATTGAAAACTTGAATGGTTAAACAAATGGTATGGTTTGGAACTAGAGAAAGGTTTGGAAGTTAGTAAGAAAGATAATGAGTCTTTTATATAAAAGATAATTGGTAAGATGTTGAATTGTTAGAAACCGTTTGGTTTTGAGGAAAAGTAACGGGTATTGAACCATTTTTCCTAACTAGTAATTTCGGGGACGAAATTCTTTTAAGGGGGGAGGAATGTGACGATCCGGAATTTTCAAGCATTCAAAATCGGAATATTTAATTGATTTTAAATATTCAATAGAGTAATTTTAACTTGAATTACGAATACCACAATTTATTTGATAATTGAATTATTAAATGAAATAAGTGAAGTTGGGTAAATTGTAGAATCTAGAATTTTAAGCCTGTTAAAAATAATTTGAAGGCTTATAAAATTTATATTGATAACATGGAAGATAATAGAAGTGTTAAAATTGAAATTAACGGTGATTTGTGCAGTTTTGATATTTTATTCTTTTAAATTGAATTTAAAAATAGCCTTCCGAGGCGCAGTCTCGAAATTTGACGAAACTAGTTCCATTGGATCCGTAATATTATATTATTGTCGGATTTCAATTTTCGCAAGGTTCAGAATTACCGACTGATCGTACAGACCGTAAATGCAGAAAGAAAGCTAATTAAATTTAAATTACTTAGTCAAATCTTTTTATAGAAGTCTCATCCCAAGCTTCTAATGCAAGCTTCATTTTCACTTTAGTAATTTTTGCCGAAGCCTTATCCATCAGGATCGAAACCCTCAAATTAAAAATGGCCGAGCTTTCTCACATATTCCTTCAAAAATCGATTCTCCTCTATTCATCATATGGCCGAGCAAATCATGCTTTTCCCCCTTTTTCTTTTTGCTCGAACAAACCCTAGTTCGATTCGAGTCTAAGAGCGATCAATCAAGGACGAATGATGAGGGTGGAGCGGCACGCTTTGGTGGCTAGCAGGTCGAGAAGGTGTTATCTTCTCGAGAGGGTCGCGGCGATGCCTGGAGTCGCGACGTGACGCGTTCGAGTGGGGTGGAGACACGTGGTTTGTGGGGTTTAGCGGCGATGGTGGCAACTCGGAAGTGAGGGCAGTGCTCGTCTGGGCGGCGGCTACTACGCGTGGTTCTAGGCGACTTCGTTAATTAGCAATTCGAGTGGCCGAACTCGGAGGCAGTGGTCACCGATCGTGACCAGGCTTCTTCTGGTATGTTTTTGTTCTGTTCATTTTGTTTAAAAAAATATATAATAACAGATATAGTCTGTTTGAATTTGATTTATAGCCTATATAAAACTTTTTGGAAATTTTTTTTTTTATAGGAAACTATACACAAGCAGCGAATACATGCATATATAGGATTTGAAAATTTAGTATAAATTTTAAAAGTATTTGAAGGTCTATATAAAATTTGAGTCTTGAATCAACGTAGATTATTTTTAGTAGCTAAATGATTTTATTAAAAAGAGGGTTTAGTTTAAAAAAACTACTAGATTGAATAAAATTTATTTAAATTAACTTTATCAAATGCAAATTAATTATTCGAATTGGTCGAATATTAATAAAATCATCTAATATTATTCAAGGTCAAAAAAAAGGGGAAACGAAGGCAATGTTGAAGTGAATAGCCAACAAAATTTAAGGTGAGTTAATCTCACTCAGTTTAAATCTAAATTTAAATGATTAAATTTAAATTGTTTGAATGGTTGAAATTGATGAATATGCTGTAGTATGTTATATTCTGAAATTGGTATATTATTGTGCTAACACCTTTGGATGCAGGGAAAACAGGTTGGAGGGATTCAACTGGACCCCTCACATATATTTAAATTATTCAATATTCTCTGTTGTGATTATTTGATATCCTATAATGAGTTATCTTGGAATATTGAATGTTGTGGTTTGATTGGATATTCGGTAATAATGAATTCCCAAAATATATGAATTGGATTGTTGAAAAGAAATTAAACGGAAGTAAATTTGTAAGCGAAATAATTATAGAAAGTTTGAATAAATTTAAGAACGAATTGGAGAAGAAATAATGTGACTTTAAATTTCTAATAAATAAATTGTGAAGTATAGGAAGGAAATTTGAATAAAAAGGAAGTTATTGAATTACAATCTTCAACGATATTAATTAAAGAACAAAACATTTATTTAAAATGTAAGATTTAAATTTTTGAAAAAAAATATATAATAATAAAGAAGAAGTTGGGAAAAGCTGAAATTTGTATATTTCAGTTAAAAGATTTAAAATCAAATAGAAAAGAATAACAATAATAATTAAGTGCATAATTAAATGAAATTTGAAATGAATTGAGTAATTTAAGAAACTTATTTCAAATGGAATAAACTGAAAATCAATCTGGAAAATTGATTTAAATGTTTGAAGCTGGAATTCTTCCTAGGATCACTAAGTACGCTTTCAAATAAATTTTAAATATAAGTTAATAGTTTTAAAATTGTTTTTTTAAAAGGTATGTTTTGAAAAAATTATTTTTCTAATATTTAAATTTCAAGGTAAATATTTCCTCAAATCTATTATAGTAGTAATTATTTAAAAAGTGACTTAGTATTTTGTTTCAAAAGGTGGAAATCTAGTTTTATATTTTATTAAGTAACTTTATTTTCAAATATTCATATAAGATGTATTTTTAATCAAATTATTAAAGTAGTTTAATTTAAATGTTTTAAAAGTATATATATTTCTAAGTAAAGTGTTTTAAATTATTTTTAAATCTAGTTTTGTACTTGGTGATTTCAGAGGAGATAGAAAATATTTGGGAAAGTTGATTCTGAAAAGAATGAGGGATTTGAAACTGTTTTCAAAGGGTTGAAAATAGAAATATATCTTGTGAAGATATTTGGAAGGTAATAAATAATTTGGAAAATTATTTATTGATTGATGGTTGTTTGTGAATATTAATTGATAGTTAAATCACCGACTATCAGTATTGGACAAATGCGTTGATCGTTTCGAAGAGACCGGGATCGAGATTAATTTCTCGAAAACCACTTCGATCTGGTTTGTACTTTTCGTGCGAAAAACGTGTTCGGAGTCGAAGATGGAGCAGTGAAGTGCAAGGGCTAGTCGCTACTAATCCTGAGGATATTTCCAAAATGGATGTAGTAGGAGTAGTGCCTTCGGTTCCGTTCGAACCCGAGACGGACTTGTATGGATGAATGCTTGCGAAACATCGTCAGGTGGGCGATGGGCATTCTAAGTGAAATGTTCTACAAGGTAACGCTTAGCCTCGAGCCTCATCAAATGGGAATGACTGAAAATCAGGGGATATGCAGCAAGGTTAGGTGGGTCATGCCCAAGCCGGACAAGATAATTCCCCTGTCTAGATGTCCCTTATATATATTTCGGCTTAGTGGGTGGTTGGTCGTGCCAACCACGGGGTTTATCTTGTTCGGGACTGTTCAGTAAGGAATGGTTCCGGCCTTGTGTTACAGGGGATGAAGGGAGTAATCCTCGGTACGGTGATCTAGGCTCCGTACTGTGACAGGTGGTACCCCAGTGCCTAGTCATTGTTGGAAATCCATTTTCCCTATGAGCCTTGTACGAGTTTTGTTTGTATTACTCACTCTGTGGCTAGTAGCTGGAATTTAATGAATGTAACAATTTCGGCTATTTTATAAGTATTTGTATATAGACCCTATTATAATATCAGAGGATTTCTATAAAAATTGTTTTAGCTATCGTAAGGTAAAAACCCGACATGTTTATTTGTGGCGTGGTCTTACGAGATGCTTTTGTTTTCAAAGGATTTTTGAAACTTTAATAATCAATTGGGTGTGATTTTCTCACGCTTGTATTCCAGACTGACTCGGGTGTTATTTAACTGTAATGCTCGGGTCAGACCGAGTATTATAGAATACAGGATATGATGCTGTGGAGCTCAGGAGACGAGCTGGATGACGATACGTATTCTCGTACTTGTATATATATATATATTTTCTTCCGCTGTGTTGAGTTGTTGTGTACCCATTGTATGTTATTGATGGGAGCCGTGACTGGTGTACTCTGAATGATGTAATATATGTAAACTGATATATTTGATTTTGAGTAAAGATTATTTATTATCTATTATATTTTATTCCGCTGCGATGGTTAGATTCTGATGTTGATTTTGTTTTCTCTTCTTCTACCTCTTCTTCTTAAACACAAATGGTTTGTATTTCTGTGCAACTTGAGTTGATTGTTGTAGAATAGTGTTGACTCAAGGGGTACGGATTTGCTGGCTGTTACGCTCTACCTCTTCATCGAGAGCTCGATATCTTTCTAGGTTGTAGGGCATATGCTTTTGATGGATAGGGGCTGCCTTTGGATCTATGTTTAGTACATGCCAGATGATTTTTAGATCGACGTCGGTGATATCAGCATGCCTCCAAGTGAAGACATCATTACTTTGCCTTAGAAATTTGACCATCTCATCTTTGATTTTTGGACTGAGCTTGGTATCTGGATGACTTTGCAAGGGTTATTGTCATCTATAGTATCTGTAACAACCCGCATATTTATCGATTTTATATTTAAATATTTAACAACCCGCATATTTATCGATTTTATATTTAAATATTTCACCGTTCGTCGGATTTTGGTCCGAAAACCTACTTTTTGCAAACAGTCGAATTGGGACTCGTGACCACCCCCATTGAGTTCAAAATGCCGTTTGCGACCTTTTTGAGTATAAGCTTCGATATGTTTGGAGAAAGTTCATTTTTGCTACTTTTTCCCGCTTAGGGCTTTGGTTGGGCTGAGCCAATTAGCCACTTAACTCAGTTCCAACACTCTCCTCTTCATTCACTTCTCTTCTATTTTCCTAACACTCAAGCAAAAATGGAGGAAGAGAATGGGAAACAGAAATTCCTAAGCCCTAGCTTGCTTTGCAAATCCATCTCCTTGCTCCAAAGTTCATGAGAACCCATTGGTAAGCTTCCTCTTCTTCTTCTCCAACTCATTCTCTCTTTGAATTTCAGAAATTTCCTAAACCTAACTTAGGAAATGTTCTTCTTTTTAGCTTAGATTCAAGCTTCTAGAGTTGGACTTGAAGAGTGGTTGATTCCTCTTTGCTTCATAGCTTCTCCTTCATTGATTTGGGTGCAAAGGTGAGATTTTTATCTCACATCTATGACTATAATTATCTTTGGTTGTTAGGTTTGAATTCCTAACACTTCTTCATGAGAATTTGCTCTTGATTTGGATTGGTTTTGTGAATATTCCAATTTTTGGGTTTTTAAGTCAAATTTGTGTGAAAATCCTTTTATGGATGTTTGATCGTGCTTTTAGTGATGCACCGAGGAGCATATAGGGCCGGGTTGCCGATTGGCATAAACCCTTAGAGCCAATGTTCGTCCGGTTGCATTTTGGAAGAATTTGCTCTTCATTTGAATAGGCTGAAAAACAGCCCAGGCATGATTCAGTCGACTGAAAACTCTGTTCAGTCGACTGAATCTGGAACCCGAAAGTTTCCAGGCATGATTCAGTCGACTGAAAAACTCTGCACAGTCGACTGAACCTGGAAACAGAAAGTTTCCTGAACCTGAAAAATTCCCAGGTATAGGGTCAGTCGACTGAAAACTCTGATCAGTCGACTGAACCTGCTGTTTTAGTCCAATTTGTCTTTTTGGATTGAAATTCCGATTTAAATCGATTCGTGATAATCCTATTTGTTGTTATCATCTATTATGACCTTGATGACTCTTTTTAGGGATTTTTGAATATCCACTTCGATGGATCCTTTATCGATTTCATTGGATTTTTATTCACATCTTCGAATGTGATCTTCGTGATTGATTGTTTCTACAATCCCCCTTGTGCTTTGTCACTTTAAAAATATAAAGGTTTTCTATACTAGTAGTAAATATCAAAACTCTTTCTTCAAATGATTTCAACTCTACTTTAATACCAAATTCGTTTATAAAACAGTTTTCCAATCTATTAGTATATACAAACCTTTACCTCACTCGTATGAGAAATCTAATTAAACGACTTAGTAAAACGAGTGGTATGAAACGCTTGCGTTTACTTCGTCGGTTAATTCTTGGACTTGTTCGATTGATTCTCTTGTGACAATTTTCTAGTGGAGACCTACAATTTGTTCGTAAATATTTAAGTTACGCTAGTGGTTATGGGACATGAAGCTAAGCTCATATATTTACTAGCTTATTGTAATCGACACTTCTCTTTGATCATGACGATCATTTTAGGTTTTAGACTAGCATCGTGCTATGTCTTTGTGGTTTGGTTCAACGGACGTCCCGTTGTACGACGTCATTGTTCCCTTTGATTGTGATTTGGTTCATCGGATGTCCCGCTGTACGACGTCGTTGATCCTTTCCTTGTGATTTCTGGATTTCGTGTGTTGATTTCTGGAATTTATGTTTCACCAACTTTTACGATGGGCATTGATATATATGTCAATTATTGTGGCTTGGCGAATGAAATTAGGAGTATGACATTCCTTTTTATCTTGAATAGATTATTGTGATATTGATTAATCTCTTGTTGATTTTCAATTACTTATTTATCACAGCTTGACATTGTGATTATTATATGTTTTTGTCATATCTCTTATTATATATCACTTCTTCTGATATTTATAGCTAGACTGATCCGTTTATTATTTTCTTCTTAAATAATACTCGGGTCAGACTGAGATATTACAGGTGCTTACTCATGGCTTCCTACCTGGAACCATCTTCTGACTTTTGGCTAACTACTCTAGTTTAGTAGTTTTTGTTGTATACATTTGAGATACAGACTCCTTTTATGTATACTTATTCTTTTGTCTAGCACTTGTATCTATTCCTTTGTATTATTGTGGATCCTTTTGACCACTACTCTGATGTCCACTTTCATGTGTAGTATTCATATATATTTCCGCCTTTGTGATATGAATTGTTTGTGACTGATTTATGTTATGTTTATTTCTATATTTGTTTCCGAAGATATTATAGCCACTGTGTAGTAGCTTTGAGTTTGTGTCGGTATGTCGGATTTCCTCTCGAAAGAAATGCATGTTATACTATCTGACATATCGATGCTCGCACAAAGCAATTATACAGATGGTCGCTCCTCAACAGCCTTATTCTCCATGCTAGTTGACAGCATTCACAGTAATGTTCTTGGCTAGCGTGGGTATAGAGGTGGGGTGTCACAGCTTGGTATCGGAGCCAAACTTCGGAACAATGTAGAATAATTTAACAAGGATCATTGTCCTAAGTCCATCTTAGGAGTCGTGCTTTAGGATTTAATTCGAGTCTTCGTACCGATTCATCCTATTTTCTTTTATGATTCCTTGTTTTATCTATCAAAATTGCTTGATATTTATTTTGAGAATAACTTTTTTCCTCTTCTTTCTTTCTTTCTTAAAGAAGAGAAATGGTTAGACCTGGCCATCCCAGCGCCGGCCAATCTAGTGCTACTCCCCAGGATGGAGTATTTATGTCTGCCCAGCAGCATTTAGATCTTGTCAAGAACGCTCAAACAGCGGGTCCCAATCAGGAGCCAACTCATCCTAGATCCGGTTTTGCATGCATGTGCAGAGACTACACTGATTTGGGTGGAAGGCCATTCACGGGATCCGAGAGTGTTATAGAAATTCAAGCTTGGCTCAAATCATGCGATCGCATCTTTTCTCGCATGAACCTTATTGATCTACATCGAGTCCAAGTGGCTTCTAGCATGCTCCAAGAAAGAGCGTTAGATTGGTATGAGCTCCTAATTTCTAAAATCGTTGAGGCGGATCTTACTTGGGAGCAATTCCGGGGAAGATTCGAATTGAAATTTGTGCCGGAGGCTGAAAAAGTAACCTTAGCCCGTTGTTTCATAGACCTTGTTCAAGGTAAATCTTCTGTGACAGACTATGTCGCATCCTTCGAATCTCTGTCCAAATACGGGGTTGAGTACATCAATACCCCATTGAAGAAAAATCAGAGATTTGTCTATGGCTTGAATAAGAATCTTAAGAAGCCATTACTCCTGAAACTTGAGGTTTCATTTGATCAGCTTATTGATATCGCTCTTCGTCTTGAAGAGGCCGATAATGAAGGTGATGTTGCAACAGAACTTCGACAATAACTTGAAGAGGCCTATCAGATTCAAAGGCCCAGATTCTAATAAGAAAGGAAAGCAACAAACTCAGGTAGCAAATGTTCCTACCTCTAGTCATGGACGATGCTACAATTGTGGTTCCACAGACCACCATGTAAGGGAGTGCCCGAAACCCCTCTTTTGCCGTTATTGCAAAGGTTCGGGTCATCTTTTATCTTCGTGTCCTAAGCTTCCAAACAAGTGAGAAGGAAAGCTGCAGGCCCCTGGCAACTCTTCTCTTGGTCAAGGTATTTTCATTCAATCCTTGATGGCATTGTTTTAATTCGTGAGCTTTCTATTTGAGTTCTTTTTGATATGGGTTCCATCTCACTATTTTATATCAAAAGAACTTGTTGATTCTTTTTCTTTGAAAATATTTTGGGTTTGATGACTTCTTTGAGGATTGTGAATCCGGATGGTAGATCCGCAACACTCAATTTGCTTTTTATTGATGTCGAAATTATTTTATGAGACTTTTCTTTCTGAGCCGATATTTACTTTGGCTTCGGAATTGATTTTTTTGAAAGGATTGGCTCAATCATTGTGACGCCCATATCCTATTTTTCCGAGTGGATTATTCATCTTCGACATTTTCAATCTGTTAAGCATATTTCTATTTTTCTTTGTGATTTTGATTCCATCTTGATGGCATCATTTTATTCTTTAAAGTCCTTATGGTGAGGAAAGTGTTATTTCTCTCATCTAAATAGTTTGAGAATTTTCCAGTATATTTGACTTGTCTTAGGATTATCACCTAAGTAATTTTTTGTGTGGTGCTAAGGCCTTTTTAGTTCGACTTTACCACCGTTTTCATTTGCTACAAGTTGCGGAAGTTAGCATTTCACTTATCGCATTCCGCACTTGTTATGATTCCTATGAATGAATTATTATGTCATTCAATTTGTCCAGCTTGTTTCATCCGTTTTATAAATCCAATATTCTATGAAAATTTCGATGAGACCATTCTTATTTATGGATTTTGGATGGAAATAGAAATTTAAAATTTTGCAAATCTTTTTCATAAGATTTAATTATAAGTGCAATTTGATTTTGCTCTTGAAACGAACAAAGAATATTCTTAAAACTTTTTAAGAGATTTAATTATCCTATAAAAGATGATTTTGTGATTTTATTGCCCGTTGAGTGCTTTAAGAATTTTGGTCGATGCGCTTGATCAACGTTATCGATAGGAATTTCCTAAACGCTTTGATGAGACAATCAGACACAGTATATTAACTTGAAAATAGAAAATTTTTCTAGAATGATTATTACATAATGATAAATGTTATTTTGAAAATTTTAACTTTTCAGGAAAGAAGAATTATTTAAAAGAACCCTTCCTTTCGATACTTTTGTTCTTGTGATTCCTGGAAGGGGACCAAGACTTTGCTATTTGTACCGATACTAGTCGTATTGGTTTGGATGCCGTTCTCTTGCAAAGGAGAACGTGCTATCTATTGTGCTTTTAAATCATTATAGCTTATCGAGACTAGATATGCCACTCATGATCTGGTTCTCTCGGCTATTGTTTTTACTTTTGGAATTTGGCATCATCATATTTGGATGAGAAATTTGTTCTCTATCTCGATCATAAATCTTTGGAATATTTATGTTCTCTTAAGGAACTTCATGTTGACTCGAGTTTCTAGCATCTTATGATCTTGATATTCTTTTATTCCCGAGAAGGGAAATCGTGTTGCCAATGCGCTTTGTCGTAAGCAACAAGTGGTTGATTCTTTGATGTTGTCTGAATGGAATTATTTTTCTATCAAGTTCATCGGACGTTTTGGTATACTTCGTTTTATTGAGCTTTATCTCATTCCTTTTAAGGACTAGCGTCCGATGTCCTTTTATTGTGTTCGGTTCATTGGACGTACCGTTTTTGTACTACGTCAGTGTTCCGAAAATCATTCGGGCTTCGGTTCATTGGACGTACCGTTTTTGTACTGCGTCGGTGTTCCGAATTATTTGAATTTTGATTCATCGGATGTACCGTTTGTACTACATCGATGTCTTTACTTTTGATTCATCGGATGTACCATTGTACTACATCGATGTCATTGCTTTTGATTCATCGGATGTACCGTTTGTACTACATCGATGTCTTTGCTTTTCGATTCATCGGATGTACCGTTGTACTACATCGATGTCTTTGCTTTTGATTCATCGGATGTACCATTTGTACTACATCGATGCCTTTGCTTTTGATTCATCGGATGTACCGTTGTACTACATCGATGTCTTTGCTTTTTGATTCATCGGATGTACCGTTGTACTACATCGATGTCTTTGCTTTTTGATTCATCGGATGTACCGTTTGTACTACATCGATGTCTTTGCTTTTGATTCATCGGATGTACCGTTGTACTACATCGATGTCTTTGCTTTTTGATTCATCGGATGTATCGTTGTACTACATCGATGTCTTTGCTTTTTGATTCATCGGATGTACCGTTGTACTACATCGATGTCTTTGCTTTTGATTCATCGGATGTACCGTTTGTACTACATCGATGTCTTTGCTTTTGATTCACTACATCGATGTCTTTGCTTTTGATTCATCGGATGTACCGTTTGTACTACATCGATGTCTTTGCTTTTGATTCATCGGATGTACCGTTTGTACTACATCGGTGTCTTTGCTTTTGATTCATCGGATGTACCGTTGTACTACATCGATGTCTTTGCTTTTTGATTCATCGGATGTACCGTTGTACTACATCGATGTCTTTGCTTTTGATTCATCGGATGTACCGTTGTACTACATCGATGTCTTTGCTTTTTGATTCATCGGATGTACCGTTTGTACTACATCGATGCCTTTGCTTTTGATTCATCGGATGTACCGTTTGTACTACATCGATGTCTTTGCTTTTGATTCATCGGATGTACCGTTTGTACTACATCGATGTCTTTGCTTTTGATTCATCGGATGTACCGTTTGTACTACATCGATGTCTTTGCTTTTGATTCATCGGATGTACCGTTGTACTACATCGATGTCTTTGCTTTTTGATTCATTGGATGTACCGTTGTACTACATCGATGTCTTTGCTTTTGATTCATCGGATGTACCGTTGTACTACATCGATGTCTTTGCTTTTTGATTCATCGGATGTACCGTTTGTACTACATCGATGTCTTTGCTTTTGATTCATTGGATGTACCGTTGTACTACATCGATGTCTTTGCTTTTTGATTCATCAGATGCACCGTTGTATTACATCGATGTCATTGCTTTTGATTCATCGGATGTACCGTTTGTACTAGATCGATGTCTTTGCTTAGGTTCATTGGGCGTACCGTTTTTGTACTACGACGTTGCACCGGCTCAATTTTCTGCTATTCTTGACGTTCCCCACGTCTTTTATCTACGGGAATTCCTTAGGGATTCCGGTTTTCATTCTTGAGCCCGGTGTTATTGTGGAAATTGAAGTTTGACCAGATTTCTTGCTAACTCTTTTGTGCACTTTATGGTGAACTTCCTATTTCAAATTTTCTTTTGTGCTAATATGCTTCCGTGGTTGTTACTTCTTATATTTCCTTCTTACTTATTGCGAGGACGCAATTTGTTTAAGGAGGGGAGTCTGTAACAACCCGCATATTTATCGATTTTATATTTAAATATTTAACAACCCGCTTATTTATCGATTTTATATTTAAATATTTCACCGTTCGTCGGATTTTGATCCGAAAACCTACTTTTTGTAAACAGTCGAATTGGGACTCGAGACCACCCCCATTGAGTTCAAAATGCCGTTTGCGACCTTTTTGAGTATAAGCTTCGATATGTTTGGAGAAAGTTCATTTTTGCTACTTTTTCCCGCTTAGGGCTTTGGTTGGGCTGAGCCAATTAGCCACTTAACTCAGTTCCAACACTCTCCTCTTCATTCACTTCTCTTCTATTTTCCTAACACTCAAGCAAAAATGGAGGAAGAGAATGGGAAACAGAAATTCCTAAGCCCTAGCTTGCTTTGCAAATCCATCTCCTTGCTCCAAAGTTCATGAGAACCCATTGGTAAGCTTCCTCTTCTTCTTCTCCAACTCATTCTCTCTTTGAATTTCAGAAATTTCCTAAACCTAACTTAGGAAATGTTCTTCTTTTTAGCTTAGATTCAAGCTTCTAGAGTTGAACTTGAAGAGTGGTTGATTCCTCTTTGCTTCATAGCTTCTCCTTCATTGATTTGGGTGCAAAGGTGAGATTTTTATCTCACATCTATGACTATAATTATCTTTGGTTGTTAGGTTTGAATTCCTAACACTTCTTCATGAGAATTTGCTCTTGATTTGGATTGGTTTTGTGAATATTCCAATTTTTGGGTTTTTAAGTCAAATTTGTGTGAAAATCCTTTTATGGATGTTTGATCGTGCTTTTAGTGATGCACCGAGGAGCATATAGGGCCGGGTTGCCGATTGGCATAAACCCTTAGAGCCAATGTTCGTCCGGTTGCATTTTGGAAGAATTTTCTCTTCATTTGAATAGGCTGAAAAACAGCCCAGGCATGATTCAGTCGACTGAAAACTCTGTTCAGTCGACTGAACCTGGAACCCGAAAGTTTCCAGGCATGATTCAGCCGACTGAAAAACTCTGCACAGTCGACTGAACCTGGAAACAGAAAGTTTCCTGAACCTTGAAAATTCCCAGGTACAGGGTCAGTCGAATGAAAACTCTGATCAGTCGACTGAACCTGCTGTTTTAGTCGAATTTGTCCTTTTGGATTGAAATTCCAATTTAAATCGATTCGTGGTAATCCTATTTGTTGTTATCATCTATTATGACCTTGATAACTCTTTTTAGAGATTTTTGAATATCCACTTCGATGGATCCTTTATCGATTTCATTGGATTTCTATTCACATCTTCGAATGTGATCTTCGTGATTGATTGTTTCTACAATCCCCCTTGTGCTTTGTCACTTTAAAAATATAAAGGTTTTCTATACTAGTAGTAAATATCAAAACTCTTTCTTCAAATGATTTCAACTCTACTTTAATACCAAATTCGTTTATAAAATAGTTTTCCAATCTATTAGTATATACAAACCTTTACCTCACTCGTATGAGAAATCTAATTAAACGACTTAGTAAAACGAGTGGTATGAAACGCTTGCGTTTACTTCGTCGGTTAATTCTTGGACTTGTTCGATTGAATCTCTTGTGACAATTTTCTAGTGGAGACCTACAATTTGTTCGTAAATATTTAAGTTAAGCTAGTGGTTATGGGACATGAAGCTAAGCTCATATATTTACTAGCTTATTGTAATCGACACTTCTCTTTGATCATGACGATCATTTTAGGTTTTAGACTAGCATCGTGCTATGTCTTTGTGGTTTGGTTCATCGGACGTCCCGCTGTACGACGTCGTTGTTCCCTTTGATTGTGATTTGGTCCATCGGATGTCCCGCTGTACGACGTCGTTGATCCTTTCCTTGTGATTTCTGGATTTCGTGTGTTGATTTCTGGAATTTATGTTTCACCAACTTTTACGATGGGCATTGATATATATGTCAATTATTGTGGCTTGGTGAATGAAATTAGGAGTATGACATTCCTTTTTATCTTGAGTAGATTATTGTGATATTGATTAATCTCTTGTTGATTTTCAATTACTTATTTATCACAGCTTGGCATTGTGATTATTATATGTTTATGTCATATCTCTTATTATATATCACTTCTTCTGATATTTATAGCTAGACTGATCCGTTTATTATTTTCTTCTTAAATAATACTCGGGTCAGACTGAGATATTACAGGTGCTTACTCATGGCTTCCTACCTGGAACCATCTTCTGACTTTTGGCTAACTACTCTAGTTTAGTAGTTTTTGTTGTATACATTTGAGATACAGACTCCTTTATGTATACTTATTCTTTTGTCTAGCACTTGTATCTATTCCTTTGTATTATTGTGGATCCTTTTGACCACTACTCTGATGTACACTTTCATGTGTAGTATTCATATCTATTTCCGCCTTTGTGATATGAATTGTCTGTGACTGATTTATGTTATGTTTATTTCTGTATTTGTTTCCGAAGATATTATAGCCACTGCGTAGTAGCTTTGAGTTTGTGTCGGTATGTCGGATTTCCTCTCGAAAGAAATGCATGTTATACTATCTGACATATCGATGCTCGCACAAAGCAATTATACAGATGGTCGCTCCTCAACAGCCTTATTCTCCGTGCTAGTTGACAGCATTCACAGTAATGTTCTTGGCTAGCGTGGGTATAGAGGTGGGGCGTCACAGTATCAACTCAAGTGGAATGGTCGGCCCACCTTCAATGTCTGAATCTCCCATGTGGGGATCGAGCGGGTCACCATCTAGACCAAGGTTGGTATCTAAGTCACATTAGTGCAATGTGTAAATCATGCACTCTATGAAATCCTTAGTTGGCATAGACGTTTGTTTATAGTCGAGGGGTTGGGGTTACCCTCGACTGTAATGGATAAGTCTGTCAACTTAAAGAGGATAGGAGTTGCTATGTTGGATGTCTCCACTTACCAATGGCATGCACCTTGCTTATCCTATGCCGTGATGATCTCTTTTGCTTTTTGGGGGCAAGGCTAAGGAAATGGGGTCCATGTCATCTCAGTTTTCATTGTGGTAGGTGGTCCTAGCATGAACTAGAGCACTGGTTGGCTTGAGGGTTCTCTTGGATGACACACAACCAGTTGATGTAGGTTCGCTGCTTTAGGTGGTCACATCATGAAATGGAGCGCCGATAGGCTTGAGGTTACTCCTGGATGACACGCCATTGGCAACAATTTCTTTATGATCGAGGACGTTCTTGACATGGATGGGAGTGCTGACCAGCTCGAGCACTCTCTTGGGTGACATGTCACTTATAGTTGTGACCTCAAGGGTAAGGATGATCCCATCACGATTGTGAGTGCTAATCAGTTCGAGCACTCTCCTAGGTGACACATCGTTGTAAGCCGTAACTTCCTTATGTGTGTCTTTGTTCATGGGGGAAGCATTTAACGTAGACGTCTGTACTTTAGAGCTAGGGGCGATCTCAGCACGAACCTTAGCACTGATCGACTTGAAGGTTCTCACGAGTGACTTCAAGGTTCTCACGAGTGACTCACCTTGATTATTGCAAATTCTTGTTAAAGTATGAGGATGCCCTTCTTTGCTTGCAGAGGACCCATAACACTCCCGAGCCTTTTATGGAACCCCGAATTTCTCCGACTGTAGCTTGAATAAGGAATTTCATAACGAGTCAGTTGTATGATTGTATAGAGCATTGTAACGGTCGATCGTCGTACCAAAAGGTTATAGATGGATGGGCAATCAACTACTACAAAGTTTACATGTTTCTTTGCAACAAGGGGCTCTTTGCAGAATATGGTTATGAGAGAGGTTGTCTCCATTGGAACAATGCCAATACCCTCAAATGAATAGATAGGTAAGGTGCATGGGTGATGTTGCAAACAAGAAGCTTAAGTGGCTTGAAGACATTCTAAACATGACATTGACTTAGCTTCCCCTATCCACAAAGGCTTGATGTACATTTGCATCGGCCATTGCAATGTTGATGACGATCACGATAGGGGTAGGAGATGGCTTCTTTGTCTTCAACAGTGAAGGTGATAAGCTGGTCTGCTTTTAGTCTGGATGCGTTGGACGCTCGATGTTATAAAGAATAAACTTACCTAACTGAGCCCACTTCTCTCTAGTGATAGGACCGTGCTCCCCGACTGCTTTAGGCCACATGCGGGCCTTCACAAATAGTTAACATGTCATTTATGGCCACTCCATTAATGTAGGGTTGCTAGGGTTGAGTTGGCTGATTGTGAGAAACCATGCTTTGATGGACCTACTATGGAACAAGCTCTATGAGTGCCCCTTCTTGGATCAACCTTCTTATCTCATCCTTCAGTATGCAACATTCGTTGGTGAAGTGGTCTTTGGTTTGATGACACTCGCAATATTTGTTGTTGCCACGATGTTCCTTCCTTCTCTTGGCTCTAGTGGTAGATGGTCATTGGTTGTAAGGTATATGGATTTCATATCCCAAGTTGGGAGGCATAGTGAGCATATAGAGGCTTATACCGAGTGCCCTCTTCTTTATGCCTCTTGTTGTTATTCTACAAACAATTGCTTCGATGGTCTGAAGTTCCAAAGGGACAAGCTTTGTTTATAGATGCTGAGGCTTATCATTGTTGTTTGAAAGAACAGCATCCTCCATTCTCATGATCTCATTCGCAAGTTAATAGAAATTTGTTAGGGACATTTCCACCTAGTTTTTTAATTCCTTCTGTATCTGACCCTCGAAGAGAGGGACATAACCAAGTTGTTCTTGTCAGCACCCATAGTCAAGGTGAATTCTTTTTTGAAGAGATTCACATCCGACCGACCCATGTATAATGTTACTTAGCTCACTAGCCATCATGATATGGGTCTTGGAAGCAAAGAACCCAAGGATTGTAATATGCACAAAGCTAGGTTTAGGAATGAGTGATGCCTGGTTGCAAATGTGAGAACCATCGGCAGGCTGGTCTAGTAAGAGTAGATGGGAAGAACAGACACTTTGCGGAGCCAACTAGTTGATCGGTCCAGGTGATGAAGTTGAAGGCAATGATGTGATATGATGGGTTAGCATTCCCAGCGTATTTCTCAATAGGCGGCAAGGCACACTACCGATAGGTGTATGTATTCGAGATTTCCTCAGAGAATGGCTCCTCATTCTCATCATTAGATAGCACTTCGCCTACAGTATTCTGGGTTTGCACTCTATTATTGGTGAAGACTATTCATTTCCTCTTTAAGTCCAACATCTAGCTACTATAGGACTGTTTGACATATGATCGACACCGAGCTCAACCGACGTCTTTGTGGAGTGGGAGACTGACGATGATGACGTGTGGGAGAGTGATTGTAATGATGATGGCCTAGAGATTGGGGTATCCTCTCTTTATGCATAGAGGCAACCGTGAATGCTCGACCTGCCCTTCTTTTGATGTAGGTATGGCCACACCCCTATAGGATTGGGAGTCTACCGATCTGGCCTATTTTTCTCCACCGATTGCATGAGCACCACTGTGAGGACACTTGAATCTCAAATCTCAAATCTCAAGATCCATCTGCCGCCCAAAGGTGTTCAAAATCTAATGGTCGTTCCATTTAAGTGGAACAGCGATGTCTTGGTTCCCTGTATGCGGCCAGTTCGGGGACAATTTCAATATCGTGATGTGGCCTATGTGCAACATGCATTCTCCTATGGTAAATGGGAACTACCTCAACCAGCACTTTAAGTATCACCCTCTCCTAGGCAGTGTTAACAAAATTGTAGCCATTAGGGACAATAGGTTGGAGAGAGGTCACTTTAGGTACCTAAGGAGGAAGAGGACCCAAATTCACGGTCGTCTAAGCGTCTAACCTTGTCCTTGGATCATTCGATGTGCAGGCAAGAGTTCCCACGTTGGTTAAGCCTTACAACTCGCTTTTCCACATGTCATTACCGAGTCCAGGGATGGGACAATGGCGTTGGCGACAGTGTTACCGTTAGCCTCACGATCATTAGAGTTGATCTTAACTTCTCACCATTACGATTCATGGTGATTACCAGAATAGATGTTTGTAGAGGAGAAAGGGTGAAAAAAGACGACTGCTTTTAGGGAAGGCCCTCCTTCTAGCGTCAAAATGTTGATTCATAATTTAGCCAACCTCGGAATTAGACTAATGTGCTTATATTAGCAAAAGTTACTTATTAACACTAGGCTTAAAATGAAAAATGAGGAATAAATGAGCAAAATAAAGTAAATAACATAGGATATAAAGTGGTTTGGCAAAAACTTGTCTATGCCCACTATGAAGAGCTCTTATTATGTTTATCTCTTATAATTACAAGGAAATACAAGAGAATAATAAGAAAATAGAGCACTTAAGACAATAATGGCTAAGCTTAAGAACTCGGTTTTGTTGTGAGAAAAGATACAATTCTAATGCAATTTACTAGATTTCAACTAATTTTTAACATTCCAGCCCCTGATGTTGTATGGCAATGGGTATTTATAACAGCTGAAGTAGATCAATGGATGGTTGCAACTGTGCTACAAATAAGTGGGAATCAATCTCGACCATAGATTTAGTCGCCTGTGTTAATGGAAGACGATTGGAAAGTTGGTTGGAATACGTGGTTGATGTGCATGCCAGCTATGCTGTCACACTAGGCACGTGTTTTGTGCTAAAAAAGGGCGCATGCTACATGAGTAGTTGCACTAAGTCGTACTAAGTTGTACTTTTCGACGTCTAGCACACTTTTTTAGGTTGTAAGGCTGGGGAGAGCTTCTTATACAGTGACGCTCGGTTTCTTGTTGCTAAAGATTGTTGAGAGCAAGGCTGAAGACGGTTAAGGACAGAGCGGAAGGGGATGAGTAGAGCCGATCTAGTAGTGATTAGATGGACTATATGTGGCCGAACGTAATGGGATGAGATAATGGCCAGCCACAAGCAGTTCGCTTTTGTGCCAGGTCAAGTCAAACGAGTTGGTTGTTTTGTCGTTTTGAGCTGAGATGAACCATGCTTAGGAGTCCAAACCGACCTATTTATGACTTGTTTGTTGGATTGGCTGGGCTAGCTTGAACTGACCTAGGCTAAGAATTGCTAGCTGACATGATTTGATGGCTTGAGCCTTATTCGAATTGGTCTACAACGGGTCAGGTCATGATGTGACATTTTGTTATCTTTTACTTATGAGAAAATTGAGCAACACACACATGCACATGCGTGCACACACGTGCGCATGCACGTACACGAATATGTGTGTGTGTATTTTTGTGTGTGTGTGTGTGTCTATATGTATGTGTGTGTATATGTTTATATGTTTAAATTTAAAATCGAATTTTTTTTAAATAAAACCTTTAATTTATAAAGGAAATAAAAGATTTATGTTTTACACAAAAGTCTACTTATGAATTCTTGATTATAAAACTTTTACTCTTATGTAAACAATAATCAAAAGATATATTCAAACAAAAACCATATAATATAAGAAGTCAATTTTCAAGGTAAATATAAATAATCAACATATATGGTTTGTTCTGTTTATGTATACAAATGTTATAAAATTATAAAATATTTTTTTAAGAAAATATTTTTTAAAATAATAATTTCCAAACTAATAGAAATAAATCAAAAAAACTAGGCACGTTAAATTCATTGTAAAAGTATTCGGATATAAACTATGCAATGAATATCAACAAACAATTAAATAAGATAAGGGATCTAAAATATATCAACATGTTGAATATATAGTCGACTGCGATGCAGAATCTAAACTAAATCAACTTGACGAACATATAATTAATTGAGGTGGACATATGGGATATGAATTATATTGCAAGATGAACATTCAAATAGATGAGAAAAAGCATACAAAATCAAAACCATGCAAACAAGCGAAACATATGGTTAAATCAAATCAGAATGGTAACTTAGGATGTAGCCAAAAGTTTCCCCTTGAATGATGAACGAAGCTCCTCGATTTGACTTAATCAACCTCTTGATTTTACAACAATCAAGAGACAACAACCACCTTTTTATTTTGATTTTATTTTCAAAAAAATTCTTTATGGAAGCCATGAAATTTTGATTATGAGAGAGAGAGGGAGAAGACAAGGAAAATGAATTGGCAGTTGAATGAAAAAGAATATGTTTTAAAGAAAGAATTGAAACTTTTCAATTTCTTCCTTTAAAACTTTTCGTCTTTAATTCCTGATTAAATCTTATCAAATCCTCTTCATCCCCTTCATATTTATGACTGCAAATAAACTGAAGGGAAAAGGAAAAAATTCATTTCATAAATGCTTTTTAAGTGATTCATAAAGAAGAGTAAATGATGGAGATTTATTTCCTTCCTTCAAATGCTTCTTTTGGTTTTCTAATCACATTTGAAACCACTCCTCTCCTTCTGCTTTGGCTGGCCATAATGGAGGCAATGCAGTCCTCAATTTTTTTCCAAAACCACTTAGTGATTGATTTACTTAAATCCGGTTTAAATGTTCTATCAGTATTGTATATTGACATGCACATATATAACTTTTATATACGTACTTTATTAAATTATTATTCAAACAAATTTAATTTAATTTAATAACTAATATTTCATAAGTATTAGTTGAATTAATTAATTTACAATTATTATAAATTAATTAAAACATGTGGTTTTTTGGAGTATTCATCATTGCGGTTGTACGACTCAAGAGTGTAAATTTGGTCAGTGACTAATATCAAACAATTCGAATATTAACTTTCATACCTCATCTTAACTAGTGGTGTGACATCTTGACCGACTTTATCGTCTACACATGTTTTGGTAAAATCCATTTTTACAATAATAAGCGGCATTTGGTAGTAACAATTATTTACACAAAATCTCCTCGTCAATACTATACCACTTTAGGACTTATGGAATTTGATTTTGGTTAAAATTCCAATATCATCCACATTCAACTTGATTACTTCAAGCACAAAATCTTTGGTTCAATAATAACAATTATTGTTAACCATTTTGCTTAGGCCAAAGTCTTTGATTTTGATTTGGCTATAGTTGAATATGATGCTAACCTCATATAATCGAGGAGACAAATTCTCTATTGAATAATGTTTCACTTCCAATGCTTCAATTCAGACTCAATTATAGTCATTTGATGGATACCAAGGCACGGTTTAATAGTGATCAAAGTGGAGTGTTCACACTGAAGTTTTGCAGTATTCTCAAGTTGGGGGAACTATGTAACATCATCACTTCGAAATTCTCTGTTTAACCTTAGTCGCAGTAACCAACAGAAAACTCTTGGGTGAG
The DNA here is from genome assembly GCA_030765085.1 of Allium cepa. NCBI lineage: Eukaryota > Viridiplantae > Streptophyta > Magnoliopsida > Asparagales > Amaryllidaceae > Allium > Allium cepa. The sequence goes on along the minus strand of CM060929.1, from coordinate 244,015,260 downwards.
TCATTACATAGTTATCCAATAACTATTAGTACGTAACCCCCAGTAGCCTGAGTAACACACTATCCGATATTTGGAGAGCATTACATCCTTCAGTCTCAATGATGAATGCATGTTCTTTCTCGAATAAAATAATATGTCATTTTTTAATTGATAAATTCTCATAATTACAACACAATGTAATTACTATCACATAGCATATTATTTAAGAATTTTTCTATTTAATATACTTTAATTACTTATTTACTTAATTATATCATAATATAACAAGTTCACAATAGTAAGAAAACACATCTTATTTTGAAGTAGATTGGTTATCAAGTTAGATATATGTAACAAATTACATAATTGCCCCTATGTTATACCCCTAACTCTATCAAATGCACTATACTTTGCGATAACAATTCAACCATTAAACTCTCAAAGAATTTGGTTGTGCATGGTAGAAGTAATCATATCCATATTCGATTCCATTTTCTTTGAGATTTAGTTAATGATGGAGTAACAGAGCCGTTGCATTATTGCTCAAAGGATCAGTTGGCTGACATTATGATAAAACCTTTGAAGTTAGAATTGTTCTTGAGAAAGCAGCTTTTTGTATGCTCTGTTGTATGAATACAACTCCTTTTAAGGGTAGAATTGTTAGGAAGGTTGATCAAGACCTAATAGCTTATTTACTTATTTCTTTTTGTGTGTATGCTATGTTAAATAAGCTCATTTGTAGGATGTAGTTTTGATTTATTCTTTCGCTAAACTTAGCCAAAAATTAAGCATTGTAAATAATGGTTGTATTCTCTACTTTTATGTTTTGTAATGGCTCTATAAAAGCCTCCTTTAACAAAATGAGCGAATAAGCTGAAAGCTATTAACAGACTAATCTATTTCATTTTTAACAGTAACGCTAGTATTTATATAAATAGAAAAATAAAAAAGTGAATGAATACATTTCTTTTTTCCTTTCCTTAGGGTAGCAATTAGAACCTTCAGGCCAGATCCGGATTCGACTCAGTGGATCTCTATCCAAAACGAATCAAGATTTGGTAGATCTAAGCTATACATTTTGAAACCTATACCTAATCCAATTCAAGGTTGGGTTCAGCTCAGATTGGATAACAACAATAGAATGCATATATTTTCCTATTTTTTGTTCGAGGTTGTTTTTTATGATATTTTTCATTGTTCTAACCCAACCGTAAAGCATCAGTTTGGAACGAGTTTGGGCTCGAATTGGTTTAATTTGGGTTTGTTATTTTCGATTCTCGGCTCTAATTGGTTTAATTTGGGTCTGTTGTTTTCGGATCTCGACTCTAATTGCCAGGTCTACTTGTCATTCTACCTCTTCTTCTTAAACACCCTCTTTGTTTCTTCTCTCAACAACTACCTTGCATTTCCACATTATTAAAACAAGACAAATAAAATGCACGATTGGATGATCAATGAAATTTTCACCATTAATGAATGTCGCTACTACAGTTTGTTGCTCTACACCAGAACTTGTTGCTCCTATATAATGATGTAATTATAACAATTGATTTTGTCCACCTTGTTTCCTTGCTTTGATAGGTTTGATGTGTTTATATGTTTTTTAAATTATTGCTTTCCTAGAATAAATCATTTTGATTGGGTTAAGCATCATGTACGTCTATGCACTACATATACATTAAACACGTCCATTTGTACACATCAAAGTATTTGGATATGGAACGAAAATTGCATGTTATATGTAGATTCATAATTCATATTACTAAAAGAATATCTCATCTAAATTAAAATGACTGACACTCACTCATAGCATGTATGACTTTGCTATTGCATTTGAAAAATCATTTCCATGTTATATATAAGCGGTGGACTATTGTTTATTTTTGTTTTTTTCATGCCAGTAGTAAAATTACCATGTTAAAATTACTCATACAATCGCACAATAGGGAGAAAACCAATTGTTCGATTACATATTTTCAAAAAAGAACTTTTTGCCATAAATTTTGATTAAATTCAAAACCTAATTAATAATTCGTTGGAATTCTTTTTACAATTTTGGATTTGGATTTGAAACTAAAAAAAAATTAAAATCAAATTTTAAATCTGAAACCTGAATTTGAAAATTTAAAATACAAAATTCAGAATTTTGAATGCCATTTTTTTAGATGATAAAATTTGAACTTAAAACCGAATTATACATTTGAATTCTTTTCGAAATTTGAAATTTTTGAAAAGTGAAAAAATTCATTTAGCAAACCATCATCGAAAAAGGAAAAATCTATGTTAAATTTGAAATTATGAGAATTTAAGTTTTTGAATTTTGAATTATGAATTTAAAATTTTATAAACTAGAATTTCTGAAAATTCACACTTTTAATATTTTGAATTTTGAATTTAAAAGTATAGGTTTTAAATTTAAAAATTTGAGCTTTGAATTTAAAAATATTAAATACAAATGTGAAAGTTTGAATTTTGCCTCTATGAATTAGAAACGATAAATTTTTAATTACGCATTTGTAAATTTAAATTCCAATTCAAAAATTCGAATTCTTTAATTGCACGTTTGAAAATATGGATTTTTGATTTCCACGTGGAATTTGAAATTATAAGCATTTAGACTTTTGTATTTTGAAATTTGAATTTAAAACAAAAGCGTTTGTAGTCCAACGATTAGGATAATTGCCTTCCAAGCAATAGATCCGGGTTCGACTCCCAGCAGATGCAATTAAGTTTAATTCTTTCATTAAAAGTGAAAACCCGAATTCTTAGTTTGAAATTTTGAGAACTTGAATTTTAAAAAAATTTCGAACTTGGATTTAGAAATTGAAACAGGTAAATACGCGAGTTTGATATTTTGTCTCTACGAATTTTAAATTTTAAATTTTGATTTCGCCTTTTGAATTCAATAATTTCAAACTCAAAACTGATTATTCTAATTTTAAAAGTTTGAAGTTCGAATTTGAATTTTGTTTTTATTGTTGCAATATAAATATGTAGGTATGAGAAATTGAAAACATCAATATTTTTTGAAAAAAAATTGCTATCTTTAAAATGTCAGATCAAATATGGGAAAATTAAGTTAGAAACATTTTTGAAGGGAACAAATTAAATAACAATGGAATGATTTCTGATAATTGAAACAGTATCTTTAATATCTTGTCCTTTTTCATATTATTTAAATTTACAAGTTTACATAGTTTCGGTCTTATTAATTAGGTATTTATCTTTGGTGGATTAGGCACAAATAAAATATAAAAGTTAATAAAATTTGTAAAGAACAATGAATTTTTTATATATTATTACGTACATCTCATATGAATAGGTGTTTTACCAATCTTAAGGCTTTTAGCCTTTTACTTCTGATCCACGGATCATAAGCCTGCTGCTTGTATTGCCATAACCTGATCTATCATACCGTCTGATCAGATTTGGGTATTTCAACATCTAACCCCATTTGAACTATCAGGCCCGGCCTAAGATCAATTGGATATATGATCAGGCCCATGGATGATAAAATTTGATCTAATATGGTGGTCCAGAAAGTTGATTGCCTAACCTGTACATTCGAAATTCAATGTTCTGGGAAACTATCGTTTTGAGACGCTGGTGATATACTGATATCACCTATTATGTATGTAATATTTACTACGGAGGTGGCATGACACCCTTTTTTCTTCCACATGCAGAATGCACGAGCAACACGTGAAGGACGTTATGAACGTTTGGACGCTACTGTGAGCTGGATTAAATGTTATCAAAGTGTAGTTTATTTGGCTTAATTGGGTCTCCAATGGCGAAAAATTCAGGTCAAACATTCGGCTTCCATGTTTCAAAAGGACACGGTTATCTCATAATATTCACAGCTGGGGAAACTAAAATGAAATTGGATGGTGGTCAATATGCGTTCGCTTTTGGACATCGGTTTGTTGGACTTTCTAGCTTACATAAATTTAATTCATTTGTACATCAATGGACACTTTCTAAGTTAATGTTTGAGTTTCAAACATTTATGTAATGGACGTTCAACATTGGACATCCGTTACATTTACATGTAGACATAAATTTTTGATGTCCATTTAGTCTTGATATGAGTAAAACTTTGAAACAAAATAGAGTGTATTTAACAATAATATGTGGGACCATGCCGCTACCATAAAACGGGTTTTCTTTCCCATAAACAACAATCAAACATAAGAATAGAAAACAACAATACGAAACAAATCCATGGGCAAAAATAGCATAAAGGTACAGATTTGAAAAATGAAAATAGCCTGAACAAAATCCAAACTGGACAGAATGGATAAAACAAGATAACGGTTCAAACTTGATATAATAGACGAAACCTATAACAAAAAATCATGAAGAGTGATTGGCACTTCCCGTTGCAACTACAAAAAAACTATTCGAATGTCCGAATCAAATAAGGAAAGAAAATTTTTCAATCAAATGACTAGGAGGGTGCATCTCCTTAAAAGAACTACACATCTAGAAATATACTTGAAAACCCCAGGAACTCCAAGACAGACCGCGCTAATCCTTACCGAGAATCTAGGCATTTCACATCTAAATGCGCAAAACTAGATCCAATCTAGATGATATGTGAAAATACCCTACTGGGAGCAACCCCACATAACTTGGCCCTATAAAACGTGCACATTGATTTAGCCATTTCCGACAAACGATAACAAAGCTCAACGGAGCAACAAATCATCTTAGAATGACGAAAATCAAGAAGCTGAAGTAACCGATAGCCGAGATACCAATTATCGAGAATATAAAATGATTGTATGTGGAAATTAAGTCTTGTATACTCATCACCACTCGTCAATTTCAAACTTGTACTATTCCTTAGTTAACAATAATGCTGGATAAGTCAAGGTATACCTCAAAGTCATGTTCTATGACCATTCTTAACTTTCGAAATAGGGACAAGTCTAGCTCATCGACATTTAGCGTTAAGTACACAAATAAATCTTTTTCAGTGATATCACTTTACAGAACCTAATTCAGTTCCATAACCGAATAACGTTTACTTTCAAAATCGAATTTGTGCTTGGGCTTCAAATTACAAGTACTAGCTTTTGTTAAAAGGCTTTACTAACTTTGAAACATCATTATAAAAAGGATTTAATTACTTAAACACATCCTTATTATATTAACTAATTTACTTTATAAACTACATTAATTCAGTTGATTAATTTACTTCGATAGCCTTTAATCCAAAAGAAGTTAATCACTTTTAATGCACCATTAATTTAATTAAAAATTAATTATAATTAATTTAATTAAAAATTAATCATAATTAAATAAATAAAGTAAATAAATAATTTATTATCATGAATTTAAATGAATAACCAAGTCAAAACATCCTTGTTACTTTGATAAATTCACTTTGAAACATCATTAATTAAGTTGATAAATTAACTTCAAATGCCTTTAATTCACAAGGGTAAATCACCTTTTAAATATCATTAATTAAATTAATTAGAAATATTTAAATATAATTAATTAAATTAATTAATAAATAATTAAATATCCTAATTTAAAATGATTAACTGCTTTAAGTCTTCATAAAAGGAAAGATTACTTAAAGTTAAAATAAATAGATTTACCTTAAAAATCATTAATTTAAAAGATTAATTAATTTAAAAACATCATTATAAAATTTATTAATTAAATTTAATCCATCATTATTGAATGATTAATTATCGTTAAACATCATTAAATAAATTGATTAATTAATTTAAACCATTATTAACTAAGTAAACAGTTAAATTTAAAACACGTCATTAATAAGTTAATCTTAATCATTATTAATTAATTAAATTAAACTAAATAATCATTATTAAAATGGTTAATTACTTTTGAAAACATCATTAATCAAAATCTTGCTTAACTTGTAAAACCATACCAAGCACGAAGATGAAACAAAACGGTTTCGATAAAAAGATGATTTTCCAAAAGTGCTGATATAACGACTATCACTACACGGCCAGTTCGGAATTTAAGTTTATATCATTTGCAATACAATCACATGGCAAGGGTATGAGTATATATACATGGTGGTTTACGATAATATAACATATATCAAGCATTTATTAACAAAGACATAAATTTAACTACTAAAATTTCATGTCTTATGATTCGCTTACAAACCAATCCAACAACCGAACTATTATTTCACCAATACAACAAGCATTCAATAGCTATAGCATGAACACAAAACATAGTTTGAAAACATTTGGTTTGAAGGTGGAAGCTTTACTCACAAAAATGCAACCGAACTAAGCCGAACTCCTACAACAACTTACCGACACACGAACTATCCTTCACTCCACTCAAGCATGGACTTTTGGGCCCTTAAATGGGCTATTTGGGTTCGACCATGAGCTGTTATGGGCTTGGACATGGTTGAAATGGTGAGTTATAAGGTGTTATTTTGCTTAGTAGAATGATACAAACAAGGTATAAGCTAGTTTTAAGTAAATGGAAGTGGAAAAACTATAGTTTTAACTCATGAACATACAAATGGAAGCTGTGGAAATTTATGAACACGTGAAGAGAATTGAAATGAAATGGAAGTGAAGATGTAAAGTGAAGAATGGTGAGAATAGACATGTTTTTATAGGCAAATGAGAAGGGTATTTTAGTAAATTGACTTAGGAATTAAATAATATGAAGTGTGCATGTATCATGGAGCTCCATCCCTCCTTGTATACCTCCGTGCATGTATATTAATAAATTATTTGCATACTCCTTAGTTGTTGATATTCCTTAAGCTAAGGATGTTATGTGTTGTACATTTAATATATTAAATGGATGAGGTAAGATATATGTACGCATTTATTGATATTCCTCAAGGTATGTGCATTTGTATTTGGGCCATCACGAAATGGTAGGTACCATTGAACAATCTCTTTCAATTTGTTGATATTCCTCAAGGTTGAAATGAGATTAAGATAAGGAACCATGTGTTAGGTGTTTTATATGGTACGAATGATATTGTGTTGTCCGTCGTTTGCGGGACTATAATTTGTTAATATTCCTTAAGTTTCCAATAGCAAGGAAAACGAGGCCTAACACCTACTAGTGAAGTCAAAAGACTTTTATATTTCGTATTAGGTTTTGGTGAGTTGTGGGAGCTTATTAATAAAATGAATAGCAATGTTTAACCTAGTAATATTCTAAGAACATCTACTATGAATAATATCATGATCTGCTAATTTAAAATTTGCAAAAGATGTCCCTACCTAATTTTTTTTAAAAATGACCAGCTCATAGAACCGAACTACATAAACTAGCCAAGAGTAATAAAGATAGCACTAATGTACGAACATCTATGAAAGTCCTAGGGTTAGACCCGCTGATGATGTAGACCCCGAACTCATATTAGCCTGTAATAAATGGGTCTCAGACCTAATGATCAACCAACTTTACATGCTTTCTATGTTAGACAAAGCATTGCAGAGACAACTCAAAAACATGAATGTTCATTAGGTCTTCGGTAGCTGTAACAACCCATCTTGGAACATGCCTAAATTTCATTCTAGAAAAGACACATAGAAACTTAGATCCATTCTAAGGTAAGCTATTGGTGGTAAAAAGAGATATCGTAGAGCCATAATTAAAAATTCAGAACTCATAACGGATGGAATAAAACATAATAGCAAAGTGTATCCATTTATTTCAAAACCATAAAATATCATAACACAAAATTCCATAAAAACCGTAACATAATATCTGTTACAACAATTGTTTAAATACATTGGTACATACAAAGCAAGTAATAATAGCAAGTACTGCCACATGCTAACCTTCTTCTTCTCTAAGCATCGTCACTGCCATCACTCCATTCTTAACCTGTGTTGTAATAAGGAGGGAGTCAGAACAACAAATGCTTGGTGAATAAAAACCTCGAGTCTTACCTTTTTAGTATTTGGCAGTATTTTCAAAATAAGAATATTTCTATGAACATAAAATCATTAAAATCATTTAATACTTCATTATAAGAAAATGTGGCTGGTCCAACCACTAAATACCTTCCATTCCAGAAGTAGGTTTCTAAAGTCGCATATCTCAATCATAAGTCATAAATAGCCAATAATGTGAGAGACGGTTCCTAAGCCACTTAAGACATTTCATTGAAAAATAGGCTGACTCTGGTCATTTAATACCTTAATTAAGGCAGACCGCATCATTATATACATATTTCCAAGGTGTGCTCCTTATTGGTATTATTTATCTAACATCATATAGAATCTCTTAGGCCACTTAATACTTCCATGTGGAAAATAAGCAGATTCTGGTCATCTAATACCTTAATTAAGGCAGACCCCATCATTTAAAACCAATTTTCTAAAGCGGACCCCTGTAAAGATACCACCTAATGTATTACCTTGGCCATTTAATACTTCACCTGGAAAATGAGGTAGGTCCAACCTCTTAATACCTTAAGACCCCAAAGCAGGCCCTTCGTCTTATGGTCCATACTCATAATAACGTCTCACATTAGTCTGTTATTCGTAGGAACTGGTAGCCATATTAACTAGGCAGGTTTTACCTATAGAATTCAGAACCAACCTCCCGTCATTAATATTTAGCATAATGATATCTCACATCTAATTAAGTGTAAACAATTTCTGGTAACCTCAAGATTTCTGCCACGTAACTCTATTGACCTCGCATCCTTATGACTTAGCCATAAATAAATTACTATACAAACACACGTGCGCGCGTGCGCGCGCGTACATACACACTCGTCTCACCGTTTCATAAATAAGGCCTTACAAGGAATCTTCCTTATTATGACTTAAAATAATAATTAGGCTATATAAGGATTTTCTTTTATTTTCGCCTCATAATCAATTACCTTCCTAACGGGGGAAATAAATGTAAATAAATGCCTAATTAAGTATGCCATATATGCAATAGCTGTAGGTTACTTACATAAATAAAGATAGATAAATATTTGTGCTTAATAAGTTCTAAGCGCATGGATTTTACTCTCTAAACTAGCGTTAAATGTCAATTCCTTAACCAATTATTATTACAAGTCCTTTTTCTTCAAATTCCCAAGATTTCATAGGATTTTAATATCCAAAACAGGGAATAAATATTCATACTAAAACTTTAATAACAGACTTGTAAATAAGATAGAAACATAATTTATTATACCAATTCAATAGAATATCTTGAAAAATAATAATTGCAATCTAAACCATATTCTATTCAGTTCCTCTTTTACAAAGAAATAGACTAGAATAATTGGTGTAAACTATGAATATAATTCGTAATCTAAACTCTTTATTTTATTGGAGAATCACAATTTAACCCAAAGAAGAAAGAGAAGCGGCGGAATAAATTATGAAATTATCAGAAATTGCATAAACGAAACAGATTCCATCAAATTAAAGTAAATAATTAAGAATCTCACCATAGAATTGACATGCCGAAATAAAAAGGAATTTAAGGGGATTTTATCTATCATATTTTCGAAATCCAAAAATCCGTAAGGCATATTCAAATCCAATATTAAATACGCTAAAAAATTGTTACACTCACAGGTTAGTCTTTGCTTCACTCAAATGGATTTGTAGCCTTTCGATCTCTTCCGGAATCTCTTTCTTTTGACACACACACACCATACACAATAGGAAGAGGTATATATATTCTTTATATTCAGAATAATTGGAGAAGAATAGGATAAGAATAGATTGGAGGAAGAAAAAACAAATAAGAAATAAGTTGAATTCTTACATGAATTCTTTATGGAATTTCTAAATCTTATTAGGTTAGTATCATGGTCAACCGACGTAAACTGAAAGTCAAACTCTCTGGCCAGAGCAAGTTCGATTGGTAGTATTTGTTATCATTGAATTAAGTACTTTATGTTTGGATTATACAAGCTGAATGTGGAAAATATTGGAATTTTAATCTTTACCAAATTCCATAAGCTATTGCGATATAGTTTTGACGAAGATAAGCAAATAGTTGTCACTGTCGAGGACCACTTAAAATAAGTAAAATTGGATTTTATCTAAACAATGTAAATGATAAGTTTGGCTATAATGTTACACCACTAATGAAAGTGATGTGTGAACGTTAATATTCAAATTGTTCGATATTAATCATTGACCTAATTTACACCTAAAAGTCACACACCCAAAATGTTGAATATTCTGACTACTCCTCGATTTAATTAAATTACAATTGTTATAAATTACCTAATATTTGTGAAACATTAATTACAAAATTTTCTTTGATTTGTGTTGATCAATATTAAATAGCATGTATACAATAATTATTGACACACTTATCGATATATGATATCGATGTGCATTTGAATTAAATTTAACTGCATAGTTATTTGATTGGACTTGAATTAATTAGGAGGCCCAAACATGGGCATGTCATAGCTGGCCACTATAAAGATGCTAGAGGGTTAAATATTGATTCAAAATGAGATGAAATTGTAGGAGAAAAAGTAGGATCCAGATCTCTTTTTTTCTCCTTTGATCTGTGCAATTTATACATCTCAAACTCTACTTTCTCTTTACTCGCTTTTTGCTCCAACTTGTCCAGCCTGAGCTGACCATACCTTGCCCTCCTCCTCCAATTATTTGAAGCATTTAAAATAAATTTTGAATACAAATAGAAGATCGATGGATTGCTTCTTTCAGATTGGTCGATCGTTCTTGATTTCTGATACTAGTTTGGAGAGTCTGGGATTCATTGTTTTATCGTGTCACAACTAAGCCTTAGTTGAGGTAAATATTTTCTTATAATAACATATAAATATATGTTTCTCATCTTGTTGTTTAAGTGTTATAGTTAGTATATGAATTATCACGAATCTATATATATCGGTGCTATCTTCTTTGGATAAAAAAGTATATATGTACGTGTTAAATAAATTCCTTTTTTTACGTTTTATAAAGCTCACGGCCATAAGTTAAAAAATTATTTTTTCTAATATAATAATATTCAAAAATGATAATAAATAAAATTAATTTAAAAATAAAAACATAATTATATAAAGAAAATGTTTATATTTCTTATATATCAATATATAAATATATATATCTATTTGTGTCTGTGTATGTATTTTTATAGTTTTCGAAAATAAATTATATATATATGAAAATTCTAATATATTATATATAAATAAATAAATTTAAATATTGTATTTAATTATATATATTATATATACAAATGTTATAGTCTACATATATATAATATGTACATGTTTAAAATTATTTTCGAAAATAAAAAAATTAATTTTTATTAATCCTTGTATAGAGATCAATAGAGGAAAATGGTATTTTTCTTAAAATAATTTAAAACTACAATTTTTAGGAAAAAATTATTTTATGGTGAATGTGTATAAATCTATGTATATATATGATTTACAGTAATATATTTATATATATTGTATGTATAGTATTTCTAAATATTAATTTAATACGTGTATATAATATTACATATATTAAAAAATTATGTTTTTTGATGTATGTATATTATATATATTAATTTGAAATTGATATTAGTTAATATTTTATTATTCAGAACTGGATCTGAAATTTAAACTTGAATTTGAGCTTATAGTTATTTATTTTAATATTTAAAAAAATTTATAATGTAATATATATATACACACACATTTGTGTATATGTGTATTCAAAACCATTTACATTTTACAAATACTATTTTTATAATATATATAAACCTATATGCACATATTTGTATATTTGTATGTACATATGTATTAGACAAAACACATGTATATAAAAGGGTTGATATGTCTATTGCGGTGCAAATCCGTATACTTATACGCGGGCATGTTGAATCATTTACACTGTTTATGTTGCATGTGCACGTATAAACACATGTGTATATGATCTGCATGCTATATTATACTGTATAAATATAAAAATAAATAATCCTTATTTATAACTTAATTGGATAAGATCTAAATATATTTAGACTTCATATGGCCAATCAAATCCAAAATGGAATACAATTTTTTGAAATTTACCTACTTCGTGTTGCCCCAGATCCAACAATTTGAAAGGTATTTTAATTATTTTGTAATAAATAATTATTTTTGTTGTCATCATATATTTTAATTATATTTTAATCAAGTAGTTAATGTAATATAATTTAAAAAATACAACTTTCATTCAGCAGACGGAACTGAAATAAAAATACAAAAAAAATTAGAAATACAATAAAATACTATGATAATAAAGTTAGAAATTAAAAAATGAGAATACATTGGAATAAAACTAAAATTTAGGTGGTGATTAATGTGGTGGATAAACAAGTGGACGGGCTATCATACACTACGTAACGATCTACCTTTTTTACACCTAAAGATGACACTTAATACATCCTCGGTATTCATGTGCCAATCATTTAAGTGTCCGAAAGACAGGTCATTTGGAGTGAAGAAAGACAAAACAGAATCTCACATCGCAACGAGAAATATATAATATACACAAGTCTTTACAAAAAGAAAAGAATTTATTATATATACAACATCAGAGTATACTAATCTATTATCAGCCTGGACAGTTATAACAGCCCATCCTTACAATTGCCGACAAATAAAGACAAGAACAAAATAAAATGGAATAGCGGAAGAATATAAGATATGTGAACACGTCTTGGAAAATCCAGCTCGTTACCTAAAAGTTCCAAAGCATCCAGCTAAATTTGGAAAATATACTTGGGCTGACTCGAGCATTATAAGAAAATATTGGCCAGAACAGTCCGTAAACCAGCATGAGAAAGCTCAATCAAATCATATTGATTTCTATATTTGAAAACTTTTTTCAAAATAAAAGGTAACTCGAAAGACCACACTGCATATAAATACGGACGGGTTTTACCTTACGATAACCAAAACATTTTTAGTACAAAAATCTTATGATATTATAATAATCTCTAAGGTTTAAAGTACCAATAACCAAGTAGCTGTGATGTGTGTACATCACAACAATAATAGGTGTACAATCGAAAACAAAGGCAATTATTAGAGGATGGATTCAAACAAATGGCAAGATAAGGGACTACCTTTCGAAAATGGTACATCTCTAGATAAAATGCACCTTAGGACGAAAACCTTTTAACCTCAGCCAACACAGAATTGGCTACCTCTGACTGGATAGTACCAACTATGATCACCCCATGGTTGATCAACAACCATATTGGTTCCCCAAGCGTACATAGCCCTCAATAATCGACCTCAGTATTGATGGTGTTGTCGCGTTCCAAGGCTCATGCTCTTGTTTCTCGGTATTGGGCTTGTAATATCAATGCTCGACACCATTCTTTTCTAATAATCCTTGATGTCAATGAAGTGCGACATGAGGTTTCTGATGAATCTCGACAATAGAAGTTATCGACATTGCTTATATAAGATTGAGGTTATATCACTTCTTAATTCTCAATGACGTCTACAATTCTTGATTCTCGTCATTGATATAGAGAAGCTTGTTTTGAAGAAGATTGAGGTCATTAAATAGGAGAGGCATGGTTCTTCTTATCACCATTTTGAATTCTTCAACGTTGACAAAAAATTTGACATCAATACTCATCTATGCATCTGAAGCTTCGAGCATCAACATGAACCCTTGCTTCAAACCTTGACATGAACGCTTGCTTTGAACCTCGACATGCATCCTTAATATTGGCATTGATTCATTGGCTCGTATCCTTTGAAAGTTATTGTGATAACATTTAGCCCTCCCCCAAGTATAAGATAAGCTTTTTACCCTTTAGGGTAAAACCAAGAATTCCTTTGTATTGTCCAATCCTCAATAAGATTCCCCTGCTAGTCTTGTTTTCTAGTAAAACATGAATTACAAAATACTATTTATAATCAATTCTCCTTCTGAATTTAACTGAGTTATGCTGTCATTAATTTCCTATATAATTTATGTGAGTTAAAATTAAAATTGTACCATGAGAGAAAGAGTAGTAAATAGCAATGAGTTTTCAAATGGAGGCCTAGAAAATTTTCTGGCGATATTTTAGGTGGGAGCGTCAGAAACCTTCTCTAGTAGAACTCCAGAAACTTATTTGATAATGGAAGACCAGAAATTCATATAAGGGATGACCATACCATAATGGAAGCGATCCACATAGTCCTATCGCATACCTTTCTATAACCATTACCGGGGTGTGAGGCTTAAGGCAACGATTTACTTTCTTTTAGCAATTCCCACTTGGAATGATAATACTTCCCTCCACACAGAAATGCAATGCCATCATATACCCTATTATAGCCATTACAGGGGTGTGAGGCTTGAGGCAACGATTTACCTTCTTTTAGCAATTCCCACTTGGATTGCTAATACTGCCCTCCAGGCAGAAATGCGATGCTAGCATTCATCCATACAAGTTTGTTCTAGGTCTGAACAAAACCAAAGGCGATACCTCTATTGCATCCATTTTCCTTGCACTTCAAAGAGCTCTGTCTTAGATCATCCAAGATGCCTTCCACTTGAACACATACATTGGTTCAAAATGGTTTTCGGATAATATCTAATCGCGGTCCTTTTGAACCTACAACCGATAATTTTCGGCTGACTCATTCCCGGTTCTTTTGGAAGTAAGTAAACTGTGCTAGAGTCCCAAAGGGATCTCTAATATATTCCTCAAAGCTATAGAGGTTTCACTTGAATGAGTTCTCTCGGGTGAACTCAAACGATATGAACAAATGAAGCTCTTTTTTACTTTCTAAGTCAAAAACTTTCAAGAATTTGATAGTCGGTTATTTAACTATCAAATACTCAATCTAACAGCAATCGAAGGTTTATTTTTTCCAATAGCAACCACTAAACCTTAAAATAAACCTTTCAATTATTTATTTCTCTTTTAAAAAAAATATTTAGAATATTCATATACTTATCCCATCGGTATAAGTATATTCACAAAACATTACAAGCATATATATTTTACAAATTCTCGCAAAATCAATTACTTAATAAATATGCTTTGAAACGAAAGATTTCTTATTTCAAAATAATATTAAAAAGAGCAAAAAATGTTATTTAAAAATAAATAGAGACAAGGATAAACCTAAACACTATTCCCTTGGTGTTAAGCATGGAACAAATGTGCACAACACTAAAATTAAGAAGGTCGATTTGGAGAAATTCAATCTCAATTTCTTTTCTAAATTTCTTCAATAAATCCTTTTAATAAATATCTTCCATTTATGAAAATCTCCTTACTTAAATTCAAAATCCATTTATGAAACATCTTATAAATCTCCAAGTTCATTTGTAAAACTCTTTTATAAATATCCAAAATCATTTATAAAACTTCTTCCCAAATTTTAAGACCTCTTTTCAATTTATAAAACTCCTCTTATATAAAACAAAACTTCTTTAATAAACTTTATTCAATAAAATTCCTTTGATAAACAATCAATTATTAAAACGCTTTTAACAAAAAAGTTATTATTTAAACATTTTTCATTTACTTATCTTTAAACCACATTTACAAAATAATGATTTTAAGCAATCATTTAAAATGTATTAAATTGACTTCAAACATTTTAATAAAATAATTGCTTAATTATTCTTTAAATATCATATTTAAAATGATAATAAATTTTAAACCATTTTTGAAAAGGATAAAATTTAAATATTTGACTTCACAAGTTCTGAAAGAGGTTAGCGATTATAGCAGTTCACATTTAATTAAGTTTAACTTTTCAAGTTATAACATGGGTATTTACACAACAAACATATATATAAAATGGATCAACCAATAACAACCAATCAATATATAGTAAATGTCCAAGTTTCCACAATAGCAAAACTAGGTTTTTATCCTGCTTAAATAGATGTCAACATTATCCACTTGGTGAATTATGACAGAACTATGATTTATTCTACCAAACAAATGTCAAATACAATATAACTAGTAGAACGGTGATTTATTCTGCTAAACATATATTATTGGATTCATATCCATTCGAGGTTACTTAAAGGTAATCGACAAGAAAATCCCTTAGTTTTAAAATGTTCCTTTTAAAGAAAGTAGCTTTTAAAACAAAACCGATCCTTAGAAATAAAGTGGTTTAAAACCATTAACTTTTATTTAACAATTAAATCATATTTAAACTCTTTATTTAATAATAATTAACCTTTAATGAATAATTAAACAATAATTAACTTTTTAATAAATAATTAAATAATAATTAACCTTTAAATAAATTATTAAATAATAGTTAATATTTTATATAAATAATTAAATCATAATTAATATTTTAATAAATAATTAAATCATAGGTTAAACTTTTATTTAATAATTTAATCTTAACTAAGTCCAACTTAAATCTTAATTAAATCCTAACTTAATTCGTAATAAATTAATAATTAAACCCTTTTATTAATAAATAAATAATTAACAATTAATCTCTAATAACTAAATAATTAACTCTTGATTAATATTTATATAATAATTAACCTTTAATTAATTTACTAATTATAATTAACTTACTTGATTAACACTTAAGTTATAATTACCTTTGTCAACTAAAGATTAAGTACTAATTACATTACTTAATTACTTAATTAAATAATCATTAAATAAATAAATAAATAAATAAATATTATTTTTAAAACTTATAATAAGTTTAAAGACACTTTTCAAAATTCTTATGTAAATCATTTTAAATTTTGCAAAAAGATCTCGTTTTCACGAAATACATTCATAGTGACTATCGCTATATGACTCGAAATTTTCAAAGCTTCTTTTTATATTAAATAGCTTTAAAAACTAGTTTTTATACTTTAACTGCTTTATCAACTTAGTAAGAAGTTTTGGAAAACAAAAGTAAGGTTTTTGAAATTTTAGATAACATTTCAAGAAAGTAAAGTAAGGAACTAAGTTTTTAAACCAAAGGATCTTGATGTTGCAACTAACGACAAACTCAAATATTAAATTTTTCTCAGCCTACAATAGTGTAAGCATGACCACAACATATATATAGGCCATAACATTATAATATAGGCAAAGATCCTAACTTGGAAACTTTACTAACTTTTACTTCACTTTGTCCAAGTTTAACAACCATTACATACAACACCATATATACATATCACTATTATTACATTCATGCAAACAAACAATCATCTAACAATCAAGTAAGCAAAGTACATAAAGTTAAAAACTTTATGTAAAAAGGTGAGATTTACTCACCTAAAAGCTAACCAAACTACCCTAACTTCCACTATGACTTGAAAATACCCTATATCCTTGCTTTGACTTTAAAAAAGGGTTTTAGTAGCCTATAAGGCCCTAGATGATTCAGCCATAGACGGTGGAGGGTGGGTTTTGGCTTGCTTTTTGAAAAGTCGGTGGTTTAAAAGGAAGGAGTAGTATTTTTAAAAAGGTTTTCAAGGAGTTTTAAAGTAGAAAAGAATAATTTTTAACATTTTGAAAACACAAGGAAACCATAAAAAAAATTTAAAAAAAGCTTAAGGAAAGTAAAAAACAAAGTTTGAGAATGAGAAAAAAATGAAAAATGAGAGAAGAGAAATTATGGAATTGTTCTTATATAAAACGCACTTGGAAATTTACCAAATAGCCATCCCTTACATATCTCCACAAATTTTATGCCATATCACCACCATGATGTCCCCCTCCCTTGAAATTCATGAAAACTATTATCCCCCTTGAACCAATTGATCAAACATGCATTTATATTATTTTGTACTTAATATACTTATGTTTCCTAAGGTACCTTTTCCATTTTAACATCTTTTAAAATTTTAGGAAAATGCCACATCATGTTTTATATTAACTTATGTAAATGTGTGTGTGTGTCTATATATATATTATATGAAAATATAATTTATATATAAATGTGTATATTTACACTAAAGAGTTCATAACATTTCCGACAACTTTTGGCAGCCTAAAGGTCGAAAGTTCGAGAAACGATTTCCGGTCTTATTTCTCTTCGAACTAATTACTTTTATATATAATTTTGAAAACCATTTCACTATCACTAGTTATTATTTTAAAGAGATTTATTTTCATTCTAAAATCCAATGTTTGAATACTTAAAATTAATTAAATATTCGCAAATCAAAGTGGTGAAATTTCGGGTTGTTACACACTGCTAAAATCTGATTGTGTGTTGTGAACATTCTATCTCCAACTACAGCCAAAGTCAGACATCGTCACCTTCCAATGAACCCAATGATTCTCCGTTCTCTTGTATCTTGAGTAATGATACTACTTCAGAAAGTTGAATTTCTTCCAATTTCTTTACATGATCAAAGCATCCTTGAAGGCCATCAACGGGCAAGCAGATTGTACACTATGACTAGTATTAGGGAGTAACTAGTATAAATGTAGGGACTATGATAAGGAGAGGGACTATGATTAGCGGAGGGGCAGTATTTCAGAAGGAAATCTTGATATATCGTATAAATAATCTTGTTTATCTTCTCGTCATTTTTCTTTTGCCTTCTTCAATTAAGAAATACAAAAGATGAACCACCGGTATGTGCTAGTGTAGGCTGTTATGATGGTTGTGCGTTGAGGTCCTCAAATGAAGTATAAAATCACTCAAATCCTCATGTTGCATCGAATGGCGTGTTGTTAGTTTGTTCTAGAGAGGAGAATGTTGAATCTCGACTTCTTATTCTATGAAATCGTGTGTGAAAGTACACTCTCAAGTTGCAGTATTGCTTTCAAAAACCTATTGCAGTGACTCCATATGGGCTATTAGTTCTTTCCTATTGAAGGAACTAAGCCATCATGTAGTTGGACAAATGGATGAATTTAAAAAATTCCATTTTTAGTCCTTATTGGGAATATAAAGTCTAAATCATTTTAATTCTAATGTAAACAGTTTTAGATAAAATAGATATATTTTTCATTTTATCTATAAAATATATAAGGTGTATATGTGTATTAAATACATATATACGTGTACTGTGCACGTGCAACATATACATGTGTATATGCTTTAATGGTTCCATAAATAAATGTTGTGATTTACACTGCAACTGACACAATTGCCCGCTTATATACATATTTATCATCAATAAATAATTTATTTTTCATACACCTCTATACATACAGACACACACAGAAATATATATGAATGTATGTGTGTGTTTGTATAAAAAAAATTATATATTAATTTTTGTTTATTTTAAAAATGTTGAGTAATTCAAAAAGATTTAAATTAAATCTAAATATCTTAAGATTATTAGATAAACACATTCAAATTTCAAATGTTGATATGTTTATATATATATATATATATATATATATATATTAGACAAACATTTAAAATATTTCGTATTTAGTTTCAACCATGAATTAGTTAAAATATTATATATAGAAAATTGTTTTTTATTTATCTTTCAAACAAAAA
Source organism: Allium cepa (assembly GCA_030765085.1). Lineage (NCBI taxonomy): Eukaryota > Viridiplantae > Streptophyta > Magnoliopsida > Asparagales > Amaryllidaceae > Allium > Allium cepa. Next base: position 243,995,870 of record CM060929.1, on the reverse strand, counting down.
GTTTAATTATAATTTTTATATTTGCATTTGACAAATCTGCATGGATTTGTGTTTAACTTTATTATTTACTATTATCTGTATAGATTAACATTAAAATAATTTTTTAAATTACATTGATTATTTAAAATATTATATATATATATATATATATATCTATATGTATATATACTATAATTCAAATTTTGAAATAAATGTGTGTGTATAAATTTTTATTATTTTAAATACATTTACAAACATACATACATATTAATAAATTAATTTTTATATGTATATACTAGTTAAAAATCATACTTGAATTTTAATAATTAGTTAAAAACATTTTAACTTCAAAAATAATTTTTTATTTAAATGACTAATATATATGTGTGTGTGTGTGTGTGTCTATGTGTGTTTATGTATGTATGTATATGTGATTTATATATGTGTATAATTTTTTTATTTATTTTTTGATCAATTTAAATGTTTATACATGTGTACAAAATTAAACAGTAAATACATATATGAATTCATTACAGTATATAACATACATGCAATGTAGCAGAGATGAACACCGTATATAGATATGGAATAGTTATGAAAATAGACCATTACCAAAATGAAGCTAATGTAGAGCACCTTAAATATTGAATGTAGCCCCCTTAAGACCCAATCAAAACTCCTTTGGAAAATGTAGCTAACTGGAAGAGGATACCACACCATTGAAATAATTCCATTTGACTTGACTTTCGTTTGAAAATGTAAGGGAAAGTGCCCTTGTACTTGCAACCAAAGATGAGGTAGAGTGAAGGCTCAGTCCAAACTGAAAACATGGGAGGACGTATGCAATTTAGGTTGTCCATCTTGATTGCTTCCCTGTAAGAAAGTGCATGTAGCACCACTATAAAACCCCATAAAATTTATGGTAAGAAATAAATAATTATTAAGGCTCAAAAATAGAATTTAGGAAAACATCATAATTTGACCAAGAAACTTACACTATCTTCGTGATGATTTTTTGAGACTCTTTCATGCATGGAGTTTTGTGACTAGAGTTCAAAGGAAGAAGTTATATGCGTTTGAAGTTCTTGAAACGAAAATAGGAAATAAATAATATTAAATGTAGACCCATTGGTCGATCTCCATCCTAGTACTATAGGGGAGTTGTCGACCACTTGTAGGCGAGCGATCGACCAATGTTGAAGTGGCGGCTAGGGTTGAACCTTGGCCAAACGACTCAGATTTAATTATTTTATTCTAACGGATACAATTGATTCGATTGCCTATAAATACAAGCCTAACCCCTCGCTTCTTTTGTCAAATTTTCAGATCAAAGCAGTGAAGCTCTTTCATTTTCCCTTCTCCACTATTTGTAGGAATTATAAAATATTTTATATTTATATTCAAATCAGATAAGGGTGGAAAATAGAAGAGAAGAAGAGAAGAAACGAATCAACGTTGCAAAAGAAAAAGGTAAATTTCATTGCTATAAATCTATGTTTCTCGTAACCCCAAATCTCTTCTTAGATCCATAATTCTAATAGTATGTATATAATTTGTTATACATATTCTTCTGGATTGGAAAGGAAGGAGCCAAATCAAAGGAATGGATTCAGATTTAGGAGATTTAAAGAGTTTGAAAGGTGAGTGAGAAATTATATAATATATTTATACATTGATTTTTATATCATTGAATTTTATTTAATTATTATGTATATAAGATTTGGTGAATTGTATGCTAAAAATGAACATATAGGAATATTTCCTACATATTCTATAAGATAGGTAATTGCAATAAGAATGTTATCTACATCTTAATCTGAAAATTTGAAAACCAGCCCTAAATTTTGTTGAATTGAATGTTGATGAAGTAGTAAATTTTATTCCAGATTTATAGTTGGGTTGGAAAATGTTTGCACTAGTTTTGATTGCCTTAATTTGGCTTGGAATGTGAATTTCTATATTTTAATTTATTAAGAGTGAGGTACAATATAGTTGAATCTATATATGAGTAATTTTCATAAATTATCTAATTCCACAAATGTGTAAAAAGTGCACCATCTGAAATAATAAGAAATACACCAGAAATGAAAGAGACGGGTAAAGTCTGGATGTTCTCCTTCGTAGTTTACACCATCTATTTTAATAAAAGAAAAAAAATTCCTTGTAATTTCAAATGAAGCAAGGACTCACTTTTGGTTAATTTATGAAACATTATAATTGTAATCCTTTAGGAAGGATAAATCTGATAAATTAAAACATGGAAAGTAATGTTCTATTTTAGGGATTAATAGTTAGAAACTGGAAAACATATATGCACGTATAACCACGTTTATTGAATGAAAATGAAAATATTCATATTAGTTATAATTAGGATAACTAGTTGGTAATAACATTGTAGGGCTAGAAGGTGTAGATGGAAAAGGGATAGTAACTCCCAAATTAATATGATAATAAATGGGCAGTTAATAGGGAGTTACATGAATTAAATAAGGACATAAAGGCATTTTATGGGACTGATTAAAGGATTGAATATGGACTTTATGGAAAAATAAAATAGGCATAATAGGCTTACTACTGAAGTAGGACATCTCCAACCGTAGGCTCCATAGGGAAAGGGATACAAATTGCAGGTAAGTAGGAGAAAACATACAAAGGGTTTGTCTCAGATTTAAAGTACTAAATTGTCTGGTACTTTTAAGGAAATGCGGTATTTTTCATTTCTAATAAGAGGTATTAAGTAACTTAAAGGGGCATTTTACTTGACTTACTTAGGTTAGTCTAAACTGGATTTCGAATTTATAAAGTCGGTGGGCTATGTCAGTATTGTTGTTGGACCGGTATTTAGTAGTAGGATTGGCATATCAGATGTGACCACCAGCGGTTCAAGAGGTCGGTAACAAAGGCTCGGGTTATGCGTCCATTTTTTTTGCTTTCTACCAGTGTAAAAACAATATAGAATATGCACGGAACTCAAAGTTAAGTTAGTTAGTTGTTTGTTATTGAAGGTGGGCTAGTTAACCCTTAGATGAGTCTTTAAGATGCCTTATTTATACGGAAATTATTTTGTAAAGCCATATTTATGGGTCATCGGTCTCTATAGTTAGGGTCGATTGATCAGCATTTATGTTGTGGAGGGCATGCTTCGGGATTGAGGTATTAAATGGTCGTTGGGTCTACCTCTTCCCTACTCAAGAAGTATTAAGTGGTCGGGGTTTCGTGTAGTGTGTGTGTATATATATATATATAGACAAGATATATCTGTGTCTTTTTGTGTGTAGTTATACCTCGGAGGAGGTTAGGCATATCATACATGCATATAGGATTTAACGGATTAGCCATAAGTAATAGACATAACACTTAAATGGAAATCTATCGGCATAAACTAGTGTTATGAGTAAAGTATGTAATTTTTCAATCATCAGAATGTTGTTCTGACCTCCTCCTCATTACAACCCATACGACAGAATTAGAGGGATAGGTTACTAAAGCAAGATAGGAACAGTAGATGGAGAAGTCTTCTTATTCATGCTCGGCGCTGATAAGGCAATTAGATATCCAAGAAATACTATTGATTTTAAGGCAGTGGTGTCGATCTGTATTTATGTTTTATTATATTTTCTATTTTGTTGTGAGTTTATATTGATTTCTCTTTGATATAATTATGTTTCTTACAAGTTACCAAAACCAACGATCCATGCCCTAATGGACTTGAGTTTCAATTTAGTTGAAAATTGGGCTTATTAAGGTGTGAGTTGTTATATTTGGAATCAGAGCCTAGGTTAATCGATCATAGGAATTAGGATACGCTGAGAGAACGTATTTGTAGTTTTTACCTATATATGTATTTATGTATGTATATGCCAAACACTATAAATTCCGACTATAGAAGTAGTTGTGACCATATTATGAAAGTGTAACGATCTCGAATTTGATTAAGTTTAAATTGGTAATTAATTCAATTTTTGAATAAAATTTGTGAAATTTATTGGTGCGAGTTTCCCCGAGTTCAAATAAAAAAAAATGTGTTAATTCATTTGAATTTAAGTACCTCAATTATTTGTGAAATCATTAATTAATCTTAAAACAAATGGGTTAAAGATAAAATATAATGATAAATATTAGAATAGATGATTTATGTTAGAAATAAACATAAATATATATATATACAGAGAAATATCAAACAATAAGTATTTAAGTAAAAATTAAAAATAAATATTTAAGTTAGAAATGGAAATGGATAAAAATAAAAATACAAATGTATACAATAAAATATATAAAATAAACTATAAAGACTACAAATAATAAGTAACACTTAGATAAAATCTAAAAAAAACAAATTAAAATAGGAATTTGATTATAAAGTAGTATTACCAAAGACAAAGCAAAAGATAATATAAGAACAAAATACAAACATGAACCACTTGCAAATGAAGACAATATGACATGTTTAAATTGAACAGAAGATGTACATTTAAGTATGAACAAAAGAAGCAAGTAAATATACACATGAATGAAGCTTGCGAAAGAAAGAAACAAAATATATATCTATGAGCAAGCAAATAAAGGACAAGTATGAAGACATGAAGTACCAAGGCATTAAGTGCTAGCCTCCTTTGTATACAACATATATGCATATCAGCCACCAAAATATGAGATCTGCATAATTAAGAAAACATAAAAACAAAACAAGCATAGCTAATAAAAAAAAAATCAGGTTGTATAAAAGAATAAAAGAATAAACAAAGATAAAATATGAAAACAGTATAAGTATCTTTAAGATTATAAGACAAAGCAATAAGAAAAAGACAAGACAAAGAATATAATGCAAGACGACAACAATTAATGCAAACATTTCAGCCACCATTTTAAAAGTAAAACAAGTAAACATGTATAAAGAAGCTTACTTAAGAAGATAAATAATAATAAATACAAACATATTAGCCGAAATAAAAAGGAATCACCTCAGCCACCAAGCAAAATATCTCTGGCTTACACACAAACTAAATAATAATGTCACCCATTGTACAAACAAAGATTATTTCACTTGTACAAAATAATACATCCTGTAAACTCTTTTATTTATATTAAGCTTTCCATCTCAGTCTCGTTCATTCTTGGCTGCGTAAAACTGATATGAACATCATCTTAGAAACTGAAATAAAACTTCAATTTAAACAACACTTCAACTAAAAAAAAAATCAGAGATCAAAAGGAAGGATTCAGCAAGTAGTTTCAAAGCCTAGTTCAACGGGAGAAGCTCTGTTTTCTCTCAACACTGTGAGTAAACATTTATATTAAAGCTTAAGTAAATTAAGTTCTGTTGCTTGTGAAAATTCTGTGTTGAATGAAGTTTGCGTTGCACGTATGTTTATAAGTAAAGTCTCTGTATATTTGAATGTGCATGCTATATGAACTGTTGGCTCTGTTCTTGATTGTTCTGGTGTCAAAACTGAAAATAATTCAAGATCTTCTTCCCTGAATCCTTTTAGGCTTCAAAATACAAACAAAATTTGTTTGTAATATCAAAATATAAATTTTAAAATATTTCAATGATTCATATACAGCTAGACTAAACAAGCAGGAAGAAGAACAGTAAAACTTTTATTTATCAAAATCTCAACATGTTTAATTTGTTGTTTTAGGATGATAATCAGATCAGTTATCAAATTATAGGATTTTTAAAAACAAAATCATGATTTTTAGTTTGAAATCTCGGGTGAAATTCTGAGTTAACCAGAAAATGAGTTTTGCTCTACTGTGGGTGATCGAAGTGACGTGGAGGGTCGGAACTACTTCTGGAGTCAGAGGGTTGTTCAGCGAGCTTGGGAAAAATGGTAGGTGGATGTATTAACCACCATGGTGGCGGCAGGTGATCGGAGTATTTTTTTAACCCTAAATTTGGTCGAGAGTGTAGTTTGGGTTGCTGCAGCACCTACGAGGCATCGAGTCGCAGCGGGATTGGAGGATGGCTGGGGAGAAGGTTTACGCAGCTGGGGCCGGAAGGGTGGCGCCTCTGGTGATCGGTGTTGTCTGGGCGAAGCGACTTTTGGTCGGAGCATTTTGTTCTGATGGGTTCGATTATGTCGAATTTTAATCTCGTGATCATTTGAAGGAGCTGGATGGGCTGATGGCTTTAGCAGATCGTGGATGACTTGTTGACGGTGGTCGTTGATGCCGGAGTCGCGTCGATGAGCGGTGCAGGTGCACGAGTTGCTCTGTACACCATTGTTTGGGTTTGGGAACGACATTGGTTTACTTCGAGTTCGACGCGGGGAAAAAGGAAGATGGGCTCGGGTATACCTTCGGGTTAGTTGGTTTGTACAGGTTTTTGTAAACCTGTCTGCAAGTTTAAAATCTAGAGCAATTTAATGAATTCAAATCTGTGAGCAAGTTTTAAACAAAGTTTAAATCCAGTTTTAGGTTTAGTTCAAATAAACTTTGAATTTAAAAGTTTTAAAAAGGGAATTTGGATTTTAAATCAAAGTTTTAATATTTAGAAGGTGGGTTTTCAGGTCTTAAACCTGATGGTTTTAAACTAAAAAAAAAAAAAAAAGTAAATTTGTTTCAAACAAATAATTAAACTTGATTTTTGATAAAGTTCTTTTATAAAAGATTTTTTCCTTTTTGGAAGGCTAAATGTTTGTTTTAAACTTGAATTTGTAAACTAGAATGTAATGAAAGTTAAAGCAAAAGGTTTCAAGTGCATTCGTTAATAACAATTAAGTTATTAATTAAGGATAACGTTTTTATCTTAAAAGTTAATTAGGATTTAATGATTTGGATTCATTAAATTATGAAGATAATTAAGAATGGACAATTAATTAATTTCATTAATTAATGATATGGATGATTAATGAAGTAATTTAAGGTTTAAAAAAAAAATTGATTAATTGTTAATTAAGGATTATTAATTTAATATTAATGAATTAATCAAGTGATTAAGCAATGATTAATTTTCAAAGATAATGTGATCAATTGATTAAGATGATTAATTTGAGATTAGCTAACTTAAGTTAAAGGTAAATCAACTAATGAAAATGATTAAAGGTTAAATTTCTCAAAATAATTAATTAAGGGGTTAATTAATTATATAATCGGCTTAAAGGTTAATTTAATTAATAAGGTTAATTAAAAATAATTAAATCAATTAAGGTAATTGATTAATTAATCTATATCAGATGAATTGTCATTTATTAATCAGGATTGGATAACTAATTCATAAACAATTAATTTAATTGGAAATAAATTGAATTAATTAGGATTAAACAATTAATTAATCCTATCTATGAGTATTTTTTTTTATGCTTGACCTCACTTATGAATGATTATACTGTATAAAATGCCTTGAACTGTTTGTGATATATCCTGATTTGTGTGTGATCTGTAATGTAGTTAATTATTTGTGATATAATTTATTATCTATGATATATTTATACCTGTGATCTGTGAATAAAAGATAAGCGTTATAGTTATACCGCTTATCAACTATATTTCTGTATTTGATCTATGATGATTGAATGATATTGCACTATTGTGTTAAACCCCTAGACCACACTCATACACACACCAATATGGATTTCACGTGGAAATCGATTAAGTCACAGATTTTTGAAGTGGTTTTTTTTTTAAATAGACAATTTGAATTCAAATGTTTTGGAAATGGATTGGGATTAAAGTAAAAAGCTTTTGAAATGAAATTTCAAAGATGAACTTTATTTCGTATAACTCGGTGGAGTTTTGAAATTTAAATATTCTGATTTGAATTCGAATTCAATATTTGAAATTGAATTCTATGATCTAGAAACTAGGGACTAAAGATGTTATATAGGTTTATATGGGTTAAACTATTTTAAAGGTATTAATTTGGGAATTTGAATTTAAATTCAAAGGCTTTAACTCGTGTAAACAAAACTGGATCTTTCTGGAACGAAAACTATTTGTTTTCAAATGATAAAAGCTTTCACTTAAGTAATGAACGCCCAATTCGTGTTAAAAGGGATTTCAAGTTTAATTGAAAATGATTTTCCAAGTTATAGAAACGGTTTGAAAGTTATAAGTTAAATCTTTAATTTAAAGATTTTAAACGAGTTAATCCAATTGAAATGGGAATTGATTTGAAATCCATAAATGAGTCTTTGTGGAGCTGGGTGAACTTAGTGAAATGAATCTTTTTGTTTAAAAGATTTGGAAATGGTAGTTGGTTTAAACCATTTGAAAGAAAGTTTTGAATTATTAAATTGTGACTTAATTGAAATCCCAATATCCATATGTTTTAAATGTTGCGCTCACTATTCGGTTTAGCCGGGAGAGGACCTTTGCGTCATATAACCCATTCCGAATAGTGATACGACGTATATGGATAGCATTGAAGACCGATGATGAAGGGCGGGTATTTGTGAAAACGATAGGATGACCTATCGATTGTCTCTGCACCGAGTCGCGCTGGTATAGAGATTCCCTAAGTGATGGGAAGTCCGATCGGGATTGTAATTACCCGGATTGCAAGGGCTTCTTTGGAAGTGCCTTCGGTTCTGTTCGAACCCGGAACAGACTTGTATGGTTGCATGTCTGACACTACACTTTGAGATATAAAGCAGATTTCTTTCAAATACATATCTGTTGGTGGCGGAGAATTTATTCTCTTAGCTTAACACCCTTCTCTGAGACGTACGAGCTCAGAGGTTATGTAGTTGAAGGTTATCAGCAATATACTCCCAATTTGGTAGTGTGGCATGCTGAGTGCTGCTGTGTGTTGATGATCATTGTTTGATCATTTGTGATATGATCATCTGTTTGATCATTTATCTTTGTGATCATTACTTTGATCATTTGTTGACCCAAAGCATTGCTTTGCACCAAAGCGTAGCTTTGTGGACGAGACTGCATCAGGACCTCACACCCCGGAAATGGTCAAAACAGGAAAGATGCGGCAAGGTTATGAGGGTCACGCCCTTTAGGGTGTGTCATTCCCTTCTGGTAAAGGGTGGTATCATGGTATGGAGCCCAGATATTTACCTATGTGGTAGCTCCAATCTCATTTACTGTGTGGTTGTTGCTTAGAGGCGCCTCGGATAAAGGTCCCAAAGGACCGGGGAATGGCTTGCTCGAGTAGTAGTTACCTAGTTACAGAGGTAACCCGGCCTTGTGTTGGCAGAGATCCGGTTAGGTTCTCGGGACGTCCCACCAGAGGCGATCCCATGTGGCAGTAGGAAGTTCCTTAGCCTGACCATTTGTTGGAAAATCCAATCAAAACAATACGAGCCTTGTACGGTTTTAGTTGTATTACCTGCCATTCACTTATGGTGGCGCCCCACTGTTTGGATGGTAGCTATAGTAGGCATAGTTCGGAATGTCTATGCTGGCTAAGATTAATATTCTACTTTCGAAATGTTTTCTGCACTTTGCACTTATATTAATAATATCAAAGAACTTTCTACGTATCAAGCATGTTTGACTATCATAAGAAGAAATCTCCTCCAATTCTGCGTTTGCATTGTGTGTGTGGCGGGAGGTCTTATGGTAGTTTCATTTTCAAAAAGCATTGCGAATTTACTTTAAAAAATTTCTTTTTGTTTGTTTTCAAAGATAAACTATTTTTGTTACTCATACCAGTCCCATGACTGACTCGGAGTTTATTGTTCCTTTCCTAAACTCTGGGTGCTCACTATTTTCCACACGAGCAGTCTAGAGTTGGGTTTTTCAGATAATTAGGTTTGGTAGATGATCTGAGGTTAGTTCAGTCTTTGGATATGGACGAGACTTGCTTGTCTTAGTGTTTTGTGATGATGGTTCGAGCTGCTGTTGGAGTTCTCTCTTGAAGATTATATTTGAGTTATCTGTTCCGCTGCTGGTGTTAGCTATTTTCTTTTCCGCTGCTATTTTATTGTATCATATCTCTGATGTATATCGATATCTATTGTATCATCTGTTGTACCAGGATGTTGTATTAGATGTTGTATATTGATATTCATTATTTCTTCCGCTGTGTTGTTTACTTAATGGTGTTATAAGCTCCGGCGACTCGGATTTAAACGGTCGGATCTACGGCATTCGAGTACGATGTAAAGTATGGATGTCGATTTTCGAACGGACAAAATCCGCTTCGTTACATTTGGTATCAGAGCTAAGGTTGAACTTTAGCTCAGGAGTATAACACATTAAGTGGCTCATTAGAGATAGGGTGAAGTATCCCTAGAATGAGAAATCCCTAAGATATCCGTTTGAATGCCTCAGTAAATTCTCTTTCTATCCACTGATAGTGAGTATGAGTGCAAGAAGAGGACGAGATAGGGGACAGGAAAATACGACTATAAATGGTCAATGCCCTGCAACAGTGGGAACAATTTTTCTCTATCAATTTCTTTTGATTCGTTTTCAAATTCTTTTGATTGCTTCATGCCAGCTCCAGAAGAAGTTTCGGTGTAATGATGCTCTACGAATTGCTATAAGAAATCCTTACTTCGTATCTTCATCGGTTTCTTATCATGTTTTGATTTAAACCTTAATGGATATAATTGAAAATTTGGAATTGAAAATTGAAATAAATTGGAAATTTTAATTTGAGTTAAATTGATTAATAGAATATGAAGGAAAATTTGAATTGAATCGACAAAACGATTTCGTTTAAAACCAAATTTGAAATTCTATTATAACTTCTTGGGTTGATCGAAGTCCGAAGAGGGACAAGTTGAGGTATACTTTGAGATGTTCCGACTTGAATTTGGAATCCATTCCTAGTATTGGAAAAATTATAGAAGGTTAAATCTATTTCTTTTGTTCAACATCTCTTATCAATTCTTCGATGGTTCCTGGTAAATACAAGAAGAAGATTTGATATATTTGTATGGGACATAAACTCCAAATAGGCCATAATCATTTGTTTGGATGTATTGGTTGCTTTGTTTGCTTTGGTTGCTATGGTTGATAGGTATAAATTGGGTTTTAAACTCAACATTTTGAAATTGTATCCATATATCTGTCAATATTTGGGTCTAGATATATTTTATGAATGGTTAGTCATCCTTTCGTTCTTATATCTATTATTGATATTCCGATTTGGTAAGCCAAATGCAGAATAGGTGTTCGGTTTGATTTGATGAAATGTTGTTCATCTATCTTTTTGTCTCCTTGGCGAATTTCGGGGACGAAATTTCTTAAGGGGGGAAGTTTGTAACGATCTCGAATTTGATTAAGTTTAAATTGGTAATTAATTCAATTTTTGAATAAAATTTGTGAAATTTATTGGTGCGAGTTTCCCCGAGTTCAAATAAAAAAAATGTGTTAATTCATTTGAATTTAAGTACCTCAATTATTTGTGAAATCATTAATTAATCTTAAAACAAATGGGTTAAAGATAAAATATAATGATAAATATTAGAATAGATGATTTATGTCAGAAATAAACATAACTATATATATATACAGAGAAATATCAAACAATAAGTATTTAAGTAAAAATTAATAATAAATATTTAAGTTAGAAATGGAAATGGATAAAAATAAAAATACAAATGTATACAATAAAATATATAAAATAAACTATAAAGACTACAAATAATAAGTAACACTTAGATAAAATCTAAAAAAAACAAATTAAAATAGGAATTTGGTTATAAAGTAGTATTACCAAAGACAAAGCAAAAGATAATATAAGAACAAAATACAAACATGAACCACTTGCAAATGAAGACAATATGAGATGTTTAAATTGAACAGAAGATGTACATTTAAGTATGAACAAAAGAAGCAAGTAAATATACACATGAATGAAGCTTGCAAAAGAAAGAAACAAAATATATATCTATGAGCAAGCAAATAAAGGATAAGTATGAAGACATGAAGTACCAAGGCATTAAGTGCTAGCCTCCTTTGTATACAACATATATGCATATCAGCCACCAAAATATGAGATCTGCATAATTAAGAAAACATAAAAACAAAACAAGCCTAGCTAATAAAAAAAAATCAGGTTGTATAAAAGAATAAAAGAATAAACAAAGATAAAATATGAAAACAGTATAAGTATCTTTAAGATTATAAGACAAAGCAATAAGAAAAAGACAAGACAAAGAAGATAATGCAAGACAACAACAATTAATGCAAACATTTCAGCCACCATTTTAAAAGTAAAACAAGTAAACATGTATAAAGAAGCTTGCTTAAGAAGATAAATAATAATAAATACAAACATATTAGCCGAAATAAAAAGGAATCACCGCAGCCACCAAGCAAAATATCTCTGGCTTACACACAAACTAAATAATAATGTCACCCATTGTACAAACAAAGATTATTTCACTTGTACAAAATAATACATCCTGTAAACTCTTTTATTTATATTAAGCTTTCCATCTCAGTCTCGTTCATTCTTGGCTGCGTAAAACTGATATGAACATCATCTTAGAAACTGAAATAAAACTTCAATTTAAACAACACTTCAACTAAAAAAAAAAAATCAGAGATCAAAAGGAAGGATTCAGCAAGTAGTTTCAAAGCCTAGTTCAACAGGAGAAGCTCTGTTTTCTCTCAACACTGTGAGTAAACATTTATATTAAAGCTCAAGTAAATTAAGTTCTGTTGCTTGTGAAAATTCTGTGTTGAATGAAGTTTGCGTTGCACGTATGTTTATAAGTAAAGTCTCTGTATATTTGAATGTGCATGCTATATGAACTGTTGGCTCTGTTCTTGATTGTTCTGGTGTCAAAACTGAAAATAATTCAAGATCTTCTTCCCTGAATCCTTTTAGGCTTCAAAATACAAACAAAATTTGTTTGTAATATCAAAATATAAATTTTAAAATATTTCAATGATTCATATACAGCTAGAATAAACAAGCAGGAAGAAGAACAGTAAAACTTTTATTTATCAAAATCTCAACATGTTTAATTTGTTGTTTTAGGATGATAATCAGATCAGTTATCAAATTATAGGATTATTAAAAACAAAATCATGATTTTTAGTTTGAAATCTCGGGTGAAATTCTGAGTTAACCAGAAAATGAGTTTTGCTCTACTGTGGGTGATCGAAGTGACGTGGAGGGTCGGAACTACTTCTGGAGTCAGAGGGTTGTTCAGCGAGCTTGGGAAAAATGGTAGGTGGATGTATTAACCACCATGGTGGCGGCAGGTGATCGGAGTATTTTTTTAACCCTAAATTTGGTCGAGAGTGTAGTTTGGGTTGCTGCAGCACCTACGAGGCATCGAGTCGCAGCGGGATTGGAGGATGGCTGGGGAGAAGGTTTACGCAGCTGGGGCCGGAAGGGTGGCGCCTCTGGTGATCGGTGTTGTCTGGGCGAAGCGACTTTTGGTCGGAGCATTTTGTTCTGATGGGTTCGATTATGTCGAATTTTAATCTCGTGATCATTTGAAGGAGCTGGATGGGCTGATGGCTTTAGCAGATCGTGGATGACTTGTTGACGGTGGTCGTTGATGCCGGAGTCGCGTCGATGAGCGGTGCAGGTGCACGAGTTGCTCTGTACACCATTGTTTGGGTTTGGGAACGACATTGGTTTACTTCGAGTTCGACGCGGGGAAAAAGGAAGATGGGCTCGGGTATACCTTCGGGTTAGTTGGTTTGTACAGGTTTTTGTAAACCTGTCTGCAAGTTTAAAATCTAGAGCAATTTAATGAATTCAAATCTGTGAGCAAGTTTTAAACAAAGTTTAAATCCAGTTTTAGGTTTAGTTCAAATAAACTTTGAATTTAAAAGTTTTAAAAAGGGAATTTGGATTTTAAATCAAAGTTTTAATATTTAGAAGGTGGGTTTTCAGGTCTTAAACCTGATGGTTTTAAACTAAAAAAAAAAAAAGTAAATTTGTTTCAAACAAATAATTAAACTTGATTTTTGATAAAGTTCTTTTATAAAAGATTTTTTCCTTTTTGGAAGGCTAAATGTTTGTTTTAAACTTGAATTTGTAAACTAGAATGTAATGAAAGTTAAAGCAAAAGGTTTCAAGTGCATTCGTTAATAACAATTAAGTTATTAATTAAGGATAACGTTTTTATCTTAAAAGTTAATTAGGATTTAATGATTTGGATTCATTAAATTATGAAGATAATTAAGAATGGACAATTAATTAATTTCATTAATTAATGATATGGATGATTAATGAAGTAATTTAAGGTTTAAAAAAAAAATTGATTAATTGTTAATTAAGGATTATTAATTTAATATTAATGAATTAATCAAGTGATTAAGCAATGATTAATTTTCAAAGATAATGTGATCAATTGATTAAGATGATTAATTTGAGATTAGCTAACTTAAGTTAAAGGTAAATCAACTAATGAAAATGATTAAAGGTTAAATTTCTCAAAATAATTAATTAAGGGGTTAATTAATTATATAATCGGCTTAAAGGTTAATTTAATTAATAAGGTTAATTAAAAATAATTAAATCAATTAAGGTAATTGATTAATTAATCTATATCAGATGAATTGTCATTTATTAATCAGGATTGGATAACTGATTCATAAACAATTAATTTAATTGGAAATAAATTGAATTAATTAGGATTAAACAATTAATTAATCCTATCTATGAGTATTTTTTTTATGCTTGACCTCACTTATGAATGATTGTACTGTATAAAATGCCTTGAACTGTTTGTGATATATCCTGATTTGTGTGTGATCTGTAATGTAGTTAATTATTTGTGATATAATTTATTATCTGTGATATATTTATACCTGTGATCTGTGAATAAAAGATAAGCGTTATAGTTATACCGCTTATCAACTATATTTCTGTATTTGATCTATGATGATTGAATGATATTGCACTATTGTGTTAAACCCCTAGACCACACTCATACACACACCAATATGGATTTCACGTGGAAATCGATTAAGTCACAGATTTTTGAAGTGGTTTTTTTTTTTAAATAGACAATTTGAATTCAAATGTTTTGGAAATGGATTGGGATTAAAGTAAAAAGCTTTTGAAATGAAATTTCAAAGATGAACTTTATTTCGTATAACTCGGTGGAGTTTTGAAATTTAAATATTCTGATTTGAATTCGAATTCAATATTTGAAATTGAATTCTATGATCTAGAAACTAGGGACTAAAGATGTTATATAGGTTTATATGGGTTAAACTATTTTAAAGGTATTAATTTGGGAATTTGAATTTAAATTCAAAGGCTTTAAGTCGTGTAAACAAAACTGGATCTTTCTGGAACGAAAACTATTTGTTTTCAAATGATAAAAGCTTTCACTTAAGTAATGAACGCCCAATTTGTGTTAAAAGGGATTTCAAGTTTAATTGAAAATGATTTTCCAAGTTATAGAAACGGTTTGAAAGTTATAAGTTAAATCTTTAATTTAAAGATTTTAAACGAGTTAATCCAATTGAAATGGGAATTGATTTGAAATCCATAAATGAGTCTTTGTGAAGCTGGGTGAACTTAGTGAAATGAATCTTTTTGTTTAAAAGATTTGGAAATGGTAATTGGTTTAAACCATTTGAAAGAAAGTTTTGAATTATTAAGTTGTGACTTAATTGAAATCCCAATATCCATATGTTTTAAATGTTGCGCTCACTATTCGGTTTAGCCGGGAGAGGACCTTTGCGTCATATAACCCATTCCGAATAGTGATACGACGTATATGGATAGCATTGAAGACCGATGGTGAAGGCCGGGTATTTGTGAAAACGATAGGATGACCTATCGATTGTCTCTGCACCGAGTCGCGCTGGTATAGAGATTCCCTAAGTGATGGGAAGTCCGATCGGGATTGTAATTACCCGGATTGCAAGGGCTTCTTTGGAAGTGCCTTCGGTTCTGTTCGAACCCGGAACAGACTTGTATGGTTGCATGTCTGACACTACACTTTGAGATATAAAGCAGATTTCTTTCAAATACATATCTGTTGGTGGCGGAGAATTTATTCTCTTAGCTTAACACCCTTCTCTGAGACGTACGAGCTCAGAGGTTATGTAGTTGAAGGTTATCAGCAATATACTCCCAATTTGGTAGTGTGGCATGCTGAGTGCTGCTGTGTGTTGATGATCATTGTTTGATCATTTGTGATATGATCATCTGTTTGATCATTTATCTTTGTGATCATTACTTTGATCATTTGTTGACCCAAAGCATTGCTTTGCACCAAAGCGTAGCTTTGTGGACGAGACTGCATCAGGACCTCACACCCCGGAAATGGTCAAAACAGGAAAGATGCGGCAAGGTTATGAGGGTCGCGCCCTTTAGGGTGTGTCATTCCCTTCTGGTAAAGGGTGGTATCATGGTATGGAGCCCAGATATTTACCTATGTGGTAGCTCCAATCTCATTTACTGTGTGGTTGTTGCTTAGAGGCGCCTCGGATAAAGGTCCCAAAGGACCGGGGAATGGCTTGCTCGAGTAGTAGTTACCTAGTTACAGAGGTAACCCGGCCTTGTGTTGGCAGAGATCCGGTTAGGTTCTCGGGACGTCCCACCAGAGGCGATCCCATGTGGCAGTAGGAAGTTCCTTAGCCTGACCATTTGTTGGAAAATCCAATCAAAACAATACGAGCCTTGTACGGTTTTAGTTGTATTACCTGCCATTCACTTATGGTGGCGCCCCACTGTTTGGATGGTAGCTATAGTAGGCATAGTTCGGAATGTCTATGCTGGCTAAGATTAATATTCTACTTTCGAAATGTTTTCTGCACTTTGCACTTATATTAATAATATCAAAGAACTTTCTACGTATCAAGCATGTTTGACTATCATAAGAAGAAATCTCCTCCAATTCTGCGTTTGCATTGTGTGTGTGGCGGGAGGTCTTATGGTAGTTTCATTTTCAAAAAGCATTGCGAATTTACTTTAAAAATTTTCTTTTTGTTTGTTTTCAAAGATAAACTATTTTTGTTACTCATACCAGTCCCATGACTGACTCGGAGTTTATTGTTCCTTTCCTAAACTCTGGGTGCTCACTATTTTCCACACGAGCGGTCTAGAGTTGGGTTTTTCAGATAATTAGGTTTGGTAGATGATCTGAGGTTAGTTCAGTCTTTGGATATGGACGAGACTTGCTTGTCTTAGTGTTTTGTGATGATGGTTCGAGCTGCTGTTGGAGTTCTCTCTTGAAGATTATATTTGAGTTATCTGTTCCGCTGCTGGTGTTAGCTATTTTCTTTTCCGCTGCTATTTTATTGTATCATATCTCTGATGTATATCGATATCTATTGTATCATCTGTTGTACCAGGATGTTGTATCAGATGTTGTATATTGATATTCATTATTTCTTCCGCTGTGTTGTTTACTTAATGGTGTTATAAGCTCCGGCGACTCGGATTTAAACGGTCGGATCTACGGCATTCGAGTACGATGTAAAGTATGGATGTCGATTTTCGAACGGACAAAATCCGCTTCGTTACATTTGGTATCAGAGCTAAGGTTGAACTTTAGCTCAGGAGTATAACACATTAAGTGGCTCATTAGAGATAGGGTGAAGTATCCCTAGAATGAGAAATCCCTAAGATATCCGTTTGAATGCCTCAGTAAATTCTCTTTCTATCCACTGATAGTGAGTATGAGTGCAAGAAGAGGACGAGATAGGGGACAGGAAAATACGACTATAAATGGTCAATGCCCTGCAACAGTGGGAACAATTTTTCTCTATCAATTTCTTTTGATTCGTTTTCAAATTCTTTTGATTGCTTCATGCCAGCTCCAGAAGAAGTTTCGGTGTAATGATGCTCTACGAATTGCTATAAGAAATCCTTACTTCGTATCTTCATCGGTTTCTTATCATGTTTTGATTTAAACCTTAATGGATATAATTGAAAATTTGGAATTGAAAATTGAAATAAATTGGAAATTTTAATTTGAGTTAAATTGATTAATAGAATATGAAGGAAAATTTGAATTGAATCGACAAAACGATTTCGTTTAAAACCAAATTTGAAATTCTATTATAACTTCTTGGGTTGATCGAAGTCCGAAGAGGGACAAGTTGAGGTATACTTTGAGATGTTCCGACTTGAATTTGGAATCCATTCCTAGTATTGGAAAAATTATAGAAGGTTAAATCTATTTCTTTTGTTCAACATCTCTTATCAATTCTTCGATGGTTCCTGGTAAATACAGGAAGAAGATTTGATATATTTGTATGGGACATAAACTCCAAATAGGCCATAATCATTTGTTTGGATGTATTGGTTGCTTTGTTTGCTTTGGTTGCTATGGTTGATAGGTATAAATTGGGTTTTAAACTCAACATTTTGAAATTGTATCCATATATCTGTCAATATTTGGGTCTAGATATATTTTACGAATGGTTAGTCATCCTTTCGTTCTTATATCTATTATTGATATTCCGATTTGGTAAGCCAAATGCAGAATAGGTGTTCGGTTTGATTTGATGAAATGTTGTTCATCTATCTTTTTGTCTCCTTGGCGAATTTCGGGGACGAAATTTCTTAAGGGGGGAAGTTTGTAACGATCTCGAATTTGATTAAGTTTAAATTGGTAATTAATTCAATTTTTGAATAAAATTTGTGAAATTTATTGGTGCGAGTTTCCCCGAGTTCAAATAAAAAAAAATGTGTTAATTCATTTGAATTTAAGTACCTCAATTATTTGTGAAATCATTAATTAATCTTAAAACAAATGGGTTAAAGATAAAATATAATGATAAATATTAGAATAGATGATTTATGTCAGAAATAAACATAACTATATATATATACAGAGAAATATCAAACAATAAGTATTTAAGTAAAAATTAATAATAAATATTTAAGTTAGAAATGAAAATGGATAAAAATAAAAATACAAATGTATACAATAAAATATATAAAATAAACTATAAAGACTACAAATAATAAGTAACACTTAGATAAAATCTAAAAAAAACAAATTAAAATAGGAATTTGATTATAAAGTAGTATTACCAAAGACAAAGCAAAAGATAATATAAGAACAAAATACAAACATGAACCACTTGCAAATGAAGACAATATGACATGTTTAAATTGAACAGAAGATGTACATTTAAGTATGAACAAAAGAAGCAAGTAAATATACACATGAATGAAGCTTGCAAAAGAAAGAAACAAAATATATATCTATGAGCAAGCAAATAAAGGACAAGTATGAAGACATGAAGTACCAAGGCATTAAGTGCTAGCCTCCTTTGTATACAACATATATGCATATCAGCCACCAAAATATGAGATCTGCATAATTAAGAAAACATAAAAACAAAACAAGCCTAGCTAATAAAAAAAAATCTGGTTGTATAAAAGAATAAAAGAATAAACAAAGATAAAATATGAAAACAGTATAAGTATCTTTAAGATTATAAGACAAAGCAATAAGAAAAAGACAAGACAAAGAAGATAATGCAAGACAACAACAATTAATGCAAACATTTCAGCCACCATTTTAAAAGTAAAACAAGTAAACATGTATAAAGAAGCTTGCTTAAGAAGATAAATAATAATAAATACAAACATATTAGCCGAAATAAAAAGGAATCACCTCAGCCACCAAGCAAAATATCTCTGGCTTACACACAAACTAAATAATAATGTCACCCATTGTACAAACAAAGATTATTTCACTTGTACAAAATAATACATCCTGTAAACTCTTTTATTTATATTAAGCTTTCCATCTCAGTCTCGTTCATTCTTGGCTGCGTAAAACTGATATGAACATCATCTTAGAAACTGAAATAAAACTTCAATTTAAACAACACTTCAACTAAAAAAAAAATCAGAGATCAAAAGGAAGGATTCAGCAAGTAGTTTCAAAGCCTAGTTCAACAGGAGAAGCTCTGTTTTCTCTCAACACTGTGAGTAAACATTTATATTAAAGCTCAAGTAAATTAAGTTCTGTTGCTTGTGAAAATTCTGTGTTGAATGAAGTTTGCGTTCCACGTATGTTTATAAGTAAAGTCTCTGTATATTTGAATGTGCATGCTATATGAACTGTTGGCTCTGTTCTTGATTGTTCTGGTGTCAAAACTGAAAATAATTCAAGATCTTCTTCCCTGAATCCTTTTAGGCTTCAAAATACAAACAAAATTTGTTTGTAATATCAAAATATAAATTTTAAAATATTTCAATGATTCATATACAGCTAGATTAAACAAGCAGGAAGAAGAACAGTAAAACTTTTATTTATCAAAATCTCAACATGTTTAATTTGTTGTTTTAGGATGATAATCAGATCAGTTATCAAATTATAGGATTTTTAAAAACAAAATCATGATTTTTAGTTTGAAATCTCGGGTGAAATTCTGAGTTAACCAGAAAATGAGTTTTGCTCTACTGTGGGTGATCGAAGTGACGTGGAGGGTCGGAACTACTTCTGGAGTCAGAGGGTTGTTCAGCGAGCTTGGGAAAAATGGTAGGTGGATGTATTAACCACCATGGTGGCGGCAGGTGATCGGAGTATTTTTTTAACCCTAAATTTGGTCGAGAGTGTAGTTTGGGTTGCTGCAGCACCTACGAGGCATCGAGTCGCAGCGGGATTGGAGAATGGCTGGGGAGAAGGTTTACGCAGTTGGGGCTGGAAGGGTGGCGCCTCTGGTGATCGGTGTTGTCTGGGCGAAGCGACTTTTGGTCGGAGCATTTTGTTCTGATGGGTTCGATTATGTCGAATTTTAATCTCGTGATCATTTGAAGGAGCTGGATGGGCTGATGGCTTTAGCAGATCGTGGATGACTTTTTGACGGTGGTCGTTGATGCCGGAGTCGCGTCGATGAGCGGTGCAGGTGCACGAGTTGCTCTGTACACCATTGTTTGGGTTTGGGAACGACATTGGTTTACTTCGAGTTCGACGCGGGGAAAAAGGAAGATGGGCTCGGGTATACCTTCGGGTTAGTTGGTTTGTACAGGTTTTTGTAAACCTGTCTGCAAGTTTAAAATCTAGAGCAATTTAATGAATTCAAATCTGTGAGCAAGTTTTAAACAAAGTTTAAATCCAGTTTTAGGTTTAGTTCAAATAAACTTTGAATTTAAAAGTTTTAAAAAGGGAATTTGGATTTTAAATCAAAGTTTTAATATTTAGAAGGTGGGTTTTCAGGTCTTAAACCTGATGGTTTTAAACTAAAAAAAAAAAAGAAAAAAAAAAGAAAAAAGTAAATTTGTTTCAAACAAATAATTAAACTTGATTTTTGATAAAGTTCTTTTACAAAAGATTTTTTCCTTTTTGGAAGGCTAAATGTTTGTTTTAAACTTGAATTTGTAAACTAGAATGTAATGAAAGTTAAAGCAAAAGGTTTCAAGTGCATTCGTTAATAACAATTAAGTTATTAATTAAGGATAACGTTTTTATCTTAAAAGTTAATTAGGATTTAATGATTTGGATTCATTAAATTATGAAGATAATTAAGAATGGACAATTAATTAATTTCATTAATTAATGATATGGATGATTAATGAAGTAATTTAAGGTTTAAAAAAAATTGATTAATTGTTAATTAAGGATTATTAATTTAATATTAATGAATTAATCAAGTGATTAAGCAATGATTAATTTTCAAAGATAATGTGATCAATTGATTAAGATGATTAATTTGAGATTAGCTAACTTAAGTTAAAGGTAAATCAACTAATGAAAATGATTAAAGGTTAAATTTCTCAAAATAATTAATTAAGGGGTTAATTAATTATATAATCGGCTTAAAGGTTAATTTAATTAATAAGGTTAATTAAAAATAATTAAATCAATTAAGGTAATTGATTAATTAATCTATATCAGATGAATTGTCATTTATTAATCAGGATTGGATAACTAATTCATAAACAATTAATTTAATTGGAAATAAATTGAATTAATTAGGATTAAACAATTAATTAATCCTATCTATGAGTATTTTTTTTTATGCTTGACCTCACTTATGAATGATTATACTGTATAAAATGCCTTGAACTGTTTGTGATATATCCTGATTTGTGTGTGATCTGTAATGTAGTTAATTATTTGTGATATAATTTATTATCTGTGATATATTTATACCTGTGATCTGTGAATAAAAGATAAGCGTTATAGTTATACCGCTTATCAACTATATTTCTGTATTTGATCTATGATGATTGAATGATATTGCACTATTGTGTTAAACCCCTAGACCACACTCATACACACACCAATATGGATTTCACGTGGAAATCGATTAAGTCACAAATTTTTGAAGTGGTTTTTTTTTTAAATAGACAATTTGAATTCAAATGTTTTGGAAATAGATTGGGATTAAAGTAAAAAGCTTTTGAAATGAAATTTCAAAGATGAACTTTATTTCGTATAACTCGGTGGAGTTTTGAAATTTAAATATTCTGATTTGAATTCGAATTCAATATTTGAAATTGAATTCTATGATCTAGAAACTAGGGACTAAAGATGTTATATAGGTTTATATGGGTTAAACTATTTTAAAGGTATTAATTTGGGAATTTGAATTTAAATTCAAAGGCTTTAACTCGTGTAAACAAAACTGGATCTTTCTGGAACGAAAACTATTTGTTTTCAAATGATAAAAGCTTTCACTTAAGTAATGAACGCCCAATTTATGTTAAAAGGGATTTCAAGTTTAATTGAAAATGATTTTCCAAGTTATAGAAACGGTTTGAAAGTTATAAGTTAAATCTTTAATTTAAAGATTTTAAACGAGTTAATCCAATTGAAATGGGAATTGATTTGAAATCCATAAATGAGTCTTTGTGAAGCTGGGTGAACTTAGTGAAATGAATCTTTTTGTTTAAAAGATTTGGAAATGGTAATTGGTTTAAACCATTTGAAAGAAAGTTTTGAATTATTAAGTTGTGACTTAATTGAAATCCCAATATCCATATGTTTTAAATGTTGCGCTCACTATTCGGTTTAGCCGGGAGAGGACCTTTGCGTCATATAACCCATTCCGAATAGTGATACGACGTATATGGATAGCATTGAAGACCGATGGTGAAGGCCGGGTATTTGTGAAAACGATAGGATGACCTATCGATTGTCTCTGCACCGAGTCGCGCTGGTATAGAGATTCCCTAAGTGATGGGAAGTCCGATCGGGATTGTAATTACCCGGATTGCAAGGGCTTCTTTGGAAGTGCCTTCGGTTCTGTTCGAACCCGGAACAGACTTGTATGGTTGCATGTCTGACACTACACTTTGAGATATAAAGCAGATTTCTTTCAAATACATATCTGTTGGTGGCGGAGAATTTATTCTCTTAGCTTAACACCCTTCTCTGAGACGTACGAGCTCAGAGGTTATGTAGTTGAAGGTTATCAGCAATATACTCCCAATTTGGTAGTGTGGCATGCTGAGTGCTGCTGTGTTTTGATGATCATTGTTTGATCATTTGTGATATGATCATATGTTTGATCATTTATCTTTGTGATCATTACTTTGATCATTTGTTGACCCAAAGCATTGCTTTGTACCAAAGCGTAGCTTTGTGGACGAGACTGCATCAGGACCTCACACCTCGGAAATGGTCAAAACAGGAAAGATGCGGCAAGGTTATGAGGGTAGCGCCCTTTAGGGTGTGTCATTCCCTTCTGGTAAAGGGTGGTGTCATGGTATGGAGCCCAGATATTTACCTATGTGGTAGCTCCAATCTCATTTACTGTGTGGTTGTTGCTTAGAGGCGCCTCGGATAAAGGTCCCAAAGGACCGGGGAATGGCTTGCTCGAGTAGTAGTTACCTAGTTACAGAGGTAACCCGGCCTTGTGTTGGCAGAGATCCGGTTAGGTTCTCGGGACGTCCCGCCAGAGGCGATCCCATGTGGCAGTAAGAAGTTCCTTAGCCTGACCATTTGTTGGAAAATCCAATCAAAACAATACGAGCCTTGTACGGTTTTAGTTGTATTACCTGCCATTCACTTATGGTGGCGCCCCACTGTTTGGATGGTAGCTATAGTAGGCATAGTTCGGAATGTCTATGCTGGCTAAGATTAATATTCTACTTTCGAAATGTTTTCTGCACTTTGCACTTATATTAATAATATCAAAGAACTTTCTACGTATCAAGCATGTTTGACTATCATAAGAAGAAATCTCCTCCAATTCTGCGTTTGCATTGTGTGTGTGGCGGGAGGTCTTATGGTAGTTTCATTTTCAAAAAGCATTGCGAATTTACTTTAAAAATTTTCTTTTTGTTTATTTTCAAAGATAAACTATTTTTGTTACTCATACCAGTCCCATGACTGACTCGGAGTTTATTGTTCCTTTCCTAAACTCTGGGTGCTCACTATTTTCCACACGAGCAGTCTAGAGTTGGGTTTTTCAGATAATTAGGTTTGGTAGATGATCTGAGGTTAGTTCAGTCTTTGGATATGGACGAGACTTGCTTGTCTTAGTGTTTTGTGATGATGGTTCGAGCTGTTGTTGGAGTTCTCTCTTGAAGATTATATTTGAGTTATCTGTTCCGCTGCTGGTGTTAGCTATTTTCTTTTCCGCTGCTATTTTATTGTATCATATCTCTGATGTATATCGATATCTATTGTATCATCTATTGTACCAGGATGTTGTATCAGATGTTGTATATTGATATTCATTATTTCTTCCGCTGTGTTGTTTACTTAATGGTGTTATAAGCTCCGGCGACTCGGATTTAAACGGTCGGATCTACGGCATTCGAGTACGATGTAAAGTATGGATGTCGATTTTCGAACGGACAAAATCCGCTTCGTTACAGAAAGGATGAGCGAGGCAACTATGAGTGAGACTACTAAATATAGTTAAATTTATGCACCTACCCTGATTATTCTATGGAATGTTGGTTGTTCCATAAGCCGTTGACCAAGATGAGCATGAGCATGAGACATAGAAGGATCCTAGAGGTTGTATGATGCTTAACTTCGTTATTGGGCCTAAGCTACCTTATGATTGTGGATTTTGATGGATTATCGATTGAGAATGAACATTTCATCTAGACAAATGAGAAGTAAGAAACTATATGTTGCAAATATCCAGAAGTAAGGTAAAATAGGAGGAGAGAAAGTTCCTGCAAGAAGGTGCACCTTAACCGCCACAGAATGATAAACTAGATTTTATGAAGGTGAGCCGAAGAAGTAAAGTCCATTTCTGAGACTAACCCCATGTGGAAGAATTTGACAAAGGTTTTTTGAAAATTTCTTGAAACATTTTGACTGTGTTTTTCAAAGGATAAGAATTTGTTGTTTTGAAAAAATAAGTAAAATTTTAAATTCTTAATTTAAAATTGGTTGAATTAAAAGTTTTCGATTTAAAGGTTTTTGACAAAGAATTCTTCAATTTTGAAATAAGTGGGAAATAGAATGTATGTTTAGCTCAATGTTTTTTTCTATTTATAAAATCAAAAGTGTTTACAATTTTTTTTCAAGGGGTGGGTAAATGGAAATAGTGCTTGATTCGGATGGGGTATGGTATTGGGAAGGGTAGGAATGCCCGATAGCAAAGATAGGAGGAATATTCCCATGTACAGAAAATAAGGAGAATAACAGCTGAAATTTTTGGGTTTTTCAAGTGGTTGATGGCCAAAGTACTATTGGTAAGTGTAATACGAGATAAAAGAAGAAGAGAGTTTGATGGACCAGACGAAAGGCTAAGGCACCATCATGTAGAAGGCAGGGATTTCACGGAGCAGTACGGATCATGTCAGGTTGAAAAAGACGGTGCAAAATAATACTATTGTTCGATATTATAATAAATTTAACCCGAATCTAAGAGACTCCAGGTTCATCCTGGAGTTAAAATTCGACAACCAGTCGACTGATAGCGATTAACCATTAGCAGTCGACCAGTTACCGTAGATCGATCGACCGATTGTCTGGTAAAATACGCAACTCGAACCTTGAACGCCACATATAGCAGTATCCAAGCTTCGATTCCCTCATTTTTTCATCTTCGTCCTCCCTCGGACCCCCTCTCTTCCTCTGAACCCTCGAGTACTACTGTCATCACCCCCTCCTCCTTTGACTCAACAGCGAGCACCGCCCCTTCCACCCAATGCCAGCAGCCGCCATGTGCTTCAGATCCAAGCCCCTCTCTCTCAAAAAATCTGAACCCAAACTCCCCTTCCTTGACCACAACTCAGTCCATGGCACCATCACTACCGTTGGCACATCCTTGTGCCACCGAACACTACTCCCTAAGAGATTTCATGGGTCGATCGGGACGATTGAAAATTTTCCATCTATGAAGCCTCGACAAACTTTATCTTTCTTCAAAGACAACTGGTGAAATTCCAGGACTTCACCACCTTTCGACTAGGGGATCTATTCATAACTGCAGGTTTAGCACTAGTCCTAAGCCATGTCACATTTAAGCAGGAGTGCAACCTGCACTACATGCGGCTATTTGACGGTAATTTGTAATGTGAGTTTGATTAAGATATCACTGGTCTTATATCAAAGGTGAAAGGGGTAGTGATTAATCTGTCGGATGTTGATTTTTGGAATATTTTGATAATAGCCTCGAAAGGGGCAGATTTGGTATATATTGGGACTATTGATCCAGAGATTTTACAGTGGACCTTTCTTGGAGTTGTCAGTGTCTAGAGGTCAGACAACTTGTGGCCTATATCCCTCCAAGTGTCCGTATTGTTCAACAGAATATCATTCCAAAGACGGGGAGCTTTAACCAAATGTATCCACTAGTGTAGAAGACCACTTAAGCCATCATGAGTGACACAGCAGTGAACTGGGCTGGTACGATCATGAGAAATTATATGGAGCCAAAAGTAGGGACTCCATGGAGTTACATTATGTATTGCCATCGTTTCACTCATATCTTTAAGCAATATAGATGAACCTTCATGGAGAACAGGTTAAGAAGAAGGCTCCCATCCTATTTGATAGATCTTCTCTTGGGAGAATAGGGATTGTAGAGCCGCCAATGGAGGTAACGGCACCAATAGCAGAGGAGCAGGAATAACAGTGCAAGGACAGGGTGCCGTAGGGTCTGGAGCTTCGAGCCAGTGGCCATCCAAGACTCCCAGCTTTAGATCGATGCCAAGCTACAAAAGATATGAGCCGAATAGTAGTGCCAGAGCCATGAGATCAGGTGCATGGCTATCATTCTTTGCCCAATCCGGGGTTGTGGCAATAGCTCGAGTTCCCGTAAAGGATCGAGACCATCCCTTAACTTGTAGGTATTATTAGGGTTAGTGGTAGTGTTGTTGTTTTTCTTCCAGCATTTCTTTTTTTAGGTTGTTTGGCTTATAATCGTAAGTTGTCTCTTTGTATAAAAGACATATACGATATATTATGAGATGTGTTCCTATTTATTTATTAACTGTTGTTTCTGGATATGTTGACCACTACTATATATTTGGGAGAAATAGTATAAATATGAAAATCTCATCTAGACACTTAACTAACGGTAAATGCAATGTAAAACTGGAAGTTTATAAAATAAATTTTAACGAGCGAAGGACATGCTAAGTTTGTTGCAAAATCACGGATCTGCATCCCTATCCCTTAAAGGTCAAAATTCGTAAATAAACTAGTGGGTCGTCATTTACAATAAAGGAATTGGTTTTCAAAGTCTAGGATCTATTATGCAATGTTAGGGTCAATCACATGCATTAACTCACTGACTGAATTTTGATTATGTTAAGGTGTGGCTTGATTGGTTAAATGCTAATAAAAGTACCTTTAAAAAGTTCTCGTCAAATGCTTTTGAAAAATTTTGTTCGAATATTTTGAAAAAAAAGGAATTTAAATGATTTGGGGAATTTGAATTTGCAAATCATTTTGCAAGTTTGATTAAAAGGAGAAAAGGGTTTTTATGGGAAATGAAATTTCTAATTTTCAAATTCCATATGCTTAGAGTAGGGAGGGTTGATCTGTTGTGGATGTAAATTTAATGATGCACTAGGCAGTAGATTAAGTGATGACCATAACAAGGGAATTTAGTCTTGAAATTTTTATTTCTATACCTTGTTGATAGTAAACAAAATTCATTTGTAAAGTTATTTCCATTTTAAAACCTAAAAATAAACCACCTTATGCACAATGTAGCTGGAAAATTTGGAGAAAATTCAAGGGTAATAGAAAAAGTTCCAAGGTACAGCGGAATTGGTACCCATTAGAAAGATAGGGAATGTAAAATTGTCCATCTAATTCCTTTTTCAGCATAGAAGTAAAGGTTTAGGAAACGAAAATTTTGATGTGCTAGAATTTTGGATGGTAGGGATTGGATGTAAAATTGGTTGAACCACACTCATATTTGTAGGAGTGTGGAAATTATTTTGTGAAAAATGATTTTTAAAAACTTACACATATATAGAATTGCTAATATATATAGGATGTTTGCATCATATTTTCAAAATAGTTTTTAAAAATAATGCATTCATATATGAGGCGCCAATTTAGAATTATTTAGCATGCATGTCTTATATCTTATGATACACCACGTACTTGTACACATTTGGTTGCAAAATTGGTTGTACACTTGGTTGGATAATTTAGGATGATTGCGCACAATGCTCCATGATTCAATCAATAGGGAATTTCGAGGATGAAATTCTTCTAGAAGGTAGAATGTTACGCCCCTTAAAATTTACAATTAATTAATAAACAATTATTAAGACTAAAAAGTGGAATTTGAGCCATTTTCGGAATTTGAGCCAATTTCTGAATTTGATCATGAAATTTGCATCATTGCGTTCATGGCGATTTTCTGGATAACTTTCATATTTGGAGTTTTCAAATCGGAGTTCAAACGAAGAGATTATCAGCTTTTAAAGTTTTTGAAATGAAAATATTTAAAAAAGAAAAAAGAAAATAAATAATATTAAATGCAGACCCATCAGTTGACCCGCCTCCTTAGGTTGGTCGAGTGCTAGCGATTGGCTGCCTGTATGGGAGTGGTTGATCGACCTTGAAGTGGCGATTAGGGTTGAACCTTGGCCGAACAACCCAAATTTAATTATTTTAATCCAACGGATATAATTAATTCGATTGCCTATAAATACAATTCTAACTCCTAGTTTCTTTTCTCATATATTTTGATCATAGTAGCGAAGCTCTTCGATTTTCCCTTCTTCACTATTTCCAAAAATTATAAAATATTTTATATTTATATAAAAATCAGAGAAAGGCGGAAAATAAAAGGGAAGAAGAAAATCAACGCTGCGAAAGAAAAAAAGTAAATTTCATTATTATAAATCCATATTCCCCTTAACCCCCACATCTCTTCTCAAATCCGTAATTCTAATTGTATGTATATACCTTCATATACATATTCTTTTGATTGAAAAGGAGAAGGAGTCAAATCTAAGGAATGGATTCTGATTTGGGAGATTTGGAAAGCTTGAATAGTGAGTGGAAAATTATATAATTTATTTATAACATTGAAATTTATATCGTTGGAATTTATTTAATTATTATGCGTACATAAGATTTGTTGACATGTAGGCTTAAAACAAAAGTCTCAAAATGAATGTATAAGAATATTACCTACATCTTCTGTAATATAGGTAATTGCAATAAGGATGTTATTTACAATTACACCGTAATATGAAAATTTGAAAATTTGAAAATCATTAAGAAATTTTTATTGAAGGTGAATGTTGATAAAGTTGTAAAGTTTATTCCCGATTTATAGTTGGGTTATAAAATGTTAGCAATATTTTAGATTGCCCTAGTTTGACTTGAAACGGAAATTTCTGTGTTTTAATTTATTTGAAGCGTGGTATAATTTAGAATCTATTTCCATGTAATTTCCATAAATTATCTAATTCCATAAATGTATAAAAAGTGTGTCATTTGAAATAATAAGGAATATATCAAAAATGAAAGAGATGTGTAAAGTACAGATGTTGTTCTCCGTAGACACTGTTAATTTCAATAAATGAAAAGTAATGATTCTTTGTAATATCAAACGAAGCAAGGTCTCACTTTTGGTTCATTTATGGAAAGTTATAACGATGATTCTTTTTTGGGAAGGATGGATCTGATAAATTAAAACATGGACATGAATGTTCTGATTTAGGAATTAATAGTTAGAAATAGGAATACACACACATACACGTATAACCGTGCTTACCCAAAGAATGAAATTATATATATATAATTATTTACGATGATATTAATACTAGTTATAGTTAGGACAACTAGTTACTTATAGCAATATAGGACTAGGAGGTATAGATAGAAAAGTGATAGTAACTCCAAAATTAATAGGGCAATAAATAGGGAGCTACAGGAATTAAATGGGGACATAAATGCATTTTATGGGGTTTGTTAAATAATTGAACACGACATTTATGGAAAAAGAAAATAGGCATAATAGGTTAAATTAGAGCAAACAATAAACGCATTAGAGATTGTCCAATTAAATAATAGTGACTATTTATTATGGACAATCGACATTTATGGAAAATACATAATAAGTGTATAAGATAAGAATTAAATACTATGAGGAACTATAATTTTCATAGTAGGAAATTATATAGCTTTAATTACGCGTTTAGAAGTGAGCGTGAAAAAGTAGGCCTAGCCTAACATTTACGCTTAGGATGATTGGTTTGGCTTAGTAGGTTGAGATGCAAGGTCAGTAGAGTTACACAACAAAAGTCTTTCCTTCACCTAAAGTCTACCAGCAGCTGTGTATACTTGCTACTGATGTAGGACATCTCCAACCGTATGACCTATGGGGAAAGAGATATATGTCGCGGATAGGTAGGAAAAAATACACAAAAGGTTCATCTCGAATTTGAAGTATTAAATGTCCCAGTACTTTTAAGGAAATGAGGTCTGCTCCATTTCTAATAAGAGGTATTAAGTAACTGAAAGGGGAATTTTCTTTGACTTACTTATGTTAGTCTAAACATGATTTCGGCTGTAGAAGGTCGGCAGACTATTTCAGTATTGTTGTTGGAGTAGTATTTTGTAGTAGAGCTGGCATATAAGCTACGACCACCAACAATCCTGAGCATTTGGTAGCAAAGACTCGGGTTACTCTTTGTCGGATTTTGCCTCCTACTAGCAAAGAATTGGTGTGAGATACGCGCAGACCTCACAGTTTAGTTAGCTAATTGTTTTTTTTCAAAGGTTGGCTAGTAAACCCTTAGATGGGACTTTGAGATGTGTTACTTATACGATAATTATAGTATAAAGCCATATCAAGGGGTTATTGGCCTCTGTAGTTAGGACCGATTGATTAGCGTTTACGTTACGGAGGGCCCACTTCGGGGTTGAGGTATTAAATGGCCATTGGGACTACCTCCTCTATATTAAAGAAGTATTAAGTGGTCGTGGTTTTGGTAGTATACATTTAGATATATCTATATATATGCATATATATATATATAGTTATACCTCGGGGGAGGGTAGGCATATTATCCACGCACATAAGATTTAAAGGTTTATCCGTAAGTTATAGACATAACACTTAAATTTAAATCAATCGGCATAAATTAGCCTTATGGATAAAGTATGTAATTTTCCAGTCACCAAAACATTGTTCTGACCCCCTTCTCATTACAACTCACAGAACAGAATTAAAGGGGCAGATTACTGGAGCTAGACAGGAACGGTAGATGGAGAAGTTTTCTTATTCATGCTCGGCACTGACAAGGCGATTACATATCCAAGAAATACTATTGATTTCAAGATAGTACCCTTAGTCGGTATTTATGTTCTATTATGTTTTGCTATGCTGCTGTAAGTTTATATTGATTGCTCTCTGATATATTTATGTTTATTACAGATTACCAAACCAATTATCCGTGCCCTAATGGATTTAGGTTTAGAGTTAGTCGAAATTTGGGTTCATTAAGATGTGGGTTGTTAGAACCACCAATTGAGGGGTTTCCCTTTAATGCTAATTGAAAGGTAGTAGTCTGAGTCCCAATAACCTTTTTAAGTTCTTTAAATGCGATGTAAGAAGCATTGCGGTATTAAACAACATAAAGTTATAACCTTCACATTGGTTGGTGATGCAATCTAGGACGACCCGACAGTACTCGATGGGGTCGTGCTTTTTAATGAGATCAAAGGGCTAGACTCAGATTATTTAATGACTTCTCAGTGGAGAGTGGTTTGGTGATGCAGGGATTCGCTTAAAAGCTAGACTAGCTGGTCTTTGTGAAGTGGCTGATTATGTTTTTTTAGAGCTTTGTGGTTCAAGAGGTCTTCTTTTTCACCTAGTTCGGGTTCTAATTCGAATTCAAATTATGATGCTTCTACATCTTATGACTCAGATTCCCATGCTTCTTCTTCATCCTTTTGTTCAAATTTTTCTTCATAGGATGATGGTGGTGAAGGTGGTTTTGGTGGTGGATGATCTTTTCGTCCCTCGTCCATGATGTCTGGAACCTAAGATAAAGTCAAAGGCAAAAAAACAAGTCGATGAGACCAAGAATGTAATGATTGTTAATAAATTTGATCTAGCTAAAATTTCTATTATATATAATCCTTATTACCACATTTTGAAAACATGATGTTATCAAAGAAACATTACAGCACAATAGTATATACATATATACGTTTACGCATACAACATATACAAAAGCCTTCCATTGAACTGACACACCTTTTATATACATATACATGTGTGTGCGTACGTGCATACATACACACACACACACATATGTGTGTGTGTGTACGCATTTTTGTGTATTCATACAAATGTACATATGTGTATATATGTAGTAATTATGTATGCATACATGGAAATTATTTTCTAATAATATTTAAGAGCCTCCAAACCATACAAATAATTTCAGTTAATTGCATCATACAGTTATATATGTGTGTGCTTGTTTTTTTTGTACGTATATATAAATTATGTATGGGAGTGCACATGCATGTATTTATATACATGTGTGCACGTTCCAGTACTTATGTACATGCATGTGTATATGTATTAATTATGTATGCATGCCTTGCAATTTTATTAACAATATTTCAGAGTATAGGAACCATAAAATAAATTTCATTTAATCTTTTCATATAGTTCAACCTTAAAATTTTTAATAACCAAATAAATATTGCAATATGGAAGAAACATAAGTGAATTTCTTTGGTTAACTTACCTTTTTCTATAGTTGTCTAATTCATCTTGAATGAGAGCAATGGTCAAACTTCCTCTCGTGATTCTTAAATATGTTTTAAATTTTAGCAGTCCAACACTCTCTTTCTTCATAACTTTTTTGTTTGTCACCTACAAAGTACCATAAAAATAAATATTTTAAAAAATCAACCTATAGTAAACTATATATGAAATAATTGTTTATAAAACCAATGATGAACTCCTAATCATGCAAAATCAAGCCATAAGTGAGTGCTAAAACAAAAACCATACGGAACCAACCAAAAAAGAATTAAATGTGTAACATAAGTATACTTCAGACCACAGGATGTCAACGAACAAACAAAAAAATACGATCTTGAGTTCTATATAATAAATGCTATTAAAGAATGACTGGGCTACAATTTATTTCATGGTGTTAGTATTGACGTCCATAGAATTATTTCTTCCTTTAACGATATCTTACAAATGAAGGCATAAAATCTAAAAACTAAATAGGAGTATTAGCGACGACATGTCCAAATTTTTTCCAACTTAGGAGACTAGATGATTTTAATAGAGATGTCAGAACCCCCATAAGCCATCGAAAAAATGAAATTACATCAATTCTGTAATTAAGTTAATGTCTAATCATATCATAAATAAGCGAAAAGCTAACAATTATTGCACAAGGAATTCAATCAAAAGTAATTATGGTGTCAAAGGCCAATCTTTCATTATTTTTTACTATGACAAATCCATACTGTATTTTTGAAGTCATTTTAAATGATAATGTCAACTTAGCTGACATTTAATGAAAAATAAACTATGTAAGCATCCGATTTAGTCTACGTATAAATTAGCATTCAAGTCATTATGTAAATAAAAGAATTCCACCACTACTAGATAATAATTCAAGAATATGAACCTAGGTTCAATGTTTTCCTATAACCAAGATATCCAAAAAACAAGCAATGTAAAAGAACTAGAACGAATATTCATAGAAAAATAAAATAAAATAAAATAAAACATAGGAATGATTAATGAGCCCATTTGAAAAATAAAAAAAATATACACAACCATAATTTCATTAAAAACGAAGTAAAACCAGAAAATCGAATCATTTTAATAGTTTTCAAATACCATTCTATTTTAAGACGCATTGGTAAAATAGGGGTTAATACTCAAGAAAATAAGAAACAATTATTTTAAAACACAATGATGATGATGAACATACATCCGAAATCAAAGCACTCACAAAACAATAAACAATAGAAAATAACTACAATCAATGTTCATGATTCTTCCTTTACATATACAAAATGAAAACTAAAATGATGATGGTCATAGCCAAATAAAAATAAATGTTTACCTATAAAATATCTAAATAAGCATACCAAGCATTAACTCTTGAATATATAATAGATGGAATCTGTAGTGAAATTTGTTTTAATTTGAGTGGAAACAGATTATTTGATCAGGATCTAATATTGTCTATTTAGATATCAATGAACTTAAAAAAAATCAATTATGTAGTCTCATAGAAAAAATAGCATAAATAAGAGACATAGAAGATTTAACGTGGTTCGGATATGAATATCCTACGTTCACGGAAATCTAACAACTTCTTTTATTCCACTGAAGAAAAAGAGTACAAAAGAGAGAGAAGGATAACGGTAGATGCTCTCACTCACTCGCATACATATGAAGATGAAATTATTTCATTTAAATAGACTTGACAATAAAGGGTTGCTTGGAGATTAAGAAAATCAATTTCTTGATTACCCAAATATCTTTTCAAATTGCATGATTTGATTTTAGTACAAATAGATGGCGTAATCTTGGTTTCCGTATCTTTCCTTTGATTGATTGATTCTCCATGCCTAATCATTTATTTCTTCATATAACAAGTGCATTGACTAATTAATTGATTGACTAATTAATTAGTTTCCTTCTAAAAAATCCTCTCATATTTTTCCATATGCAAGCCAAATTAATTGATTGATTGAACCAATTAATCAATTTCTTTCCTCCTCGATAAATATTTGAATCATCCAAATTTAGCACTCCACCTTGATTCAAATATAACAATCACTCTTCATCATCTCATCATCAAGTAATCAACATATAAGTTGTTGGGTTTAGCGCCCCATGGCGCTCAAGTAACAAAAATCAAACTGATCAAGTTTGAGCAATGCTCAAACTTGTCTTTTGAAAGTGACCTTGTCATCATATCTAAAGGATTAGCCAAAGTACCCACCTTCAACAATTTGATCTTGCTTCGTTCTTCCTCAAGCATAAGAAAGAAACCTCTAACATCAATTTGCTTCGTCCGTGAACTATAAGCTTGATTCTCTATAAGATAAATCGCACTCTGACTGTCTGTAAATAGCTCTACTGTCTACTGCACCATTGAAAGATCATCCAACAACTGAAGTAAGCATAATCCTTCCTTTTTTGCTTCCACAATCAATACCAAATCTGCTTCGGTAGTTGATAAAGCTACGAGAGACTGCAGCTTTGATCTCCATGAAATTGAGCCTATGCTAAGTGTAAAGACATAGCCCGACACTGACTTCCTAACATCTTTATCCCCAGCATAATCAAAATCACAGTATCCTCTAAGAGAGATGTCACCATCCAATCCACCATATGACAAGCCCACCGAAGAAGTGCTTCGAAGATACCTAGGAACTCAATTTACTACTTTCCAATGCTATTTGCCTAGGTTAGACATATATTGACTCACAACACCCACTGCATGGGCCAAATCTGGTCTTGTGCACACCATCGCATACATAAGACTGCCAACAGCGCTAGAATAAGGTATATCAGCCATATACCTTTTGTCTTCTTCCGATGAGGGAGATAAGTCTTTTTATAACTTAAAATGAGAACCAAATGAAGTACCAACTACATTGGCTTTCTCCATTCCAAATCGAGCGAGGACCTTCTCGACATACTGCGCCTAAGTGAGCCTTAACTCTCTCTGCTTCCTATCCCTACTTATCTCTATATCCAATATTCTTTGTTCATTTCCTAAATCCTTCATGTCAAACTCTCTACCGATCTCCGCTTTCAACTCCTTAATTCTGACCATACTTCGACATGCAATTAGCATATCATCAACATATAACAACAAATAAATCATATCACCATCACATCTTCTGAAATAGACACACTGGTCCTTGAAACTTCTAGAGTATCCCTATGAAAGTATAAACTTATCAAACCTCTTATACCATAGTCTAGGAGACTGCTTCAGTCCATATAGAGATTTGTTGAATTTATAAACATAATCTGGTCTGCTACTATCAATGAACCCTTCCGGCTGCTTTAATAAATCTCCTCATCCAAATCACCATGCAAGAATGCAGTTTTAATATCTAATTGCTCTAGTTTCATATCATAAAGAGCAACTAAAGCCAATAAAATACGAATAGCCTATCCAGTGGAGCAAAAATATCATGATATTCTTCCCCCTTCTTCTGAACATACCCCTTTGCGGCTAATCTTGCCTTGTATCTGAGATCACCATTTTCACTGTCTTTCACTCTATAGATCTACTTGCATCCAATAGCTCTCTTGTCAGTCGGAAGAGGCACCAAATCCCAAGTATGATTTCTCTACAATGATTCAATCTCCTCTTCCATAGCAACTAACCAACTAGAACTATTAACTGATGCGATAGCTTCTCTATACTCATAGGGCTCATCGTGGACAACATTCAAAGCATATGTTGCCATATTATCAATGTTAACGTCTTCGATACTCAATCCAACAAACTCATCAAGTCACTTAGGCTTTCTTCTTTGTCTGATAGGCCAAGGTTCTGAACGAGCTCCACCTTACGTCTGATCCTCTTTACCAACATTGGTATTACCCTCATCAACTACGGCGTTATCATCTGAACGTCTATGGGAAGAATCAACGGATGACTTGCTTTGTGTCTGGCATTCTTCACATATCCTCTCATTGTCATCCGATGAGGAAGGCTCCACCTTCAACAAAGCCTTCTCATCAAAAATCACATGTCTTTTCATAATGAAATTTTTGCTAATAGAACATCACAGCCTACATCCCTTCACTCTCTAGGTTCCACCTTCCCTTTACTCTCATGCACATAAGTTGGACAACCAAACACTCTAAGAAATGAATACGTAACAGGATCTCCTTTCCATACTTCTTCAGGGATCTTCATATCTATGGCAGTAAAAGGTGTGCGGTTGATGAGGAAATTTGCCATAGATAAAGCTTCAGCCCAAAATCCCTTCTTCAATTTAGTAGTCAGTCTGAGGCATCTTATTCTCTCCAATAATGTTTGGTTCATCCTTTCTGCAACTCCATTAGACCGGGGGTCACCTGGTATAGTGTAATGATACAAATTCACTTGTCATTATCTGAACGGAGAACTTTCAATTTCTTCCTCGACTGCTTCTTAACCACATATTTCCACTTTCGAAACCTGGTAATGGTTTCATTTTTTGACTGAAGGAAGTATACCCATACTTTATAAGAGAAATCATCTATAAATGAAACGAAATACCTGGGTCCACCTAAAGACTGATAAGAGGAGGGACCCCAGACATCTGTATAAACATACTTCAGGATAGCTTTTGCTTTGTGCTCTCCTATACCAAAAGAAATTTTCGTCTGCTTTCCAAGAACACACTCTTCACAAAAATCAAGTTTTAAATGAACACTTTCAATTAGTACTTGTTTTCTCAACTCATTCATGTTGCGCTCTCCGATGTGACCCATCTGTAAGTGCCATAATCTGGAAGAATCCAAATCAACAAATGTAACAAAAGCTGATTCACCAACTACAGCAGTGCCCTTTAATAGATAAAGATTTCCTACCCTCACACCTCTCATAACAATCATGGAACCCTTCGATATCTTCATTTTCTCTCCTTTCACTACCATCTTCAAGTCAAGTCTACTCAACGCCCCAACAGAAATCAAGCTCCTCCTCAAATCAGGTACATGTCTAACATCAATGATCGTATGAATAACACCGTCAAACATCCTAATCACCACGTTATCAACACCAACCATACGGTAAGAAGCATCCTTACCGATCAGAACTTCTCCTCCATCAATTTCAAGGTAAGTTGAAAAGCAGTTCCTATCAAGTTTCATATGATAGGATGCGCCAGAATCATTCAGCTATAAGTTGCTCTTCCCAGAAGAGCCAGAAGCTGTAAATACATCGGTGTCACTTTCTGTATCTGATTTCTCTATTGTAGAAGATGAAGCTTGCTTTGGATCCTTTCTTCTACCTTCAAGCTTGGGACATTGTGCTACAAATTCCTCTGGTTTCTTACAATAATGACAAATCAACTTTTTAGGCCCCCTAGACTGAGACCGCGAAGAATTACGTCCTTCACCTTTCTTCGACCTGCTTTGACCTCTACCTCTCTGAATAGATAAGCCTTCGATATCACTATCTAAGCTAGTGCTCTCCAATCTACCTCTTAATACTTCATTATAAAGGCCAGCCTTTACATCAGACAGACTAATTTTACTACGGCCATAAATAATGGAATTAACAAAAGCAGTATACTCCTTAGGTAAGGAACATAAGAGGATCACGGCTTGAGCCTCATCAATTCTATCAACTTCCGCTACCTTTGGGTTCATAATTAAAGTGTTCGAAGCATCTACATGCTCCATGAGATCGGCTCCAGGCTTCATTTTGAACAAATAAAGTTGTTGCTGAAGAATAATCCGATTAGTGAGAGACTTGCCTTGATATGCATCTCATAATTCATTCGCTGTCTTTTTCTAAGAGAATTTTCTAAGAGCTTCATCTGAAAGACTCAACTGAATTGTTGTGAAAGCTTCATCTTCCATCTTTTCCAAATCAGCTGCATCAATATCTCTCAATTTCTCAGGCGCAAAAACAACCTTATAAGTCCTCTCCTTCGTTAATACAACCTCTATCTTCGTCTTTCAAGTACCAAAATCTTCCTTTCCGTCAAAATATGTTACTCCACAGTTGACACCAGATCTACTAATAGACTTACTAGAAGTAGTCATTATTATCCAAACAGGAACAATAACACTAGCTCTGATATCAAACTGTAGTGAAATCTGTTTTAATTTGAGCGAAAATGGATTATTTGATCAGGATCTAGTATTGTCTATTTAGATATCAATGGAACTTAAAAAAAATCAATTATACAGACTAACAAAAACAATAGCAGAAATAGAAGACATAGAAGATTTAGCTTGGTTCAGATATGAATATCCTACGTCCATGGAGACCCAACAACTTCTTTTATTCCATCGAAGAAAAAGAGTACAAAAGAGAGAGAAGGATAATGGCGAATGCTCTCACTCACTCACATACACATGAAGATGAAATTCCTTCATTTAAATAGAATTGATAACGAAGGATTGCTTGGAGATTAAGAAAATCAATTTTCCGATTCTTCAAATATCTTTCTAAATTGCATAATTTGATTTTAGTACAAATAGAATTGATAATGAAGGGTTGCTAATATAAAGTTTATTACTCACGCAATGTTTTCTCAATTTCATATTTCGAATAAAAAATCAAATTCTAAAGGAGTTCAAAGCTAATAAAACATCACATAAAGCAATAACCAAAAAAAACGATTGGCAAGTAGCAAAGGAAGTAATAATAGAATCTAGAGGATTTCAAAGCTGAAGCAAAATCACATAAAGCTATGACTGAAAATGCTTGGTAACCAACTAAGGCGGCAATAACAGAAATAGCAGCCATATCGCCTATTTGTTGAAGTTATATAAAAACGAAAGTTATTAGATATAGTTTTATAGTCCTATCAAGTTTCATATTTGTATTTTGTTATAAGTTTTTCAACAAGCTACAAGCACCATGCAATACATGAAGATAATATTCTTCTAATTTGAATCTAACGAGAGAAAACACATTTCCTCTCACATGTGCCACATTCTCTCTTAAGAATCATTTTAGCTAAAGTATAATTGATAAGAAAATTCTCCAAGTGCTAACTTAGTCAGCCTCTCATAATGTATGAGAACTTGCCTACTTCTCACTTTTCAGGCTAAATAATGATAGCTTCTCAATGATATATATTTGTTTATGAGGTTTATAAGTAGTGAATAGTTGGATTTGAGTGAGATTGGGTTTCTGGCTACGTCAGTTTTAGATATGTACAAGACTAATGATGATAATGGTATAAATCTTAATTCAACAAATGGAATTGATGGTACACGAAATTGAGTTGCACTTTCATGCAAGATACTTTAAAAAACTATACGTGGTAGATATAAATTTTCATAGGTTTTTATCATTATTAAGATCGGTACTAAGTGGAGCAAATACTCGAAGATATAAATGGAAACATTCATCTCAATTTAAATGCATATATAGAGCATAAATATAAGTTGTATGGAGCAAACCATTTCAGTCTGGAAACTTATATATTTACAGTAAATAGTGCTTCCAAATTCAAAAGGTTAATTAAGCAATTTCATAAGAAACTTTGGTTTAGGCATATAATTCATAGCTATATAGCAACTTACAACTATCTAGTAAATTGGGAGCCAAACATAATTGAGGCATGGGCAAACACACACACACACAAAAAAAAAAAAGAAAAAAAAACCTAGGCATCGTTGGTCCAAGAGAGTGTAAAACATACGCATGGTTGCATAAATTTAATTGTAGAATCAAAATGGAGCTCAGTTTATTTGATTTTTTGAATATTGTTTAAGATTTTGATATGCTTGTTTTTCTTTATATGGTCAAATAGGTTTAGACTGCTGATTTTTTGGAATAAGTTCTAATTGATTATTAAACATTAATTTATCACAGTTAAATCCACTTAATACTAATATAAATACTTAAATTTTATATAAATGAAGGGTGCTAAGAATAGTTATGCAAATCCACTTTAACAATGACCTTAAAGTACTCGCTGTAATGAAAAAATATGTAATTAACACCTAAACAATGAAATTCCAGCAAAAATCAAGTGAATCTCGCATCTTGTATTTAAAATTTTCCATTTCAAATGTGCATGCAAGTAATGGGAACAGGAAAACATATAAGGTGTCTCAGTCTTGAAGTGATCACTGCACTAACGTTATGTAACTAAAATTGACGTTTTTTCATGTAAATATTATCTACACCTGGCAGCAAATTTAATACTTAAAAACGATTGGAAGACTATAAATCATATCATTGTCAGAAGAAAAGAAAATACTCACGCTGGTTTTGCTTATATTTCTTATAAAGTGTTGTCAAGCCATCTTAAAGGAATGGATTGAGTTTGTTTCCGGTAATCCAAACACCACAAGGCCTTAAGCGTAGCTGCGTAGTAAGAAATTTTCATAACCAAAAATGAAAATTCATAGATAACAATCATTAAAGTGAATTACTATTATCAATTTCAAAAATAACTTTGAGATAGTTCAGGAACCATTAGTGTTAACATAGATATGCCCAGTACGAAGATCTTTAGAATATATCAACCAAATGGTTTATATATCACTAGCTACTAAAACGACGCAGTAAAATGTCTAAAGCATGGAAATAAAGTACCTTTGATATCAAAACCATGCGACTTTGTGTGAATTGGATTTATGTGAAGCGACTTAGGAGAATCAATGCTTTTCTGGTCTAACTTCGCAATTGCAAATTTGTTTAACTTAATTTTTATGGGAAATATAACTTGATTCAACACTTTATCTTTGCAACAAAGTACTTAGTAGTCTAGTTCAATCTAAAAATAGTAATTATTGTGAAAACAATACATATCGAAAATTCAAGAATAAAAGGAATCAATCATAGGTAAATAACTAGAATGAGTGATGAAAATTAACATCAAAGCATAAATTACAAGGAAAACTGATTACAATTTTGTTAGGGAAAAATCTACCTATAGATGCGAAGTGGAGAATAAGAAACTAGGTGAGGCTTCACTAGCAGGGGAGTGAAGATTTCATAGCGGGAAAAATCACAGAGGACGTAATGAAGGGCTGTTATGGTAATGGTTACCACCATTTTTACTGATAAGCGAAAATTGCTTACCGTTGTCGTTAGACTGGTATACCCAAGACTGGTATACCAATAATCTGGTAACCGTTATATGGATAATGGTAAATTACCGTTTGTCTGAAAAAGGTTAGTAACATAGCATGTATTCACACCACAACGGTGCTTCATTATATAATTCATAGTGTTATTTAATAAAAGACATAAATGAGAAAGAAGTGAAGTGTGTTTAATATTATTTCACCTGATTAATAAACTAAATTTAATCATTTGTTTAGTTTTAAATGTCTATAATAAAGCATGTTATATGAGTATACATGTATTATAAGTTGACCGGTAAAATTACCGTTACCACTGATATTGAGGAAATGTTACCGATGATTTACCGTAGAAAATGGTATATTTACCATTATCATACCGATTAAACTGGTATACCAATTTCACTTGAAAATGATAACCGATTGGCTGGTAATGGTATGTAATGGAAACTTTACCGTTATTATAACAGGCCTAATTGCAATTTATCAATCCAACAACGACGAAGAAATCTCCAATTGAAAAATCGATTTCTACACTAAAAATATACCGAAATGGACATAATGACTATAAATCTGAAACCAATAGCTATAATGTTTAGGAGAAGGCACCGATGGAATTCGCATGTTAGGTGAAGAGCCAAGTTATCAAAAGGGGAAAAATGAACCGAGGTGGCTGTACCCGCTACCGATAGCAATGTTTCTTATGGCAGGGGTATAAAGGCAAATCCAAGCTTCATGTCAGGCAAGACATTTTTTCCATCCACATTTGGGTATGTTTATGGTTATAAAGTTGGGGAATAATTTAGGCAAGTGCAAAAACAATTTTAGTCATAGGTTGAAAACTGGGAATGAAGGATGAGAGAATGCGTGTTGGAAAAGGCAGGGTGCTTCATTTTGATTGCATTAAGCACCATGTATGTCTGTACACTATAAGTACACTACAGGCATTGTCAATGAATACTTACAAACGTTAGCAATGTCATATCTGTATTCAAAATCATTTTCGGTCATCGAAATTATGCATCTTATCCTATTCACCAACGATAAATAAATCAAAAAATAATAAAAAAATTTAGTTTAACATAATATTTTATTAATCTTGTTGATTATAAAAGTGAGAAAAGTACACAAATATGATGATATTAAATAGTTTTGAGTAGTTAATATGTATTTAATGCATATGCTATACAAAATATTAATATACAATAAGATAATAAATTTCTTTCATTTTACTGAAATACACGTAATATGAACTATAATATTGACAAAAACCGAACGAATAATTTTCGAATACGGATGCCTTATATCCGTATCCGTATCACTTTTTTCGGATAGCAGATATTTATCTGTTTTTTGAATACGGACGTGAACAGATTTCAGGTTTTCAGATATCCATTAACAAACTAGGTACATTGAACACATCCATTTGCGCACATCTACTGTATTTGGATATGGAAAGAAAGTTGCATGTTATACGAGGATATCATTATTCACATTATCAGGAAACATCATCATCAAAAACTAAAATGACCGACACTCACTTATATAGCATGTATGACTTTGCTAGCGCGGATGAAAAATCATTTAAATTGTTTTTTTTTGAAATTGTTCCGTTATTTGATATAAGTGGTATAATATTATTATTTTTCTTTCCTTTTTTCCATACCAGTGGTATAAATACTATGTTAAAGTCACTAGTACAACCAAAAAAGAGAAAACCAGTTGTTCGGTTGCATATTTTAAAAAAGAAACTTTTTGTTGTAAATTTTGATTGATTTTAAAACATAAAATAACAATCCGTGATTTTTTTTTTAAAATTTTAGATTTGAATTTCGAAATAAAATTTTAAATATGAAAATTGAATTTGAAAAATTGAAAAACACAAGGCTTGAGTTTTTAAATGATGCTTCTTTAGATGAAAATTTTGAATTGGAATTTGAAACTGAACTTGAAAATTCATATTTGAATTTATTTCAAAATTTGAAAATTTTGAAAAGTGAAAAAAAACCATTTAGTAGACCAATGTTAGAAAAGGAAAATTCTATATGAAATTATAAGAATTTTCAATTTTGATCAAAAGGTGTTTGTAGTCCAATGGTTAGGATAATTGCCTTCCAAGCAATAGATTCGGGTTCGACTCCCGGCAGATGCATTTAAGTTGAATTTTTCATCAAAAAAGAA
Source organism: Allium cepa (assembly GCA_030765085.1). NCBI lineage: Eukaryota > Viridiplantae > Streptophyta > Magnoliopsida > Asparagales > Amaryllidaceae > Allium > Allium cepa. Next base: position 243,951,728 of record CM060929.1, on the reverse strand, counting down.
AATTTGAATTTTGAACTTGAAATTTTGAGAACTCGAATTTCATAAAATGCATACTTCCAAAATTTTGAACTTGAATTTTGACATTGAAACTCTTAAATAAGAGAATTAGATATTTTGAATTTTATCTTTGTGAATTAGAGCTCTTTAATTTTGATTTCGTGTTTTAAAATTTCAATTTCAAAATTTACGAATTCAAAATTGATAATTTCTATTTTAAAGGTTTGATTTTTGATTTTTGAATTTGAATTTTGGATTTTTATTTTGAACTTCACATCTATAGGTACGAGGTTGGAGCAATTTCAAGTAACATGTTAAAGACAATATCTTTAACGTTTTTGGGTGTTTTTTTTTGTTTTTTTGGTTTTTCCGTACTTTTTAAATTTTACAAGTCTACAATAAACAAACATCATTAAAAATCGATTTTATTAATTATTTATCTTTGGATCAGGTACAAATGAAATATAAGATTTTGAAACAAACTATGAAATATTTAAGTTGAATTTTTTCATCAGAAAATAAAATTTGAATTGTGAACTTGAAATTTTGAGAAGTTGAATTTCATAAAATACATACTTCCAAAATTTGAACTTGAATTTTGAAATTGAAATTCTTAAATAAGAGAATTAGATATTTTGAATTTTGTATCTATGAATTAGAACTCTTAAACTTTGATTTCATATTTTAAAATTTGAATTCCAAAAATTACAAAATCAAAACCAATAATTTTGACTTTAAAGTTGGATTTTTGAATTATAATTTGAATTTTGAATTTGAAATATATAGGTACGAGATTAGAGCAATTTTAAACGATATGTTAAAGACAATATCTTTAAAGTTTTTCGACGTTTTCTATTTTTTTTTTAGTTTATTCATACTGCTGAAATTTTACAAGTCTGCACTAAAAAAACATCATTAAAAATCTATTTTATTAATTAAATATTTATCTTTGGATCAGGTACAAATGAAATATTAAAATTTGAAACAAACTATAAAATATGTGTATATTGTCATTGCCATGCACCATACATGTTAATATATTTTCTACCAATACTAAAGATTTTACTGATTTTTTCTGATTTGCCGAACATATATCCCTGTAAAAGAAGCTGATTTGATCGAATTTAGGTATTTTAGCATTTAACCCCACTTGAGCTATCAGGCCCAGTCTATGATCCATTGGAGAGATGGATGAGGCCCATGGATGATAAAATTCGATCCAATATGGTAGTAGTCCGGATACCGATTGCTTAATCCGTGAATTTGGAATCATGCCATACAAAGCCAGCATTTAACGCCGCCCGCGTTATATCCGCCCGTATTCTTCAAAAGTATTGTTCGAAACATTGGTGATATCACCCATTTTGTATCAAATATTTACTAATGAGGTGGCATGACACCTTTTTTTTGGTCCACATGCAGAATTCACGAGAGCAAACATGTGAAGGACGCTATAGTTGTTTGGATGCTACTGTGAATTGGATTAAATCTTATCATATTTTCTAAAAAGTATATTTTATTTGGCTTAATTTGGTCACCAACGGTGCGAAATTCAGGCCGAACATTCAGCTTCCATGTTGCAAGAGAACGGTTATCAACTAATATTCAGTTTTCAACTAGGAAAGCTGAACTAGAATTGAACGTTCATTATGTACGTTATCGGACGTCTGTTTGATAGATGTCCCGATTTACAGAAATTTAATTTGATGGTACGTTAATGGACGTTCATTAAATGAACGTTTGAGTTTCAAGTACTTATTTAATGAATGTCAACGCTATGCGTCCTTAAATGACAGCTTAAATTTCCAACGCTCACCTGGTGAGCGTTTAACACTAGATCTCCATTAATTCAGTACATGGTTATTTATTTTTTCTTTCATTTTCAGCTCTGAATATTCAGTGCATCCTGAATATTTAAAAAATGCTGAAACTGTTGGAAACGCTCTTACATGTATTAAAGACGGGTTTGGAGTTGATTTCATTTTCCGAGTTGTAGACGTAATCTGAAAGCAGTTTATGTGCTTTAATTTCTTCGTTTAAGAGCAATGTCACTATTCATGGATATTATGGTCCAGTCCTACATGTAAAACAATAAAATAAGTGCATATAAAATATATGCCAAACAAAATCATACTCGAATGCTCTGGTAGTGTTTAGTTTGAGTTTTATGTTTTGTGCATTGCAAAATGTACATGAGAGAGGAGAAGGTGATGAAAAACAGAAGTATGATTCTAACATACAAAATTGAAAATGATTACCTTTTCTTATTGCAAAGTGATGGAAAATGGAAGCATGGTTTTAACATATAAAATTGCGAAATACCCAGATTGCTTTTTCTTATTTATTTTTCTCCCTTGCTGTAATATTAGATTTTACAACTCTTTCTTACCTCTAGTCATGTGACAAAACGTAAAAAATAAATATCAAAGCAAATGCTACTTTTGAAAAATTCCCCATCTTAAAGTAATATTTGTTTAGTGGTTTCTCTTCTTCTTTCTTTGTATATAACATATCACACACTGATTCTACCAATTGAAAGATTGATATGATTCTATCAATTGAAAGATTGATACATGCTAAAAAAGTTGGCTTTATTAACCAATTGTGTTGCATATCTGGGTCATTTGTACTTAAAAATTAATGTTAGGGTTAAGGTACATAGCTACAGGGGAATGAAAATGTGAGGTTGAGTTTGGACCTATGCAGTTAAAGCACTCGGTAGATTCAATGCGATGGAGGTGCAAAAAGTCATAGCGGGGATACAACGAAGATACAGCGAAATATAGCGGATGACTTAAAATAGCATATAAAACTCGTACTTAATGTTTTTACAAATATGTAAATGGTAATTAAATTAAAAATTAACCTTCAATTGAACTATTATTAATACGTTAATAATTTTAAATAAAAACATGTGTGGATATATTATAGATAAACATAAAACCATTTTATAACATAACTGAATTTAGTAGAATATTAGATTATTTTAATTTTTATTTTAATTTTTATGAATATACACTAGAAATTCAATTAAATAAATCAATTTCATAAATTTTATAATGTATAAATGTTATTTTTCAATTCGTTTTTTTAAAGAAGATATAGCGGAAGTAGCGGAATATAGCGGGAATAATGGGATATAGCGGAAATAGCGGGGCTTAAAGTGGAAAGGCTATATTCGGGGCTATATGAAAAAATCGTAGCGGTAGAAATCCGCTATGAGATATAGCAGGGTTATAGCGGGGTAATAGCAGGGCATTAACTGCACAGGTTTGGACCAACCAATATAAGTAGAACATTGCTAATCCTATTTATAAATGAGAAAGTAATCTCATCTCTACGAGAGAACTCTATGTGTGTTGTGAGTTCTACATAAACTATTCCTACGCTCTTGTTGGAAATCTTACAATACCGAAAGAAAGACTAGCATTGTCATATAAGTATTTAACAAATGAAAACACTAAATTTAATAAAACTGCTTTTTTTAATCAAAACAGAAACATCCAATCGAACATACTTAGTTCTATTTAGAACATGTTGGGCAACTCCTTAAAAGTAGTGAAAACTACTTACAAATAACTAATTTCAATTCTGATATTTGAGAACTTTTTATTAGTGGGCTTTAAAAGTAGCTAATAAGTAGAAATTAAAGAGTCAACTAGTTATCGTTTATGACTTATAAAGCAATTTCATTAGCAATTTTGATCAAATATTTCTATTATGATGTCAAACTACGTCCTACTCTTCTGCTTATAAATCACTATTTGAAACTAGTTAAAAATTACTATGCAAAACCTCTTTTTAGGCGTTTCAAAATAAGTAGTTATCAAAAGAGCTCATAATTGACTTTATAGCTTAGACTCTAAACGAATTAGAATTTCCTTTTATAAAAATAAATAGTTTGAAATATATTGTTGGGTTCATCTTATGTAATGATGTTTCTTTTTTCTTTTTCTTTTCAATCTGGTTCTTCAACTTTATTGCTTTAAGTTAAACCATATTTACGAAGAAAAATATGTATATAGGTTATTTACAATTCACGACCCATCAGGGAGTAACCCCTACTCGGCCTAACACTACATAATATTCAACCCCAATCCTAGTAAACTCAATGATGTGTGTTAGCAAATCTCTCCAACTAAAATATCGCCATTATGGCGGATCTGGAAATTTAACTGAACTTCTACGCTTCTTTATCTTCCATTAAACATGCGTCTTTTCTCTTCGAATTGTTTTCTACAACTTGCTTCTCCACTATTACTATCAGATCTAAACACATGGTGGTTTAGGCTTCTTTCAGACCTTTGTATCTTCTTCTCTCGAAGAATCGACTGTAACTTCATCACCTATCACTTGACAGGAAGCATGCACACTCCAATTATTTACTAAACTCCACTTTCGTCGTATTTTTTGCAAAGTTCACAAGTTTTATCTATATTGAGCCCCTTTTAGTTAAGTTTTTTCTTTGTTGATAGAGGATTACTAATGATCTTTTACATGCACACTACCATTTTGGGGATCTAAATTTTGTGCCAAATGAATTTTGACCGTGGAACATTACTACATTAGATGCAAATGTTTTCTCAAATAAATTTGAAACTATACTTACCATTTTTGCTGCATGATCATGTCCAGTAGTCTTCTCCTTTATCGTTGATTTTTTTTTTACTTTTGGCACTTCACCTCTTAACTGACCCAAAAAACCGACTATGTCCAAACTCCACTCATCGTTCACCATGATTTCCTTAATTAACATTTATTTACCTCTCGCTCTCTCCGTTGCCTCATACCCGAGCCTATTTACTAAATTCTTTCCTTTGATCCAATGATCCTACCATAGAGAAGTTGTTTGCCTATCAAAAATTCTCCTCTTCGCACACTTTAATGCCTTGCTCTTCTTACTTAACAAAATTTTCCATACTCTTGAATCATCCTACTTAATAATAATATCCCAAAATGACTTATTTTTAGATACCTCTCTCATCCACGATGCCTGAATCACCTCTCCACTAATAATTTTCTAGATTCTTTTAATAGTCATATCCATGTTGATGTCCTCTAGTTGTCTCAACCTTAGTCCTCCTTCTTCCTTTCGTTTATAAATTTCGTCCCACGGTATTTTACTTAGCTTTCCTTTCCATAAAAAATTGAGTACTAAATGCTTGATTTTATTTAAAGCTGCTATTGATAGGTCAAAATATCGTAATGAATATTGAACAATAGGGTACATCGTAGACTTAATCAATTCCAACCACTCAGCTAGCTGGGCTAAGTAATTTTGATTTCTGCCTTTGTATTCTACCTTTGATTCTATCCACAAGCCTTTTGTTGGAACAAGTCCAGCCCACAACAGAAGTTATTGGTGAATTTCAATTTTTTTATATCCTATTGGATCTTTATCGGGTATATGAAGTCTAATTTATTTAGAACTTTTCTAAATTTTACTTAAATAAATCTCTTATTTTATTTAAATTTATAAACTATATATATTTTTGTTTAATTTATATTTAAATACATATAAATATACTTCATACACACGAGTACATATGCACGCCCATTTGGGCCTACATCTAAGTACATAAATATTTGGACTTTAGATATCATGACATCTACACTATCTTTTCAGTGAACACGTTTTCTTCCTTTAAATACAACCTTATTACATGATTAACATATTTATTGATATTGATGCAGTTGCTAATTTATTTTTCTTTCCTACCACAATATTTCATTATTTTAGTTAATCTTGTATTACTCCTAGTACAGCTCTTTGATGAAAATTCTTGCTCAATCTTTTTAACTCACCTCTCCCACTAAGAATATGTACAACTATATGTAGATAATTTACTTATATTTATGAATCAATTTCTTGCTTATATATTTATGCATGTGTAGAAAACTTTGATTTATATTGCTCAAAAGTTCTTTACTAAGTGTAAAATACCATATGTTATCTGAGTTGTTAATCTATATATATTAATACATGTCCCACCCTTATATTTTTAGTAAATTTAAAATTTTAAAATCTTTACCTAAATTGTAATTTTTTTACCTCTGACAGATATGGTAGTAAAATCAGGTTCATTTTCTATCTTACTGTTGACGAACGTTAAAGGTAGGATTATAGTTGCATCAGGCTACACCCGCTCGCGTCTAACGGTTCGTGCCCGCTTCAAAAGTCGCACCTCCTCAATTAATCCGCGTCCATTTATGAACAGCCGCATCCGTTCGTATAGCCTGCAACTGTTAAAAAACCCGACCCAGTTTTGCAGTAAAATTAGGTCCAGCCTAGCCTGGGTCGGACGGACGGCGACGGTAGTGCACACGTGGCTCACAACGAAGCATACATTTGGGTGCCCCTAGACCCCAACCCCTTCATTGCAAAGCCATATATAAACTAGTATAACTTTAACAATTTTGGCGATGTGGGACTTATGTATGTTTCATTCATTTTGTTATTAAGAATTTCAACATAACTTTGCTTAAGCCAATTGTCCTAAAATTTTCCATTTCAAACGTGCATGCAAGTAATGGGAACAGGAAAACATATAAGGTGTCTCAGTCTTGAAGTGATCACTGCACTAACGTCATGTAACTAAAATTGAATTTTTTTTTCATGTAAATATTGTCTACACCTGGCAGCAAATTTAATACTTAAAAACGATTGGAAGACTATAAATCATATCATTGTTAGAAGAAAAGAAAATACTCACGCTGTTTTGCTTATATTTCTTACAAAGTGTTGTCAAGCCATCTTACTGGAAAGCAATTTTCATAACCAAAAGTGAAAATTGTCATAAATAACAATCATTGAAATGAATTACCGTTATCAATATGAAAAATAACTTTGAGATAGTTCAGGAACCATTAGTGTTAACATAGACATGCTCAGTACGAAGATCTTTTGAATATATCAACCAAATGGTTTATATATCACTAGCTACTAAAGCGACACATGTATTATCAAAACCATGCGACTTTGTGTGAATTGGATTTATGTGAAGCGACTTAGAAGAATAAATGCTTTTCTGGCCTAGCTTCGCAATGGCAAATTTGTTTAACCTAATGTTTAAGGGAAATATAACTTGATTCAACTCTTAATCTTTGAAAAAAAGTACTTGGTAGTCCAGTTCAATCTAAAAATAGTAATTATTATGAAAACAATACGTATCAAAAATTCAAGAATAAAAGGAATCAATCATTGATAAATAACCAAAATGTGTGATGAAAATTAACATCAAACCATAAATTACAAGGAAAACTGATTGCAATTTTGTTAGGGAAAAATCTACCTGTAGTTGCAAAGTGGAGAATAAGAAACTAGGCGAGCCTTTACTAGCAGGGGAGTGAAGATTTCATAGCGGGAAATACTAGAGAGGTCGAGATCATTGTAATTAGGGTTGTTATGATAATGAGCGTTACGGCACGCGCTTCGCGCGTGATGAAGAATGCTGAATTGTTTTCTACATATTGTATTTATTTAATACATTCAAAAGAAAATAATATCTACGTATTTTAGTCATATTTTTGTGTTGAATCATACGTAGTTAATTTAAAATTTTATTTCTAGGTTGCAATATCTAATTTTTTATGGGTTAAAATTTTATTTACATTATTAATTAATAAAAATCAAAGTTGTAAGGTAGTTTATTTGCTAGATACTAATTTTAAGTGATATAAAGACTTAGTAAATATTTGAAAAAGAAATTTGAATTTATAAAAGAAACTCTAATTGTTAGATCCTAATTTTAAGCAATACTAAATTTTAATAATATTTATAGAGAGACATTTTTGTTATTTAATGGTAATACCAAAAAAGTGTGACATCAAATATATCTTTATTAATAGTTGGTTTGCAAGCGCAATCTTTTGGTCCGACCGTAAATTTCCAAAATTACCCTTTATATATAATTCTTTAAAAAAAATATCTACTAATTGATCCTAAAAAATAGCATCTGCATATTTGTTCTTGAACTCAGTACATCTATTAATTGGTCTTAAAAAATAGCATTAACATACTTGATTTTAAACTCATGCATATAGCATGGTACTTTTATTACGTATAATTTTATCGTCAGCTGCATATTATTGATATTAGAAAATGTTAATCGCTTAAAAATATAATCTAGCAAATATTTTTTTTTGCAAGTTCATATATAATGTTGTTTTACATATATTACCAAACTTAATATCACTTAAAAATATGATTTAACAAATAAAGTTTCTATACATTTTTGCTTTTTATTAATTGATAGCAGGAAAAAAATATTCAAACTAACAAAAAAATTAAACAATACAACCTAGAAATAAAAATTCAAACTAACAAAAAATAAAATAAACGATGCAATTTAAAAATAAAAATTCAAGCTTACTACCCATGATTCCAACGTAAAACCATAGCTAAATATTTATGAAAAATCATTTTTTAAAATATGTTAAGTGAAAGAGGCTATACGGTAGGATCGTGTAATATGGAATAATGAAATTGTCTAGGTATATAAAGTAGGTAAATGCAAGGAGACACCAGTATTTTATACTGGTTCAGACCTCTCGTCCTACGTCCAGTCCCTAAGCTTCACTTAGGAATTTCACTAACTAACACCCTCACTTCACCCGGAGGAATAGGTTTACAACTTACCCGAACAACCGAACGGGATTTCTTGCCTCAACTACCGAAGAGGACTTCAACTCAATTACTAAAATACAATATTCGATTTGTTGTGTTCTGTCAACACTAATGAGTCTAATGTAGTACAATATTCCTATAATCTTATCCTCGAGAATATGCAATGTGTTTGTGAAGATTTAGGAAATGTGAATTGCTATGAATCAAAAGAGTGTTCTAAACAAAAACAGTGATTCAAGCAATAGATTGGTGATTGCTTTGAGAATATCTAGAGAATATGAACAAGAGAATAGTAAGATTAAAGCAAGAGAATTCGGTGAATTAAATGATGAATCATTTATATATACTTGTAGAAGAGATGCATATGTTTGTCAAAGGTTGCAAACAAGAGATGCTTCCATTTCCATTGATGAAAGCTTGCAACTCTTGGGAGGAAGAAGGTGTCTTTTCATAGAAAATTCGCAGATTCAAATTCAGTCGACTGAGCAGGGAATTCAGTCAACTGAAAATATGAAGTAAAATTTTTGGCACCAAATTCAGTCGACTGTGCAGGAAATTCAGTTGACTGAAACTGTGCATGTGTATAAAATTTTTCAGTTTCATTCGACTGACTGTTCCTGTTCAGTCGACTGAACTCATAAAACTTGCATAGTTAAAACTTAATGAAAACATGAAATTTATAAAAAATTTCTAGTGTTCGTGCAAGTTTCTTGAGGATAGATTTTAACAATACATCTAGACTAAGACACATGTAAAAACATACTTTAAGCTTGTTTGGTCTTTATCTATCTTCCTTTAGCATTTGCATATATTTCTTCCTTGTTTGTAAAAGCACATTGTCATTGATCAAAATCTTCGCGTATCAACATTCTCCCCCTTTTTGATTAATGACAATACTGATTTATACTAGAGATGTTTTACGTACTTTCTCCCCTTGAATGTATGCACTATCTTTTCTACAAAACAAAGTTCGTACCATAGATTTTCACCCCTTTGTCATCGACAAAAAGGAAGAACTAACAGCAGTAATAATATATCAAAACAATCAGTGAATCATAGAGAATATTTGCATAAGCATGAATTAAAAAATGTTGTGACAGACAAGCATAAAATGGCTATTTATACAAGCCATTAGAAAGTTAAAAATACACATCAAAACAACAAAATTACTCATCCTTATCCCAGTCATATGAACCTTCTCTTCCTGTTGGTTCACGTATGACGGGTCCTCCTATTGGTGGTCTATATGCTCTTCCTCCTTGGCCACAACTAGCTCCGCTTGCGCTGCTACTTGTATGCTCTTCGGATGTCGTCCATGTAAACGTAGGTGATGGACGTTTGCCGCGAGATGTCGAAGCAGTAGTGGTGCTTGAGCACGAGATTGCATCCCAAAGCTTGTTGAAGAATCCTTTGATTTTATCAAGCTTATGATCTACCTTTTTAAGACGAGTGTCAAGAATTTGTTGATTTCTTGACAATATCCCCAAGGATTGGTTGGTAATGAAGCTTGGGTCAACAAGATGAATTTCATCATCTTGCTCGAGATGTTCTTCGTAGCGAGGTTGAGGAGGTTGTTGTTGTTGTTGTTCTTGATGCCTTGCTTCCCATTCTGCAAGTGATATTATGGGAGGAGGTCGAGATGGGAGTTGCATTAGGCTTATGGTCCGATGGTTAATTTGATGGACCATTGTATTCTCTGATTCAGGTAATGGCGTATCGACATTTAGGAGAAGTCGCATGATGTACTCTCCAAAGTAAATAGTGCGCATTTTGCCATCGTTGAAAGTGAGAAACTCATCAAGAAAAAGTTGTACCCAATTAACTTGTATATTGCCAAAAATAGCATATAGAGCTCGATAGTTATTTGGGTAGACAATTTCGTACGAGCCCGTACGAGGAGTAATCGTTCTCATTAGGGCTTTATGGAGGATTCTCGCCATAGGTCGAAGAGAGGTGGACTTAAAATCCCTAAAGTTGATATTATCATCCATGAATCGATGGTTGATGTTGTCATGAATGTGTGGATTGAATTCTATTTCCTCTAACTTTCTCCCGACATTTGGAGACTCTAAAATATGTGCTATTCTATCCAATGAAAACCAAACTTTCTTTCCACACACCATATTCCAAACACTATTGTTTGGATTTCTTGGAGTTTGGTGTCCAAGATTAAGGTTAGCATAAAATAATTTTACCATTACATGATTAATGGCATGGTCATTTCGTTTCAAATCTAAAAGAGAAGTTAAACTTGCTGGATCTGTTAATGCTTGGATGTTGTAGGTTTGAAAACTTTGAAAACCAACGAAAGAATGCTCGAAAATTCGAGAATTCTTCATCTTGTTCCATCGAGTGACAGCGGTTCCATCGTAAAGCCATTGTGCTATTTGAGCATCAATTGGCTCGGAGGATGATGAAGAAGAAGCTATTGCTCTTTTTGGTGCCATTTGGGTGAGAATTGATTTGATTTTGAGGAATTTGGGAGCTAGGGTTTCGAAATTAATTTGGGGAAGAATGTTTGTAGGAGGAAAAGTGAATTGGTAGGGTAAAATCTGGTGGTTAAAAGGGGAAATTTTTCCTGGGAAGCAGCGTTCAGTCGACTGAATGTTCTGTTCCGTCGACTGAATCAAAGGCCGTAGTGTTCTGTGATAGATTCAGTCGACTGAGCAGTACATTTAGTCGACTGAATTTTGTTGCTGAAATTTTTCTGTTGAATTTTTAGTCGACTGTGCAGATGGTTCCAGTCGACTGAACTTTGTATATATTGTTTTCTGTCATATTTTCAGTCGACTAAGCAGGGGCATTCAGTCGACAGAAACATGCTTTTTGTTGTTTCAATTAATTTTTGAATTTAAACAATTTATTTAAAGAAATAGTTACAAAAATATTTATGTAACAATATACAAATATGTCAAAATTTAACTATTTCTTTGGGGATGGACTTGAAAACTTCTTTCCTTCATTCTTCATGTAATTTATATCCCATGAATTCGGACTATATTGAGGAGTTTTAGGAGACGTCCAAGGATTCATAGGATCGACTGGTGTATGATAAGATGAAGAAGGATCAAGAGAGCTAACGGGGCGAGGTAGGGGTTCAGCCACTTCGTTCTTCTTTGATCCACAGAAGCGTAACCCGATTTGTTCTAGAAAGCTCAAACGTCTTGCCGTAACTTTTTGCTCGAAGTATAGCTCTCGTTGAAGATCTATCTGTTGTTGTTGAAAATGATGAATTTCATCAATCTTTCTTTTTGTGTCAGGTGAAATAAAGAGTTCGCGTTTTGCCTTTTTAGATTCTGGAGTGAAACCAGTACGATAATTTTCCCATTTGTAAACAGGCTCATGTGCAGGTGTTGTTGTGGGAAGTTTTGGCGATGTTGGAGTGTTATCAACTGACGAGGTGATATTGATTGGAGAGAAGGAGTTGTTGGATGACATTTTATATTTAGTTAAGATTTTATTCGTAAAATCAAGATGAAAATAAAAGCATTTTTAAGAGTTTATTTATAATAGAATTTTACTAAATAAATAACGGTTATAATTTAATAAGAATTTTTAACCGTATAGAGATTTAGTGGTAAAGAGGATTTTGTTAAAATGTATGTTTCTTATTTAATAATTCGGTTTTACAAATGTGTGGTCTATAAATTATATAATGTAACATATAACATAGCTGAAAATATTTGAAAATCTTATTCAGTCGACTGAACATTTTATTTTAGTCGACTGAAATGTGGGAATATTAATGTATTTCTAATTAATATCTTTAAAGGATATTATACCTAACTCTCGTCGAAGTTTTATAAAGGAGTTTTCTAATAGAGGTTTAGTAAATATATCGGCAATTTGATTTTCGATAGAAATATGTTCTAAATTAATTATTCCTTTTTCGATATTGTCACGTAGAAAATGGTGACGAATATCTATATGTTTTGTACGAGAATGATTAACCGGATTTTTAGATAAGTTTATTGTACTTGTATTGTCACGGTATATTGTAGAATTTGTTAAATTTATATTAAAATCTTTAAGTGTTTGTTGCATGTATATAACTTGAGTGCAAGCTAAAGCAGCTGATATATACTCTGCTTCGCATGTCGAAAGCGAGACACAATTTTGTTTCTTACTAAACCAAGATACAAGTGATTTTCCAATGAAATGGCAAGTACCACTTGTACTTTTTCTATCTGTTCGAGATCCACCAAAATCAGCATCATTATATGATACTAACTCAAATGAACATTCTTTTGGATAGAAAATACCGAAATCTTTAGTTTTGTTAAGATATCGCATTATTCGTTTTACTGCTCTTAAGTGTGAATCTTTAGGATCGGATTGAAAGCGTGCACATAAACAAACACTCATCATTATGTCAGGTTTACTAGCGGTTAAGTAAAGTAAGGAACCTATCATACTTCTAAACAATTTTTGATCTACACTTTTGCCATTTTCAGCTTGATCGAGATGTGTAGTGGTACTCATAGGAGTAGGTTTAGCAGAAGCGTTTTCCATACCGAATCGTTTAATTGAATTAACACAATATTTTTCTTGGTTTATAAAAATTCCATTTATTAATTGTTTGATTTGAAGTCCGAGAAAATATGATAATTCTCCCATATGAGTCATTATATTTGAAAATTCTCTACATAAATTTTCATTTGTTGAACGAAAAATAATATCGTCTACGTATATTTGAATTATTAGAATATCTTTGGAAGTATTTAAAAAGCGTTTGATCTACTTTTCCAATTTTAAATCCCGAGTTTAATAAATAACTTTTAAGTCTTTCATACCAAGCACGAGTGTGACGCCCCACCTCTATACCCATGCTAGCCAAGAACATTACGGAGTAATGCTATCGACTAGCACGGAGAATAAGGCTGTTGAGGAGCGACCATCTGTATAATTGCTTTGTGCGAGTACCGATATGCCAGATAAAAATATAACTTTTCATCTCAAGAGGAAATCCGACATACCGACACAAACTCAAAGCTACTACACAGTGGCTATAAAGGTCTTCGAAAACAAATATAGAAATAAACATAACACAAATCAGTCACAGATAATTCATATCACAAAGGCGGAAGAAGATATGAATATATAACTAACACATGAAAGAGTATATCAGAGTAGTGGTCAAAAAGATCCACAATAATACAAAAGAATAGCAACACGTGTTATACAAAAGAATACAACTATGAGTCCATATCTCAAGTGTATACAACAAAATAAACTACTAATCTAAGTAGTTAACCAAAAGATCAGATGGAGGTCCGATAAGGAGTCAAGCAGAAGCACCTGTAAAATCTCAGTCTGACCCGAGTATTATTTAAGAAGAAAATAATAAACAGATCAGTCTAGCTATAATTATCAGTTAAAATGAGATATAAGAAGATATATAATAAAAAGACGTATGATAACCAAAAATGTCATACTTCAACAACTATACATTAGAAAATCACGAAAGTCATACAAAATCTCAAGAATCTCATAGCATCAAAAAGAATGTCATATTCTTCATTTAATTCACCAAGCCACAATAAATGACATACATATCAATGCCAACTGAAAAAGGTGGTGAAACATAAATTCCAGAAATCATCAATTAGAAATCCAGAAATCACAATAAAAGGTTGGCCAAGACATTGATGTAGTGCAAAAGGTACATCCAATGAATCCATAAAGCCAAGACAATGATGCAGTGCAAACGGTACATCCAATGAATCCAAAAAGCCAAGACATTGATGTAGTACAAACGGTACATCCAATGAATCCAAAAGCAAAGACATTGATGTAGTGCAAACGGTACATCCAATGAATCCAAAAAGCCAAGACATTGATGTAGTACAAACGGTACATCCAATGAATCCAAAAGCAAAGACATTGATGTAGTGCAAACGGTACATCCAATGAATCCAAAAAGCCAAGACGTTGATGTAGTATAAACGATACATCCAATGAATCCAAGAGCAAAGACATTGATGTAGTACAAACGGTACATCCAATGAATCGAAAAGCAAAGACATTGATGTAGTACAAACGGTACATCCAATGAATCAAATAGCAAAGACATAGATGTAGTACAAATGGTACATCCAATGAATCAAATAGCAAAGACATTGATGTAGTACAAACGGTACATCCAATGAATCAAATAGAAAAGGCATTGATGTAGTACAAACGGTTCATCCAATGAATCCAAAAGCAAAGACATTGATGTAGTACAAACGGTACATCTAATGAATCGAAAAGCAAAGACATTGATGTAGTACAAACGGTACATCCAATGAATCGAAAAGCAAAGACATTGATGTAGTACAAACGGTACATCCAATGAATCAAATAGCAAAGACATTGATGTAGTACAAACGGTACATCCAATGAATCCAAAAGCAAAGACATTGATGTAGTACAAACGGTACATCCAATGAATCCAAAAGCAAAGACATTGATGTAGTACAAACGGTACATCCAATGAATCAAAAAGAAAAGACGTTGATGTAGTACAAACGGTACGTCCAATGAATCCAATAGCAAAGACATTGATGTAGTACAAACGGTACATCCAATGAATCCAAAAGCAAAGACATTGATGTAGTACAAACGATACATCCAATGAATCGAAAAGACATCGCACATTGCTAGTCTAAATCACAGGAATGATCTTCATTGAACATCAAGAAGTGTCAACCACACTAAGCAAGTAAATATATGAGTTTAGCCTCATGTCCCATAACCACTTGCTTAACTTAAATATTTACGAACAAACTGTAAATCTTCACTAGAAAATTGTCACAAGAAATTCAATCGAACAAGTCCAAGAATTATCCGACAAAGTAAACGGAAGCGTTTCATACCACTCGTTTTACTAAGTCGTTTAATTAGATTTCTCATACGAGTGAGGTAAAAGTTTGTATATACTAATAGATTTGGAAAATGGTTTTATAAACGAGTTTGGTGTTGAAAATAGAGTTGAAATCATTTTGAGGAAAGAGTTTTGATATTTACTACTAGTATAGAAAACCTTTATATTTTAAAGTGACAAATCATAGAATTGATTGTAGAAACAATCAATCATAAAAATTCACATTCGAAGACGTGAATAAAATCCAAAGAAATTGATACCGAATCCATCAAAATGGATATTACCAAAAATCACGATGAAAATGTCATCAAAGTCCATAATAAATGATAACAACAAAAAGGGAATCAACACGAATCGATTAAAGTTGGAAATATACTCAAAAATAGCCAAAATAGGCAAATTAAACAGTTCCAGACGTCTGGTAGGTGTCCCCAGACGTCTGGCCCTAGGTTCTGGAAGTATATGTGTTTTCTCCCTTCTATTTTTAATTCCTGGGCCATTTCAGACATCTGAAATTTTCAACCAGACGTCTAAATTTGATTTCAGACGTCTGGATTTTGTTTCAGACGTCTGGATTTAGTCTCTGCCTTTTCCAGACCCCTTTCCAGACGTCTGGATTATTCAACCAGACGTATGGATTTGGTTTCAGACGTCTGGATTTAGTCTCTGCCTTTTCCAGACCCCTTTCCAGACGTCTAGATTTGGTTTCAGACGTCTGAAATTAATTTCAGACGTCTGAAATCTTCTGCTAGGCAAAAAAAACAGCCTAGACCAAAAATGGCAAATCCAAACCGAAATGCGATCGAACGAGCAATGGATGCTAAGGATTTATGCCAATCGGCAACCCAACACTATAGGCTCTTCGATGCGCCACCAAAAACATGTTCAAACATCAAAGATTGAATTTTTAAAGATTTGACTACAAAACACCACAAATTGAAATATTCACCAAATCAATCCAAACCAAAAGCAAATGAACATAAATAAGTGTTAGGAATTCATACCTAACAACAAAGATAGATATAGACATAGATGTGAGATAAAAATCTCACCTTTGAACCCAAATCAATGAAGGAGAAGCTTTAAGACAAGGGAAGATCAACCACACTTCAAATCCAACTCAAGAAGCTTGAATCTAAGCTTAAAAGAAGAACATTCCCAAAATTATGTTTAGGAATTTCTGAAATTGATTAAGAGAATGAGTTGGAGAAGATGAAGAGAAGCTTACCAATGGGTTCTCTTGAATTTGGAGCTAGAAGTTGGATTTGCTAATGGAGACTAGGGTTTTGGAGTTTTAATTTTCCATCTCCTCCACCATTGTTGCTAAAGCTTGAAGGGTTAGGAATTAGAAATGAAATGAAGATAAGTGGGGGTGGAGCTAGGGCTCAGCTGGGGTTAATGGGCTAAGACAACAAACCAAAGCCCTTAGTGAAAAAGTAGCCAAATTCGACTAACTCCAAACATATCGAAGTTTATACTTAAAAAGGTCGCAAATGGCATTTTGAACTCAATGGAAGTGGTCTCGAGTCCCAATTCGACTGTTTGCAAAAAGTAACTTTTCAGACCAAAATCCGACGAACGATAAAATATTTAAATAAAATATTTAAATATAAAATCGATAAATATGTAGGTTGTTACAGACTCCCCTCCTTAAAGAAATTGCGTCCTCGCAATACTTAAGAAGAAAATAAAGAGTAACAACCATAAAAGCATATCAACACAAAAGAAAATTGAAATAAGAAGTTGACCATAAAGAGCACGAAAGAGTTAGCACGAACGGGATCGCTCGATGAATTCTCTAGATTCCCAAGAGTAATCCCTAAGATTTGAGAACCATAGAACTCTCACAAGAAGAATATCTTTATTCCGAAGGCACTCAACCTCCGAAGCAATGATGCGAATGGAATGTTGCTCATAAATCAAATCTGGTGAAACTTCATTTTCCACAATAACACCGGGCTCAAGAATAAAAATCGGAATCCCTAAGGCATTTCCGTAGTAGAAAGATGTGAGGAAACGTCATGAATATTAGAAAATTGAGCTGGTGCAACGACGTAGTATAATAACAGTACGCCCGAGAAACTAGAAACTCAAATAATTTGGGACATCAGCGTAGTAAAAAAACGGTACGCCCAATGAACCAAAGTCCGAATAATTTCGGAACACCGACGTAGAACAAAAACGGTACGTCCAATGAACCGATAAACCGGAACAACGATGTAGTATAATAATGGTACATCCATTGATCCAGATAAGATGGAACATAATGTAGTATAATAATAGTATATCCGATGAACCGAACACCATCAAAGAACATCAGACGCAAGTCTATAAAAGAAACGAGATGAAACTCAATAAAACGAAGTACATCAAAACGGCCGATGAACTTGATAAAAAGATAATTCCATTCCGACATCATCAAAGAATCGACACCTTGTTGCCAACGACAAGACGTATTGGCAACAAGACTTCCCTTCGGGAACAAAAGAATATCAAGATCATAAGATGCTAGAAACTCGGGTCAACATGAAGTTCCCTATGAGAAAATAAATATTCCAAAGATTTATGATCGAGGTGGAGAACAAATTTTGTAACAACCCGCTATTTTGGACTATTCGCATCCGTACATGTCGGACTTGAATAATTCAAAATACCGAATTGTTAATTTAAATTTGGCAAAACTCAGATATACAGTAAATAAATAATCACAGAATCACAGACACAGAGTAATAATATGCAGCGGAAGTAAAAGAGATAGTAGTTCATGAAGCTACTATATAAATATATAAGATACATCAGAGTTTACAACAGAAGAGTAATATGATACATCAGGTACAAATCAGAATACCACTGGAATCATCGAATACTGGAAGCAGAATAGATGGTTAGATCTTCAAGCAAAGCTCCAACTCCAAAGGTGAGTCTCCAAAGTTGAACCATTCAATCTGACCCGAGCGTTAAGCAAAACACAAAACACTCGAGTCAGGATTAATATTCTCATATCAGTAAATCCAACTCAAGTGAAATAGCAATCGAAATACAAGTAACTCAAAAGATGTTGGAATAACCATCCTCTAAGGATCCGTTAAACTATCTACTATGTAGTAGTGTACGCTAAATAGATAATGTATATCAGTAATATAAAGTATCAAAATAGTGTTAAGGCGTTACCATTATCCCCCTTAACATATTTTATATAAATGTCATAGTCTATACAACACTGTAAACTCCACCGTAAACTAGTGGGATATCAGGGAGTACTCCATAGGTATAACACAAAACAAATTCGTAGTGGTCGCGTATATAGGGATACAAGTATGACAAGGTACATGAGGCAATACCCAAGGTAGTGAAACTACCGTTCGCCAGATCCGGACAGGTGAGAACGCATCGCCGCAGCGATCGCAACATCGCGAAACAACACTCCTGAAAAGTACGAGGGTGCACCAATCGATAACAAGTAATGAGTAGTAGTTACGAAGAAGTGTGTTCGCTCGAGGTGGCTAACCCCATTTGGCCCGGCACGGCTCCTGATTTTAGTCATTTCCAATTTGACACAAGTGTCAAGGCTATCCATTATCGTTCTCTTTCTTCAGTCATCACGTACATCATTCCAACCACTTCGTTCTGTATCATCACTCCGCGTATAGTTATTAAAGTGGTTTTCGGTTTAGATAGAGAGTATATCCATAACCGATTCCGGTTTCTTTAATAACTTTCGTAATTATTACACCGATTGGTCATTTAATAGATTTCAAAATAAATCAAATTAAATTTCAATTCCAATTCGCAAATCAACATTTCATTTGTCTTTCTAAACCAATTTTCAAAATTTACGTTTCAAAAGTTCCAAATAACCATTTCAAAGTCTTACAATTAAATTTCAAATTTTTATTTAAACAATTCAAATATTCAATTAATTACGTATAAGTTTCATTCCATAATCATTTAAAAGATTAAATTCAACATTCAAACCAATTTAAATTGATTTATCGATTTCATTTAATATTCGTTAAGTAAATTGTTATTTAAAACAACTTCTATTTAAATTCTAATTCATTTAAATCAATTACTTACGTTCAACTTCATTATATCAAAACATCAAATTGAAATAAATTAAGTTCATCAAACCAATTCTTTGAATTACGAGTCTTACGTTAATTTCAATAAATCACGTTTTATTTCAATAAATTACATTTTATTTCTTGTTAAAGAAATTCAATTTTCACTTATTAACTTACTACATAATTTTTCCAAACTTAATAAATAAAACTCAATTCATTTATTAACGAAGTTCAAATCCCCTTATTCAAAAGTTCGATTTTCTCTTATCAAAGAATTCAATTTTTATTCAATTATCAAATAATTCAATCTTATTCAATTATTAAATAATTTTAATCTTAATTATTAATAATTTTAAAACTTAATAATTATGAACTTGATTATCAATTCAAACTTAATTATTAAATCATTTCTACTTAATTATGAATTCAAACTTAAACATCAAATCATTTCAACTTAATTATAAATTCAACTTAATAATTTCAAACTTAATTATAATTTCAAACTTAATTATACTTTCAAATTTAATTATTAAATGATTTCAAACTTAATAATTTCAAAACTCAATTATTACTAATTCCAAATTATTTATTAATAATTCCAAATTTAGTTATTAAATAATTATTTTTCAAACAACGTTCTTCCATCAATTACTACGTTAATATTTGCTTCAGATTTCAATCTTTACACTTTCCTTTCATCAAATTTTACGTTCCAATTTTATTTCAAAACCTTATTATTCAAATAAAATCTTTATTTTATTTCAAATCAAATTATTGACCAATCGGGTTTATTTAATTCCCAATCCTAAGTCAAGTTCATTTTGGGTATTTATCATTTCAACCCGATTCCAATTTAATTCAAAAATAAAAGCATAACAAAGGGAACTTGCAGTGTGATAACTGGGATGATGTCAAAGTAAATAAACAAGCAATAACAACGATCAATAACAATCCAATAATAAATTCAATAATCTCGAAATAATCGTATTAATTCGCATTGTTATTTGTGCGAATTAATATAATTATTTCTAGAATCTACACTATCATTTCATGTAGATTAAAGGTTTATTACATTACGGTTTTCCCACTTGTCATTCAATTTCAATTTCAGTTTCATCAATTTAAACAACATACATTCAATGGTTCAAGGTATAATTAATCAAATCCTACGTGTCAATTAATTTAAAATTTAAAGGGGTCATATTATACGATGTCATTTAATCAAATTTACACATATGTTGTTTCAAATTTCTAACTATCCTACGTCAAATTAAATTACATAATATTTATCACTTTATACATTTCAATTTACATCCAATATAAACAACAAACAATCAATCAATCATCAACCAAACTGGATTATCATCATATAATTAACAGATAATGATGTCAGATGTCACAGATGAACTGGTACAGGTAATAACATATATAACAGTGCAAACAACTAATAGCAGCATATTTCAATTGTCGTTTCAATTGAAATCAAATTTAATAAATAAAAGAATATTAATCGTGAGTGATTGCTCACCTTTCGAGGCTAGAGAATATGAAGATGACACGGATACGCACACTGATACGGACACTGAAATTTGAATGATGAATTGAAGCAAAGCAAAATCGACACGTATTCAACGATCAAGCTGATAATAAGAATAGATGGAGCAAATCAGAACGGAGTCAATGAAGATAATTAGTATAAGAGAACCTATATAACCATATATAACTATATATATAAAAATCATATTCTAAATTCAATGCAAATAATTTTTTTATTATTATTGTTTATATCCAAAAAAAATGATTCTAAAGTCAATACGTTATTGAAATCAGTATATACTAATTATAAAAGAAAATTTCTACAAAGCTTTATAACTAATATAAATATAACAAGCTGGAACCTATATGTACAGAATCAACAAGTATATCATGTTAATATACTTAAACCCAACAGAATCAACTTAAAGTATAATATATATAGGTAGATATAAAATACCAATACATGCTAACTTTATACAAAACAACTTTAAAACTTTATAAGTTAACAGATGTCACATTATATACCAAAACAAGTATGTAACATATATACAGGCTAACTAAGAATCCAACATAATCTTGTGCGCAACTGTTAAAATGATATGCAGTACCATACATATAAGCTAGCATATCCATAAAATAGAAAGGACAGCCTCAATTTTATTTTATTTTGTCATTAATATACTGATGAACTAATATTTCATAACAGTTTTCATATATATATAAACTACTATGCTAATATAAAATATATTTATATAAACTAGACTCACTCAATATATATTATAATTTAAAGCATTATTTGTACACATCATATGAAATTAGTTTGTGCAGATAAATTTTCACAAGCCGATATATAAATATATTTTACAAACCTATCTCAAAATTATAAACTCAAAAATAACCGAGCATATTTTGTACATATACTGTATGACCTGCTTATGCAATTGATATTTAAAAATCTTGTATAAACAAATGCATATTTATAAAGTCATGTAACCCATACTATATTTATAACATGCCTAACCTATCCTATAAATAAAATATAGTATTATGTATAAACTTTATGTGCAGCTTTTAGAAAACCAACATATACACTAAACTTATAACAGCTATTACCAAAGGTACAACGTAACAAACTAACCCAAACTCTACATATAACATTCCTTATATAAATAAACTATAACGGAAAACCATACTAAAAATAATACATAAAAATCTACCCGCTTATGTGAATAGAAGGGAAAGGCCGAACACGACATGCTGAGTGCAAAAGAAATGAGCAGAGCACGACAAGGGACCGCTGCTTGCATGGAGGAGAGAGGGAAGGAGGAGAGACTGCGCGGAGAGGAAGAAGATGGTGAGGTCAGCAGTTTGGGTGTGAAGGAGGGCAGCCGATGTCAGGGTGTGAGAGAGGTGCAAGCGATGGAGGGCTAAAGGTTTTGGTGATTGGTTGTATGGGCTGAGGCGGGTTCGGCTAAGGCATGCGGAGAGAGGAAGGAGGAAGCGGCGGTTTCATGGAGACGGGTGTCGTGGTTCGGCACTGGCGGAGTTCATCAGAGGGCGGCAAAGGCTTGCGTGCGCGGCCGATGGTGGAAGGATCCGAGGTCGTGGGTGCTGCTAGACCGCGGCTTGGAGGCGGACTGGCCATTGAAAATGCGGCAGGCGTAGCATGCGGCTTGTGGGAGAAGTGTCGGCACGTGGTGAACTTTGAAGAGGGAGAGGCTCAACATTTTTTTTCTTACTTTTTTTTTTTTGCCGTGCTTCACATTTTCGTTTGATATATAAATTTATTTTTGTAGAATGAATCTGAAGAGGTGGGGAGGAGTTAGTTGAAGAGGTGGGGAGGAGTTGCATAACTTCAAGGAAGAGGCTGATACTATTTTATATAAATCCCAATAAAAACTAAAAGTCTGTTCATATGCATATGAAGATGACAGAATGCATAGCTACATTCAAAACTGAATAGAGGGAATGATAAAGGCTAAGGGGGGAAATGAATCAGAGAGACGTGCATAACTTCAAAAAAAAGTAGACAATTTAGAAAAGTGGCCAGGCAAAAGTAAAATGAAATTCTTGAAAATATAAAACACATGGCCATAAATATTTGAACCGGGAATAGTAAGGGCCAAAAATTGGAATTCATGAACTAATTAATTTATGTTGGCAGCTTTTCACGACGAAAAATGAAAGGACAGAGACAAAAAAAGAGTTAGTTGCGGAACTGATACACTAGACGTTCGCAGATTTTCACCGCACATTGGATTTTTTTTTTTGAAAACACGCAAATGAATACATTGAGAAGATCAGCACGACGAGACGCTCAAAACGGTATACAGACATCAGTGGCACGATTGAATTATAAAAATTCGAAATTTTATAATAGCAGAAAATGCGCGAAAAACGTAGAAAAATAAGATCGACGGAGCCAAAGATGTCCGAATTTGAAAAAATGACCAACTGACATCTTGCTCAGAAGATGTTTTAGAATTTTTCTATGTAAAAATATTTTGGTTTTGAAAATGTTTTATTTTCATCGCTTTTTAACTGATTAAATTGAAGTAAATTTACGCATGAAATGAACTTTCATATTTTCGGACGAAAATTTACCGGTTGCTATGTTTAACTAGATGCATTCCAAATATATAATTTATATTTCAAAATTCTATCGTTTAAAATTCCCACAAAAATTCCAATTAATAACGTTATTAAAAACCGGTTAAATTTACGGGTTGTTACACTCTCCCCCACTCAAAACTTTTCGTCCTCGAAAAGAAAGGGGGTAGGAGAATAGAATAACTAGAAAGATAGTAGATTTGAAAAAATAAGATAAAACAATTAATTTTAAACATATAAATTTCAATTTAAACTAATTTATATTCAACCATTGACTTTTTAAACTTTAAGGAATTTCATTAAATTGGTTTATTTTCAATTTATCATTGTTTATTTCAAAATTTATTTCAGACAACAATTTATATTGTATATTATCTAGTTATCTTAAATTTATAATTTCAAAGATCATAAATTTGAATAGTCATTCATTATAATCATAGTTTATTCCACAAATTAAATTTTCTTTATTCAAATTATTATTAAATTGATTATACTTAATATATCTTATCACATTCATATTAAGTATATTTACATTTAATATAAATACTCCAATTTATTTAAAAATTCCTTTGTTATCATTTATATTGTATAATATTCAACTACATAGTTGATTTTTGAAAATTTAGGTAAGTTATATTGAGTGCAATTAAATATTACGCAAATGAATTTCTAATTCAATTCTCTCAAGTTTAAATATCAATTCGAAATTTGGTTTCATTTATAATTGAAATCATCTTTTTACCCAAATTTTTAAGAATTAAATTTCCGATTAAATTTAAACAGTTTGGAGATAATTATGTATATACTACATATATCAAATCAAATTAAGTTTAAAATACTATACCTATATACATATAAATCAAATCATACTTAAGAAATTAAAATCGATTAAATTTCCAAATCGAAACAGTAGCAAAGCTAAGAATTGGTCTCTCCACTTCGAAACTCGAAAATAAATGTCGATGATGCGGCCGTCATCACCGAAATTATTTTCCAGCGACAAAGAGAAGAGCACTAATCTAAACATCTAAAATTTCTTTCAAATGATTTCTATTCGAAAATACTTTAAATAATATACCTTTTAAAACTTAAATACAAGGTTTGAAATCTATCGGAAATTAAACTCCCAAATTCTTGTTTTAAATTCATTTAAATTCTAAATCAAATTATATCCAAGTTTTATAAATTCATTTATTTATTTTATGAAATAGTCAATGATTTATAGAACAATAAATGAAAATTTTAATTTTCACATTTCAGACAACAGATTCATTAACATTTAAATTTCAGAAAAATTTATACTTATATATAATATAATCATTCAGAATTATTTTATTTACTAATTTGAAAACAGTATTGTGTCAGTTTGCTCTGTTCAAGTGTTTTGGAAATCCTATCGATAGCGTTGATCAGACGAATCGATCGAAAACCCAAATCAACATCAACAACTCAAACAACACAATATATAAAACATTTTAACATTAATTTACAAATATACTTCCTCGCTCGACGATACAAGGATGGATTTCAAGGCAAGGATAGAGATTCAAATTTGATGAAAATCAAATCAAAAAGAATTTTGGTTCGATAACAAGTTCGAAACTGAAGATAAGATAATTACATAATCAAAATAGGAAGATGAATAAGTTTATCAAATCGCGGGCAACCTTAACCGGGTCGTCCGTGAATCAAGGAATAAGACCGATGCAGAATTTCGAGGCGAATCTACATCAGATCTCAAGGGAGAGAACTCAGGTATAGTAGTAGATAGATACCATCGTAAACCGAGGATACAGAAATCTCCAGCAAATTGATGTCCATTATAAGGAGTTTCACCTATTTACAAATAATTTGAAGATTGGCGAGACCGCCTATTCCCTACAGAGATCATTCGAAGTGGAGTTATGGCATTCTTCAGAATTCAGGCGAATTCGAATAGTGAGGGACAAGAATGAATTTCGGAACCGAGGGAACGTTCCAAAATTCAAAGGAATTGAGTTAAAAGGAAGAGATTGAAACTCGAGTGGGAGTGATTCTGTAAATACATTTACCATATATGCTGAGTTTTGCCTAGAGCTACCAAAAGCTCTGATACCAACTGTAACAACCCGCTATTTTGGACTATTCGCATCCGTACATGTCGGACTTGAATAATTCAAAATACCGAATTGTTAATTTAAATTTGGCAAAACTCAGATATACAGTAAATAAATAATCACAGAATCACAGACACAGAGTAATAATATGCATCGGAAGTAAAAGAGATAGTAGTTCATGAAGCTACTATATAAATATATAAGATACATCAGAGTTTACAACAGAAGAGTAATATGATACATCAGGTATAAATCAGAATACCACTGGAATCATCGAATACTGGAAGTAGAATAGATGGTTGGATCTTCAAGCAAAGCTCCAACTCCAAAGGTGAGTCTCCAAAGTTGAACCATTCAATCTGACCCGAGCGTAAAGCAAAACATAAAAACACTCGAGTCAGGATTAATATTCTCATATCAGTAAATCCAACTCAAGTGAAATAGCAATCGAAATACAAGTAACTCAAAAGATGTTGGAATAACCATCCTCTAAGGATCCGTTAAACTATCTACTATGTAGTAGTGTACGCTAAATAGATAATGTATATCAGTAATATAAAGTATCAAAATAGTGTTAAGGCGTTACCATTATCCCCCTTAACACATTTTATATAAATGTCATAGTCTATACAGCACTGTAAACTCCACCGTAAACTAGTGGGATATCAGGGAGTACTCCATAGGTATAACACAAAACAAATTCGTAGTGGTCGCGTATATAGGGATACAAGTATGACAAGGTACATGAGGCAATACCCAAGGTAGTGAAACTACCGTTCGCCTGATCCGGACTGGTGAGAATGCATCGCCGCAGCGATCGCAACACCGCGAAACAACACTCCTGAAAAGTACGAGGGTGCACCAATCGATAACAAGTAATGAGTAGTAGTTACGAAGAAGTGTGTTCGCTCGAGGTGGCTAACCCCATTTGGCCCGGCACGGCTCCTGATTTTAGTCATTTCCAATTTGACACAAGTGTCAAGGCTATCCATTATCGTTCTCTTTCTTCAGTCATCACGTACATCATTCCAACCACTTCGTTCTGGATCATCACTCCGCGTATAGTTATTAAAGTGGTTTTCGGTTTAGATAGAGAGTATATCCATAACCGATTCCGGTTTCTTTAATAACTTTCGTAATTATTACACCGATTGGTCGTTTAATAGATTTCAAAACAAATCAAATTAAATTTCAATTCCAATTCGCAAATCAACATTTCATTTGTCTTTCTAAACCAATTTCCAAAATTTACGTTTCAAAACTTACAAATAACCATTTCAAAGTCTTATAATTAAATTTCAAATTTTTATTTAAACAATTCAAATATTCAATTAATTACGTATAAGTTTCATTCCATAATCATTTAAAAGACTAAATTCAACATTCAAACCAATTTAAATTGATTTATCGATTTCATTCAATATTCGTTAAGTAAATTGTTATTTAAAACAACTTCTATTTAAATTCTAATTCATTTAAATCAATTACTTACGTTCAACTTCATTATATCAAAACATCAAATTGAAATAAATTAAGTTCGTCAAACCAATTTTTGAATTACAAGTCTTACGTTAATTTCAATAAATCACGTTTTATTTCAATAAATTACATTTTATTTCTTGTTAAAGAAATTCAATTTTCACTTATTAACTTACTACATAATTTTTCCAAACTTAATAAATAAAACTCAATTCATTTATTAACGAAGTTCAAATCCCCTTATTCAAAAGTTCGATTTTCTCTTATCAAAGAATTCAATTTTTATTCAATTATCAAATAATTCAATCTTATTCAATTATTAAATAATTTTAATCTTAATTATTAATAATTTCAAAACTTAATAATTACGAACTTGATTATCAATTCAAACTTAATTATTAAATCATTTCTACTTAATTATGAATTCAAACTTAATCATCAAATCATTTCAACTTAATTATAAATTCAACTTAATAATTTCAAACTTAATTATAATTTCAAACTTAATTATACTTTCAAATTTAATTATTAAATGATTTCAAAATTAATAATTTCAAAACTCAATTATTACTAATTCCAAATTATTTATTAATAATTCCAAATTTAGTTATTAAATAATTAAATTTCAAACAACGTTCTTCCATCAATTACTACGTTAATATTTGCTTCAGATTTCAATCTTTACACTTTCCTTTCATCAAATTTTACGTTCCAATTTTATTTCAAAACCTTATTATTCAGATAAAATCTTTATTTTAATTCAAATCAAATTATTGACCAATCGGGTTTATTTAATTCTCTATCCTAAGTCAAGTTCATTTTGGGTATTTATCATTTCAACCCGATTCCAATTTAATTCAAAAATAAAAGCATAACAAAGGGAACTTGCAGTGTGATAACTGTGATGATGTCAAAGTAAATAAACAAGCAATAACAACGATCAATAACAATCCAATAATAAATTCAATAATCCCGAAATAATCGTATTAATTCGCATTGTTATTTGTGCGATTAATATAATTATTTCTAGAATCTACACTATCATTTCATGTAGATTAAAGGTTTATTACATTACAGTTTTTCCCACTTGTCGTTCAATTTCAATTTCAGTTTCATCAATTTAAACAACATACATTCAATGGTTCAAGGTATAATTAATCAAATCCTACGTGTCAATTAATTTAAAATTTAAAGGGGTCATATTATACGATGTCATTTAATCAAATTTACACATATGTTGTTTCAAATTTCTAACTATCCTACGTCAAATTAAATTACATAATATTTATCACTTTATACATTTCAATTTACATCCAATATAAACAACAAACAATCAATCAATCATCAACCAAACTGGATTATCATCATATAATTAACAGATAATGATGTCAGATGTCACAGATGAACTGGTACAGGTAATAACATATATAACAGTGAAACAACTAATAGAAGCATATTTCAATTGTCGTTTCAATTGAAATCAAATTTAATAAATAAAAGAATATTAATCGTGAGTGATTGCTCACCTTTCGAGGCTAGAGAATATAAAGATGACACGGATACGCACACTGATACGGACACTGAAATTTGAATGAGGAATTGAAGCAAAGCAAAATCGAAACGTATTCAACGATCAAGCTGATAATAAGAATAGATGGAGCAAATCAGAACGGGGTCGATGAAGATAATTAGTATAAGAGAACCTATATAACCATATATAACTATATATA
The DNA here is from genome assembly GCA_030765085.1 of Allium cepa. Taxonomy (NCBI): domain Eukaryota; kingdom Viridiplantae; phylum Streptophyta; class Magnoliopsida; order Asparagales; family Amaryllidaceae; genus Allium; species Allium cepa. The sequence continues at coordinate 243,922,725 of CM060929.1, read as the reverse complement.
TAAAAATCATATTCTAAATTCAATGCAAATAAATTTTTTTATTATTGTTTATATCCAAAAAAAAAATGATTTTAAAGTCAATACGTTATTGAAATCAGTATATACTAATTATAAAAGAAAATTTCTACAAAGCTTTATAACTAATATAAATATAACAAGCTGGAACCTATATGTACAGAATCAACAAGTATATCATGTTAATATACTTAAACCCAACAGAATCAACTTAAAATATAATATATATATAGGTAGATATAAAATACCAATACATGCTAACTTTATACAAAACAACTTTAAAACTTTATAAGTTAACAGAGGTCACATTATATACCAAAACAAGTATGTAACATATATACAGGCTATCTAAGAATCCAACATAATCTTGTGCGCAACTGTTAAAATGATATACAGTACCATACATATAAGCTAGCATATCCATAAAATAGAAAGGACAGCCTCAATTTTATTTTATTTTGTCATTAATATACTGATGAACTAATATTTCATAACAGTTTTCATATATATATAAACTACTATGCTAATATAAAATATATTTATATAAACTAGACTCACTCAATATATATTATAATTTAAAGCATTATTTGTACACATCATATGAAATTAGTTTGTACAGATAAATTTTCACAAGCCGATATATAAATATATTTTACAAACCTATCTCAAAATTATAAACTCAAAAATAACCGAGCATATTTTGTACATATACTGTATGACCTGCTTATGCAATTGATATTTAAAAATCTTGTATAAACAAATGCATATTTATAAAGTCATGTAACCCATACTATATTTAAAACATGCCTAACCTATCCTATAAATAAAATATAGTATTATGTATAAACTTTATGTGCAGCTTTTAGAAAACCAACATATACACTAAACTTATAACCGCTATTACCAAAGGTACAACGTAACAAACTAACCCAAACTCTACATATAACATTCCTTATATAAATAAACTATAACTGAAAACCATACTAAAAATAATACATAAAAATCTACCCGCTTACGTGAATAGAAGGGAAAGGCCGAACACGACATGCTGAGTGCAAAAGAAATGAGCAGAGCACGACAAGGGACCGCTGCTTGCATGGAGGAGAGAGGGGAGGAGGAGAGACTGCGCGGAGAGGAAGAAGATGGTGAGGTCAGCAGTTTGGGTGTGAAGGAGGGAAGCCGATGTCAGGGTGTGAGAGAGGTGCAAGCGATGGAGGGCTAAAGGTTTTGGTGATGGGTTGTATGGGCTGAGACGGGTTCGGCCAAGGCATGCGGAGAGAGGAAGGAGGAAGCGGCGGTTTCATGGAGACGGGTGTCGTGGTTCGGCACTGGCGGAGTTCGTCAGAGGGCGGCAAAGGCTTGCGTGCGCGGCCGATGGTGGAAGGATCCGAGGTCGTGGGTGCTGCTAGACCGCGGCTTGGAGGCGGACTGGCCAGTGAAAATGCGGCAGGCGTAGTATGCGGCTTGTGGGAGAAGTGTCGGCACGTGGTGAACTTTGAAGAGGGAGAGGCTCAACATTTTTTTTCTTACTTTTTTTTTTGCCGTGCTTCACATTTTCGTGTGATATATAAATTTATTTTTGTAGAATGAATCTGAAGAGGTGGGGAGGAGTTAGTTGAAGAGGTGGGGAGGAGTTGCATAACTTCAAGGAAGAGGCTGATACTATTTTATATAAATCCCAATAAAAACTAAAAGTCTGTTCATATGCATATGAAGATGACAGAATGCATAGCTACATTCAAAACTGAATAGAGGGAATGATAAAGGCTAAGGGAGGAAATGAATCAGAGAGACGCGCATAACTTCAAAAAAAAGTAGACAATTTAGAAAAGTGGCCAGGCAAAAGTAAAATGAAATTCTTGAAAATATAAAACACATGGCCATAAATATTTGAACCGGGAATAGTAAGAGCCAAAAAGTGGAATTCATGAACTAATTAATTCATGTTGGCAGCTTTTCACGATGAAAAATGGAAGGACAGAGACAAAAAAAGAGTTAGTTGCGGAACTGATACACTAGACGTTCACAGATTTTCACCGCACATTGGATTTTTTTTTTTTTTTTTGAAAACACGCAAATGAATACATTGAGAAGATCAGCACGACGAGACGCTCAAACGGTATACGGAATCAGTGGTACGATTGAATTATAAAAATTCGAAATTTTATAACAGCGGAAAATGCGCGAAAAACGTAGAAAAATAAGATCGACGGCGCCAAAGATGTCCGAATTTGAAAAAACGACCAACTGACATCTTGCTCAGAAGATGTTTTAGAATTTTTCTATGTAAAAATATTTTGGTTTTGAAAATGTTTTATTTTCATCGCTTTTAAACTGATTAAATTGAAGTAAATTTACGCACGAAATGAACTTTCATATTTTCGGACGAAAATTTACCGGTTGCTATGTTTAACTAGACGCATTCCAAATATATAATTTATATTTCAAAATTCTATTGTTTAAAATTTCCACAAAAATTCCAATTAATAACGTTATTAAAAACCGGTTAAATTTACGGGTTGTTACAAATTTCTCATCCAAAAATGGTGATGCCAAATTCTAAAAGTAAAAACAATAACCACGAGCACTAGATCATGAGTGGCATATCTAGTCTTGATAAGCTATAATGATTTAGAAGCACAAGTGATAGCACGTTCTCCTTTGCAAGGGAACGGCATCCAAACCAATACGACTAGTATCGGTACAAATAGCAAAGTCTCGGTTCCCTTCGGAAATCACAAGAATAAGAGTATCGCAAAAGAGTTCTTCTAATTGATCCTCTTTCCCAAAAAGCTAAAAATTCCAAAATCACAATTATCTCTATGTAATAATATTTTTAGAAAAATTTACTTTTTACTAGTCAATATATCGCGTCTGACTGTCTCATCAAAGTGTTTAGGAGATTCCTATCGATAACGTTGATCAAGCGCATCGACCAGAATTCTTAAAACACTAAATGGGCAATACAATCACAAAATCATATTCTATAGGATAAGTAAGTTTCTCAAAAACTTCTAAGAATATTCTTTGTTCGTTTTAAGAACAAAAATCCAGTTATGCTTCTAAATAAATCTTATGAAAAAGATTTTGCAAAATTTTAAATTGCTATTTTCATCCAAAATCAATAAATGCAAAAAAATGGAATCATCGAGATATTCGATAGAATGCTCGATACCCTAAATGGATGAAATAAGCTGGACAAACTGAATGACATAATAATTCATTCATAGGATTCATAACAAGTGCGGAATGCGGTAAGTGGAATGCTAACTTCCGCAACTCGTAGCAAATGAAAACCGGTGGTAAGGTCAAACTGAAAAGACCTTAGCACCACACAAAAGATTACTTAGGTGATAATCCTAAGACAAGCTCAAAAATACCGGAAAATTTCTCAAACTACATGAATGAGAGAAATAACACTTTCCTTATAAGTGGGCTTAAGGAATAAAATGATGCCATCAAGTTGGAATCAAAATCATAAAGGAAAAATAGAAATCTGCTTAACAGATTGAAAATGTCAAAGATGAATAGTCCACACGGGACAAAGGATATGGCCTCATAATAATTAAGCCAATCCTTACAAAAGTAAATTCCGAAGCCTAAGTAAAATCGGCTCGGACAGAAAAATCACATAAAATAATTTCGACATCAATAAAGACAAATTGGGTGTTGCGGATCTACCATCCGGATTCACAATCCTCAAAGAAGTCATCAAGCCCAGAAATGTTTAAAGAAGAAGAATCACAAGTTCTTTTGATATAAAAATAATGAGATGAAACCCGTATCAACAAGAACTCAAATAAGAAGATCACGAAATAAAACAATGCCATCAAGGATTGAGTGAAAAATACCTTGACCGAGAGAAGAGTTTCTAGGGGCTTGCACAATATTTAGCTTTCTCATGTCCTTGTTCAAAAGTTTGGGACATGGAGATAAAAGATGACCCGGTTTCTTGCAATAGCGACAAGAATGGGGTTCTGGACACATATTCGCATAGTGTTTTTTAGAATTACAATTGTAGCATCCTCTACGATTAGAGATTGAAGTCTTTGCTACAAAAGTAGTTTGCTTCACTCTCTTATTGGGATTAAGGCTCTTGAACTTAATATGCCTCTTCTTGGAAGTCCCAATATCACAAACACTTCCTTTACCAACCTCTCCATGAAGAAGAGTAACATCCACAAGCTGATTGAAAGAAACTTCAAGTTTCAAAGGTAGAACCATTTCGGGGTTCTTACTCAAAGCATAGATAAACTCTTGATTCTTTACAAGATCCAAAAGTTGTTGAGCAGACATGAATACTCCATCCAGGGGAGTAGCACTAGATTGACCGGCGCTGGGACGGATAGGTCTAACCATTTCTCTTCTTTAAGAAAGAAAGAAGAGGAAAAGGTTATTCTCAAAATAAATATCAAGCAATCTTGATAGATAAAACAAGGAATCATAAAAGAAAGTAGGATAGAACGGTACGAAGACTCGAATAAACCCTAAGGCACAACTCCTAAGAAAGACTTAGGACATGATCCTTGCTAGATTATTCTACATTGCTTCGAAGTTTGGCTCTGATATCAAGCTGTGACGCCCCACCTCCATACCCACGCTAGCCAAGAACACTACGGAGTAATGCTGTTGACTAGCACGAAAAATAAGGCCGTTGAGGAGCGACCATCTGTATAATTGCTTTGTGTGAGTACCGATATGCCAGATAAAAATATAACTTTTCATCTCAAGAGGAAATCCGACATACTGACACAAACTCAAAGCTACTACACAGTGGCTATAAAGGTCTTCGAAAACAAATATAGAAATAAACATAACACAAATCAGTCACAGATAATTCATATCACAAAGGCGGAAGAAGATATGAATATATAACTAACACATGAAAGTGTATATCAGAGTAGTGGTCAAAAAGATCCAAATAATACAAAAGAATAGCAACACGTGCTATACAAAAGAATACAACTATAAGTCCATATCTCAAGTGTATACAATAAAATAAACTACTAATCTAAGTAGTTAACCAAAAGATCAGATGGAGGTCCGATAAGGAGTCAAGCAGAAGCACCTGTAAAATCTCAGTCTGACCCGAGTATTATTTAAGAAGAAAATAATAAACAGATCAGTCTAGCTATAGTTATCAGTTAAAATGAGATATAAGAAGAGATATAATAAAAAGACGTATGATAACCAAAAATGTCATACTTCAACAAGTATACATTAGAAAATCACGAAAGTCATACAAAATCTCAAGAATCTCATAGCATCAAAAAGAATGTCATATTCTTCATTTAATTCACTAAGCCACAATAAATGACATACATATCAATGCCAACTGAAAAAGGTGGTGAAACATAAATTTCAGAAATCATCAATTAGAAATCCAAAAATCACAATAAAAGGTTGGCCAAGACATTGATGTAGTGCAAACGGTACATCCAATGAATCCAAAAAGCCAAGACATTGATGTAGTACAAACGGTACATCCAATGAATCCAAAAGCAAAGACATTGATGTAGTGCAAACGGTACATCCAATGAATCCAAAAAGTCAAGACACTGATGTAGTACAAACGGTACATCCAATGAATCGAAAAGCAAAGACATTGATGTAGTACAAACGGTACATCCAATGAATCGAAAAACAAAGACATTGATGTAGTACAAACGGTACATCCAATGAATCAAATAGCAAAGACATTGATGTAGTACAAACAGTACATCCAATGAATCAAATAGCAAAGACATTGATGTAGTACAAATGGTACATCCAATGAATCAAATAGCAAAGACATTGATGTGGTACAAACAGTACATCCAATGAATCCAAAAGCAAAGACATTGATGTAGTACAAATTGTACATCCAATGAATCGAAAAGCAAAGTCATTGATGTAGTACAAACGGTACATCCAATGAATCCAATAGCAAAGACAATGATGTAGTACAAACGGTACATCCAATGAATCAAATAGCAAAACATTGAAGTAGTACAAACGATACATCCAATGAATCGAATAGCAAAGACATTGATGTAGTACAAACGGTACATCCGATGAATCCAAAAGCAAAGACATTGATGTAGTACAAACGGTACATCCAATGAATCCAATAGCAAAGGCATTGATGTAGTACAAACGGTACATCTAATGAATCCAAAAAGCCAAGACATTGATGTAGTACAAACGGTACATCCAATGAATCCAAAAGCAAAGACATTGATGTAGTACAAACGGTACATCCAATGAATCGAAAAGACATCGCACATTACTAGTCTAAATCACAGGAATGATCTTCATTGAACATTAAGAAGTGTCAATCACACTAAGCTTGTAAATATATGAGTTTAGCCTCATGTCCCATAACCACTTGCTTAACTTAAATATTTACGAATAAACTGTAGATCTTCACTAGAAAATTGTCACAAGAGATTCAATCGAACAAGTCTAAGAATTAACCGACGAAGTGAACGCAAGCATTTCATGCCACTCGTTTTACTAAGTCGTTTAATTAGATTTTACATACGAGTGAGGTAAAAGTTTGTATATACTAATAGATTTGGAAAATGGTTTTATAAACGAGTTTGGTGTTGAAAATAGAGTTGAAATCGTTTTGAGGAAAGAGTTTTGATATTTACTACTAGTATAAAAAACCTTTATATTTTAAAGTGACAAATCATAGAATTGATTGTAGAAACAATCAATCATAAAAATTCACATTCGAGGACGTGAATAAAATCCAAAGAAATCGATACCGAATCCTTCAAAATGGATATTCCCAAAAATCACGATGAAAATATCATCAAAGTCCATAATAAATGATAACAACAAAAAGGGAATCAACACGAATCGATTAAAGTTGAAAATATACTCAAAAATAGCCAAAATAGGCAAATTAAACAGTTCCAGACGTCTGGTAGGTGTTCCCAGACGTCTGGCCCTAGGTTCTGGAAGTATATGTGTTTTCTCCCTTCTATTTTTAATTCTTGGGCCATTTCAGACGTCTGAAATTTTCAACTAGACGTCTGAATTTGATTTCAGACGTCTGGATTTTGTTTCAGACGTCTGGATTTAGTCTCTGCCTTTTCTAGACCCCTTTCCAGACGTCTGGATTATTCAACCAGACGTATGGATTTGGTTTCAAACGTCTGGATTTAGTCTCTGCCTTTTTCAGACCCCTTTCCAGACGTCTGGATTTTTCAACCAGACGTCTGGATTTGGTTTCAGACGTTTGAAATTAATTTCAGACATCTGAAATCTTCGGCTAGGCAAAAAAAATAGCCTAGACCAAAAAATGACAAATCCAAACCGAAATGCGATCGAATGAGCGATGGATGCTAAGGATTTATGCCAATCGGCAACCCAACACTATAGGCTCTTCGATGCACCACCAAAAACATGTTCAAACATCAAAGATTGGATTTTTAAAGATTTGACTACAAAACACCACAAATTGAAATATTCACCAAATCAATCCAAACCAAAAGCAAATGAACATAAATAAGTGTTAGGAATTCATACCTAACAACAAAGATAGATATAGACATAGATGTGAGATAAAAATCTCACCTTTGAACCCAAATCAATGAAGGAGAAGATTTAAGACAAGGGAAGATCTACCACACTTCAAATCCAACTCAAGAAGCTTGAATCTAAGCTTGAAAGAATAACATTCCCAAAATTAGGTTTAGGAATTTTTGAAATTGATTAAGAGAATGAGTTGGAGAAGATGAAGAGAAGCTTACCAATGGGTTCTCTTGAATTTGGAGCTAGAAGTTGGATTTGCTAATGGAGACTAGGGTTTTGGAGTTTTAATTTCCCATCTCCTCCACCATTGTTGCTAAATCTTGAAGGGTTAGGAATTAGAAATGAAATGAAGATAAGTGGGGGTGGAGCTAGGGCTCAGCTGGGGTTAATGGGCTGAGACAACAAACCAAAGCCCTTAGTGAAAAAGTAGCCAAATTCGACTAACTCCAAACATATCGAAGTTTATACTTAAAAAGGTCACAAACGACATTTTGAACTCAATGGAAGTGGTCTCGAGTCCCAATTCGACTGTTTGCAAAAAGTAGCTTTTCGGACCAAAATCCGACGAACGATAAAATATTTAAATATAAAATCGATAAACATGCGGGTTGTTACAACGAGGTGCTTGTTTGAGACCATATAGTGCTTTCTTTAATTTAAATACATGATCCAGATATTTTTCATGTATAAATAAAGGAGGTTGTTCTACATATACATTTTCTTTAATAAAATCATTTAAAAATGCACTTTTAACATCCATTTGATAAAGTTTAAAATTGTGAAAACAAGCAAAGGCTAATAGTATACTTATTGCTTCCAGTCTTGCAACGGGAGAAAATGTTTCCTCAAAATCAATACCTTCTTCTTGATTATACCCTTGTGCTACTAGTCTTGCTTTATTCCTTGTTATATTACCTTATTCGTCTACTTTATTTTTGTAAATCCATTTTGTTCCAATTACTGGTTGATTATTAGGACGGGGAACTAATTCCCAAACATTGTTACATTCAAATTGATTTAATTCTTCTTGCATTGCGATAATCCAATAATCATCTGTTGATGCTTCTTTTGGATTTTTAGGTTCTATTGATGAAATGAAAGCTACATGACCCATTTGATTTAGTTGATTTCTTGTTCTAACTTGAGAATTTATTTCTCCTATTATATTTTGAGTTGGATGATCTCGTAATATTCTAGGAGGAGATCTTAGTTCATTATTATTATTTTCAAGGTTTGTTTCTTCTATATTTATCAATTCTTCATCATCTTTTATATTAAAATTTTTACTAAATTTTCATCAAAAGATGTATGCAAAGTTTCTTCAATTAAGTTTGTTCGTTTATTAAAAACTCGATATGCTTTACTTCGTTCCGAGTATCCTATGAAAATTCCTTCATCAGCTTTTGAATCGAATTTTCCTAATTGATCTTTTGTATTTAAAATGAAACATTTTGATCCAAATATTTTAAAATAAGATATATTTGGCTTTTTATTATTAAATAGTTCATAAGAAGTATTTTTAGTTAATGGTCTAATTGATATTCTATTTAATACATAGCATGCAGTAGCAACGGCTTCTGCCCAAAAATGTTTTGGTAGAGAACATCCATTTAATAATGTTCTTGCGCATTCTTGTAATGTTCTATTCTTTCTTTTTACAACTCCATTTGGTTGAGGAGTTCTAGGAAAAGAAAAATTATGATTTATTCCTTTCTTTTTACAAAAAATTTCAAAAACTTCATTTTCGAATTCGCCTCCATGATCGCTTCGAATATTTTTAATTTTCAAATCTTTAATGTTTTAAATTCTTTTGACAAATGTTTTAAAATGCTCAAAAGTGTCACTTTTATTTTTCATAAAAATAGTCCATGTGTATCTTGAAAAATCATCAACTATTACAAATACGTATCGATTATGATTAATGGATTGAACTTGTGTTGGTCCAAATAAATTCATATGTAGTAATTCTAATGGTTGTAAAGTTGAAATATTTTTCTTAGATTTGAAAAATGATTTCGTTAATTTTCCTTTTTGACAATCATCATAAAGATTTTTTATTTTAAAGTTTATTTTGGGTAAACCTCTTACTAATTTATTTTTAGAATGTTTTCTAATGGTTTTAAAATTTATATGACAAAATCTTTTGTGCCATAACCAAGGATCGTTATCTTTGGCAAGTAAACACATGCTTGAATTATGATTAATATTCATATTTAAAACATAAATATTTCTATCTCTATTTCCTTCAAAAATAAGATTTTGGTTTTGATCAAAAATACTACATTTATTATTCGAGAAAGTTATTTTAAAACCTTTGTCACATAATTGACTTATGCTAAGTAGATTATGTTTTAAATTTTCAACTAATGAAACATTTGTTATAAAAGGTAAATTTAATGTACCGTAATTGTTCACATCTCCTTTGCCAATGATATACCCTTTTGAATTGTCTCCGAAGGTAACCGAGCAACCATCAAAGTATGTTATGTTTGTAAGCATATCTTTATCTCCGGTCATGTGTTTTGAACAACTACTGTCTAATATCCATTTCTTCTTTTTGAGTGGGACCTGAAAATAAATATGAAATTATTGGTACCCACCCTTTAATAGGGTCCTAAAAAGTTAGAATTTAGGAAACCAAACCCAATTTGGTTTAGTATCCTTTTTATAAATATAGTTTTCATTATGATGAACATTATCCACAAATGTTTTAATGTATTTATTTCTTATTAATACATTGTTAGTCTTTGGTATCCAAATTTTAACTATCTTGTTTTCTACTTTTGTTTTAATAGGTTTCTTTAGCAATATTTGTTGTTTTGAATCCATATTCCTCTTAAAATTTGTATTTTTCTTTTTAGGAATTTTTGACTCCTTTTTATATCCTAATCCATGTTTACTTGCAGAGCATTGAGAATTTTCTAAAATCTTAGATAAATTTTCTCTTCCTTTGTTAAAGTTAGAAACATTTTTAGTGATGTCATCTAATCTAGCTTGAAGGCTATTATTTTCCAACTCAACTTGTCTAATCTTAGTTTTTAACTCATGATTTTCAGAAACAATTATATCATTCTTTGTTTTTTGAGTTTCAATTTCTTGACTTAAGAGTGATAATTGAGTTTCCGAATTTGAATGAGATTCTTGAACTTTTTCAAATTCTTCTTCTAAGATTTTCTTTTCATCTTTTAACACATCCCTTTCAAATTCAGCTTTGTTTTGATTTTCACGAGTTTCTTTGAGTTTCTTTTTAAGAGTTTTTATTGTGCTTAAAAGTTCAGTGTTTACTTCAATTAAATCGTCGAAAGTTAAATTATTTACCTCAGATTATTTAGCCATGAAGCATACGTTTGCCTGTTCATTGTCGCAATCACTATCATTTTCGGATGAAGATGAATCTGAATCGTCCCATGTTATAGAAAATGCCTTCTTTTTGAATTTATCCTTCTTGTTTTTGTTGTTGAAGTTTTTTTGATTTTTCTTCATTTGTTCTTGACAATCTTTTTGCATGTGTCCTTTCTTGTGACAATTGAAGAATTCTATATTTGAGGATGAAGGTTTGTTCAAGAAATTCTTTTTGAATCCGTTTTTGTTTCCTTTTCTATACTTTAAGAATTTCTTGAAATTTTTGGCTATAAATGCTAGATCCTCATCTTCAGACTCTGATTCTTCCTTTTCCGCATGAAAAGCAACATTCTTTCTTTCTTGATCTTGATCCTTTTTAGCTTGCATATTTACTTCATACGACATAAGATTTCCAATCAATTCTTCTGGTTTCATTGTAGATAGATCATTTGCTTCCTCGATTGCTAGTACTTTTCTCTCTCATTCATCAGTGAGTGAATTTAGAACTTTGGACACAATGTCAAAGTCCGTGTATCTTTCGCCTAGTCCGATTAGAGCATGATGAATGTCTTGAAATTTTGAGTACATGTCATTGATGGATTCATTTTGTCGCATTCTAAAGTTTTGGAATTGATTCTTCAGTATGGATATCTTTGTTTGTTTAACCTTGTTTGTGCCTTCATGTATGACTTTAAGTGTTTCCCATATCTGATATGCAGTAGTACATATGCTAAAACGGTTGAATTCATTTCTATCCAGGGCGCAAAATAGCATATTCATAGCTTTGGCATTTGCACTAGCTTCGTTCTTTTGAATTTGTGTCCATGTAGGATAATCGGTTGTGGGTACAACGAACTCTGCCTGAGTAGCATTCCAGGCTTCGAAACTTGTTGCTTGCATATAAATCCTCATCCTTGTAGCCCAATAGTTATAGTTTAGTCCATTGAATAGAGGAGGTCTTTGGGTAGATTGTCCTTCCGCAAATGTAGAACTATAGGCAGATGTTGTACTTGTACTTACGTTATTTTCCATATTATCAATATGTCTAATAACGGTGTTATGGTTATAGGATGGCCTTGCTCTGATACCAATTGAAAGAGGCTATACGGTAGGATCATGTAATATGGAATAACGAAATAGTCTAGGTATATAAAGTAGGTAAATGCAAGGAGACACCAGGATTTTATACTGCTTCGGACCTCTCGTCCTACGTCCAGTCCCTAAGCTTCACTTAGGAATTTCACTAACACCCTCACTTCACCCGGAGGAATAGGTTTACAACTTACCCGAACAACCGAACGAGATTTCTTGCCTCAACTACCGAAGAGGACTTCAACTCAATTACTAAAATACAATATTCGACTTGTTGTGTTCTTGTCAACACTAATGAGTCTAATGTAGTACAATATTCCTATAATCTTATCCTCGAGAATATGCAATGTGTTTGTGAAGATTTAGGAAATGTGAATTGCTATGAATCAAAAGAGTGTTCTAAACAAAAATAGTGATTTAAGCAATAGGTTGGTGATTGCTTTGAGAATATCTAGAGAATATGAACAAGAGAATAGTAAGATTAAAACAAGAGAATTCGGTGAATTAAATGATGTAAGAATCATGTATATATACTTGTAGAAGAGATGCATATGTTTGTCAAAGGTTGCAAACAAGAGATGCTTCCATTTCCATTGATGAAAGGTTGCAACTCTTAGGAGGAAGATGGTGTCTTTTCGTAGAAAATTCGCAGGTTCAAATTCAGTCGACTGAGCAGGGAATTCAGTCAACTGAAAATATGAAGTAAAATTTTGGGACCAAATTCAATCGACTATGTAGGAAATTCAGTCGACTGAAACTGTGCATGTGTATAAAAAATTTCAGTTTCAGTCGACTGACTGTTCCTGTGCAGTCGACTGAACTCATAAAACCTGCATAGTTAAAACTTAATGAGAACATGAAGTTTATAAAAAATTTCTAGTGTTCGTGCAAGTTTCTTGAGGATAGATTTTAACAATACATCTAGACTAAGACACATGTAAAAACATACTTTAAGCTTGTTTGGTCTTCATCTATCTTCCTTTAGCATTTGCATATATTTCTTCCTTATTTGTAAAAGCACATTGTCATTGATCAAAATCTTCGCGTATCAACATTAAGCATATATAATTTGTAAAAAAATCAATTTATCCTCGAAGGGTGTATTATTGTCACGCGCGAAGCACGTGCCGGAATACTCGTAAAGATATAAAGGGCAATTTTGGAAGTTTGCGGTCCTACCAAAAGTTTGCGCTTCCAAACCAACTATTAATAAAGATGGTTACCGTTATTTCATAAATACCGTTGTCGTAACATTTTTACTGGTATGCGAAAATTACTTATCATTATCATTACCGATGGGCTGGTATACCGAAGACCGATATACCAATAATCTGGTAGTCGTTACACTGGTAATGGTAAATTACCATTTGTCTAAAAAAGGTTAGTAACATAACATATATTCACACCTAGGGCTGTCAATGGATACCCGAAAAATTTGAAATCCGTCCGCATTCGTATTCGAAAAGCGGATAATATCCAATATCCAGAAAAACCGATGCGGATGCGGATACGAAGACATCCGCATCCAAAAATTATCCATCCGGTCTTTGTCAAGATTATAGTATAAATTATGTTTATTTTAACATAATGAAAATATTTATTTATTGTTTTATTACGTTAGTAGTTTATATTATACGCACTTAATGCTTATTAACTACTCAAAATTATTTATTATCGTCATATTTGTTTGTATTTAACACTTTTATAATCAATTGGATTGAAAAAAATGCATGTTAAACTTAAAATTTATATTTAAATTTCTTGATTTATCAGACGTTGGCGGATAGTATAATTATCTGATATTTGTCCGTGTCCGCGGATGCGGATATCCAATATCCGAAAATTATTTCGGATGCAGATGTAGATATGTCACTATCCGCATCCGAAAGTATCTGTTGACAGGTCTATTCACACCACAACAGTGCTTCATTATATAATTTATAATATTACTTAATAAAAGACATAAATGAGAAAGAAATGAACTGTATTTAATATTATTTCACCTGATTAATAAACTAAATTTAATTATTTGTTTGGTCTTAAATGCCTATAATAAAGCATGTTATATGTATATACATATATTATAAATTGACCGGTAAAATTACCGTTGCCACTGGTATTGAAGAAATGTTGCCGATGATTTATCGTAGAAAATGGTAAATTTACCGTTATCATACCGATTAAACTGGTATGCCGATTTCTCTTGAAAATGATAACTGATTGAAGGTAATGATATGTAATGGTAAATTTAAGGTTACCATAGCAGTCCTAATTGCAATTTATCAATCCAACAAAGAAATCTCCAATTGAAAAATCGATTTCTACACTAAAAATATACTGAAACGGACATGAATGACTGTAGATCTGAAACCAATAGCTATAACATTTTACATAGTCAGAAGAAGGCACCGATGAAATTCGCATGTTAGGTGAAGAGCCAAGTTATCAAAAGGGGGAAAATGAACCAAGGTGGCTGTACCCGCTACCGATAGCAATGTTTCTTATGGGTAGGGGTATAAAGGTAAACCCATGCTTCATGTCAGGTAAGACATTTTTTTCATCCACATTTTGGTATGTTTATGGTTATAAAGCGCGGGAATAATTTAGGTTAGTGCAAAAACAATTTTAGTCATAGGTTGAAAACTGGGAATGATGGATGAGAAAATGCGTGCTGGAAAAGGCAGGGTGTTCCAAGTTTTGAATACGTTTGGCAGTAATGAACACCTCCTTTACAAAATTGCGAAAGTTTACTCATTATTAATAATATAGTGTGTGTATATATCTTTAATATGTTTCTAAATGGTTGCTTTCATAGAATAAATTATATTGATTGCATTAAGCACCATGTATGTCTGTGCACTATAAGTACGCTATAGGCATTGTCATTGAGTACTTTCAAATGTGAATAGTGTCATATCTATATTCAAAATCATTTTCGGTCATCGAAATTCTGCATCTTATCCTATCCACCAACGATCAATTAATCAAAAAATAAATAAATAAATTTGGTTCAACATAATATTTTATTAATATTGTTGGTTATAAAAGCGAGAAAAATAAACAAATATGATGATATTAAATAGTTTTGAGTAGTTAATATGTATTTAGTGCATATACTATGTAAAATATTAACATGTAATAAGATAATAAATATCTTTCATTTTACTAAAGTACACGTAATTTGAACTATAATATTGACAAAACCCGAACGAATAATTCTCAAATGCGGATGCCTTATATCCGCATTCGTATCACTTTTTTCGGAGAGCAGATATTTATCTGCTTTTTGAACACGGATGTGGACAGATTTCAGGTTTCAAATATCCATTAACAAACTTAGTACATTGAACACATCCTTTTGTGCACATCTACTATGTTGGGATATGGAACGAAAGTTGCATGTTATACGAGGATATCATCGTTCACATTATCAGGAAACATCATCATCAAAAATGGAAATGACCGACACTCACTCATATAGCATGTATGACTTTGCTAGCGCGGATGAAAAATCATTTAAATTGTTTATTTTTAAATGGTTCCATTGTTAGATATATGTGGTAGAATAATATGTTTTCCTTTCCCTTTTTCCATACCAGTGGTATAAATACTATGTTAAAGTTACTAGTACAACCACAAAAAAAGAGAAAACCTGGTGTTCAGTTGCATATTTTAAAAAAGAAACTTTTTGCTGTAAATTTTGAATGATTTTAAAACATAAAATAATAATCCGTGAAAGTTTTTTTTAAAATTTTAGATTTTAATTTGGAAATAAAATTTTAAATATGAAACTTGAATTTGAAATTTCGAAAAACATAAGGCTTGTGTTTTTAAATGACGCTTCCTTTGACGAAAATTTTGAATTGGAGTTTGAAACTGAACTTGAAAATTCATATTTGAATTTATTTCAAAATTTGAAAATTTTGAAAAGTGAAAAAAACCATTTGGTAGACCAATGTTAGAAAAGGAAAATTCTATATGAAATTATAAGAATTTTCAATTTTAATCAAAAGGCGTTTGTAGTCCAACGGTTAGGATAATTGCCTTCCAAGCAATAGATCCGGGTTCGACTCCCGGCAGACGCATTTAAGTTGAATTTTCATCAAAAAAGAAAATTTGAATTTTGAACTTGAAATTTTGAGAACTCATGAAATGCATACTTCCAAAATTTTGAACTTGAATTTTGACATTGAAACTCTTAAATAAGAGAATTAGATATTTTGAATTTTATCTTTGTGAATTAAAGCTCTTTAATTTTGATTTCATGTTTTAAAATTTCAATCTCATAATTTACGAATTCAAAATTGATAATTTCTATTTTAAAGGTATGATTTTTGAATTTGAATTTTGGATTTTTATTTTGAACTTCAGGTCGCACCCGCTCGCGTCTAACGGTTCGTGCCCGCTTCAGAAGTCGCACCTCCTCAGTTAATCCGCGCCCTCTTATGAACATCGCGTCTGTTCGTATAGCCTGCAATTGTTAAAAAACCCGGCCCAGTTTTGCAGTAAAATTAGGTCGAGCCTAGCCCGGGTCGGACGGACGGCGGCGGCGGCGCGCACGTTGTGGTGATGCATGATCTCCCTCCTCACAACGAAGTATACATTTGGGTGCCTCTAGGCCCCAACCCCTTCATTGCAAAGCCATATATAAACTAGTATAGCTTTAACAATTTTGGCGATGTGTGACTTATGTATGTTTCATTCATTTTGCTGTTAGGAATTCCAACATAACTTTTCTTAAGCCAATTGTCCTAAAATCTTCCATTTCAAACGTGCATGCAAGTAATGGGAACAGGAAAACATATAAGGTGTCTTAGTCTTGAAGTGATCACTGCACTAATGTTATGTAACTAAAATTGACCTTTTTTCATTTAAATATTATCTACACTTCGCAACAAATTTAGTACTTAAAAACGATTGGAAGACTATAAATCATATCATTGTCAGAAGAAAAGAAAATACTCACGCTGGTTTTGCTTATATTTCTTACAAAGTGTTGTCAAGCCATCTTAATGGAAAGTAATTTTCATAACCAAAAGTGAAAATTGTCATAAATAACAATCATTGGAATGAATTACTATTATCAATCTGAAAAATAACTTTGTGATAGTTCAGGAACCATGAGCGTTAACATAGATATGCGCAGTACGATGATCTTTAGAATATATCAACCAAATGGTTTATATATCACTAGCTTCTAAAACGACACATATATTACCAAAACCATGCGACTTTGTGTGAATTGGATTTATGTGAAGCGACTTAGAAGAATCAACGCTTTTCTGGCCTAGCTTCGCAATGGAAAATTTGCTTAACCTAATTTTTGAGGGAAATATAACTTGATTCAACTCTTAATCTTTGCAACAAAGTACTTGGTAGTCCAGTTCAATCTAAAAATAGTGATTATTGTGAAAATAATACGTATTGAAAATTCAAGAATAAAAGGAATCAATCATAGGTAAATAACTAGAATGTGTTATTAAAATTAACATCAAACCATATATAACAAGGAAAACTGATTGCAATTTTGTTGGGGAAAAATCTATCTGCAGTTGCAAAGTGGAGAATAAGAAACTAGGGGAGCCTTCACTAGCAGCAGAGTGAAGATTTCATAGCGAGAAATATTAGAGAGGTCGGGATCGTTGTAATTAGGGCTGTTATGATAATTGTTACCGTTATTTCACAAATACCGTTACCGTACCATTTTTACCGGTAAGCAAAAATTACTTATCGTTACAGTTACCGGCAGGCTTGTATACCGAAGACTGATATGCCAATAATCTAGTAGTCGTTACACCGGTAATGGTAAATTACCGTTTGTCTAAAAAAGGTTAGTAACATAACATGTATTCACACCTAGGACTGTCAATGGATACCCGAAAAATGCGAAATCCGTCCGCATTCGTATTTGAAAAACGGATAATATCCGATATCCATAAAAAACCGATGCGGATACGAAGACGTCCGCATCCAGAAATTATCTGTCCGGTATTTGTCAAGATTATAGTATAAATTATGTGTATTTTAACATAATGAAAAATATTTGTTTATTGTTTTATTAAGTTAGTAGTTTATATTATATGCACTTAATGCTTATTAACTGCTCAAATTATTTATTATCGTCATATTTGTTTATATTTAACACTTTTATAATCATTTGGATTGAAAAAAATGTATGTTAAACTTAAAATTTATATTTATATTTCTTGATTTATCAGTCGTTGGCGGATAGTATAATTATATGATATTTGTCCGTGTCCGCGGATATCCAATATCCGAAAATTATTTTGGATGCAGATGCAGATATGTCACTATCCGCATCCGAAAGTATCCGTTGACAGGTCTATTCACACCACAACAGTGCTTCATTATATAATTTATAATATTACTTAATAAAAGACATAAATGAGAAAGAAATGAAGTGTATTTAATATTATTTCACCTGATTAATAAACTACATTTAATTATTTGTTTGGTCTTAAATGCCTATAATAAAGCATGTTATATGTATATACATATATTATAAATTGACCGGTAAAATTACCGTTACCACTGGTATTGAAGAAATGTTGCCGACGATTTATCGTAGAAAATGGTAAATTTACCGTTATCATACCGATTAAACTGGTATACCGATTTCACTCGAAAATGATAACCGATTGACGGTAATGATATGTAATGGTAAATTTACTGTTACCATAGCAGCCCTAATTGCAATTTATCAATCCAACAAAGAAATCTCCAATTGAAAAATTGATTTCTACACTAAAAATATACTGAAGCGGACATGAATGACTATAGATCTGAAACCAATAGCTATAACATTTTACATAGTCAGAAGAAGGCACCGATGGAATTCGCATGTTAGGTGAAGTGCCAAGTTATCAAAAGGGGCAAAATGAACCGAGGTGGGTGTACCCACTACCGATAGGAATGTTTCTTATGGGTAGGGGTATAAAGGTAAATCCATGCTTCATGTCAGGTAAGACATTTTTTTCATCCACATTTGGGTATGTTTATGGTTATAAAGTGAGGGAATAATTTAGGTAAGTGCAAAAACAATTTTAGTCATAGGTTGAAAACTGGGAATGATGGATGAGAAAATGCGTGCTGGAAAAGGCAGGGTGTTCCAAGTTTTGAATACGTTTGGCAGTACTGAACGCCTCCTTTACAAAATTGCGAAAGTTTACTCATTACTAATAATATAGTGTGTGTATATATCTTTAATATGTTTCTAAATGGTTGCTTTCATAGAATAAATTATTTTGATTGCATTAAGCACCATGTATGTCTGTGCACTATAAGTACGCTATAGGCATTGTCAATGAGTACTTTCAAATGTGAACAGTGTCATATCTATATTCAAAATTATTTTCGGTCATCGAAATTCTGCATCTTATCCTATCCACCAACGATCAATTAATCAAAAAAAAAAAAAAAAATTTGGTTCAACATAATATTTTATTAATATTGTTGGTTATAAAAGCGAGAAAAATAAATAAATATGATGATATTAAATAGTTTTGAGTAGTTAATATGTATTTAGTGCATATACTATGTAAAATATTAACATGTAATAAGATAATAAATATCTTTCATTTTACTAAAATACACGTAATTGGAACTATAATATTGACAAAACCCAAATGAATAATTCTCAAATGCGGATGCCTTATATCCGCATTCGTATCACTTTTTTTGGAGAGCAGATATTTATCTGCTTTTTGAACACGGATGTGGACAGATTTCAGGTTTCAAATATCCATTAACAAACTTAGTACATTGAACACATCCTTTTGTGCACATCTACTATGTTTGGATATGGAACGAAAGTTGCATGTTATACGAGGATATCATCGTTCACATTATCAGGAAACATCATCATCAAAAATTAAAATGACCGACACTCACTCATATAGCATGTATGACTTTGCTAGCGCGGATGAAAAATCATTTAAATTGTTTTTTTTGAAATGGTTCCATTGTTAGATATAAGTGGTAGAATATTATTTTTTTTCTTTCCATTTTTCCATACCAGCGGTATAAATACTATGTTAAAGTTACTAATACAACCACACAAAAAAAAAAAAAACCTGTTATTCGGTTGCATATTTTAAAAAAGAAACTTTTTGTTGTAAATTTTGATTGATTTTAAAACATAAAATAATAATCCGTAAAAGTTTTTTAAAAAAAAATTAGATTTGAATTTGGAAATAAAATTTTAAATATGAAACTTGAATTTGAAAATTTGAAAAACACAAGGCTTGAGTTTTTAAATGACGTTTCATTAGATGAAAATTTTGAATTGGAATTTGAAACTAAACTTGAAAATTCATATTTGAATTTATTTCAAAATTTGAAAATGTTGAAAAGTGAAAAAAACCATTTGGTAGACCAATGTTAGAAAAGAAAATTACTATATGAAATTATAAGAATTTTTAAGTTTAATCAAAAGGCGTTTGTAGTCCAACGGTTAGGATAATTGCCTTCCAAGCAATAGATCCGGGTTCGACTCCGGGCAGACGCATTTAAGTTGAATTTTTCATCAAAAAAGGAAATTTGAATTCTGAACTTGAAATTTTGAGAACTCGAATTTCATAAAATGCATACTTCCAAAATTTTGAACTTGAATTTTGACATTAAAACTCTTATATAAAAGAATTAGATATTTTGAATTTTATATTTGTGAATTAAAGCTCTTTAATTTTGATTTCATGTTTTAAAATTTGAATTTCAAAATTTACAAATTCAAAATTGATAATTTCTATTTTAAAGGTTTGATTTTTGAATTTTAATTTTGAATTTCATATCTATAGGTACGAGGTTGGAGCAATTTCAAGTGATATGTTAATGACAATATCTTTAACGTTCTTGGGTGTTATTTTTGTTTTTTTCGTTTATCCATACTTTTTAAATTTTATAATCCTACACTAAACAAACATCATTAAAAATCGATTTTATTAATTATTTATCTTTGGATACAAATGAAATATAAAATTTTCAAACAAACTATGAAATATTTAAGTTGAATTTTTTCATCAGAGAATAAAATTTGAATTGTGAACTTGAAATTTTGAGAACTTGAATTTCATAAAATACATACTTCCAAAATTTTGAACTTGAATTTTGAAATTGAAACTCTTAAATAAGAGAATTAGATATTTTGAATTTTTGTCTCTATGAATTAGAACTCTTAAATTTTGATCTCATGTTTTAAAATTTGAGTTCCAAAAATTACAAAATCAAAACCAATAACTTTGACTTTAAAGGTTGGATTTTTGAATTATAATTTCAAGCGATACGTTAAAGACAATATCTTTAACGTTCTTCGGCGTTTTCTATTTTGTTTATTTTTTTGGTTTTTCCATACTGTTTAAATTTTGCACTAAAAAAACATCATTAAAAATTGATTTTATTGATTAAGTATTTATCTATGGATCAGGTACAAATGAGATATTAAAATTCGAAAAAAACTATGAAATATGTTTATATTATTATTGCTATGCACATTACATGTTAATATATTTTCTACCAATGTTAAAGCTTTTACTGATTGTCTCTGATTTGCCGAACACGTATCCCTGTAAAAGAAGCTGGTTTGATCGAATTTAGGTATTTTAGCATTTAACCCCACTTGAGCTATCAGGCCCAGTCCATGATCCATTGGAGAGGTGGATGAGGCCCATGGATGATAAAATTCGATCCAATGTGATGGTAGTCCAGATATCGATTGCTTAAGCCGTGAATTTGGAATCATGTCAATACACAGCCAACATTTAACGCCGCGTTAAATCCACCCGTATTCTTCAAGAGCATCGTTTGAGACATTGGTGATATCACCCATTTTGTATCTAATATTTACTGACGAGGTGGCATGATATCTTTTTTTCGTCCACATGCATAATGCACGAGTGTAAACATGTGAAGGATGTTACAACTGTTTGGATGCTACTCTGAATTGGATTAAATCTTATCATATTTTCTGGCTTAATTGGGCCTCCAACAGCGCGAAATTCAGGCCGAACATTCAACTTCCATGTTGCAAGAGAATGGTTACCAACTAATATTCAATTTTCAACCAGAAAAGCTAAACTAAAATTGAACAGTCATTATGTACGTTATTGGAAGTCTGTTTGATAGATGTCCCGATTTATAGAAATTTAATTTGACGGTACGGTGGTTCATTCAATGAACATTTGAGTTTCAGGTACTTATTTAATGAATTTCAACACTATGCGTCCTTAAATGCCAGCTTAAATTTCCGACGCTCACTCGGTGAGCGTTTACGCTAGATGTCCATACATGGATATTTATCTTTTCTCTCATTTTTTACTCTGATATTTAAAAAATGTTGAAACTGTTGAAAACGCTCTTACGTGTATTAAACACGGGTTTGGAGTTGATTGCATTTTTCGTTGTAGACGTAATCTAAAAGGAGTTTATGTTCTTTAATTTCTTCGTTGAAGCGCAATATCACTATTCGTGGATATTATGGTCCAGTCGTATGTGTAAAACAATAAAATAAGTGCATATAAAATATATGCCAAACAAAATCATACTATGCTATGATAGTGTTTAGTTTGAAAATGAGTTTTATGTTTTGTGTATTGCAAAATGCACGGAAGAGGAGAAAGTGATGAAAAACGGAAACACGATTGTAACATATAAAATTAAAAACGATTATTTTTTCTTATTTCCTTTTCTTATTGCAAAGTGATGGAAAAAGGGAGCATGATTTTAACATATAAAATTGCAAAATGCGATGGTAGATTACTTTTTGTTATTTATTTTCCCCTTTTGTTGTAATACAAGATTTTACAACTCATTTTTATCTCCAGTCATGTGACAAAAAGTAAAAAACAAAAAACCAAGCGTTGCTTTTGAAACCTTTGCCATCTTAAAGTGATATTGTTTAGTTGTTTCTCTTCTTCTTTGTTTGTACATAACATATCATGTAGCAATTCTACCATTAAAAGATTGATATGATTCTACCAATTAAATGATCGATACATAATACATAAGTTGGCTTTATCAACTGATTGGGTTGCATATCTGGTTCATTTGTACTTAAAAATTAATGTTAGGGTTAGGGTACATAGGTACAGGGGAATGAAAATGTGAGGTTGAGTTGGAACCTACTGATATAAGTAGATCATTGCTAATCCTATTTATAAATGAGAAAGTAATCTCACGAGAGAACTCTATGTGTGTTTTGAGTTCCACATAAACCATTCCTCTCTTGTAAGAAATCTTACAATGTCAAAAGTAAGACTAGCATTGTCATATAAGTATTCAATGAATGAAAACAGTAAATTTAATAAAACCGCTTTTCTTAAAAACAAAACAGAAACATCCAATCGAACATACTTAGTTCTGTTTAGAGCATGTTGGGCAACTCCTTAAAAGTAGTGAAAACTACTTACAAGTAACTTATTTCGATTTTGATATTCAAGAACTTTTTATTAGTGGCCTGTAAAAGTAGCTAATAAGTAGAAATTTGAGAACCAACTATTTGTTGCTTGTGACTTATAAAGCAATTTCATTCGCAATTATGATCAAATATTTCTATTTAGTAGTCAAACTACATCCAAACTCTTCTATTATAAATCATTATTTGAAATGAATCAAAAATTACTATTCAAAACTTCTTTTAAGGAGTTCCAAAATAAGTTGTTATCAAATGAGCTCATACTTGACTTAATGGATTAGACTCTAAATAAATTAGAATTTCCTTTTATAAAATTAAATAATAGCAAAAAATATATTGTTGGGTTCATCTCATGTAATGATGTTTTTTTTTGAATTTGGTTCTTCAAACTTTATTACTTTAACTTAAACCATATTTATAAAGCAAAATATATATACAGGTTATTTACAATCCACGACCCGTCAGGGAGTAACCGCTATCCAGCCTAACACCGCATAACATTCAACCCCAATACTAGAACTCAATCATGTGTGTTAGCGAATCTCCCCAAACTAAATTATTGCCATTGATGATGGATTTAGAAACTTAACCGAACTTCTATGCTTATCTTCCACTAAAACATGTGTCTTTTTGCATCAAATTGCTTTCTACAAGATGCTTCTCCACTATCACTATCAGATCTGAACACAAGGTGGTTTCGTCTTCTTCTAGACCTTTGTATCTTCTCCTCTCGAAAAATCAATTATAATTTCATCACCCATCGCTCGCCAGGAAGCATGCATACACTCCAATTATTTACTATACTCCAATTTTGTTGTATTGTTTACAAATTTCATGAGTTTTATCTATATTGAGCCCCTTTTGGTCAAGTTTTTTCTTTGTTGGTAGGTGATTACTCATGATCTTTTACACGCATACTACCGTTTAGGGGATCTGAATTTTGTGCCAAATGAATTGTACCTGTGGAACATTATATATATGATGCAGATGTTTTCCCAAATAGATTTGAAACAATACTTACCATTTTTGCTGCATGACCATGCCCAGTAGTATTCTTTTTTATTGTTGAACTTTTTCTTTCGACACTTCACCTCTTAACCGACCCAAAAACCGACTCTATCCAACCTTCACTCGTCATTCACCATGATTTCCTTAACCATCATTTCTTCACCTCCCACTCTCTCCATTATCTCGTACCCGAGCTTGTTAACTAAATTCCCTCTTTTGATCCAAGGATCGTACCATAGAGAAGTTGTTTATCTATCAACAATTCTCCTCTTCGCACACTTTAATGCCTCGCTTCTCTTACTAACAGATTTTTCCATATGCTTTGAATCATCCTGCTTAACACTAATATCCCAAAACCACTTGAATTTTAGATAATTCTTTCTTATCCATAATGCTCGAATCCCCTCTCCACTAATAATTTTCTAGATTCTTTTAATAGTCATATATGTGCTAATGTCCTCTAGTTGTCTCAACCCAAGTCCTTACTTTCTTTTACAACTTTCCTCCCACAGCATTTTACTTAGCTTTCCTTTCCATAAAAGATTAAGTATTAACTGCTCAATATTCTTTAAAGTTGCTATTGATAGGTCAAAATAGTGTAACCTATATTGAACTATAGGGTAAATTGTAGACTTAATCAATTCCAACCTCCCAGCTGGGCTAAGTAATTTTGATTTATGCCCTCGTATTCTACCTTTGATTCTATCCACAAGCCTTTTGTTGGAACTAGGCTAGCGCAGAATAGAAGTTATGGGTGAATTTCAATTTTTATATCCTATTGGATCTTTATTGGGTGTATGAAGTATAATTTATATAGAACATTTCTAAATTTTACATAAATAAAATCTCTTATTTTATTTAAATTTTAAATATTTTTATTCAATTTAGATTTTAATGCACATAAATATATATCGTATACATTTATGTGTGTGCATGTATAACATGTAAGCCCATGCAAGGTATAACATGCCATGTATAGATGTTGGGATTTACATCGCAATGGATAACTTGGGTCATCTGATAAGTATTGCGGTTGTTCAAATATATGTATATATTTCCTTGAGGTCGCGGGTTCGAGTTCTAACAAGTTGGCCTGTGTAACCCTAAAGACATGGAGTGGTAATCAATCGAAAAAGCGAAAATGCTGGGGGGATTGATGCTCTGTGTTGGGTTGGCTAAAAAGGAGGGCCAGTTGTGGTAGGTCATCTGTATCCCCTGGCACTACTCCCTGGAGTAGGTTTTTTTAAAAAATATGTATGTATGTATTTAAACTTGTTTCGTATATAAATATTATATATATATACATACATGCGTGTGTGTATGTCTCTGTAAAAAATTTTAAAATAATTTATGTATATGAAAATATTTAAATATATATTTATATTTATCTATGTGACGACCCGGAATTTTCTAGCAATATCAATTTAATAATCTGCATTTAATATTAAATTGATGTGATATATTTTTGATAATTTAATCTGAATTGATGCTTTTCTTTTGATAAATATTCAATTGGTAAATGATATCTGTTAAAATTAATTGCTTGTTTTCTATTTATATATGTATATTTGTATACATTGTAAATAGATGAATTTGTTTTAAAATTTAACTAATAAATTATGTTTTAAATACTAATATATATTTTAGTGAATTGGGAATTGTGTTTTATTTAATATAAACTTTTAAAAGCTAAATAAAAAATAAATATGTGATTTTAAATATATAAGTAAATGTTTAAATAGTTCAAGACTCATTTTAACTTATGTTTAAATTTAATTTATTAATAAAAAGATTTGTTTTCTTTTCTTTTAGTATAACTTGATTAAAACATGGATTTAAAAATATATATGAGTCTTTAATATAATTTTTGTAAATTAATACATCAACATACATTAATAAAATATGTAGTTTATAATAGGAAGATAATTCATTTTATTTATCATTTCAAGTTGATCATATGTTTTATAATATAAACAAGTAAGAATATATATATATATATATATAGGGATGCAAGATTTTAAGTAATAAGTTAAACATAGAAATAAAATAAAATATACATGAAGCTATTGATTATAAGTGAAAATACTGTATATAATAAGTTAAATAAGTAATAATCATATGGGATAAATTTATATAACATTTACAAACATTTACAATTTACAATAACAAGTCACACACACTTCAAAATATAGTAATTAGTCAACAATTAAAACTAGAAACAAAATCATTTTTTTTTAAGTTGGTAAGCTAACATAAAAACTGAACTGCAGTATAAATATATGTATATGTTTAAAAGCATTGAGTAACAATAATGTGTGCAGGCCAAATTGAAATAAAACAAAGGCAGTAACAAAATAAACAAACTGCATATATATGAAGCTTATGTAGGAAGATAGTATTAAATATCTTAAGCTAACAAACAAAAACTAATTAATGTAAAAATCTTTTAGTACATAATTGTATTTATATCAGCCCACAATTTAAATAACTATCTCTGGAAACATCTGTACAAACAAAGATTTTATGCACATATTTGTTTCAGATTGTTGAAACATAATCATATTACCTGTTTGCATATGCTATGTGTATTTGTTTATAAATTAGCTTCATCTGCATATCAGTTCGAACTAGGTAAAATCTAGAATAAACTTCATTTTAAAAATAAAACTAGCTTCAGTTTAAACAACAACCAAGAATAATACAACAGAGAATCAAAGAGGAGTTCAACCTGTAAATTGCAAGCTTGTTGAAAAGCAAATAAGGCTCTGTTCTTTTCTGTTTCAGGTGAGTAACACCTTTAACATTTACTTAAGTTTTAAATACTAATACATGCCTGTATTTGAATGTTTAAATGAATTGTGTGAACAATTTATATCCTCATTTTCTCTGGATATTGGTGAGATGATATGCTGCATATCTAAAGCCTGCAAAATCAAACTGTTTTCTTAAAAACTTGTTGTGTTTTCTATTTGCTGTGAGTCAAAATTTAAAAAGCTCAAGTATATTTACATATGATTGATAATTTATGCCTGAACTAAATATGAATATGTGTTTATACACTGTTGGATGTTTGTGAAATGATCCCTGCATGTTTCTAACCTGTAATACACCTCTGTATATTAAGTTTTCAAGTTCATGCTTATTTCAAAAATCATTTCTGGTGATCTATGGATTGTTAGGACTTAAGATCCAAACAGATATTGCTTGTTTGATTTTGAACTAAGAGTTAAAAATTTATTTAGTGTAAATTAAGACAGGGATTGCTCTGGAAATAAAAGTTTAAACAGGAAGTTCAAATATCTATAAAAAATTCAAACATGATAATTCTACAATTCGGGTGTATAAACTAAATCTTTAAACTTTGACATGATTTTTAAAGCTAGAATCAAAATTTTTAGATTAGAAATGAAAGTGTATTTCTGTGTTGCACTGTTTTTGGGTTTTTGAGAATCTCTGGTGATCTATGGGATTCGAATTGGTCAGATTGTGCGAGGAGGTAGGGGAGCTTGCCAAGATGATGGGAAAAATAGGCGGAGGTGTCCACGGTCACGGTGGCGACAGCGGCAGACGTTTAAAGGTTGTAAGCCTAGTTTTTTGCTTTGGTTGGGTATTGGTCTCGTTCGGTGACCAGAGGTGATCGAGTTCAACGTGGGCTTGGGGATAGGTAGAGGGAAGGTAGTTGGAGCTGTAGCCGGAAGTGGTGGTACTCCGGTGGTCGGAGTTTGGTGTGCGGCGAAGTTTCCAGAGTCGAGTGGTAAACTGTTGTGCTCCAGGCAACTCGTTTTTGATACGAGATGCTGCAGTGGGTTTGGATGGTCGTGACGACATCTGGAGATGGTCGCCGATGGGAAGCAGTTGTAATGGATGGCCGGTGATGGCCAGAGGGATGGTGCACGTGCACAGGCACGTTGATGGTCTGGGTTGTGTGGGTAGTTGGGGAAGAAGAAGTACAGGAGTTCGAATGTGGGTTACTTCGGGGTCGACACGAGTTTTGCACGCTGTTTTTGTTGGGCTTGATCTTGTTTCAATTGGGAAGACGGTAAAGAGGAGAAGATTTGTGCAGGGGGGAAGAACTCGAAGAAGCTTGAGTTTTTACTCGGGGAAACTCGCGTATTACTCGAAGAAATAGAGGGGGTGCTTGGGTTTTAGTATACAGGTTTGTAAACCTGAAACAGTTGTTAACAGTTTCAACTGTATTTGAACTTTTGTTTTAAAATTTAAAATCAAAGCTAAAAGCTAGTGCTAAAATAAAATTTAAATAATGAATTTAAGTTAGTTTTGAATATAGTTGGAAATAGTAAGTTTTCAAAATTTAAATTATTCTAATATCTTAAAAGTGTTTAAAATTTTAAGTATTTTCAACTAGAGTAAGTTCAAATTAAAATTTAAAGGTGTTAAGGAAAGAAGAATAAAATAGGAATTAGGACTTGGACATGAAATCAGATTTGTAATAAAATAAAGTTTTAAAATTTAAATTTATTCAAAAAAGTTTTAATTGAAATTGAATATGTGAGATTACAAAGAGTTTTGAAAAATATAATAAATTAGTTATAAAACTTTATTAAGAATAAATTGGTTTCATTTAGAAAGTAATTTAAATAAATGTTTTAAAACATATTGGAATTTTGCTTTAATTCATGAAGTTTTGGAATTTCATGTGCATTAACTCTTAAGTTGATTAAGTAAGCTAGTAATTATAGTGTAAGTGTAGTAATTAAAGTTAATTAATGAATTAATTAACTAATATGTGTTTTAGAACTATAGATTAGATTTTTAAATTAATAATGGTTAATTAACTTATAATTAATAATTAATATAAGTTGATTATGTTAGAAGGAAATAATTAAATAATTATTAATGAAGTTCATTAACCAGATTATGTTCTAATTAATTAATATGATTGATTTTTAATAAATTAATTAGATTAATTAATTCAATAATTTAAATGAAATTATTTATTGAAAAGTGATTAAGAAATTAATTACTTATTAATTGTGTAAATTGATTTGATTTGAGTTAATTAATTTAGTTTAATTAACTGATATTTTGGAGGTAAATTACTTAGAGAAGTAATTGATGAATAATTACGGGATGTAACTAAGAAGTTGATTTATTTGAGAATAATAAATCAACAAGATAATTAAAGGATAATAAATCTATATAAATGTAATTAATGGATTTATTCAAGATTAATTTACTGTAAATGAATTAAAGGAAATTCTGGAATGCAGCCAAAGATATTTAAATCAAAGATGATTAATTTGAATATATAAGTAATTGATGATTCGGTATGTGTAATTACTTAGTGTAATAAATGGAGCATAATTACTCAGAATAGTAATTAGATAATTACTTGATGAAATTCATACAAGATGATTTGTAAGTGAAGTAATTTGAATAATTTCCTATGTAATTAATCAAAGGATTGATTTATGAAATTAATTAATCATGGATTGATTAATAAGTAACTGAGAGTAGTTAATTACTGGTTTGTTATTAATCAATGGGTGATTAATAATTGTGTTTAAGTAAAGATTAATCACTTAATTATTTTAAATAAGTGATGTAACATAAATTGGAGATCATTAAGTAATATAATTAATGATGTAATTAAGAATTGTAAATCAAGGAATAATTAATAGGGAAGTAATTAAATGTTAACCTATTATGAATAATTTAGAATAATTCAATTGAGAATTAATTAATTAAAGACTAAATTATTCTTGTAATTAGAGAATGGTTAATTAATTTGATTCATAATTAATGAATGATTGTGAGAGCAGGATTTATGGAATGAGTAATTAATTTATTTTAAATTAATTAAAATGGAAGTAGTTAATTTAATTCATTTTAAATTAACTATAGCTTGTGATTCATAAATCATTTCTGATGGATGATATTGATATTTCATTGTTTGATTTTGATCTCAGAAATGAGTTGGATAATGTCTATGTGATATGAGATGCTTGGTTTAAGTATGATAATGTTTAATTATCTATTTGGATGATGATATTAATTATCTGTTTATTATGATGATGTGATTATCTGTTATGAGATGTGAATTATCTATCTGTGTATATTGATGATATTGAATTAACTGTTAAGACTAAATAGACAACTTGGCCCTAAAAGACACGCTTTGGATTTCGATGAGACCGGGATCGGTTTTCCGCATTAGGAATATCCGAAAACCACATCGATTCCAAATTAACAATAGGTCGTGAATCTGAAGTGAAGATGAAGGTTCAGAATGCAAGGGTTATCGTCGTTAACTCTGAGGGTGATTCCAAAATGAGTGTAACGAGATGATGCCTTCGGTTTCGTTCGAACCCGAAACGAACTTGTATGGATTGAATGCTTTCAGCACATCGTCAGGCGGACGATGAGCATTCCAAGAATATAGAATATGTTCTATAAAGGTAATCGTAACCTCAAGCCTCATCAACCGAGAATGGCCAAAACAGGGGAGGTGCAGCAAGGTTAGGTGGGTCATGCCCAAGCAGGACAAGGATATTCCCCTGTCTAGATGTCCCTTTTTATTCGGCTTAGTGGGCAGTTTGGTCTGCAGCCAACTGCGGGGTTTATCTTGTTCGGGACTGTTCAGTAAGGAATGGTTCCGGCCTTGTGTTGCAGGGGATCAAGGGAGTAATCCTCGGTACGTTGATCTAGGCCACGTACTGTGACGGGCAGTACCCCAGTAGCCCTGCCATTGTATGGAATCCAAAATCCAATAAGTGCCTACGGTTTTGATTGTATTACCCACTTTTGTGGCTAGTAGCTAAAATTTAATAGATGTAACAATTTCGGCTATTTTCTATTTACTTGAAAACCCTAGACCTATTATAATATCACTTGATTTCCTATCAAATGTTTTAGTTAGCGTAAGATAAAAACTTTTCCATGTTTATGTGTGGGAAGTCTTACGTGATACCTTTTGTTTTCAAAGGATTTTTCAAAATTAAGCAACTTTAACCTGTTACTCATACCGGACCCATGTCTGACCCGAAGTTTATTTTTTTTTTCATAAACTCTCGGGTACCCAAATTTTTACGGGTAGCCAAGAGATTCAGGTTTAGCTTTGACGAATTTTGGAGGAGCAATGGAGCAGGAGGCTTCAGCGTTATAGATATATATATATAGTTCCGCTGTGTGGTATCTCTGTGATGTATTGTGTATTGAGTTGTATTAACTAGACAGGTGTTTATAACTGTCTAGTATGTGATGTACTATATGTATCACTCTGATTGATGTTATATGCTATGTAAATACTTATGTGATTATTATATTTTATTCGTTCCGATGTGAGATTCTGATGTTGTTGTTCTTTCTTCTCTATCTTTTCTATTTTCTCACCTCTTTCTTTCTTATTAACGATGCTACTTCTTAGGAGTAGGAAGTGGGGTCGTCACAGTGGTATCAGAGCGCTAGGTTGAGCGAATACCTAGGCTCTTAAGTGATTTCTTTCCTGAGAGAGCGTATTTGTAATTTTCATATATATATATATTTATTTTCATCTATTTGTTGGATTACCTATCCGGGTTTTCCAATATAAGCATAAGGGTAGATTGAGTAGTGGTGTGTGTAACACGACTACCTGTGGTTGGAAGTATATTTGATGAGACTGTAGACCTAATACTGTCTCGAATAGATTCATGGTGTAAGGATTTCACCAAATCTCTGGAGGGAAAACTGTTGAGATTTGGAGTCCATTTTGTTGTACAAGAGTGGATGAGTAAAATTTGGATTGTATGAGTTGAGTAGAAGCTAGAATATTATCTTGGTAACTCAAGAAGTAAATAGTTGTGGGTTGAGATGCAGTAGCGATGGATTGTTTCCGAAGAAGTTCTCAAGGATCTTTGAATAAGGAAGTATGTCTGCATAGTTTTGAGTTTGAGTTCAGCGGAATGTTGTGTTGGGCGTTGAGGCCCGAGTTTTCTGAGGAATTTTAGATTAAGGAGTTTTGGCAACAGTAGCAGTGTTGCAGCTCAGATTGTTCGCCGGCACGCGAGGAGGTCATCTGTCAGCAGTTTTTAAGAAGTGAAGTCCAGAACCAGTTTTGTGAATCCATTTCTTCAATGGATTGGTTGGATAAGTTTAAGCTGTTCAGATTGGTAAGGAGAGAGCAGTTTTCTTTGGATATTAGCCTGGGTTGATCGCAAAAGAGACTTGCGATAGTTAAGTATTTTCTGGGATGGCAGAATTCTTTTGGATATCTTTGAAGAAGTCGGTGGGTTGCCTTAGTCTAAGGAGTTGAGATTGGTATCGACTGGATTGTTTTTGGATTCAGATTGTTTTAGGAGTTATCAGCGAAGGTTGAGATGATCAGTAGGTTGAAGGCAGCTCTGGATTGTCAGAAGTATTTGGTGGATAAGAGACGAAGGAATTTGGATTTGGGGAGTCGGAGATTTCATTTTGGATGAATTTTCTCTGATTCGAAGGAGTTCTATAGATTAGGAGTATAGACTGTTTAGATTCTATAGATCGAGTATTCCGGTATTCTACTGGGAAACTATAGGGAGCTCTATCAAGAATTTTATCTGGATAGTTAGCTTTATTGATTGAGTAGATTGGTTGTGATGATCGTTAGCATGTGGTTGATATATGCTTATGGTTTAAAATTAATTAAAATCTTAAATATATTATTAAATTACCTTTGCTTTTAAATTTCGGGGACGAAATTCTTTTAAGGGGGGAGGAATGTGACGACCCGGAATTTTCTAGCAATATCAATTTAATAATCTGCATTTAATATTAAACTGATGTGATATATTTTTTATAATTTAATCTGAATTGATACTTTTCTTTTAATAAATATTCAATTGGTAAATGATATCTGTTAAAATTAATTGCTTGTTTTCTATTTATATATGTATATATTTGTATACATTGTAAATAGATGAATTTGTTTTAAAATTTAACTAATAAATTATGTTTTAAATACTAATATATATTTTAGTGAATTGGGAATTGTGTTTTATTTAATATAAACTTTTCAAAGCTAAATAAATAAATAAATATGTGATTTTAAATATATAAGTAAATGTTTAAATAGTTCAAGACTCATTTTAACTTATGTTTAAATTTAATTTATTAATAAAAAGATTTTTTTCCTTTTCTTTTAGTATAACTTGATTAAAACATGGATTAAAAAATATATGTGAGTCTTTAATATAATTTTTGTAAATCAATACATCAACATACATTAATAAAATATGTAGTTTATAATAGGAAGATAATTCATTTTATTTATCATTTCAAGTTGATCATATGTTTTATAATATAAATAAGTAAGAATATATATATATATATATATATAGGGATGCAAGATTTTAAGTAATAAGTTAAACATAGAAATAAAATAAAATATACATGAAGCTATTGATTATAAGTGAAAATACTGTATATAATAAGTTAAATAAGTAATAATCATATGGGATAAATTTATATAACATTTACAAACATTTACAATTTACAATAACAAGTCACACACACTTCAAAATATAGTAATTAGTCAACAATTAAAACTAGAAACAAAATCATTTTTTTTAATTTGGTAAGCTAACATAAAAACTGAACTGCAGTATAAATATATGTATATGTTTAAAAGCATTGAGTAACAATAATGTGTGCATGCCAAATTGAAATAAAACAAAGGCAGTAACAAAATAAACAAACTGCATATATATGAAGCTTGTGTAGGAAGATAGTATTAAATATCTTAAGCTAACAAACAAAAACTAATTAATGTAAAAATCTTTTAGTACATAATTGTATTTATATCAGCCCACAATTTAAATAACTATCTCTGGAAACATCTGTACAAACAAAGATTTTATGCACATATTTGTTTCAGATTGTTGAAACATAATCATATTACCTGTCTGCATATGCTATGTGTATTTGTTTATAAATTAGCTTCATCTGCATATCAGTTCGAACTAGGTAAAATCTAGAATAAACTTCATTTTAAAAATAAAACTAGCTTCAGTTTAAACAACAACCAAGAATAATACAACAGAGAATCAAAGAGGAGTTCAACCTGTAAATTGCAAGCTTGTTGAAAAGCAAATAAGGCTCTGTTCTTTTCTGTTTCAGGTGAGTAACACCTTTAACATTTACTTAAGTTTTAAATACTAATACATGCCTGTATTTGAATGTTTAAATGAATTGTGTGAACAATTTATATCCTCATTTTCTCTGGATATTGGTGAGATGAAATGCTGCATATCTAAAGCCTGCAAAATCAAACTGTTTTCTTAAAAACTTGTTGTGTTTTCTATTTGCTGTGAGTCAAAATTTAAAAAGCTCAAGTATATTTACATATGATTGATAATTTATGCCTGAACTAAATATGAATATGTGTTTATACACTGTTGGATGTTTGTGAAATGATCCCTGCATGTTTCTAACCTGTAATACACCTTTGTATATTAAGTTTTCAAGTTCATGCTTATTTCAAAAATCATTTCTGGTGATCTATGGATTGTTAGGACTTAAGATCCAAACAAATATTGCTTGTTTGATTTTGAACTAAGAGTTAAAAATTTATTTAGTGTAAATTAAGACAGGGATTGCTCTGGAAATAAAAGTTTAAACAAGAAGTTCAAATCTCTGTAAAAAATTCAAACATGATAATTCTACAATTCGGGTGTATAAACTAAATCTTTAAACTTTGACATGATTTTTAAAGCTAGAATCAAAATTTTTAGATTAGAAATGAAAATGTATTTCTGTGTTGCATTGTTTTTGGGTTTTTGAGAATCTCTGGTGATCTATGGGATTCGAATTGGTCAGATTGTGCGAGGAGGTAGGGGAGCTTGCCAGGGTGATGGGAAAAATAGGCGGAGGTGGCCATGGTCACGGTGGCGACAGCGGCAGACGTTTAAAGGTTGTAAGCCTAGTTTTTTGCTTTGGTTGGGTATTGGTCTCGTTCGGTGACCAGAGGTGATCGAGTTCAACGTGGGCTTGGGGATAGGTAGAGGGAAGGTAGTTGGAGCTGTAGCCGGAAGTGGTGGTACTCCGGTGGTCGGAGTTTGGTGTGCGGCGAAGTTTCCAGGGTCGAGTGGTAAACTGTTGTGCTCCAGGCAACTCGTTTTTGATACGAGATGCTGCAGTGGGTTTGGATGGTCGTGACGACATCTGGAGATGGTCGCCGATGGGAAGCAGTTGTAGTGGATGGCCGGTGATGGCCAGAGGGATGGTGCACGTGCACAGTCACGTTGATGGTCTGGGTTGTGTGGGTAGTTGGGGAAGAAGAAGTACAGGAGTTCGAATGTGGGTTACTTCGGGGTCGACACGAGTTTTGCGCGCTGTTTTTGTTGGGCTTGATCTTTTTTCAATTGGGAAGACAGGAAGGAGGAGAAGATTTGTGCGGGGGGGGGGGGGGGGAAGAACTCGAAGCAGCTTGAGTTTTCACTCGGGGAAACTCGCGTATTACTCGAAGAAATAGAGGGGGTGCTTGGGTTTTAGTATACAGGTTTGTAAACCTGAAACAGCTGTTAACAGTTTCAACTGTATTTGAACTTTTGTTTTAAAATTTAAAATCAAAACTAAAAGCTAGCGCTAAAATAAAATTTAAATAATGAATTTAAGTTAGTTTTGAATATAGTTGGAAATAGTAAGTTTTCAAAATTTAAATTATTCTAATATCTTAAAAGTGTTTAAAAATTTAAGTATTTTCAGCTAGAGTAAGTTCAAATTAAAATTTAAAGGTGTTAAGGAAAGAAGAATAAAATAGGAATTAGGACTTGGACATGAAATCAGATTTGTAATAAAATAAAGTTTTATAATTTAAATTTATTCAAAAAAGTTTTAGTTGAAATTGAATATGTGAGATTACAAAGAGTTTTGAAAAATATAATAAATTAGTTATAAAACTTTATTAAGAATAAATTGGTTTCATTTAGAAAGTAATTTAAATAAATGTTTTAAAACATATTGGAATTTTGCTTTAATTCATGAAGTTTTGGAATTTTATATGCATTAACTCTTAAGTTGATTAAGTAAGCTAGTAATTATAGTGTAAGTGTAGTAATTAAAGTTAATTAATGAATTAATTAACTAATATGTGATTTAGAACTATAGATTAGATTTTTAAATTAATAATGGTTAATTAACTTATAATTAATAATTAATATAAGTTGATTATGTTAGAAGGAAATAATTAAATAATTATTAATGAAGTTCATTAACCAGATTATGTTATAATTAATTAATATGATTGATTTTTAATAAATTAATTAGATTAATTAATTCAATAATTTAAATGAAATTATTTATTGAAAAGTGATTAAGAAATTAATTACTTATTAATTGTGTAAATTGATTTGATTTGAGTTAATTAATTTAGTTTAATTAACTGATATTTTGGAGGTAAATTACTTAGAGAAGTAATTGATGAATAATTACGGGATGTAACTAAGAAGATGATTTATTTGAGAATAATATATCAGCAAGATAATTAAAGGATAATAAATCTATATAAATGTAATTAATGGATTTATTCAAGATTAATTTACTGTAAATGAATTAAAGGAAATTCTGGAATGCAGTCAAAGATATTTAAATCAAAGATGATTAATTTGAATATATAAGTAATTGATGATTTGGTATGTGTAATTACTTAGTGTAATAAATGGAGCATAATTACTCAGAATAGTAATTAGATAATTACTTGATGAAATTCATACATGATGATTTGTAAGTGAAGTAATTTGAATAAATTCCTATGTAATTAATCAAAGGATTGATTTATGAAATTAATTAATCATGGATTGATTAATAAGTAATTGAGAGTAGTTAATTACTGGTTTGTTATTAATCAAGGGGTGATTAATAATTGTGTTTAAGTAAAGATTATTCACTTAATTATTTTAAATAAGTGATGTAACATAAATTGGAGATTATTAAGTAATATAATTAATGATGTAATTAAGAATTGTAAATCAAGGAATAATTAATAGGGAAGTAATTAAATGTTAACCTATTATGAATAATTTAAAATAATTCAATTGAGAATTAATTAATTAAAGACTAAATTATTCTTGTAATTAGAGAATGGTTAATTAATTTGATTCATAATTAATGAATGATTGTGAGAGCAGGATTTATGGAATGAGTAATTAATTTATTTTAAATTAATTAAAATGGAAGTAGTTAATTTAATTCATTTTAAATTAACTATAGCTTGTGATTCATAAATCATTTCTGATGGATGATATTGATATTTCATTGTTTGATGTTGATCTCAGAAATGAGTTGGATAATGTCTATGTGATATGAGATGCTTGGTTTAAGTATGATAATGTTTAATTATCTGTTTGGATGATGATAATAATTATCTGTTTATTATAATGATGTGATTATCTGTTATGAGATGTGAATTATCTATCTGTGTATATTGATGATATTGAATTAACTGTTAAGACTAAATAGACAACTTGGCCCTAAAAGACACGCTTTGGATTTCGATGAGACCGGGATCGGTTTTCCGCATTAGGAATATCCAAAAACCACATCGATTCCAAATTAACGATAGGTCGTGAATCTGAAGTGAAGATGAAGGTTCAGAATGCAAGGGTTATCGTCGTTAACTCTGAGGGTGATTCCAAAATGAGTGTAACGAGATGATGCCTTCGGTTTCGTTCGAACCCGGAACGAACTTGTATGGATTGAATGCTTCCAGCACAACGTCAGGCGGACGATGAGCATTCTAAGAATATATTCTACAAAGGTAATCGTTACCTCAAGCCTCATCAACCGGGAATGGCTAAAACAGGGGAGGTGCAGCATGGTTAGGTGGGTCATGCCCAAGCAGGACAAGGATATCCCCTGTCTAGATGTCCCTTTTTATTCGGCTTAGTGGGTAGTTTGGTCTGCAGCCAACTGCGGGGTTTATCTTGTTCGAGACTGTTCAGTAAGGAATGGTTCCGGCCTTGTGTTGCAGGGGATGAAGGGAGTAATCCTCGGTACGTTGATCTGCCACGTACTGTGACGGGCGGTACCCCAGTAGCCCTGCCATTGTATGGAATCCAAAATCCAATAAGTGCCTACGGTTTTGATTGTATTACCCACTTTTGTGGCTAGTAGCTGGAATTTAATAGATGTAACAATTTCGGCTATTTTCTATTTACTTGAAAACCCTAGACCTATTATAATATCACTTGATTTCATATCAAATGTTTTGGTTAGCGTAAGGTAAAAACTTTTCCATGTTTATGTGTGGGAAGTCTTACGTGATACCTTTTGTTTTCAAAGGATTTTTCAAAATTAAGCAACTTTAACCTGTTACTCATACCAGACCCATGTCTGACCCGAAGTTTATTTTTGTTTTTCATAAACTCTCGGGTACCCAAATTTTTACGGGTAGCCAAGAGATTCAGGTTTAGCTTTGACGAATTTTGGAGGAGCAATGGAGCAGGAGGCTTCAGCGTTATAGATATATATATATAGTTCCGCTGTGTGGTATCTCTGTGATGTATTGTGTATTGAGTTGTATTAACTAGACAGGTGCTTATAACTGTCTAGTATGTGATGTACTATATGTATCACTCTGATTGATGTTATATGCTATGTAAATACTTATGTGATTATTATATTTTATTCGTTCCGCTGTGAGATTCTGATATTGTTGTTCTTTCTTCTCTATCTTTTCTATTTTCTCACCTCTTTCTTTCTTATTAACGATGCTACTTCTTAGGAGTAGGAAGTGGGGTCGTCACAATCTATATGAATATATAGAAATTTATTTATACACACACACACACACACACACACACACACATAATATTATTAATTTATAAATGCACATACATGTGTGCGCGCATATTATTATCATGTGTTAAAAGAATATATATATATATACATAATATTTTTAAATTATGAACTATATATATATAATGACAAAATAATAATTTTTTTCATTTTATAATATACACACAAATAAACATGTTTATAATATATATATATATATATATATTTACAAAATAGTTATTTTTATGATTTCAGATCGTAAGTACAACACTATAAAATTTTATTACTGATTTTTATTATTTAATATATATATATATATATATTAATTGATTTTTTACTTGAAAATATATAAATTGATTTTTATTTTAAAATAGAAAAAATATTAATAAAAAATATTTATGAAATATTTTATTTAAATTTTAAATTTCCAGAAAATATCATATGATATTTTGAAGTTTGAGAAAATTTTCCGTAATTTTTTCTGAACAAAATATATTTCTATTAATTAATTGTTTTTGACCATTAATGGTAATAATTTTTAAAAATAGATAAATTGATATTTTCATTTTCATTCTGTTTCCTAGAGCTTTTCTTATGATAAATTTTTTTTATAAAATTTAGAAAGTAAGTTTTGAAACATATTTTATTTTATATGATTTTATTTCGATGGTATATTGATTTAATAATATTATATAATAATATATAATTATAAAAAATATTTTGTAGCTGTCAAAAATTATTATTGCTACAAATATTCATGTATAAAATTATAAGATTTTATTATCATTGAATGATATTATAATTAAATATGAACCATATATATAATTAATTAATTAAAAGGTATATGTATATGTATGTAAAATAATAATATTATGATATTTAAAAATTCGACTGCACATGTTTGACATATATATAAAAAAATTGTTTTTTTAGATGAATACGTACATGTGACCAATCTGGATTGTGACAATAGCATTACGTATAAGAATCTCACTTAACTAACAATATAATAATATTATATATAATGAAATATTAATCAAAAATTATATGCTATAACACAATGAATAATATACCTTAGTATCAATGGCTTGTAGCACACTTTGTAATGATGGATTCTCTCATCCTATAAGCTTTACGATTCAGCAAACTGCTATCCTTGAACAGTTGAACTTTGACCATTGAATAGTATTCGACTTTGAATTGATTTGAGCTTGTTATGATATGGCACTTAAGGAATGAAGTCAACCAGCAATGGAAGGAAGGAGTGGTAGCAAAAAAGGTATTTGCAATTAGGGTTAGAGGTGTTTAAATAATGGATCATATCTCATACCAATTCTCCCTTAATCCAAGCCCTTAAAAAACTAACAACTCTACCCTAATTAAGCTGACTCTTATGCAACGACCGACTTTTCGACACTCGAATGTTTATACTAATGTATCCACGGTATTCACATGTTGAGCATCCAAGTGCCAAAAATATAGAATGTTAGGATAAAGAAAAAAAAGAAAAGAAAACGAACAAGAAAGAGAGGAACAAATACATCAGAGTCTTACAAGCAGAATGATAGCATATAATATCAAAAGATAACACTGAGCTACTCTAACATACATAACATTTCATAGTTACTAATCAGAGTGCTATCATCAGCCTGGATAGTTATAATAGTTTTTCCTTACAACTGCTGAAATTTATACATAAAGTAATGCAGCGAAAATAAATGCTATGGTAGGTAACATCCAACTCTTTACCAGGAGCTCAATGGACATCAACGAAAATCTACCTTCCTCAAAATTGCTCGTAAGAGTACTTGAGGGATAATGGAAGAATAAAACCATGAGTCGGATAATATGGTATGAGAAACCCAAGAAATATGCGACCAACCTATAACAATACTTTTGAGACTGCACGGAATGCCATAATGGTTATTTCCTCAAAAGAACCACCATCTAATAAGTACATAAGGTTATATAATAGATATGGTCATAAATAAGAAAATAGCTGTAATGCTTGTCATGATCACACCACAACAATATATAAGTATAAATAAAACCGCTAAGGCGAGTTCGCATAATGGATTTTTCATGGAGACATCCTTAGTAAAACTTGTAAGTAAATCGAGACCAATCTCCATGACAAGAATCAGAAGTCGCCTACCGAGCATTGTATATCTCTAGATAAAATATCCATAAGGTAATAAAAATTATCCCATGCCCTAACACATGAACCAAGTACCATTAACTCCCCATGCATAATATATCGAAAGTATACTCTAGATATGGAGTTGGTCACCTACCTCCTTTTTTAGGATAGCCAAACTTGGGATTGTGCATCCTAGTCTGTCTTTATCATGTTCAGCATCTCAATACAGAAGCCATCATCACTTAAATAATCATGAACCCCAAATGGATTCCAACATCTCGAACAGGTCCACTTCTAAGAGATAGAACACGTGTCTCATTTTTGATGTGGTTTTCGATAAGTAGAACGTTTACCGATCCTGGTCTGCTTAAGACCGAATCGATGAATTTCCGCTTAACTCAATTCTGGTTCTTTAAAAGGTAGGCGAAAGGTAGAGACTTTCATATGAATACTCCTCACCGAGGATTCTCAAAGCATATGAGGCCGTGAAGCTTTCAATACTGCTTAAGTTAATTTGGCATATTAAACAATAATGAAACGATCGCATATGGAAACCAAGTCTTGTATACTTATCACGTTTCCAACCTTTTCAACTTTTACTACCCCTCGGTCAAGGATGAAACCCGGTAGATTAGAGCATCACTGCTTCCACACCCTACTCGAATCATCATTCTTAACTCTCACAGATAGAATCAAGTCTACTTTGTTGGCTTTTAGTGCTAAGCACACCACTAAATATATTCCATACTCTAGTAACACACAAAGTATGATCAAGTCACATGAATGAATTTTAATCTCCTTTTTATTTAATTAATCTTTTTGTTAATTATTATTTTTCGTAAAACCCTTTTTATCTAATACATTTTTTCCATTTTATTAAAACTTCATTGTTAGTTATAACTTCTTTCCTTTATTAATTAAACTCCTTTTATTTAATTAAAATTCTTATAAATTAAATCTTAACTTGATAAATTAAACTTCTATTAAATTAAAACTTAACCTATTTAATTAAACTCCATTATTAGTTAAACTCATTTATTAACTAGACTTCACATATTTAATTATTTTTTTATAAATTTAATTTCCCTTTATATAAAAGATTACTTGTATTCTACTATTCATGTATTTTACTATTCATGTATACTCTTTTCTGTACTTCAAAAGGTATTCATATACTTATCTTAAATGGTATATGTATATTCACAAATCATTAACAGGATTTTACTTACTTTAAAATATAATCAAAGAGGCTAAAAAAAATGTTACTTAAACATTTACTATTATAAACCCCTTATCTTTTATAAATTAAACTTTTACTATTTCTATCTTTTTATAAAAGATCCCATACTTGTTATTATCTTTTAAAATTCCATTATTAAAGATTTAATTATATACTTAAGGGTTAAAAATAAGAGTTACTCAAACATTTGTCACTGCCATTTCACACTTAACTATTTTCTTTAAAACTTGCTTTTTAAAGATTTAATTCCATTTAAGGGTTAAAAAAATTATTACCCAAACAATGTCACTATAAATCAAAATCATTTAC
This sequence comes from Allium cepa, assembly GCA_030765085.1. Lineage (NCBI taxonomy): Eukaryota > Viridiplantae > Streptophyta > Magnoliopsida > Asparagales > Amaryllidaceae > Allium > Allium cepa. Next base: position 243,879,876 of record CM060929.1, on the reverse strand, counting down.
TCATAATTATCTTTAAAACAATCATTATTGAATATCTAATTATATTCCTAAGCATAATTAATAGTAAGGGTTAAAAAAAATATTACTAAAACATTATTTACTACAACCCATACCATATTTATACTTATCATCAACTTTAAAACAATAATTTTAAAGATCAAAACATATCCATGGTAATTAATTAAGGTAATACACTTTTAATTAATTTCACAAACCTATTTATTTAACTTAACTGTTAAAATCAAAACTTCATTTACTACATTTATAAAGTACTTAACTTATTTTTAAAATTTATACATATATATACACACACACTTTTAAAATACTTACAATATGTTAAAACAATTTTAAACTACTTGAATATATATTGTAATTATCTATATAGAATATCATGTAAAAATAATAAAATTTAAAATAAATGGAAAAATCAAAATAAATATGTTTTAAATTAAGAGCCTCTTATTTTAAAAATTCATAATTAATTATTACAAAATATATTTAAACTTGAAAATAATTTTAAAACACTCTAATGTATGTTAGAAAACAACCTTAAAAAGATTAGAGAAAAATACTTAATTTAAATATCATTTACACAATTTAAAATTTCAAATAATAAAGATAGCATTTCTATAAATGCTCCAAAACAATTCGCAAAGTTAAAAGGTGTTCTAGAAGTAAATACAGAATTTCAGAAATGTTATCTAAAGTTTCCGGGCTGTTTTCACACAATTTTGCTACAACTTTGCGATTAGTTTCCAACACTTGTACGATTGATTTTGACCTAATGTTTCTACAACGGTTTTTGTACTTAAGGTTCTTTTACTTTTCCAATGTTGACTTAGAAATCGCCGAACACAAAGCGATTTCAATGTGCATCCATAGTGACTATTTTGCTGCAAACTTTTACGACTTTGTTATACAATTTCCACAATTTTCCAAACTAATTCTTTTATGTCAAGTACACCCAAACATGTGTGGAGAACATTCAAATATATATATTCACATTTTAACAAATTTAACATATGTTAAATACAAGAGATTTAAAAGTGTGTTTATAGTGACTTTTTCGCTTCAAACATTCACACACTTTTACATCACATACAAAATTATCAAACAGGTATGCACAAGGTCATGGCCACGTTACAGGTTTTAGAGGGTTTATAAGGGAGATTATAAAATATATATGTTGTCATTGTCTTTCAAAAGCAAGAGGGGTTCAAAAATGATAACATGCATTTTTTTCATGTAGCATTTTATATTTTTGCACAACAACATTATTTCACAACATATATTTTCATAGTGAGATAACTCACCTATTTTCAAACCAAACACAAGTACAAGGATACCCCAACCTTGTTGCAAGCACACCAAAAATTCCTACCATTACCCTAGCTTACGACCATGCCTTAAAACTCCTTTATTTTCTCACAGCCTTGAGCCTTCTTGGGCTTGGTTTCTTCAATCCTCCCACTTTGAGTTGCTAGAAGAGTGTGTGGAGATGATGTAAGAACTATACTAGAGTTTGGAAGAGATAGAAGAAGATTTGAAGGATTAAGTGGAGAAATTTATTTTCTTTCTGTCAAAACTTTGGAAATTGATATGAACTAAATGAAGCATGAGATAATGTTTTAGCAAAACAAAAAGGCCTCCTATACCCCCATTTTAGCCAGCCAAAGATGCCCCTTTTCCTCCTTTCTAACGCAAGCACATGCTCCTTAATATAAGTCTATATTCCCTCCACCATCCATGCCTTGAATCAAGGGACAATGTCCCCTTAATTAATCCTACTTTACTTAATCAATTTGCTGAGTATTCTTAACTTTTAATTTATGTGTTCATATATTACCATACAAGTTCCAAAGAGTTCGAATATAGCAAAAAGTCGTTTATCAGTAAAATGATTTTCGGTCACATTGTCAATATTTCTACGAACTATTTATTTCTGCAAACAAATTTCAAAATGATTTTTTATCATTAGTTATTATTTAAAAGGGGTTAACAAGGTTATTGATTCAATTTATTCACATTAATTCCCACATACAAATATTTAAATAATTCAGATATTTAAATGCGAAGTGTTCAAAATTTTAGGTTGTTACGCCTTATCTCCCTATTTCAGCCAAAAATCTTTCCCATCATGATGGGCCAAGATCCCATTTAAGCTTATAGAAGATATTATTTAATTAAATCCAATTTAATCGCTTATCGCTTATCGTTATCATATATCGATTGGTATATTTATAACTATTATAAATACGTTTAATAATACTTCCTCAAATCATAATCAAATTTTATAATTAATGTTTCACAAATATTAATTAATTGATAACAATTATAAACTAATCAAATCGTTTGGTCAAAAAAGAATTCATCATTTTGGTCATGTGACTCATCACGTGTAAATTTGGTCATCGATTAATGTCGAACTATTCGAATGTTAACGTTCACATGTCACTTAGAAGATGATGTGACATTTCTGCTAATTTTTTCGTTTACTTAGTTTCGGTAAAATTCAATTTTACTTTGTTAAGCGTTACCCGGTTGTGATTGTTATTTACACTAATTATCTTCGTTAGAACTATATCACTTTGGGAATGTGGAAATTGATAATGGTGAAAATTAAAATATCATTCATATTCAACTCTATAGTCCATTGCAATGAACATGGTTCAATAATAACAATTATTATTAAAGGAAATGCTCTTTTCATAGACTTTGAGTTGACTTGAGTTGGCCGCTAACCCCATATAACCGAGGAGACGAATCCTCTTCTAAATAGTGCTTCACTTCTAATGCTTCCACTCGATCCAACTATAGTCACTCGATGGATGTCGTGCCATTATTTGACTATAATTAAAGTGGAGCTTTCATATTAAAGACCAAGGGTATTCTCAAGTTGAGAGAACTGTGAAAATCAGACACATTGATATTTTCCGTTTGACCTTAGTTATATTAACTAACATAAAACTATTGAGTGAGTCGTTCCATAGTAATCCAATAAATATCAATACGTAACCCCTTGATGTCCCCAACAGTTATGAGTACTTCACTGTCCAATATTTGGATAGCGTTACATACTCTAGTTTCAACGGATACATCAATATGCAATCTCGACGCATCTTGACTAGGAACATTTAAAATGGTATATTTGTTTTCATAGTGATAATTACTCATAGTTACAACACTTTACAACTACTATCATAAGAATGTCATTTATGGATTTTCTATTAAATATACTTTTAATTAAATTAATTAATTAATATAACATATTATATCAAGTATATAATAGAAAGAAAATACCTTTTATTTCGAACAAGATTTGTTATCGAGTTAGATATATGTAACAAATTACCGAATTTCCCCTAGGGCATACCCCGAACTTTATCAATCTCCACCTTACACTTAAGGTCAATTATAAAGTCTTATTCCAACTTCTCTAATCGGTTTTCTCAAAACCAAATGGTTCAGTCCCTCAGTGAATAGGTATGTTATTATGCTTTAAGCATCTACTTTATTAATCAACTCTCCCCGATGCTGATAATTTTTTATCATGTTGAACAATTCGGAGTATGTCTCTCGACTTCTAGTGACCTATAAGTTTTATTACGAACTATATTGTGACATGGTTATCATTTAGTGATGTTATGGGATTCTCAACGTTTTGAATCACTTTTGGCTTAGTTATAAATTTGTGAATTTGTTATATATATATATATATGTGTGTGTGTGTGTGTGTGTGTGTGTGTGTGTGTTCATTTTATTATGATGCTATTCAAGTCAATGTACTTAGTATTTTCGTTGAACCGGCCACAATATCTTCCATTTGGAACATTTTCAACTTAAAGATTCTTAACTTGAACTTTATGATTGACATGTTATACTCAATATCGTTTATGAAGTTGGAGTTTGAACATTCCTTCATGAGGAGTTTATTGTTTCTATAAACAATTCTCTAGTATTCAAATTACCATTCATTGATATCAATTTGGACTTGATATTTACTTCATGTATCAAATACATAAACAAATCATGATATCGTAGACAACATAACATGTATGATAATTCCTATTGTCAATGCATAAGGAATCAATCTTACATGTTTAGTATTAAACATTTTAATAAGGTGTACTAGCATATTGTTTTGGAACATTCCCAATATCTTTTATACTTACTATAACAGACATCATTTACAAATCCAACATCGAGTATTAAAAAAACCAAAAGCTGATTTTTAACATGAATGTATCGTTAACAATCAGTAGTGTGTTGTTTACTTGATTTAGAAATGTCAACGTACCTTTTAACTTACTTTCTTTTGAGCACACGCTTCCTCTACATTTTGATTCACAATCAAACTATTTGATATTCTTATCAAAACATTTGTTCAATTTTGATGCTCGTCGAATGAAACTTTCATATCTGTTCTTGGATTATCTCTAAAAACTCACGGACATAATATCGCTACCACCGACTTCGAGACACTTTGGTTATTATGTGTAAACAGACTAGTCTAAACCTATATTTAGACCTTTTTATTTCAACATATATATACCAAAACACAATGTCACATAAACGATAATTTTGTGAGTAAATTTGAACTAACTTGAGCATGTTTTTATTCTTATTAACGTGGTTCGCTATATTCCAACTGTATTTGACTTCTTTTTAAAGACACATTTGCGGCTAAAAGGATCATATCCTTTTGGATACTGCTATCAAAATCATATTTCGATAATGTACTTGTAATATACTTCGGATTTGTGCATTGTACCATATCAGAAAGTCGATACACTTAATGGTTCAATTAAACAATCGAGAAGTATTTATTCTTGACATTGACTAGATACTCACAGTTCTCTTTAATGTGCAAGATTAACCATTGGATGTTCTAATGTATTTGTGTTCATTTAAGTTCAATCAGTTTTCTTTATCCCTTGTAATTAGTTTTATAATTGGGTCATATCCAAATTCATTTTTATACCAGTAATTTCTTAAAGAAATTCATTCACTATGAAGTTAGTATTTCTTGAAACAACAGTCGTTTCTCAGTGCAATGGAGCCGACATTTATACATTTTATGAATTGCCTTATATAAAACAGATCTTGCATTATTTAACAATATATTTATGTTCACAACATAATTAGTCATCTAATAACTATCATTTACAAAATTCTATTGGGAAGATTCATACAATATCCTATACGTATAATTATTCTCTGGATGATATTAGTTTTAACCTTGTGTATCACTCTTAAGTATACTCCTTATAGAAAGAATTTTAACTCAACTTCATTCACCATTAATTGTGCTTTGTCAAACAAAGTTTGATTACTTCTTATTAATAAATCATATATTGTAGGAATGAGTGATCTCTGAGACTGAAACTTTGTTCATAGTAGGTTCATATGGAACCTTTTCCAATGTAATCACTCATTTAATCAAATCGAATAATTTATGTCGCATGTTTTACTTCCGTTCTATATTCTATGAGCTTATCATAGACTTACACATGCGTATCAAATACACATGTTCATGTATGTTATAACTCATTGGTGAATATGACGAAGTACGTGGAACCATTTTGGTGTTAATAGACCATGATTGCATACATCTATATGTATAAATTTGAAGAGTTCATCAACTCTTATGATGCTTCCACTAAATGAATGCATTGCTCTTAATTATTTGAGATATAATTATCCAGTATCATATGATTCATAATCATATAATAAAATTTATTTCTTAAACTATAGCTTAGTCTATAATTCCAAAATAATTGTTAATAATTTTAGATAATTTGGTATTTCCAAATGCATTACTTTTCTTGTGAAAATAAATACTAGTTTTATTTTATAGTGAATATTCATAATATTCACATTGAAATATAACTATTTCTATTTTCAATCGATACCGAAAAATAGTCATCATTTCATAAATAATGTTCGGTATGTTTTACGAATTTATTTTCATAATTTGATACAACCAATATGTGCTAAATGGCATACTCCTACTATTTTTTCCAATAATATAGTAGCATACTAAATTCAGAGTACATCATTCATTTAATATTGATTATTTATTTCATATACTACAACTAGTTTACAGCAGAAAGTTCTTTGATTAACTTGAACTCAAAGAAATAAATCTCATAGAAAACAATTTTCTGTATGAAAATACATTTTAGAATAGGAATCATATTCTTTTATTCCAATATTAATTACCAATTATTATTTTACAATTCTTATTTCCATTGTTTCTTTATGAAACTGAAGTGACCTTTTACTCTATTCATCCCTCTATACCATAAATCACATCTACTCTTATACATTTGTTTTTCTTTCTAAATGGTCGATTCACTCAAAAGAATATTCTTACTACAACACCATAATGAACTCTTTACAAAAGCGCACTCGATTATCCTTAATATTTAAGGACATCAATTATTTTGCATTTGTCGTAAACTGATCAAATTGACGTTTCAGCGACCAAGTTCTTATATCTATCTTATAGCTTTGATCTTATGTTACATTTAACACAATATGATCTTTTACTGTAATCAAAATTGAACATTCAATCTCACACTATGTTTTAATTGATTATTTCGGATGAACTAATTTCATTGAAATATAGACACTACAAATTGTGACTGTTCACCATATAAAATTTATATGCAATTGTATATGTATCAGATATCCATAGTATTGTACTGCTTTTGAGTTTAAAACTCATTAAATGCAATACACGGTCTTGACCAAATAAGTACATAAGCGTCCAAACAATCGAATGTGTTAAGTAGTTATAAATTAAGGACTTGCATGGTTATGGAAACAATAACATGCAAGAATTATCTATTAGTAAGTATATGTTATATTTATATTTGTCAATCTTCAATTCATCATTTGTATATCCGAATTGATAAACCTTTTATCAATCATATTAAATGCAAGAATTTATCAATGTAGATTATTATAACACTATATAGCATATGTTCTTACAATATTAGAAAGGTTAAATATTATCATTTCATTTTTTAATATGGCTCTCACTAGTCTTTTATGTTTCACCAAACTCTAAAAGAAACATATAAGTCTTTTGCCTCCACTGGTAAGTGTTGGGACTCATATGCCTTTGAATTCTGACCTTGAGGAGAGCTCAACAAATCAAGGGCCCGTACAATGGATAACTCCTTATCGATTATATCACATACAACTCCTAACCCATGGTACTTTGTCCTAATCTCGTCTTTACCTTGAGGAGAGCTCAACAAGTAAAGTGAGATTAGTCACTCGGACCTATCATTTATTAATAGCCTAAGTATAATGCGTGTACCTTGAGGAAATCTCAACAAATACGTGCAGTTATCTTACTTCGTCTATTCAATATATTAATGTACTACACATAACATCCCTAGTTTGAGGAAAGCTCAACGTTTAAAGAGTATGCAAGTAATCTATTAATATATAAATGATAGAGGACACCTTTATACAAAAAATTCATAATCTTTAATATATTATATCAAGCAATAATGACTTATCGAATAATGTAATTTTTATGAAACACCCTCGTGATTCAAGTGCCAGACACATCAGAAATCAAGATATATGTACTATATGTATGTTTTAATTCCTTATTAGACTAATTTTTCATTTGACCAACACTCCAAAGCTTTCAGAGTTTTGTTCCGAAAGGATGCAGATAAATTGAATAAATGTCGAAACTATGCTAATAGTAAGCACCGAAAGGTAAAGAGACATGAAATTTACAATGGATTGAGATTGAGATCCCTCCATCCACTGTAAAGATTTCACCGTGAGCTTTTATTCCATAAATTGGTGTACAAGTGCTTCTTTTACAAAGTCCACCATTATGATCTTTTGACTAAATCTTTCTATATAGAGTAAGAAATATGGAATGATTGTAGAATGTCAGAAAATCTCCAGTTGGCCTCTTTTTAGTAGCATGTAGTCCTCTATTTATAGCAAATTTAAGGTTCTTCCATTGGTGCAGGGTCTTTAACGCGGATTGATGATCTAGCATGCTATAGGCGGCTTGGATTCAAACACTTGTCATTATCTTGTTGGGAGTATTTTGAAACGATTGATGATGAATTGCTTTTATATGTAGTTCTATTGATTCCTTTCGTTTATCTTGGTCGTTGATCTCTATCAAGGGCCATCTGAGTTGTTGATTCTTATTGAAATGTCATTGGTCTCGGTAATTGCCACTCTCGGCTGTGATTGTTGTTCTTAATTGGACAATGGCCTTGATCTTAATCGACGTCATTGCACTTGCTTTCGGATCTTAGGTTCTGGAATATTGATATTGGTGCTTAAGCTCTCGGTGGAAAACAAATAATGGGTCTCATAATTACAAGCCAAGGAGCTTTTCTTTCGCATATTCATAATTTGTACCAAGTATAAATTATGGTGTAACACATCCCCTCAAAGTTTACCACATGTGGTTGATATGAAGTGGACTTTGGAAAGAAGGATGTCATATCATGCTTAACATTCTGCTTATTAGTTGCGTTCTTGTTATAAGGTTGACCCCAGCCTTTGTGCGAAGTATTTATCTTGAGAATTCTCTACAATGTTACTTTACCGAGACAACTTATGAAGATCCGTCCTTGTTTCGAAAACATTTTGAAATCCATCCTCATTTAAAGGATTTTGAAATTAATTTGAAATTCAATTTCATCCAAAAGAATTTCAAAAAATAACTTGAAATCTAACATCATCTAAAGGATTTCAAAAAAAAGTTGAAATCTAACGCCATCTAGAGGTTTTCAGAAAACAATTTGAAATCTAACGTCACCTAGAAGATTTCGGAAAATGACTTAAAATCTAACCTCGTATAGAGGATTTCAAAAAAACAACTTGAAATCTAACCTCATCTAGAGGGTTTATGAAACTAAGTTGAAGCCTAACCTCATTTAGAAGATTTCAAAAAATAACTTGAAATCTAACTTCATATAGTCTAGAGGATTTAGAAAACAACTTGAGATTTAACCTCATTAAGAAGATTTCGAAAAACAACTTGAAATCTAACTTCATTTCAAGTGTTTTGGAAAACAACTTGAAATCTAACCTCGTCTAGAGGGTTTCGAAAAATAAATTACAATATAACGTCTCTAGAGAGTTTTGGAAAAGAACTTGAATTCTAACGTCATTTAGGGGATTTCATAAAATGACTTGAAACCTAACATCATCTATAGGATTTCAGAAAATGGCTTGAAATCTAACCTCGTCTAGAGAACTTCGGAAAAAAACTTGAAATCTAACTTCATTTAGAGGATTTTGGAAAACAACTTAAAGTCTAACTTCATATAGTGGATTATGGAAAAGAACTTGAAATGAGTGGTTAGAGGCGAAAAAACTCCAATACTACGCTCCGGTCGTCTAGACTTGGCCACACATGGGTATCGGCTTTTAGAAAACTACCAGTGGTGGTACAATACCTATATTTTGCACGTAGCTAACATGATTTTCTATACAGCAGCATGCATGGTACTTTGACTATGACTCGCTCTTTGCATGACATGATTCAACCATGGCTCACTCTTTTGCACAACACTTTGGTTGTAGGTTGTAGCTTAGTCGGTGCATTCGGCATGGTCGACTTCCATGACTCACTCTTTGCACGACACGAACGGCCGTGGAGCACTATTATTGGGGATCTACTCAAAGCATGGTTTTTCTAGACCATGGCTCACTATATTGGGAATCTACCTGATTTTCTAATCTTTTTGAGAATATACCCAATCTACTACTCTTTTGGGATCCAATTTTTTTAATCTCTTTGGGAATCTACTTAACTTATTAATGTTTTTGGAAATCAACCCAATTTTCAAATCTCTTTGGGAATTAACCTAACTTATTAATCTTTTTGGGAACTTATCCAATTTTATAATCTCTTTGGGAATCTACCCAATCTTATCAATCTTTTAGGGATCTAACCAACTTATTAATAGTTTGGAGAATCTACCCAATTATGAAACAAAATAATTTCAATGAGGCGAAATCATTTTCTTAGCAAAACTAAGTACTTTCATGAGGCAAAATCATTTACTTGGTGAAACTAAGTAATTGCCATGAAGCAAAATCATTTACTTGGTAAAACTAAGTAATTATTGTGAGGCGAAATCATTTACTTGGTAAAATTAAGTTATTGCCATGAGGTAAAATCATTTACTTGGTGAAAATATGTAGTTGTTGTGAGGTGAAACTAAGTAACTACTGTGAGGTGAAATCATTTACTTGGTTAGAGGCGAAAGCATCGCTTTGAAATTTGGACACTACTTGATCAGGGTAGTACCATAACTAAACGTTTTGATGTACTTTTGAAAGTTGCATGATATTACTTGATCACAACAATAATCATGACTAAAATATTTCGATGCTCATTTTGAAGTTGCATGATATTGCTTGATCACGAAAATAATCAAGACTAAACATTTCAACGTACTTTTGGAAGTTGTGTGATATTGCTTGATTGCGGTAATAATCATGACTAAAACATTATGATGCAATGTTGGAAATGCTGAATACTTAAGAAGATTGAAGTTTCATGTGGTATACCTAAGTTATGGTTATAGGATTGGTCACTGTCTCAAGCTTTCGATAAAATTTCTATTCAGGTAGCAACCTTTTAATGTGATAGTGTTTTAGATGCTTGGCATTCCAAGTTCGAGGTATTATATTGCCATCTGGCCTCTTTAATCTATAGGTTCCTAAAGGGATGATGTCATGGATTGTTAGGGTTCCTTCCCAATTCGGATTGAAAGGTCCATCTGCTAGGTCCTTTGTGCTTGGCGTTATCTTTCGAAGAACGAGGTCTACTTTCTTAAATTTTCTGGTCCGAACTCTCTGGTTGTAGTATCGAGTCATCCTTCGATTATACTCTGCTATTCTCAAAGTAGATTGGTCCTTGAGTTTGGGTAACAAGTCCAACAACTTCTCTCGGAGTTCTGCAATCTATTATGTATTATAATAATAGCTTCGGTGAGATGTTATTTCTAACTAAATTGGAAGCATGGAGCATGGCTTCAAAGCCGTGAACAAGGGAGAAATAAGTATGTGATGTCGAGGTTTAGGAGCTTGTCCTATATGCTCACAAAATGATTGGCAATTCATCTTCCCAGTTGCCTTTGGCTTTGTTCAATCGCTTCTTCAAATAGGGTGTGATAGTTTTGTTGGCTACCTTTACGGCTCCATTTTCTTGTGGATGAGCTACTGAAGAAAAACTCTTGATGATACCATAATCTTAGCAATACTCTACAAATTCTTGGCTCTCGAACTGAGTGTTATTGTCTGTAACGATCTTATATGGAAGGTCGAATCTAGATACAATATTCTTCACCACAAACTTCATTACCTGATGAGAGGTTATAGTAGCTAAAGGTTCTGCCTCAACTCATTTGTAAAGTTATCGATTGCTACGATGGCATATCTCGCTCCACCTTTAGCGATTAGTAGGGGTCCAATGAGATTGATGCTCCAGATATCAAAGGGCCATGGACTCACCATTGGGGTGAGCTCACTAAGTGGAGTTCTCAGCACCTTCGTATAAAACTGGCATTTGTTACATTTCTTTACATGGTCAAATGCATCTTAATTCACTGTCGGCTAATAGAAAGCTTGATTGTTTTCTTTGCCAACTTCTGTCCTCCACAATGGTCCCCACAAATTTCATCACAGGCTTCTTTCAACAATTGTTGTCTTTCTGAGATAGTTACACATCGAAAGTATGGAGTTAAGAATCCCATCCTATAGAATACTTGGGAAAAGGTTCGATAGCATGCCCCGGTTGTCCCTGGACTCTCACTTCGGTCGCCTCACTAGAGCTCGCCTCCCTATGTTTCCTCGGCAAAGGCCTACCATGCTTTATGCCTGCGTCGTTTTCGACAGACGGTCTTTGCCAGCAATACCATCCTCCCTACAGGCTGTCTGTATGGGTGGGTCGTCCCTTGCTGCTACGTTTTGGTAGGCAGATTCCATCTATGATGTAGATCCTTGGTGCATTTTATTTGATTCGTCTCGCTTTAGTGGCATCCGAAGTTAGAATATCCTGGTTCAAATATCGAATATATGGCGACATCCAATTTTCCTCCATTATTCCTAGGGTTGTAGATTCACCTTGGGCAGCTTGAGCCTGAGTTACGACTAGCACTTTCTCCGGTACCTATATGCTTAGTTCTCTAAGATCTCGACTGGAATGAAATTGAACTGTCTTACATCTTTCGAGCTTGCATATTTTTCTATGGCATTGGGCCCTAGCATTTTGGTCCCTACGAATGTTTTATATATGATAACTCTCGAAAGCTCAAAGTAGCAGCTTTACCTATTTAACATATAAGGTTAAACTAGGGTCTTAGGCGTGGTAGTGACCAAGAATTTGTTTAACTACTATTTAGGAATCACTGTACATCCGGATCTCTGAAATTTTGATGTAAATTGTCATAATCCAGCGATTGGGGATTCATATTCGATGGCATTATTGGTTGCCGAGAAAGCAAGCTTAATCATGGAGTAAATCTGAAGATTATCTATGGTTACCAAGACATAACTGGCACCCGCCTCTTGCTCATTTGAGGCTCCATCTACATAAATTTTCAAGGGAGTTATCTACCCTTGCTATCTTCTTTCCCGGTTTAGGCATCGAAACCAGTGAATTCGGTAACGAAGTCAGCTAGCACTTCACCCTTCGTTGTTTTCCTAGGAACATAAGATATCTCATACTGGCTGAGTTCATTGCCCGTTTAATTAATATCCTGGTGGTCTCGGGTTTATTGAAACCTCGTCGAAATAGTTGATCTATAAGGACCTTAATAGGATGGGCCTAGAAATACGATTGGCGCTTTCTAGCTGTGAACACCGAGTTATATGCAAGCTTTTCAATTATTAGGTAGTGCTTCTCGGTTGGATCTAACCTTTTACTTACATATTACATGGGTCTTTGGATTCCATTATCATCTCTTACCAGGACAGAACTTATGGCCTGATCCGAGGCTGCTAAGTATAGAAACAGAGTTTCTCCATCTATTGGTTTAGACAACACCATGGGAGTACTTAGGGGCTATTGTAGGTCTTCGAATGCCTTTTTGCATTCGTCCATCGATTTGAAAGTAACATGCTCCCGTAAAAGGTTGAAAAAGGAAACACGTTTGTCCGTTGATCGGCTTATGAACCTATTCAAAGCAGCAACCTTCCTATTCAAACTCATTAACTCCTTTCAATTAGTTAGAGCCTTCATGTTGGTTATAGCTTTAATTTGATTCGGATTTATTTTGATTTCTCTAGCACTTATTACGAAACCTTGGAATTTTCCAGATTCTATTCCAAACGTACATTTCTATGGGTTTAGCTTCATTTGGTACTTCTGAAGGACATCGAACGTTTCGGCTAAATCCAAGACATGATTCTCCGATTGTTTGGATTTGACCAACATGTCATCGACATATACGTCCATATTTCGACATATCCGCTTGGTGAACATTTGGTTAATTAATCTTTGATATGCTACCCCTATGTTCTTGATACTGAAGGGAAAACGTGTTCCGAACTTTTTTTTTGGTAGCTTTTAAGGTGTTGTACTGCGTCAGAAACGAACTTCGGCATCAACAGGCAAAACTCGCTTTCAGTGAAGACTGGGGCAGCAGTTTCCTCATTTATAGTTGGATTTGTTTGATCCGTTTGATTTCCTTCATTCGTATGTAGTACTTCGATTCTTTCATCCTAGGCAGGGGAGCGAGGTCTCTTCTGAGAGGAGGTTTTTGACATCATGTTGAGCTAGCTGGATTAGAAAAGACCAGAGATTGGGAGCCTTCCTTTTAGCATCAAAATGTTAGACATATTTTTCATCCGACTAACACTACAAAGATTTTGGAGTTTTGCTTCCAAAGATTGCAGATAAATTGAATTATCATCGAAATTATGCAGACAGTAAGCGTTGAAAGGTAAAGAGACACGAGATTTATAGTGGTTTGGGACCGAGATCCTTACATCCACTGTGAAAGTTCTGTCGTGAGCTTTTTTTCCTCAATTTGATGTGCATGTACTTCTATTACAAAGTCCCTCATTAATGATCTTTTGAGTAAAGCTTTCTAAATATAGTAAGAATATGGAATAATATTAGAATGTACGAAAATCCCCAATCAGCCCCTTTTAGTAGCACGTGGTCCTCTATTTATAGAAAATTTAAGGTTCTCCCATTGGTGTAGGGACTTTCACATGGATTGATGACTTGGCTTGCTATAGGCGACTTTGATTCAAACACTTATCATCATCTTTTGTGAGTACTTTGATGCAGATTGATGACGTATTGCTTTTATATATAGTTCCATTGATTCCTTCCGTTTATCTTGGTCTTTGATCTCGGTTAAGGGCTAAGCCATTGATTGTTGATACTTGTTGAAATGCCTTTAGTCTTAGTAGTTGTCGCTCTCGGCTGTGCTTGTTGTTCTTAATTAGAAAATGGTCATGATCTTAATCGATGTCTTTGCTCTTGCTTTCGGATCTTGGATTCTCGGATATTGATCCTGGTGGTTAAGCTCTCGGGGGAAAACAAATAATAGGTTTTGGAATTACAAGCCAAGGAGCTTTCCTTTTAAATATTCGTAACTTGTACTAAGTATAAATTATGGCGTAACATTCGTTAAGTCTAATCAGGGTTTCTTAATGTTCCACCTTTAATTTACACATTCATATTATATAACTTTTATTATTATATAACTTTTATATTTCATATTACTTATATAATAGTCTTATGTATAATGTTATATTAATTAAATCTTATATAATTAATTTTGATTAATTAATATTTTAATCAATTTTATATTATCTTAATATAATATTAATATTAAGTATTTATTATATACTATAACCTTTATAGTATAACATGTATATTATATATATGTACATATCATTTGATAAATTAATATTTAACCAATCTATTTAACTAAATAATTTTAATTTAATTAAATTAATTTCGAAATTCATTTTATATACATACATGTATACATGTATAATTAAATATTTTAATTAACTTATATCATGATATATCATACATGTATATATTTATTAATTAATTAACTCATTTAACTAATATATTTTATTAATCTTATTAATAAATTTAAAAATTCGAAATTAATTTATATTATTTTTCAAACATTTTGAAATATTTTATTATATTACAACTTTTATGATATATATATATATATCTTATTTTAAATTTGACATTTAAATTTAAAATCTTATATTTTTAATTTTTAAAATAATTTGAAAATCTATATTATAACATTTCTAATATTTTTCTTATTTTAAATTAAAACTTTAAATATAAAAAATTTATTTTAAATTTTAAATCAATTTTAAAATTAGCCCAAGGCACAATTCAAATTGGGCCATTTCTATTAGGGGTGATCTTTTAGGCTTACCTCATCATTTCGGGCCAGGCTAGCAGCCAGGTAGGGTAGTGTACTTAATTATCCAAATTCAACTTTAGCTGCTACTTTTCTAGGCACTCTATTATATGGGTATGCTTTAATTAGTTAACCTAACATAACTAATTTAGACTACATAGGCTATTAGACTCCAATACCATTGTTGGAACTAGGTCAGTCATTATGGGAGAATTCCAAATCTTTCTACCCTATTGGATCTTCACTGGGACTATGAAGTCTACTTCATTTAGAACATGTCTAATTTTATTTAAATAAATCTCTTATGTCATTTAAATTTACAAATTATATATATTTTTTCATTTATATTTTAATACATTAAAATATACATATATGTATCATACATGTATATGTAAGTGTGTGCATGTGTAACTTGTAAGCCCGTGCACGGTATAACATGCCCGTGTATAGATGATTGGATTTACATCACAAAAACACGCAAGCTCATTCGATATGTATCATATGTTGTCCAAATATTTGTATTTATTTATACTCGTTACTTATATAAATATTATATACATGTATAGTAAATGCTGATTTTGTTTAAATATTTTAATGTATATTTACCTATTTGAATATATAAATATGTATATATATAATATTATTAATATATATGCATATTATTATAATAATAGTATGTATATATATACATAATACATATATTTTTAAATTATGAACCAAATATATATGCTTATTTATAGCTACAAAATAATAATTTTTTTATTTATAATATATATATACATAAATATGTTTATAATATCAATATATATATTAAAAATTGGAAATTGGTGTGAAGGTCCTAATTATACGGCCCAATTTTTTTCTAGGACACGGGTTTGAAATTATTATTTTCTAGGACAAATATCTAGGTGGCGTGCATCTTCATCTTCTCAAACGACATTCATATCTTCTGAAATCTAGTGCTCGTGGAAATTAGGCAAAATTAGGCCATCGTTTCTTGTACAATCAAAGCGCTCGTTGATTTTTATTGGAAAAAATTAGGCGTTAGTTTATTCTGAAATCAGATTCGACTTTAATTGTGGGAAATCGTGAGGCGATTTTCTTCATTTGGATAAGCAAATCGATTTTCTCTATTGGATTGCTTGTTCTTTGGTGAGTCTCGATTTTGTTTGGTGTTTTTCACTGTCAATTCAATGTTTTATGATTTTCATGATGTTATTGTATATTTCATATCGGAGGAGGAGGTTTTGATCTATTGGAGGAAGGTTTTGTTTGACATAATTGGAATAATGGCCTCTGAATGGTATTCTTTTATTCTGATAACACAAGCACTGTGTATTTAGCCTAGTTGCATCATTCACTTTAGATTATGATTTTAGTATTTAGACTATCACTTTAGATTTGGTTTGAGCAATCAAAGCAGTTATTTTTTCAGTCAATTTTGTTTGTACTCACTTTGGGTATGAAATTGGATCTGAAATAATATTAGTTGACGTTGTTTGTTCTTTAGTTCTTGGTGATTTGTGATCTTTAAAAGATAAATTGTTTTATCTTTTTTTGAAAAGTGGGATAGAAAATGATTTGTTATGTAGTATTTTATGATATTAGTTTCTAATTAAGATCAGTTTCACTAGTTATTTTTTTGTTTACATTTTTTTTGCAGGTGTGATTCATCTGTTATAGTTGTGTTTGATTTCAATAACAATTGTTTTAGTGCTCGTTTTGGATTGGACGCTTCTATTTCTTCTGTTAGGAATAGGATTTGCGAGGTGTGGAATAATTTTAGTCCATTATGCTTTGATATTTTTCATATTCGAGAATCAAAGACTACCTTGGTTGAAACAGATAGTGATCTTCAAGCTGTATTGTGTTTGTCGTGGTTTAAAAAGGAAGAATTTTTGGTACTTTTTCTACGGTTGAAGAATGATTCTATGGATAATTTTGTTGGTGAAAGTAGCAAGTCTGGTTCAGTAGTTGGTGGTGAGTCAAGTAATAATATGTAAGGTTATGATGATGATTTAGATTTTGGTTTAACTCAACAAAAGGATTTACATGAGTTGTTGAAAAAGAGTTCAAATATGGAATTTTTTACTGGGGTTGGTCAACAGTTAGATTATGCCATTGGATTCCATAGAACGGTTAGTGCTTATTGTTTGAAGAATGGTTTTAAAGTACAGTATACTAAGAATTGTAAAGAAGATTGATAGTTCGATGTGCTATAGCTAGTTGTCCTTTTAGGATTCATGCTTCTTGCAAACTGAAGCAATTGGACCAATTGTTTGTTTAAAACATTCAGCTGATTCATACTTGTGGTGATGGATTTCGTTCGCTTGGTAGTCCAACTATTAATAGTGATCTTGTGAAAAGTTTAATCGTCAATCAAATTCGTGATGAGCCAAAAAAACCAAGGGATTAAAAGTTTTAGAAGAGATTATGATGTGGAGCTGAGCTATTATTTTTCTTATAAGGGTAAGAAATTGGCTATGAATGATATTTACGGTGATGAAAAGAAATCTTACAATGAATTAGTTTGGTATTTGAAGACGTTGGAAAGAAATAACCCTAATAGTTATTCAAGTATGGATGTGGATTCCGACACTAATCAATTTGAGAGAGCTTTTGTATGTTATGAGGCATGTATATTTGGATTCAGCTATTGTCGTCCTATGGTGTTTTTAGATGCTACCTTTTTGAAAGGGCGAAGTGGTATTTTGATGGCTGCCATTGCAAAAAAGGGGAATCAAGTTATTTATTTTGATCTTTTTTTTTTGCTGTTGTATTTACTTTGTACTGTTTGCATTAGTTCCTTGTTATAAATTTATGTAACATGGTACTGTTTCTTTAAGTGATTGTTTTAGTGAATTTTGTTGTGTACATACTGCATTTTGTTCAAGCGATTAGTCCAATGTTGTATAGTACTGTTTCAAATATAGTGCATTTGGTTGTTTCAAATGTAGTAATATCCAGTTCAATTCATTATAGTTTCTTTTGCGTTAGGGATTAGCATGTGAAATTATTGCAGAAATGAATCCAGACTCACAATTTAGTTCTACTGAAAATTAACGATGATTAATGTTGGTTTTTTTTTTCTTGATATATACATAATTTAGATGTTTTATTTTTTCAATTTAGCCACCAAATGTCATGATACCTACTGCTTATACTGGATTCAGCAGAATTTGTTATATTTCAAATGATAAATGCATATATGTTTTTATCTCTAACATCTTCAATCTAGTTGCACTAGTTACAAAGTAGGTATAATTGTTCAATGTACAGCCATGCTCCTTCTTATCGTAAATTTGATCCAAAACAAACACTGTAAAAGAATTAAGGTTCTTTAATTTGATGTACAAAATGTTACTGTATACAAGAGCTAAAAAAGATAAATTCATTTATCTTTTATGAGAAAGAATTTAATAACATATTAAGTCGTACTTATATATCATAGTTAGTACTACATATTAAACATATTTATCATTTTTCTCATTATTTGAAGTTCTTACATAAGGTATACAAATATGATTTAAATAGCATATAGAAAAGATAAAATCATATATGTTTTAGAAGTTCGAATATAAGTCTTTGTATTATATGCATGAATTATGTATCACATCTTTGCAATTTCTACCCTTCCTGCGTAGACTACACATTCAAGTAGCAAAATTTAAAAGAAAAAGAAAAAAAAGGATGAATTGCCTTTAGCAAATTTATTTTTCTTTTTTATTTGGGCCGAGGGCATAGTGTTCATGTGATTGTCTACTATTAGATAATACTGTTTCAAATATAGTGCATTTTGTTGTTTCAAATGTAATACATAAACAGTGAATTATTATTTTTATTTTTTTCTAGGTTTTTTCATATTAGCAATGGCTCTTGTTCCCAAAGAAAATGAAGAGTGTTGGAGTTGGTTTTTAAAACACCTAAAGAATGCTCTTAGTTGTGATAGAATATTAACTTTTTTAAGTGATAGATACTGGTCTAAATTTGATGCGCTTTTCGTATGTTTTGTCGTTCTATGCCATTGGTGAGAAACATATCAAAAAAGTTTTTGAATGGTGTTTTGTTGATATAATTTTTTGCTTCAGAAGACAGAATATTTTTTCCTTAACAGTCATCATAACTTTGTACACAACATCTAAATTACATCTGTATGTTCTAGTATACAAATGTTTTTTCTATCTTTTCGATCTGTTTTGAGTCTCATATTTCTCAACATCATCTGACTCATCTATTTCAATATTTATTTCTTCAAAATCAGAATTTGCTTCACTCAGTTTTTTCGGAATTGTTCCCTCTTCATCTGAGTTTGTTAGCTGTTCTTTTTCTAAAATTTGTGAGGTTTGCGGTATTGGTTCAGCTTCACCCTACATTCATGAAAATAATATCACTAATTAGGATCCTATAGTTATTTTTGCATATTCATGAAGACAATATCATTCTGCTCAAGAATCATAATGCACATAAATCAAAGCAATATTATCAAAAAATATCGTACTGCACAATAGTCTGTATAAAAAGATAATATGGTTTATCTTTTTAATTATTTTGTATTTTCTTGGGATTAAGATATTTTTTGTCAATGAAGAATTGTTGAGTAGTTTGTATACAGTAGTGTTAATAATGTAGAAGCTGGTGAATAAAATACTAAAAATATTGTCCATAAAAAAATATGCTGCAAATTCGACGGTGCCCTTAAACCCTATTGATTATAGAGGGATTTGCATTTCCAATAAGCTTTGACAGTTAACGTATATAACAAATAAGTAACTATGTAGTAATACATTGGCATATCTTTTGATATTCATAAATAATTAAAAGCATTTCGTTATAATTTATTATGTAATTAAGTTGTTTTTACAAAAACATAAATGCTTTTATCATTTTTATGCAAGCTTTAAATTAAGTTCATACGGTATGTAATAATTATAAATAATGAATAAAACAGCAAACTTGTTTAATATTTATCATTGTTTTTCAAATGTAAGTAGAGCTAAACATCTAATTAAATCCCATACATAAAGATAAATTTGTTTATCTTTTTTCAGTAGTTGAATACAGTTACATGTTCATATAGTATGAAACAAATTTAAATAATGAATAAAACTTGAAACTAGTTTAACATGTATACCTTGTTTAAAATATAACTAATGCTAAACATGTAATTAAATATAACTAATGCTAAACATGTATAGCTTGTTTAACATGTATTGTTGTTTTTAAAATATAAGTAAAGCTAAACATCTAATTGAGTCCTACACAGATGGAGCAAATGTGCTTATCTTTCTTCAATAGTTAAATACAGTAACATGTTCATATGGTATGTAACAATTCAACATGTAATTAAATATTATTGTATGCATAATTAAGGAATTTTTTTTACCAACGGTGTTAGTGATAAAGATTTGCGCTGACTGTGTTCATCACAAAATGGACTTCATATTGGTCTTCTGTTGATACACTGTTTTCAGTTGTTAATGAAGATGCATGTAGCTCCTTCAATAAAAAAATTTGTTTTTCTTGATCTTTTCTGCATTTGTATCCTGCATGAATATTATCATGTGCAATAATATGTTAGTAAGAACGAAGAGTTATACATATATGCATTACTGACTATGAAATCATATATAGTTCATTATCCAATTAAATCGTTTTGTATAAAAACATAAATGCTTTTATCTTTATGAAGTAGGGTGTAAATTTGCTGTATATCTTTTGTAATAACTTTTAAATCATGAAAAAAAGGGCAAACATGTATAACATATACTAGTCACTATTTAAGATAACTACGGATTAAGTTGATTTGAACCAATTATAGTAAAAGATAAATATGTTTATCTTTCATAGCTATTGAACATAGGAATATTACAACATAACTGTATTTACACAATACATATGATTTTTGAAGTACTGAAGTTAAAATTACATTAAAGCAACTCAAAGATAAACAAACATGTTAAATCCATTACATTCTTGTATCAAAACATTTAGATTAAAAGATAAACAGATTTATCTTTTTAAGCTGTTGAATATGAACAGTTTAGATCACGTTAAATCATTATAAAAGAACAAATACCTTACATGCATTACAAAACCTATTATATATAAACACAATCAATAGAACTTATTTCTTACCTGTTCAAACACAAGCAAAAACCACCCATAAATAGCAAAGAAAATCAACCACTGAATGATTACTTTCTTCAGCTAACAAAAACAATCGATATATAGCAAAAAAACAATCGATGAACAACAAACAGCAAAGATAAACAAGTATTTACTTGTTCAGCAACTGGCGACGCATCTTGCAACTAGTGAATAGAAATCGCGTCTTAGTTTCTTTAGCTGAATAAAGGTGAGGCAATTAAAAATTTGCTTGTTCAGCTAAAGAAAAGTGAATCAATTAATATATAGCAAACAACAGAAATAAACAACTACTTACATGTTCAGCTGAGAAAAGTTAGGCGGTACGATTTCTTCAGCCAATCGATAATCCAACTGAGGCGATTTTGTTTCTAAGCCCTAGTTTTGTTTTTCATTCGAAGGTTTGGCGGTAGGTATGGATTAGTGAGAAGTAGTGGGTTTATTTTCGATCCGTGTCTTGGAAACTATTTTTTTGAACACGTGTCCTAGAAAATGATTAGTTGATGGTAATAGGCCCTTATAGTGAAATTCCCCAATTAAAAAAAATTATAATTTTGGATCGTAATTACAGCACTATCAAATTTTATTATTGATTTTTATTAGTTAAAATATATATTAATTGATTTTTTACTCAAAAATAGATAAAATATTAATATAAAATATTCATGAAATATTTTATTAAAGTTTTAAATTTTTGGAAAATCTCATAGATAATTTGAAGTTTGAAATTTTTTCCATGATTATTTTCGATTAAAATATATTTTTTATTGATCAATTATTTTTTGGTAGTTAATTGTAATAATTTTTCAAATAGAAAAATTGATTTTTTTTTTATTTTCATTTTTTGCCCAAGAGCTTTTCTTATGATAAAATATTTTTATAAAATTTAAAAAGAACCTTTTAAAACGTATTTTTTATATGGTTTATTTAGATTGTGTATTGAATTAAATAATATTAAAAAATTATAAAAATTATTCTATAGCTGTCAAAAATTATTATTACTATAAATATATGTGTACAGAATTATAAGATCAATTATTACCATAGAATGATATTATAATTAATATAAACCATATATACGCAATTAAAAGATATATGTGTGTTTGTGTGTGTGTACATATATATATATATATATATATATATATATATATATATATATATATATATATATATAATATTATCTTTAAAATTCGGTTGTATGTATCTGAAGATATATAAAAAATTCTTTTTTAAAGTGAAAACATACATATAACCAATCTAGATTGTGATAACAATAGTACATGTAAGAATCTAACCTAACTAACAATATAATATAATATATATAACTAAATATTAATCATAATTTATATGCTATAATACAATGAATGATATGCCTGAGAACCAATGCCTTGTAGCACACCTTGCAATGATGAACTCTCTCCTCTCATAAGCTTTTTGATTCACCAGACTACTAACTCTTGAACCATTGACCTTTGACCATCGAATAGTACTCGACTTTGAATTGATTTGAGCTTGATATGACAGGGCACCTAAGGAATGAAGTCGGGCAACAACGGAAGGAAGGAGTAGCAGCAAAAAAGGTATTTGAAATTAGGGTTAGAGGTGTTTAAATAGTATGGAAGAGAGAAAACAGTGGATCACATTTCATACCAGTTCTCCCTTAATCAGAGCCATTCAAAAATCAAAAACTCTACCAAATTTAGCCAACCTTTATCCCCATATTTCATCCAAAAATCGTACCCATCATGATGGGTGAAGATCCCATTTAAGCCCATTGAAAATATTATTTAGTTAAATGTTATCGCTTATCGATATCATATGTTGATTGATATAATTACATTATTATAAATATATTTAATAATATTTATTCCTCAAATTATAATCAAATTTTATGATTGATATTTTATACATATTAATTATTTAATCAATTTATCACAATTACAAACTAATTAAATCGTCTAGTCAAAAGAGAGTTTATTATTTTAGTTGTGACCCATTAGGTGTAAGTTTGGTTAGCGGTTAATATCGAACTATTCGAATATTAATGTTCACACGTCACTTAATAGGTAGTGTGATATTTTGGCTAAATTTATCACTCATATGGTTTCGGTAAAATCCAAATTGTTAAACATTACCCGATTGTGATTTTTTTTACACTAATTCTCTTTGTCAAAACTATATCACTTTGGACTTAAACACAAAGTTCTTTATTCAATTGCTCAAACATTTGGATATAAAGTGATTTAGTTATCATAAGGTAAAAACCCATATGTGTTTATGTGTGGGCGTGGTGTTATGAAATACTCTTTATTTTAAAAGGATTTATAAAAAGGCTGATATATGACACTGTCATCTATTATTGAGTTTTTCTCACATTGATTTATCAAGCTTGATCCGGGTATTTTCAATACTCGGGTCAGATCCGAGTAGTTTCAGGATAGTCAAAGACGGTTGGAGTTTCCAAGGGAGAGCTGGAGATACTCATCGACGTATGAGCATATTCTATTATCCACTGTACTTATTGTATTTTGTTTGATGTTTGTCAGCATTTGTAAAGGCAGATTTTATAACTGTCCAAGCTGAATTTAGGTTAGACTATGATATATGTATTTAAAAGTTTTCCGCTATACAAATATTTGTTCAATATTATATGTTATCCCATTCGAGTGAGATTCTGTTCTATCTATTTTTCTTTATTACCCTTAAAGATCCATCTTTTCATGCAATTTGAGTTGGACATGTGTGGTTTATTGTCAATTCAAAGAGTACGGAAAAACGGGACTTTACATTTGGTATCAAAGCTTTTGGTTGAGCGAACACCGAAGCCTGGTTGGGTTAAGTCTCATCAGAGATAGGATTAGTAATATCCTAGGATGAGTAACTCATTAGAGATAGGGTTAGTAACACCATAGAATGAGTTATGAGAGTATTATATATAAGAGCGTATTTGTTAATTTTATAAAAATGATTTTTTTCTTCAAGAAATTAGTAAATGAAATAATTTTATCTTGGGTTTATATTATAAATATTAAAGGGGATATTATTATCCTTTGGGTTAGAAATTAAGGATTGATTGTAATTTTTCCTAGCAATACTAAAATATGAATATCTTGTTATTAGAATTGCACAATTGGACTATAAGATATTCTATATAGAATCAATTAGTTGAAAGCTAGAATTTAGAATTTTGATCATATATCCCTAGATCTTTGGTTATTAAGAAATAATAAGGATTAAGTGATTATCACAATGGATGGATTTAAAAGTGAAGTACAAATATCTTGTGAAGTAAAATTCACAATTTGACTGTAAGATATTTGATGATAATATTGAAGCTACAAGTTGTAACTAGAGAAAGTGCAAAGAAAATGCATACTTAGAAAAAAATTATTATCAATAAAATAGAAAAAGATAAGCCAAAATTGAAATTTTGGGTAAATATAATATGAAAGGGTGAGTTCTATAACTTATAAACGAGTTAAGTTAATTTGAAATTTAGACACTTTGATTAGGTTAAAATCAAAGTGAAATTTTGGAACAAAAGATATAAGAAATGTCCTCCTAATATAAAAATTTGAATTAGTGATACAATTAGGGTAACATTTGTAATTCAAAATGAAGTAAGAATAGAAGTTGATATTTTTGAATAATATGGTTAATAGGTTGATTGTTGGATGAAAATTTTAAATAAAAAATACCACATGAATTAAGTTTCATAATTTGACTATAAGGTATTTGATGGATTTAAGATTAAGAAATTTGATTTAGAAAATGGATAGGTAAATAAGTTAAGTAGCTAATCATAGAATTAGTGAGGAAAAGATGTACACTTAGAAAAGTAGTCTTATTAATATATGGATAAGATAAACAATGTTAGCTAAATCAAGACCTTAGGTAAATAAAACTAAGGATTAAGTTTTATAACTTATTCATTTGGAATAATAGAATTCCACATTTGTTGAAGACCCCAATTGAAGTAATGACGAATTGAAGTTGGGGATATGTATATATACTCTTAGGAAGGAAAGGTATATTATATAAGTTTAAGTCATATTTATATGCTTAAGTAATAATATATTAGGTAAAGATGAATGTGAATAAGTACATAAATTAAACATAGATCATTTCAGCACATAAATTTTGATCTAAGATTGGAGTACATAACTTGAGGTGTTTACACCAATCCGAAAAAGGATTTATCACTCGATTTTGATGGCGAGCATTGATGAGAGTTTATGATTATGTACCTGAGTTTTCTATCATAGTTGAGAGCTATGTATGGAAAGCAGGGATTTATGATCAAGAAGTCTGATCAAAGTCCACACTAGAAAATCGAGGGATCGATACTAGTTCAAAAGAAAAGTTGTGGATTCGAATAATAGATCGAATCAAATATCACATATAGTATGATGTGTTGGGTCTGTCTAGTTTGTAGTTGGATAGTTATCTCAAATAGTAGGCACTAAGATATAGTGGTTGGACCGATGTTTTGGTATGCATACACACACACACACACACACACACACACACACACCCCACAGATATAGCACATGTTCAGGACAGGAAATGAGTTATGTGGTGGTATTCGTTTATTTTAATACAGTATCAGTGTGGTTGTTTTGGATGTATAGTCTTGTTTGGTTGTTGTATATTTTATCTTAAGTGTGCAGTGTGCACTAGGATGTGTACGATAGAAGTTTGACTTGATGTATGTGTATATAATCGTAAGTACGTTATAGATACTCAGGTTAGTGTCGGGAATCTCTATATGTATGTTTGACATCATATGCTTTTAGTGTTGTATGATATCGACCTTCTTCTTTTCTATCATCAGTAGAAATAAGTCAAATTATTTGAGGATATGAGTATGAGATAGATTCTTTTATCTAACTTTCATTTCGAGGACGAGATGCTTTTAAGTAGGGGAGAATGTAACAACCCAGAATTTAACCACTTTAAAATATAATATTTAAAGCGATTTTAAATGTAAAATAAGTAAGGTTATATGATTCAAACAAAATTAGATAGGATTTGGAAAGAGAAGTATACACAAAAATAGTAACATTTGCCTATATCAACAAAAGTGACAAAATGCTGATTTTGGAAAAGTAAGTTTCAATGATTAAATAAATTATTTTAGTTAATTTATGAGTGTTAATATTCTTAAGTAGCATTTTACAAATTCATTTTTAAATTTGGTTTACATAAATAAATAGTTTAATTAAAACGTCAAAATGTGACCGTAAAATATTTTGTTGAAAAACGACGTTTTGTTGATTAAAAGTTGTCGCAACGTCGTCGCACCTTTATTTTTATATAGGAACATCTATTCAAATAGTGTAAATATTAATTAATTCACTATACATGTTTACTTTTACTAAATAAGATTATAAAACTTCTAGAAATCATTAAGAAAAGTAAGCAAGAATTAACAAAAGTAAGTAAGAAAATTCAAAAGTAAACATCAAATCAATATCAAATCAAAGCCAACATTTTTTACTTAATCTTTAAGTGACTAAGACATAAAGTAACGATGTGAAAGATGATGTTAAGTGTAACAACCCTAGATTTTTCATATATTTTAATATTTGACTTTGTTTTATTTTGAAATTATTTTAAACTTATTTTATTTCAAACATTTCATTTTAAAATGCAAGTGTTGATTATTATGTGAATTATAATTTCAAACCGGTATAAATTGTATATTTTACTGAAAGATGAATTTCTATTCAAACTGGCCAAACCTTGACTTTTAAATTTCAATATTTAAATTCTTAAATTTTATCTTTTATTATGAAAATAGATTTAATAACTTGAATAGTGCTTTTCGTTTCGTTGAAAACGGATTTAATTTCTGAAAGTTATGTACATTTCAATTTTGAGTATAATTTGTTTTATTTTGAAATTTTGTCTATTTTAAATTATATAAATCATATTTTCTATGTAATATTATATTTTAATGTGTTTTAATATGTTATTTTATGTATATTTTGTATTTTAATATTTTTAAAGTGATAATAAAATTTTTCCAAAATTTACTGTATTTATTTCCTATTTTTAAAGGCTGTTTTCTATTTTTCTGCTATTTTCTTCATTTAATTGTATTTAATTAAAATTTAAATATTTATTTTGTGAATGTATTTTTATTTTATATTATTATTTATGTTTAAAAATATTTTACAAGCTCATATGAATTTTCTAAAATTATTCTATTTAATTTCAAATTTTCTAGTCTAGTTCACTATTTTTAGCTATTTTTATTAATTTAACTTTATATAATTAATAAATATTATATAATTTTTATATTTTGATAAATTTTCTAAATTTTATCTTGTATTATTATTATTTTCAGAAATATAAAGTTATATAAATTAAATAAGGATATATGAAGAGTTTTTGACTTTTGAATTGCCTTTTGCCTTTTTGAATTCCACCTCTTCATTTTCCTCACAACTCTTCATTTCTTTTGGCATAACTCCCCACATTTCAGCCGACTAATTCATTTTCATTTCACGTATCTTCCTTTCGCCCTTCCTGAAGAAAAAAAATTCGGCCATCACATGCTTGGGAAATTGGTAAAAAAAAATTATTTCTTTTATCTCTTTTTCTACTTATATTGTTTTTATATTGATTTTTGCATTTGCTTTCAACTAGATGTGACCGGCCCCGCCTCCTCCAGCAGCTAGGCCAACCCCACCACCTCTTAGACCGACCATCAACCACCCTATATCACCACCATGGCAGGCCGAGCACTACTTGACATGAGATCCACCACCAAAGGTCACAAACCATCACCTTTGTGCTCAAATCTAGCCTAGTTTGTTCCAACAACCTCCACCTTCCTTTTGCCACCACCAGCCCAGATCTGATCACCACCCTCTGCCACATCACTCACCATCACCTGGAGCCTCTGGCCATGCCCCATAGCCTCTGGCCGAACCAAGCTTTAGTAAAGAAATGATGTATTTGCCTTGATATTGCCTTATAGTCGTAGATCCAAACACATACATCTTGCACCATCTTTTAAACCATGTTAGGCTGACCATATGGACTCAAGACCAGATCCAAATTCAACCCTTAACAATACATTTCAGACCTATAACTGAATTATAGGAGGTTGAAAGCAAGTGCAATGATTTTGGATTGGTTTTATACAATTATTTCTGGCATTGTTTATTGAATTTTGGGTTGAAATCTTATGTTGTTTGTAATTGTTTTATGAAAATAAATTCAAGGTGTATAGCTTTGGCTCTCCATTCTCTAATCGCATTGTGTTGTCGTGCCTTCATTTTGTCAGTATTGTGTGTTTGGTGTCAATCTCTAGCTTTGAACAGGTGAGTTATTCTCACCAGACAATATGTACATATATAACTAGTAAATTGACCCCTTTTGAATCTGTAAAATGCATTATCATGTTACACCTGCTATGTTATGATTTTATGATGTTTACCCATCCTTTAACACCTGTTATATCATATGTTACTGTTATATTATGTTGTTCTATTATTTTTATCAGTTTATCACACTGCATGTTCCCTTTAGATTAGAATCACTATGGGTTGAAATGATACATACCCGAACGGACTTTAGAATAGGAGAAAATCGTTATGGGCTGAAATGATAGGCCTGAATGATTTTCAATTATTTTCATTTACTTGAGATTGCGGGTTTGAAATGATCAAACTCGGATTTTCGTTGTAAATTACGGGTTGAAATGATATATTACCCGTATCACTTTACCTAGGCTAGAAAATGAAATACAGACCCGTTGTTAAATTTGTTTTTCTAAAAATTTTAAAATATTTTAGAAATGTAAATATTATAATATTTTTATTTAAATTTGATTAAAAATGATTTTTGTAAAGCATTATTGACTTTCTGAAATTTATAAGTGAAATAAATTAATGGTAAAGTTAGAAAATCTGAAATGTAAGTTATTTTGGAAATTATAATTTGGTGATAAATGGAATTTAAATTAAATATGAAAATATGATAAATTTATGTAAATTTGAATTAAATGAATTTAAAATGATTTTATAATATATTAATGATTTTTGAATTAAGTTAAAATGTGAAATGAATGAATATTTAAGTTGAAATTTTGAAATATACTAAAATTGAAAATTTGTAAATTTGGCTTAAAAGTGAATTTTAAGTTAAGTAAATGAAAATGAAATTAAGTTATATTTGAAAATTTAAACTTAAGTGTTAATTTAAATTTAATTTAATTAATTTAAAATTTAATGTTGGAATTTAATAAGTGAATTACTGTTAAATTTTGATTTTTGAATAGAGATTTAACTTTATAAAATCATGAATATAAGGGTATTTGAATGATTGTTTTCAAAGTGAAATTATATGATTTTATAAGTTAAAAATGGTTTAAATAAAAATATAATTGTTTGTGAAATTATACCGAATATTTGAAGTTAATTTACTGCATTTCTAAAATGCTATTAATTCTAACGTAAAGGATAATACAACATTTGTAAATACTGTAGTTGATAATAATGAACCAAATGGCTCAATTTAATTAAAGGCTATTATCACATTTTTGTGAATGTTATAATGGTTGAATTTAACTAAGTTTATTTGAAACTAATGTAACCCTATTACAACATTTTAAATGCTGTCTTTTATTAAATTGAACTGTTTTAAATGCAACTTTCCGTAGCATTTTCTAAATGCTGCGAAAGTTGAAATTTCATTGTTTAAATAAATTTAAGTGAATGAATGAACTTTGAAAGATTAAAATTTTGGAAATTTAATAATTTAATTATTAAATATAATATCTTCATTTTAATGATTTAAAATGAAGCAATTTGTTTCGAAATATAAACTATTTTGAAATGTGTTTTGAAATGGTATTTAAATTAAATAAAAGGAATGTGGTTCGGAAGATATGATATTTTTATATTTTGAAATTAATTTTGAATGATATTGAATATTTAAATGATATTTGATTTCGAAGTATAAAATACTTTTTTTAAAATTTTAACCACGGGATGTATTTAATTTATGGTTTAACTGATCCTTAAAGGATGGGCAATCCCAAGCATCCTTTAAGTTATGGTGCATTTCTACTACAGTTCACTTGAGTTGATTTACATTATATAAGTATATATTGTCCTGACTCGAGTGTTTTGTGTTTTACTTTACGCTCGGGTCAGCCTGAGTATTCACAGCTTTGGATTCTCTTTCTGGAGCTGGTCTTTGCTGGAGTTTCTGCTTATCTACATTTATATCTACTTTCTGTTTCAGCTATTCTAGTTTATCTCATGTATTAGTGAACTTCTATGTATTTGGGATTTCTATTATGTTTTTTTCAAACTGTATTATGTATTTGGTTTGAGACTCTGCCATAGTAGCTTCAAGATCTACTATGTATTTTATATTCTGCTACGAGGTATTCTGTTTGTTCTATGTCTGTGATTCTATGATTTGTATTTCATTTGCTCCAAATTTATTTACAATGCAGTATTTTGAGCAATTCAAGTCCGACATGTGTGGCTGCGAATGGATGAAAATACCGGGTTGTTACACTTGGTATCATAGCTTTGGTTTTAGGCAAACCATAGCCTGTGGAGCAAAAACTCATTAGAGATAGGGTAGAAATACCCAAGAATGAGTGAAATCAATCTCAGAATCCTTTCTTGTGAGAGAACGTATTTTCGAAGTATAAAATAATTTCCAAATGATTTTTAAATGATTTTCAAAGACTATTTTGGTATAAAAATTTTCTTATTTTGAAACCAAGATTTTCAAGAACTTCATCCCTTTAGTATCCATCATGTTAGAAATCTCTTGGTTAGGATTCTTATCGATCCTTGAATTTTAGAACGCTCCCACTTGTTCTGAAATCCAGTCTTGTCTTCCCTATTCTATCCATTTTGATTTCGGAGCATTTCATAACTCCTCTTTGGAAGGACCTCTATAAAGATCGGTGATTTCGCAAATCTTTGATTGATTTGTAAAGGGGTGAAAATCCTTTATAATTGGCATTGATTCACCGGAGATTCATGTATTCTCGGTTTTCGATGCTATCTATCTCCTGCTCTACCCGGATTCTATCTTTGGTGATCGAATGTTGATTTGCCTTAGATTTCCGAATTGATTATATTCCTGAAGTCAAGGTTGACCAGTTAAGGTCGCCGACGATTTATATAGGCTTATCATCTTCTATTTGGTAATAAAATTATCTTATCTTCGTTCGAGCTTATCTTCGAAACAGAATTCTATTTGATTAGAGTTCCTCTAAATTCGAATCTTCGTATTGCTTGAAATCTAACCTTGAATCATTCTTTGGAAATTTGTGTTTGATTGTATTTTGAATTTGTGCATACATCGAAATTATTATTTTGATAAGGATGACCCTATTTTGTATATAAAAGTGAAATGTTTTCAATAAGGATTTTTACTATGGAAAATGAAAATTTGAAGCTTTGAAAGGATTTGAAATTTTGAAAATTTATAAGAAATTATGATTTATATAAAAATGATTTATAAATGAAGGGTTTTGAATTTGAATTTCGAGGAATCGAACTCCGGTGTTTTGAAATGGGTTTTTAAGATTTTGGAAAATATAAAATAATAATATGATTTAAAGATATTTTTCCAGATAAGAAATGTTTCAAATGTATTCGAACGAATTCCAATGATTTTAAAGAGATTTCAAAGAAGTTTCAAGAAATAAAAGTCCAGAACCCACTTATGTCGCTGAAAAATAATTCTGACGATGAATACATGCATCATCGACATTGATTTTTGAGTTTCTGTGTGGGGGAGAGGCCACTTTAGTAGCTTTGTTATGCGAGTGATTTTATGAAACCAAATTTTGATTTTCGATTTCGAAGTGTGGTTTGATATCGGAAAGATATGTGTGTATATATATATAATTGAAATGATTTAAAATAAGCCGATGTTCTATCCTCGAGATTTAGATTTGTTTTGGTATAACCTTACCTATTGGAATTGATTTACTAATTTGTTGGTAATTTCCAACTCTTGGATTGAAAATATGATTTCTTCGACTATTTTGAAGGTTTGAGCACTTCCAAATCAAGGTTAACTTTTCAAAGCTAAGAAATTTTGTATGGTATAAGGTATTTGATAAAGTATAAGTTTAGTTTGGTATGATTAATGTATAAAGTAATATAATTTATATAAGTTTGAAACTGTTGTGGAGTGAAATAAATAAGACTATTTTGAATTATACTGGTATGAAATATAGTTTAAAAAAGATATTTGAAGTAAAATGTTGAGTTTTGTTAAATTTATAAGTTAAGGAAAATAGTGAATTTTGACTTAACAAATGAAAGTGAGTTTTAAATTGAATATTTGATTTAAAATTTTGTTGTGATAAAACATATCTTAAAAATTATTTAAATGTGAAATTTTGAAGTCTAGAAATATGATTTATAAGTTTAAAATTTTCTAAAATTGAAGTTGTATTGTTTTTGAAAAGTTATAATAAAATCTAGAATTTTATTAATAGCATTTCTAAAATGCTATAGTTTTATGACAACACTTTAAAATGCTGTTGTTTTTTATAACTAAATATCTGTTATGGCATTTTATAAATGCCGTTATTCTTGAACTAAACTATTTTGGAAACGATAAGTTACGATAGCACTTTTATATGTCGTCGTTGTTATAATTTGACAATGTTTCGTAATGTTATAGATTTTAACACTGTTTGAGTTATGTTTTAAAGTGTTAAATGATTTGATTCTTGGAATTGATTATTTGTGACATTTAAGGAGTTTTGAATATAATTTAATATTTAAATTTGAATTTTAAGGAATTTAAATTGAATTTGAATTTAAATAAGGTTTACTTGGTTTTGTGTTAAATGTAATGAAATGTAATGAGATAAATGAATATATGAATGGAATTTTGAAATGTATGTTGTAATGATATTTGAAATAATAAACGAATGACATATTTGATTTTCTTAAAATGATATTTAAATTTGAATGTTTGAAATTGAATTCAAATAATGATTTGACAATGAGGCTTTGAATGATATAATCTTTATTTGATAAAGAATGTGAATTTGGAATGATAATTGGTTTTGATAAACGAATATTCGAAGTTTATATTTGTATGAAAGCATAGTTGGTTTACTTGTAATTTGAGTTTAATTATAAAATGATGGATTTATGAAATGAAATATTTCAAAACTATGTAATAATGAAGTAAAATTTGAGATATATGAAATTATAAAATTTAGTTTTGGAATATGGTACATTTAAGCTCTGAAATATATTAAAGATTGAATAGTTTATTTTGCGGATCAAATCTTTATTTGAAATTTGATAATATTTGAAATGGTTTTGTTGGAAAACTAAATTGAATTGAAACTGATGGTTTGAATTGAATTAAAGCTGGAACTTGTAGACTTGGGTTTAAATTGAATAAATTTGTGAAATGTAAAGAATTAAAGGGATGTTTTATGATTTCAAATGTATGATTCAGAAAAGTTATGATTTTCAAAGTGTAATGATTTCAAGTATTTTGGTTTTGAAAGATTTATAACTTTGAAAGTGAATATATGTTTGAAATGGAAATGAATTTGTTTGACCTAAATTTTTGTTGATTTGGAAATTTGGATTATTTTATAAATCTATTGTTTTAAGAAACTTTGAAACTGTGTATATGTAATTTGGAAGAAATGATTTGGTGAAATCATATATGATTTTGAAACAGAAATGTTATTGAAACAAATTAAAATTGAGAACCTTGTTTTACTAAATACTTGATTTGGGAGTTATCGAACTTATATAAAATGGATTTATATAAGTATGAAGTTGATTTGAAAATGTTGAATTGAAAAGGTACTCAATTTGTAAATTAAAATCTTATATAATCAAAGTCTATATAAGTGTGATTTGATATACTATTGATTTTGGAAAGTATTCGATTTGAAAATGAAATCTTATATATAATGGAATTTATATAAGTGCGATATTTGAAGCTATGATTTTGAAGGGCTACAATATATGGTATATTATATTTTGATGTAAGAGGTATGGGAAGTACGCTCCGGAAGAAGTATAGTGATATGCTTCGACCCAGATGGACTTGGGGAATCCAGGAATGGATTCGACCGATAAACCCTAATGGACTTGGGTGAATTCAGAAATGAGTTCGAACTGATATGGTTGTCCGGACTTAAACTCATGAGTTCCTCAATTTTTTTCAGGGTAGATGGTTCTTTAGTTTACGCAATGGAGGCGCTTTCGATCCTGGGATCTGTTGTTTATGAGTCTTTCGGGAATGAAGTGCATCCATTGCGTAAATCATTGAATCGGCAGCGTACCACTGCAGCAGGGGTCGATGGTCCCTTTTTTACAAACTGGCTACAATATTTTTCTGGAATCTGAAAGGTAGAAAGATCTTCTGGAAAGTGTTGTGTCCATTTCGTAAATACTGGATCAGCAGCGGGCCACTGCTATCGTATTATCATCATTTGACATTGGATTTTGAGCGGAACTTCTCATACTTATTTTTTTAGTATTTTCACTGGGTGTTGAAACATTTCTACTAAGTACTTGGAGAATGCTAGCTTTGCGCCTGATCAACGCATAGCCAGAGTCTACAGGAACGAAAGTAAACTTGTTAAGACATTGAGTTATAAAAGTATTTCGATAAAGTATTGTATAAAGGATATTCTAATCATGATTTAAAATGTCTTAAATATTGTTTACTTCGAACTATCAAATTTGAATCAAATAACTAATTATCATATTAAATGTTTAACATGTCAAATATAAAAATAATAATTAAAATAATGGTTCATCCATGTCTTTCAACCTGCTTTCCCTCCTAGCTACTTTTTCCCTACCTTCTTTCCGGATGTCTTCCAACCTATTGTTCTTTCTTGTTGTTTCTCCGCTTCCTTCCTTTTCGAAGGCAAAAAGATTTGAGTGGGAGAGAGTGTAACAACCCTAGATTTTTCATATATTTTAATATTTGACTTTGTTTTATTTTGAAATTATTTTAAACTTATTTTATTTCAAACATTTCATTTTTAAATGTAGGTGTTGATTATTATGTGAATTATAATTTCAAACCGGTATAAATTGTATATTTTACTGAAAGATGAATTTCTATTCAAACTGGTCAAACCTTGACTTTTAAATTTCAATATTTAAATTCTTAAATTTTATCTTTTATTATGAAAATAGATGTAATAACTTGAATACTGCTTTTCGTTTCGTTGAAAACGGATTTAATTTCTGAAAGTTATGTACATTTCAATTTTGAGTATAATTCGTTTTATTTTGAAATTTTGTCTATTTAAATTATATAAATCATATTTTTTATGCTATATTTTATTTTAATATGTGTTAATATGTTATTTTATGTATATTTTGTCTTTTAATATTTTTAAAGTGATAATAAAAAATTTCCAAAATTTACAGTATTTATTTCCTATTTTTTAAAGGCCGTTTTCTATTTTTCTGCTATTTTCTTCATTTAAATTATATTTAATTAAAATTTAAATATTTATTTTATGAATGTATTTTTATTTTATATTATTATTTATGTTTAAAAATATTTTACAAGCTTATATGAATTTTCTAAAATTATTCTATTTAATTTCAAATTTTCTAGTCTAGTTCACTATTTTTAGCTATTTTTCTTAATTTAACTTTATATAATTAATAAATATTATATAATTTTTATATTTTGATAAATTTTAGAAATTTTATTTGGGATTATTATTATTTTCAGAAATATAAAGTTATATAAATTAAATAAGGATATATGAAGAGTTTTTGACTTTTGAATTGCCTTTTGTCTTTTTGAATTCCACCTCTTCATTTTCCTCACAACTCTTCATTTCTTTTGGCACAACTCCCCACATTTCAGCTGACTAATTCATTTTCATTTCACGTATATTCCTTTCCCCCTTCCTGAAAAAAAAAAATTCGGCCATCACATGCATGGGAAGTTGGTAAAAAAAATTATTTCTTTTATCTCTTTTTCTACTTATATTGTTTTTCTATTGATTTTTGCATTTGCTTTCAACTAGATGTGACCGGCCCCGCCTCCTCCAGCAGCTAGGCCGACCCCACCACCTCTTAGACCGACCATCAACCACCCTTTATCACCACCATGGTAGGCCGAGCACCCCTTGACATGAGATCCACCACCAAAGGTCACAAACCATCACCTTTGTGCTCAAATCTAGCCTAGTTTGTTCCAACCACCTCCACCTTCCTTTTGCCGCCACCACCGTCACCACCACCAGCCTAGATCTGATCATCACCCTCTGCCACATCACTCACCATCACTTGGAGCCTCTTTCCATGCTCCATAGCCTCTGGCCGAACCAAGCTTTAGCAGAGAAATGATGTATTTGCCTTGATATTGCCTTGTAGTCGTAGATCCAAACACATACATCTTGCACCATCTTTTAAACCATGTTAGGCTGACCATATGGACTCAAGACCAGATCCAAATTCAACCCTTAATAGTACATTTCAGACCTATAACTGAAGTATAGGAGGTTGAAAGCAAGTGCAATGATTTTGGATTGGTTTTATACAATTATTTCTAGCATTGTTTATTGAATTTTGGGTTGAAATCTTATGTTGTTTGTAATTGTTTTATGAAAATAAATTCAAGGTGTATAGCTTTGGCTCTCCACCCTCGAATCGCATTGTGTTGTCGTGCCTTCATTTTGTCAGTATTGTGTGTTTGGTGTCAATCTCTAGCTTTGAACAGGTGAGTTATTCTCACCAGACAATATGTACATATATAACTAGTAAATTGACCCCTTTTGAATCTGTAAAATGCATTATCATGTTACACCTGCTATGTTATGATTTTATGATGTTTACCCATCCTTAAACACCTGTTATATCATATGTTAGTGTTATATTATGTTGTTCTATTATTTTTATTAGTTTATCACACTACATGTTCCCTTTAGATTGGGTTGAAATGATACATACCCGAACGGACTTTAGAATATGAAAAAATCGTTATGGGCTGAAATGATAGGCCTGAATGATTTTCAATTATTTTCATTTACTTGGGATTGCGGGTTTGAAATGATCAAACTCGGATTTTCTTTGTAAATTACGGGTTGAAATGATATATTACCCGTATCACTTTACCTAGGCTAGAAAATGTAATACAGACCCGTTGTTAAAATACGTTTTTCTAAAAAATTTGAAATATTTTAGAAATTTAAAT
The DNA here is from genome assembly GCA_030765085.1 of Allium cepa. Lineage (NCBI taxonomy): Eukaryota > Viridiplantae > Streptophyta > Magnoliopsida > Asparagales > Amaryllidaceae > Allium > Allium cepa. The sequence goes on along the minus strand of CM060929.1, from coordinate 243,842,104 downwards.
ATTTTAATATTTTAATTTAAATTTGATTAAAAATGATTTTTGTAAAGCATTATTGACTTTCTGAAATTTATAAGTGAAATAAATTAATGGTAAAGTTAGAAAATCTGAAATGTAAGTTATTTTGGAAATTATAATTTGGTGATAGATGGAATTTAAATTAAATATGAAAATATGATTAATTTATGTTAATTTGAATTAAATGAATTTAAAATGATTTTATAATATATTAATGATTTTTGAATTAAGTTAAAATGTGAAATGAATGAATATTTAAGTTGAAAATTTGAAATATAACTAAAATTGGAAATTTGGCTTAAAAGTGAATTTTAAGTTAAGTTAATAAAAACGAAACTAAGTTATATTTGAAAATTTAAACTTAAGTTTTAAGTTAAATTTAATTTAATGAATTTAAAATTTAATGTTGGAATTTAATAAGTGAATTACTATTATATTTTGATTTTTGAATAGAGATTTAACTTTATAAAATCATGAATATAAGGGTATTTGAATGATTGTTTTAAAAGTGAAATTATATGATTTTATAAGTTAAAAATGGTTAAAATAAAAATATAATTGTTTGTGAAATTATACTGAATATTTGAAGTTAATTTACTGCATTTCTAAAATGCTATTAATTCTAACGTAAAGGATAATACAACATTTGTAAATACTGTAGTTGATAATAATGAACCAAATGGCTCAATTTAATTAAAGGCTATTATCGCATTTTTGTAAATGTTATAATGGTTGAATTTAACTAAGTTTATTTGAAACTAATGTAACCCTATTACAACATTTTAAATGCTGTCTTTTGTTAAATTGAACTGTTTTAAATGCGACTTTCCGTAGCATTTTCTAAATGCTGCGAAAGTTGAAATTTCATTGTTTAAATAAATTTAAGTGAATGAATGAACTTTGAAAGATTAAAATTTTGGAAATTTAATAATTTAATTATTAAATATAATATCTTCATTTTAATGATTTAAAATGTAGTAATTTGTTTCGAAATATAAACTATTTTGAAATGTGTTTTGAAACGGTATTTAAATTAAATAAAAGGAATGTGGTTCGGAAGATATGATATTTTTATATTTTGAAATGGATTTTGAATGATATTGAATTTTTAAATGATATTTGATTTCGAAGTATAAAATACTTTTTTTGAAATTTTAACCATGGGATGTATTTAATTTATGGTTTAACTGATCCTTAAAGGATGGGCGATCCTAAACATCCTTTAAGTTATGGTGCATTTCTACTACAGTTCACTTGAGTTGATTTACATTATATAAGTATATATTGTCCTGACTCAAGTGTTTTGTCTTTTACTTTAAGCTCGGGTCAGCCTGAGTATTCACAGCTTTGGATTCTCTTTCTGGAGCTGGTCTTTGCTGGAGTTTCTTCTTATCTACATTTATATCTACTTTCTGTTTCAGCTATTCTAGTTTATCTCATGTATTAGTGAACTTCTATGTATTTGGGATTTCTATTATGTTGTTTTCAAACTGTATTATGTATTTGGTTTGAGACTCTGCCATAGTAGCTTAATGATCTACTATGTATTTTATATTCCGCTGCGAGGTATTCTGTTTGTTCTATGTCTGTGATTCTGTGATTTGTATTTCATTTGCTCTAAATTTATTTACAATGCGATATTTTGAGCAATTCAAGTCCGACATGTGTGGCTGCGAATGGCTGAAAATACCGGGTTGTTACATTAAGTATTGAAAAAGTGGAGATTACTTTAGATTGAAGTAAGGTTATTTTTATAATTTGGTATGAGGTTATTTTGGTAAATTTACCACTTCTTTCTTTTTCTATAAATATCCACCTCCTTCTCTAATTTCATTCACATTTTCTTCTTCTTCTTTTCTCAAGCTTCTTCATCGTTTTCCTCTTCTCTTTAATGGCTTCCATGCCATATAAAAATATAAAAAGAAATAATGTCAAAATATTTATAAAATATTCAAAAGAAATCAATGTTTATTCTCTTCAAATCAAACTCCTCTTTTCTTCATATTTTACCTCTTCTTCTCTCGACCATAACTTCTTCAAAACCGAATCAAAATACAAAATTCATTTTTTCAAATCATGTACTTTTCCAGCGGCTACAACTTTCATGTTGAACACTTTATCTCATTCTAAAGTAAACTATGTCAAAAATATATTTCTTTCCAGTGCATTTTCTGGCCCAGTTTTTAAGCCAGAGAATAAGCCATTTTGTTTTGATCATAAATTGATCATAATAGATCCAAATTAAGAAATTCTTTACCATTTAAAATTCCAATGGCTACAACTTTAATGTTGATACTTTTTCCAGTTTTGAGGTTTCTATACCTGAAACTCAATTCTTTGAAGTGCATTTTCGGGCTTTATTTTTGTGAATCCAAGGATAGCTCTTTTTCTTTCGACCATGTCTTCCTCAAAATTAAAAAAAATCAAGTGATTCATTTTTTTTAATTCAAGAGAAAAGAATTTGCAACAACTATTCTGTTAACAAGTTTTTCAAATTTTGAGAGTAAAAGAGTCAAAAACAAGAGAGAATATGACTTATTTTTCGGGTCTAATTTTGAGAATTCAAGTTCAAAGCTCCACCACTTCTTTATAATTTCGGCCAACTTCCATCTCAAGCCTTGACGAAGCACTAGGAAGGAGGAATCCGACCTTATATTCATTTGGTTCTGAAGCATGGTAGGAAGTATGCGTTAGATCTTAAGTTCCCTGCTTTAAAGTTTGACGGAGTGGAATCCAAAGTAAGTTATTTCTTATTTTATGTTCATTAAAACCATTTCTATGTTGAAAGAACTTTAAGTATTATGTTGTTTGGAAACCCTTGTTAAAAGCTTGTTTACTTTGTTTCCTAGAATAATGGTTTGATTTCCATGCTTGATACTATGTTTGGATGATTAATTAACTAATTTAAAATTTAGAAGTTAAATATTGAATGGGACGCGGAAACGACTAATACATGTGTTTCGTCTGTGAGATCCAAGGAGACTTGGGCGAGGGACAAAACATGCCGAAGGGAAAGCCCGGATGCTCTAAAATAAATATCAAACGGTTAAAGTGTTATAAATATTTGATAGAATGAAGCAGGTTTATCATTTATTATTGCGTTTATTTCATTGATAGAATGTTTGAATTAGGCTCGACCAATTTATAAGCACTGATTATTATTTATTGATTATTGACTTTGCTCGACAAGTTTATGAGTACTGATTATTATTATTGATTGTTGACTTTGCGCGATCAGTTTATGAGCAATTTATTATCCATATGCATGGGCTGGGTAGTAAATAATTGTAGGCTAACACCTTATGATTTATTTCACAATTTAACTATAAGATGTTTAGCGGTAATATTTGGTTCACTTCAATTTAATGAATTGTTTTGAAAATTGTTTTTCATTTGGAATTTTTATGAAATTTTTTCCCTTTAAAAGAAATAGAAATATTTGGTAATGAATATTTTGAAGTTATATTATATAAAAGTGATTTATATAATGAATGGTTTTATAAAAGTATTTTATAAAACGGAAAGAATTTCGAGGACTAAACCCGATGGTTTTAAGATGATTTTTGAATAGATTTGGGAAATGAAAAATAAGTTAAAATTAGACGCGTCACGCAACGGTAGTTCGCAATTTCGCGCCGAAAAGTTCAAATGAGTGTGTAGAGTGGAATATAGCTTGAGATTCTTCAATTATAAAATTTTGGACTATTATGTCCATATCTTTTAAATAAAGAAAGAAAATCAAAGTTTTGTTGAGTAGATTTTGAAATAAGTCCAAATCAATTTTCTAGAAAAATCGCGCTAGTGCAGTTTAGTGACCATAACAGAAAATTTGTTTAAATGGATGTTTTTAATTATAGAAAAATATGCAATAAATTTGATAAATCTATTTAAATGATTTAAAAGAGATTGGAATCGAAATATATGAATTTTCAAATATTTAAAACTTGTTTAATTCAAATAAGCTTATTTGGCACTTTTCGCAGCAATTTTCTGCTGCAAATTCTATAACTTTTGGAAGTGAGTTTACATGTAATAATGATTTTTCCAAAATCAACTGTGAATGTTTTAAAAAGGATAATTAAGCATTTTGAAAGATAATTTGGAATATTTATAAGCAATTCCAAAATAAAGTTGAAAAATATGAGTATGCGGAAATGACTAGCACATTTGTCCCGCCTGTGAGATCTGGGAAGATAAAACAAGATGTTTAACTAAGGTTAGGGATGGAGCAACTAATGCCGTGAACTTACATGGTCTATGTTTTCTTTTCTTAGGCGAGGGGTGGAACAGAATGAAAGGAAAACCCGGATGCTCTTAAATAAAAAGATTTTGTTAAGTTTTCCAAAATGAAAGAAGATTGGTATTATCCAAAAGTTAAGCAATCTCCAAAAATGAATGATTTCTATGATCCTATTTACTTCAAAATGTTTGTTAAGATTGATTTAGGGTTTATCATAAACGATGTCTTAAATAACATTGTTTTTGACCCGCCGGAATGTTAAAGAATTTGATCAAGAATTAAGTAAGGAAATTTGAGATATTTTCCAAAGAAAAAGAATGAATTTCTTAGAAATTATCCTAAGTCAAAAAAAAAGAGATTTTGAAATCATCCGAAAAGAATTAAATTGAAAAGAGACTTAATAAATCCTGTATACTCATATTCACTTTCTATCGATATTGGATTTCGAAAGAACAGGGGTCGGATTTGGGTAAATCCCATCCCAAAACCACTTCGAACCAATGTATACGTTCGAACGTGAAGACGTGTTGAAGACGATGATTATTGAAGACCATGGATCTTCATAGCGAGAGGACTGTTTGTTGATTTCCTCGGGGTCTCACCCATTATAGAGCTATATATAGCAGTGGTCTCCTCGTCATGGAGATTTTTCGGATTGCAAGGGCTTCTCACCTAATAATGGCCGAGAAAAGTGCCTTCGGTTTGTCCTGTTCCTGGACAACTTGTATGGACGTTTGTCTGACATTGCATTTCTAACGATTACGTACATTGATTTTTACAAGCGTACATCGGTGGTGGCGGAGAAGACAACTTCTCTTAGCTTAACACCCTCCTTAAGACGTACGAGCTCAAGGGTTGTATTTTTATGAAAGGCAATCAGTAGTTAATGGAAATGGAAATGTGGCATTCAAAGATGTGATATGTGATTTGTGAAAAGGTAATCGTAGCATCAAGCCTCATCAAACCGGAAATGACCGAAACAGGATTAGATGCAGCAAGGCTAAGTGGGTCATTTCCAAGTAGGTTATGATCATCCCCTTCTAGATATACTTTTTTCCGCTATGACATTCGGGATGTATATTAATGTGGTGTATGGAAATCGAGTGCTCGGTTAAAGGTCGCTAACGACCGGGGATGACATATTCGGTACTATCTAGTTACAGAGGTAGGCCGGTCTTGTGTTGGTAGAGAAGCTTTGTGATGGTTCCTCGGGACATCCATCTAGAGGTGTACTCATTCGGAAGGTAGATCCTGCGTGTAATGACCCGTATTTTTAACGCTTTTAAAATACTAAATTAAATAAAATTTTAATTAAAAATCCGACAGAAATAAAATTTTACGATTTATTGAATGGAAATTTCTTCGTATATATGTTACAAATCCAAAACCAAATTCGTAGACGACCAATTTCGATAAGACCAATAATGTAATACATATTGAAAACGTAACGTAATAATATGAAATAGTCGTGACCAATAACAGAAACCGAATTAATAATTTTGACGTAAGAAACGTGCGTTTTGCGTTAAATGAAAATCTTCGTTAAATAAAAAGAAACAATAAAATTTCACAACGGAAATTCGATATTTGAAACGCGTCCAGTTAAACATAGCAAATGGTAAATTTTCGTCCGAAAATACGAAAGTTTATTTCGCGCGTAAATTTACTTCAATTTAATCAGTTAAAAAGCGATGAAGATAAAACGTTTTCAAAACAAAAATATTTTTACAAAGAAAAATTCTAAATCAACTTTTGAGCAAGTGGTCAGTTTGTCGTTTTTCCAAATTCGGACATCTTTGGTTCCGTCGATCTTATTTTTATGCGTTTTTCTTGCATTTTCCGTAGTAGAAAATTTTGAATTTTTATAATTCGATCGTACCACTGACATCTGTATACCGTTTTGATCGTCTCGTCGAATTAATCTCTACAGTATATTTATTTCTCTATTTTGAGGTCACGTACGTGGCGGAAACGATAAAACTTTGCGTCGTACGATACCAAAAGTTGTGACCTTTTGTTCTTACCTTAAATCAAATAATACAAAACTAATGCGTGTTGCCTATGAACCGAAGGCTACTTATCTTCCTAACCTTTGAACTTCATTTCCAAAAAAATATATATTGAAAGTTGCATTCATTCATTTTGGAACTCACGTTCGTTATTATCTTGACTTTTGTTTATATTAGCATACCTTTCCATTACTTTTCCTTGCGTGTTGCATTCATACATTGTTTATATTAGCATACCATTCATTCATTGTTGGATCTTGCTTTCTTTTCCTCACCTGTAGCCTATCCTTCTTCCATTAAAATTCTTTTCCTTCTCCTCCTTCCTCCTCCTCTCGGCTCTGCCCCACCGAGCACTGCTCTCTCCACAAACCCACGACCTCGACTTTCCACGCTAATGCGGCAGCAACTCCGGATCCTCACCTCGGCCTGCTAGCCTCCCGAGGCCGTTCGCCCACCACCGTCACTTCCATGCATCAGTCCCCGCGCCCACTGTCTCGGTCCACCAGGCAACACTGTCGCCATCAATACCCGCTACCATCACTTTGTTCCTCCACGTTCCTTCCAAAGTGGACAGCCTTGGCCGAGCACACCATGGCTCCGTCCATCTTCCACCTATGCAACCACCGGAGTCGAAAGAAAAATGCAACACACTCACCCTCAGCCGTGATTTCCGCCTAGCCCAGCAGTAGCCGCGTCATCAAGCCTTTCGTGTTCTGCTACGTCCATCTGCCCTATGTCACCACTTTTTGTGTAAGTATATAACATGTATAAGTTGTTTATATGCATGCATAGAAGGGAAGTCTTATCACTTTGCTTTTGTTTCACTGGGAAGGCATATAATTGTTTATGAATGATGCCTGCATATTTTGTATATTATACATAGGATATTTTGGATAGATAATAGCTGTAGTTAAGCGTGTATATGTATACATCAGTGTTTACGTTATTTGTATATATATATGTTTTATTTTCTCAATTTGTAGCAAATTGCTTTGATCAGTTTTAAATGATATATATAATATAGTAAATATATATAAGTAGATGTTTATTTGTTTTGTTTACATTATATATGGTTTTACAGTTTATTTGTTTTTGTTTACATTATATATGGTTATATATATACTTGTATAATAAGAGAGTCTGTTGTATGAAAGCCTATATACAAAGTACTAAAATATATTGATTCATCTGTTTCTGACTGGGTATGTATATATATAACCTATAGTTTATATTTATGTTATATATATGTCCATTCGTATAAATTTTTTTTTTTTTTAATAATTCTGTTGTTGGATATATATACATGTCATAGATATAATATTTTTTATATTAAATATATACGCTACTTTATATATGTTGTTTTGTAACTAACTATAGTCAGTTTCTATATTGCTTTGGTTGGATAGTAGGAATTTTATATTGGTCTATATATTTATCTGCTTATACAAATATTGAATATAAAATTTTATGACGTTTATGTATGGTTGATTTTTTTTATGCGTCTTTAATTTGAAACAATGTGTTGGGAAAAAAAATCTTTTTAATTTAATACGTGTTGAATATATGGAATGCATATAGTCATATAGTTTCACCTATACCACTTATTATCATCGATCTATTTTAATTTGATTTCGTCAATCCCTCATCTATCAGCTTTGTCCGTCAAGTCCGCTTCCAGCTTACTTCGCTTTGAGAATGTTATTTGGATTTGTTCGATTGTCTGAATTTGTGCTTGGATTTGTAATTCAAATTCTGTATCTGTATCAGTGTGCGTATCTGTGTCGTCTTCTCGATCATCTCTAGCCTCGAAAAGTGAGCAGTCACTCACGATTAATGTTCCTTTATTTATTAAATTTGATTTCAATTGAAACGACAAATTGAAATATGCTGCTGTTAGTTATTTACACTGTTATATATGCTATTACCGTATTTGTTCCTCTATGACATCTAACACCATTACCTGTTAATTATTTATGCGATGATAATACAGTTTGGTTGATAATTGATTGATTGATTATTGTTAATATTGGATGTAAATTGTAATGTATAAAGTGATGAATATTATGCAATTGAATTTGTCGTAGGATAGTTTGAAAAAAATGTGAATCGACATATGTGTTGAATTTGATTAGTAAATTGGAATAATATGACCCCTTTTAATTGTTGAGTTAATTGACACGTAGAATTTGATAAATTATACTTTGAACCTTTGAACGTATATTGGATTACTTGCCATAGTATTAAATTTGAAATTGAAATTGAACGACAAGTGGAAAACCGTAACGTAAGAATCTTTAATCTACATGAAATGATAGTGTAGATTCTAAAAATAATTATATTAATTCGCACAAACAACAATGTGAATTAATACGATTATTTCGGGATTATTTGCATTGATTATTGGATTGCTATTGATGTTTGCTATTGCTTGTTTATTTACTTTGACACCATCCCTGTTATCACACTGCAAGTTCCCTTTGCTATGCTTTGATTTTTAATTAAATTGGAATCGGGTTGAAATGATAAATACCCAAATGAACTTGACTTAGGATAGAGAATTAAATGAAAACCCGATTGGTCAATAATTTGATTTAGAAATAAAATAATGATTTTATTCGAATAAAGAATAAGTTTTGAAATGAAATTGGAATTTGAATTTTTGAAAGGAAAATGTAAAGATTGAAATCTGAAACAAATTTTAACATAGTAATTGATGAAAAACGTTGTTTAAAATTTAATTATATAATAATTAAATTTGGAATTATTAATAAATAATGTGGAATTAGTAATAATTGAGTTTTGAAATTATTAAGTCTGAAATCATTTAATAATTAAATGTGAAATTATAGTTAAGTTCGAAATTATTAGGTTGAATTTATAATTAAATTGAAATGATTCGATAATTAAGTTTGAATTCAAAATTAAGTAGAAATGATTTAATAATTAAGTTGAATTTATAATCAAGTTTGTAATTATTAAGTTTTGAAATCATTAATAATTAAGATTGAAATTATTAAATAATTAAATAAGATTTAATTATTTGATAATTGAATAAAAATTGAATTCTTTGATAAGAGGAATTTGACCTTTGGATAGGTGGATTTGAACTTCGTTAATAAATGAAATTTAGTTTCTTTATTTATTAATTAAGCTTTGGAGAATTTAAGTAAGTTAATAGTGAAATTAAACTTCTCGAATATATGAAATTTAGCTCTTTATTAATTGAGTTTGAAATTTGTAACGAAGTCAATAAATAAGTGAAAGTCGAATTTCTTTAATAAGTAATAAAATGTGATTTATTGAAATGAATGAGATTTATTGAAATTGACATAAGACTTGTAATTTAAAGAATTGATTTGACGAATTTAATTTATTTCAATTTGAAATTTTGATATAATGAAGTTGAACGTAAGTAATTGATTTAAATGAATTGGAATTTAAATAGAAGTTGTTTTGAATGGCAAATTTTACTTAATGAATATTGAATGAAATCGATAAATGAATTTAAATTGTTTTGAAATGAAAATTAAACCATTTTAAATGATTCGGAATGAAACTTATATACGAACTTGAATCAATATTTGAAATGTTTAAATCAAATTTTTGAAGTTGAATTGTAAGACTTTGAAATGGAAATTTGGAAGTTTGAACGTAAATTTTGGAAATTGGTTTAGGAAGACGAATGAAATGTTGATTATAAATTATATTTGAAATTTGAAATTGATTTGGTTTTGAAATTTATTAAACGATCAATCGGTGAAATAATTACGTAAGTTATTAAAGAAACCGGAATCGGTTATGGATATACTCTCTATCTAAACCGAAAACCACTTTAATAACTATACGCGGAGTGATGATCCAGAATGAAGTGGTTGGAATGATGTACGTGATGACTGAAGAAAGAGAACGATAATGGATAGCCTTGACACTTGTGTCAAATTGGAAATGACTAAAATCAGGAGCCGTGCCGGGCCAAATGAGGTTAGCCACCTCGAGCGGACACACTTCTTCGTAACTACTACTCATTAATTGTTATCGATTGGTGCACCCTCGAAATTTCAGGAGTGTTGTTTCGTGGTGTTGCGATCGCTGTGGTGATGCGTTCTCACCAGTCCGGATCAGGCGAATGGTAGTTTCACTACCTTGGGTATTGCCTCATGTGCCTTGTCATACTTGTATCCCTATATACGCGATCACAACGAATTTGTTTTGTGTTATACCTATGGAGTACTCCCTGATATCCCGCTAGTTTACGGTGGAGTTTACAGTGCTGTATAGACTATGACATTTATAAAATGTGTTAAGGGGGATAATGGTAACGCCTTAACACTATTTTGATACTTTATATTACTGATAGACATTATCTATTTAGCGTACACTACTGCATAGTAGATAGTTTAACGGATCCTTAGAGGATGGTGATTCCAACATCCTTTGAGTTACTTGTATTTCGATTGCTATTTCACTTGAGTTGGATTTATTGATATGAGAATATTAATCCTGACTCGAGTGTTTTGTATTTTCTTTACGCTCGGGTCAGATTGCGTGGTTCAGCTTTTGAGACTCACCTTTGGAGTTGGAGCTTCGCCAGAAGATCCAGCTATCTATCCAGCTTCCAGAGATTCAGTTGATACCAGTGATGTATTTTGATTCTTGTATTCGATTATTGTATTCGAGACTTCTGTTGTAATTTATTTAATTCTGATATATATATAGTAGCTTCATGAACTACTATCTCTTTTACTTCCGCTGAATATTATTACTCTGTGTCTGTGATCCTGTAATTATTTATTTACTGTATATCTGAGTTTTGCCAAAATTTAAATTAACAATTCGGTATTTTGAATTATTCAAGTCCGACATATGCGGATGCGAATAGTCTAAAATAGCGGGTCGTTACACTGCGCCTGGTCATTTGTATGGAAATCCATTCTCCAATAAGAACCTACGGTTTTGTTTGTATTAGCGTAATGAATAGCCTCGAAATGCTATATGGGTAACCATTTCGGATAAGATTAATAAGTTTATTTGCAAATGTTTTCAAAGAGATGTCATTAAGAATAATATCAAACGTTTTGATATAAAAGTGATTTAGTTATCATAAAGTAAAACCCGTCCGTGTTTATGTGTGGGCGTGGTCTTATGAATTACTATTTATTTTAAATGGATTTATAAAAAGGCTGATATATGACACTGTCATCTATTATTGAGTTTTTCTCACGCTGGTTTATCAAGCCTGATTCGGGTATTTTCAATACTCGGGTCAGATCTGAGTAGTTTCAGGATAGTCGAAGACGGTTGGAGTTTCCAGAGGAGAGCTGAAGATATTCATCGGCGTATGAGCATATTCTATTATCCGTTGTACTTATTGTATTTTGTTTGATGTTTGTCAGCATTTGTAAGGGCATATTTTATAACTATCCAAGCTGAATTTAGGTTAGGTTCTGATATATGTATTTAAAAGTTTTCCACTGTAAAAATATTTGTTCAATATTATATGTTATCCCATTCGAGTGAGATTTTGTTCTGTCTATTTTTCTTTATTACTTTAAAGATCCGTCTTTGCGTGCAATTTGAGTTGGACATGTGCGGTTTATTGTCAATTCAAAGAGTACGGAAAAACGGGACTTTACAAGTTTGGTACCCTTCACCATTCCTTTGAGGGTTCTTCTTATGGCATCCACACATCTCTAATAAATATTCCTAATTTTATGCCAACATTCCTTAAATTCAATGGGGATTCCTTATTGCTACCCTACGAGCATTTATAGATATTTCATTCATAGTCTAAAACATTTACAACATCTTATCTTGGTAATTTTTCTTATCTACTCCATATTGAAAACTTGGTTTGGCTCTCACCATTTTTTCTAAAATCAAATCTTCACAATCATGAAGTACTTGATCCAAAAATATGTCTTTAAAAATATAAACTTACAAATCTTTTTATCAAATTCAAAAATTACTTGCTTCCAAAAAGGAGCCATGAAAAATTTCCCTTTTCTAACTGATTTTACCTTCTTAATGGCTTTCTACAATAGAGATTTATTTCCCTTTAAAAACATGATTTTTAGCTCAAAACATTCGAAAACTCAATTATCATGCCAAACCATTTTTTCTTCAAAAACATCTTTTATAACTTTAAATAATGAAAAATGGAGTAATAAGGATTACTTTCATCTTATTATTATTCTATACTCATGCTATCTCTGCTTCCACCTTTGATGGAGATTTTCATAGCACAAGAGTGAGGCTTCTGAAAGATATGTGTAATTACAGCATTTATCTAAAGTATATGTTCACTTACTACATATCGATTTAATTTATCCATTCTTCTTATCATATTCCTGTTATTTTTCTTGTATACTATTTCTAACTAGATTTCTAACCTTATAAATATTCCTAATGCTATTTCTATTTAAATTGTCAGATGTTCTTGCCCTTCTATTCTTTTAAATCCATTTCAATCAAGTACCACTTCCATTTATTCAACCCTAGAAAGAATTTTTAAAAAGGAACTTCTAAATTTACAAAAATAGGAGAAATAACTGAGCCAAATCTACATTCTATTTTCTTTTTATTTTAAAAATGAAAAATCTCTTTATCAAAAATCTTTGAATCTAAACTTTTTGAATAAATCAAACTTTAAACTTAAAATTTCAAATTATGAATTTTCAAATTTTTCTTTCTTTTCCAAAATAACAACTTCCCAATAAATATTTTGGAAAATTCATTTAAAACATTTCAACGTATTTTTAGAAATCTTTTTATTAATTTCTTTCACATAGGGTTTGACTTAGAAATAGACTTTAATTGTCATTCCTTTTGGACTCTCCTTCTTTTCCATTCATCCTCAACTCATCTCCATTAAATATCTGGCTTATCTTCTTATGGTAATCAGTATACACCTCCTTGTAGGAACTTGCTCCACACATTCTTCACAGCTTGCTCCACTCGTATTATTCTTTATTTCCGGATGCTTGTAACATATAGGTTCTTATATTCCATTGGTATGGATGAGATTTAAGTCTTTAATCAGCAATCCATCAAGATTCCTAAATCTTAAGGTAGTGTTGACCCAACAAAGAAGTCAAGTATCATCCAGCCTTCGAGATTCTTATATATGTTGTGTTTGAGCTCTTCCTGGTCCACTCCTTATGATATAACCTCCACAACATGCGGTAATCGAAGAAGAAGTATAATTTAACAGTATTTATCTTTTCAACTCATAATTGCCTCGTCCATGCTTCCAGATATGGTCGCAACTACTTTTATAGTCAGAATTCATAGTTTTGGGCGTATAATACACACACACACACACACACACACACACATATGTATATATATAATTATAGGTAAAAATACAAATATGCCCTCTCAGTATATCCTTATTCCAATAATAGACTAATCTAAGCTTTGATACCATATGCAACAATCCACACCTTAACGGGTCCATTTTTATTAAATCGAAGCACAATAGGGTACAGATCATTGGTTTTGGTAATCTGTAATAACACAAGTATATCAGAGTGCCATCAATATAAACTCACATGGGAATTGAAAAATATAATATAACATATGTATTGACTAAGGCTTCTATCTTGGAATATCATTTCGTAGATATTTAGTTCCTTTGTCTACGCTGAACATTAATAAGATGACTTCACCATTTGTAGTTCCCATCTTGCTGTAATATCTAGTCTTTCTAAAACTAACCTATGGGTTGTTATGCGGATAAGGGTCGAAACAATGTTTCGATGATCAGAAAATTACATAATTTACCCATACCACCTATTTGTGTCGATTGATTTCTATTTAAATGTTATATTTGTGTTTTACAGCTAGTTCGTTTATTATTATATGTGCGTACGATATGCCTAACCTAACGTTCTTTAAGGTATACTATATATAAATACATACATACACACATACATACATACATACATACATACATACATATATGCCTATGTGAATATACACATCCCAACGTACTCTACCCAAAACACCAGCCACTTAATACTTCTTACATAAGGAGAAGGCAGACCCATCGGTTATTTACTACCTCAAGTCCCCGAAGCGGAACCTTTGCAATATCAACGCTAGTCAATCGGTTTTAGCTACAAAGATCGATGACCCTATATACGGCTATGTAATATAAAATATATAATTTAATTTTCATACTACTAATGCAACTCAAAGACTCATTTAACGGTTAACTAGCCCATCTCAACTAAGCTAAATTTTCACCTAACCATCTAACTTGAAATCTATGCGTCTCCCATATAGAATATACACTAGTAGGAAGCAAAATCCGTTAGGGCATAATCTAAGTTTTTGCTACCTCTTGCTAAGGATCATTGGGCGTCAAAGCCTATATGTCAGACCTACTATTAAATTGATACCAACAAATAGCATAGTCTACCAACCCTCCGCAGTTGACATCCCGTTTAGATTAACCTAAGTAAGTCAAGGAAAATGCCTCTTTCGATTACTTATTGCCTCTAATTAGATATGACGTAGACCTATTTCCCAAAAGGTTCTAGGCTATTTAATACTTCAAATCCAAGGAAAAACCTTAATATATTTTCCCTTTCTATCGCAATGCATATCCTTTCCCCATGGGTCATATAGTTGGAGAATTCTCACATCTATAGTAAGTATACGCAACTGTTAGTAACCTCTAAGTTGAGAGCATACTTCTATCATGTAACTATACTGATCTCGCATCCCAATCCACTAAATCAAACCTATCACCCAAAGACTAAATATTGGGCTAGTCCCACTAATTTACGTTTGTCCTAAACGTATAGTTTAAGCTATATAATTTTCTACTATGAAAACTTGTTTCCTATGTATAATTAATAGTATCAATACTAACTTATTCGCTACGTTATTATTCCTAATTTATACACTTAGGTTCGGTTTCCTTGTAATGTCTAATAAATATGTATAACCAGTAATTATTAGTCATTAAGGCCAAACTTGGAAAACCTATAATCAGTCCTCGTTTAATTCCTTTAATTTATTTACTAGTTTCAAAATCCACATATTATGCCTATTCAATTCCTCCATAAATACCATATTAATTTTCCTAATTTGTCCCTATTTAATTCTTTTAATTTATTTATCAGTTTCAAAATCGACCTATTATGCCTATTTAATTCCTCCATAAATGCCATATTAATTTCTCTAATCAGTCCCCATTTAATTTGTTTTTAACTTTCTATTAATTCTAAATTAATTGCTCACTCAATTTGTAACTAATGTCCATAAATCGCAGTGCGATAGTTATTAAGCTGTTAATAACAAATACATATATATTCGTAAATTACGCTATTCATATATTTTTATTTTTGAATGTTAAGCATGGTTATATATATATATATATATATATATATTATTAATTTCTAAACTAGAACATATCTTTCCACATTTTAATTTATCATAGCTTCCCTTCTAAAAAGGATTCCTATTAATTTTCCATAAACTAACCAAGAGTGAGATCTTTGCTTCATTTGAAATTACAAGGAATTATTTCTTTCCTTTTATTGAAATAGATAATGTAAACTATGGAAAAAAATATCTGTATCTGTAACGACCCGACTTTTCGGCCCTCGAATATTGCCACTAAATACAATGGTATTCATGTGCCGAGCACCCAAGTGTCGGAAAGGCAGAAAGTTATCGTAAAATAAAAGAAAACAAAAGAAAGGAAGAACATAACATCAAAATGTCACAACGGAACGGTAATATATAATACCAAACGAGCAGCACAAAGGGTTACTCTAAATACAGAAATTTCAGAGTTATTAAAACCTAAGTACTATCATCAGCCTGTATAGTTATAACTTCCTATCCTTACAATGCTGATATATACAATATAAAAATGCAGCGGAAATCAGACTTCTATGGAAGGTAATCATCCAGCTCTTCTCCATAAGCTCCAAAGAATACATAGCTAAATCTAAAAACATACACGGGGCTGATCAAAGCATTATAAGAAAATAACACGCAGATCAATTTGGTAAACACGTGTGAAAAAATAAAGAAATATGAGACAAATAACAATAACCACTAAGACCATACAGAATACTATAATGGGTTTCTCCTCAAATGAAACCAACCATTCATTAAGTATAATATATAGTGATATGACGGATAATGTATAGAGTGTAGCACATAAATCATATCAAATAGCTACTATGTGGATGCCACAATGCTAATAGGTACGCAATCAATACTTCTAAGGCGCGTTCGCATAGTGCATTTTCCATAGAGATCTCCTCGGATCTAATCGAATCCAAACTTCTGCACAAGGATCAAAGATATCCTTTCAAGCAACGTACATCTCTAGGGAATGTAATATAGGAAATGCGTAACTGGCCCATGCCCAGAAAATCATGATTTCGAATGCATAGCTCCTGCATGCATGTCAGTAAGTGATACTAAATGGAGTCGCTTCCACCCTTGGGATTACTAAAACGCTACGTTACTTTTGTGTAACGACCCGTAAATTTCGACCATTTAATTTGTTATTTTAATTTGATTTTGGTAATTTAATGAAGAAAAAAACGAAATTCTCATAATGTATATTGGAGCGAATGTTAGAAATTTAATGTTGCATTGCTAGATAAAATCAATTCTTGATGATTGAAATGAAACCCAATTGAAGAAATAGTGGAAACATTATAATTTGTTAATTAAATATGATTGTGTAACTAATACTGAAAGAAATAAAAATTGGAAATAGTATTAATAAAATAATAACTGAAATTAATTGCAACTGTACAAATGGAAGTAAATTTTATTAAGTGGATGTAAATATAAATTAATTTATGGGTATGATAACAAATTTGTATAAATTACCTAATAAATTGGTCAATTAATTTATTAGAAATCAAACTCATTTAAATGGTAAGTAATTATAATATGTTATTGATATAAATGGTACTTTAATGATTATTAATAAAGTAACGAAAGTGTAAATGAAAACTTAATAAAAACATAAATTTATTCTAAGGAAACAAGAGATATATTGTACAAATTGATGAATTAGTATAAATTTAACGGAAATTGGAATAAATTAAGGAAATATGTTAATATAAGTTAATTATAAATAACTTGAAAGGAATTCCAACCAATTCAAATTAAATGTTACACTTGGTTAAAAATTGAATATAAGAGAACTAATATAAATATTGAATAAATTTTTGAAATGGTTTGAAACAAATGGTAATTGAGTAAAACCAGTGTTATGTAAGTAATTTCAATATTGGTTTGAAAATAATGAACCTATAAAAGTGTGATTAAGAGTTGATGGCAATAATTATTGTACGTTACTTATTTTATTACTTGATAAGTTTAATTTGAATTCAATTTCAATTAATTCACTAAATTATTGCAGTTAATGTGGAATAAATTGGTAAGTGAAGAATGTGAATTCAATAAGATGTAACCAAGGTAAAATTCCATTCATAATATGATAATTGATGTAATAAAAAGAATGAAACCAAGATGAAATAATTAATTGAGATTTTTAAATTTTAATTAATGAGTAAAATTTGACAAAATTCCAATATAATTGAAATACGGTAATTAATGCAAAATAAAGATGTTGAAAATATTAATTATGTTAACTATGTTAGTTGAGTAATAATTGATTGAATATTAAGTTGTAATCGAACAAAATCAAATTTATTGGAATTAATTTGCAATTAATTGGATTTAATTGCAGTTGACATTTGAACACTGTATTTACTGGAATAATTGACACTAAATTGATATGTGAATTTGCTTTTAGTTATTATAAATATCTAAGGGATTAAAATGACAAAAATCTACTAGTTCATAAATATTGAATTTAAAGGTGGTAAATTAATTATTAATTTATTTTAAAAAAATGGAAAAATAGCCATCTTGGCCACTGACTCGGATTCTACGAAAAAAGTTTCATCGGATCCGTAACAGTAAATTGTTATAGGGTTTCAAGTTTCGTAGCGATCGGACTTGTCGTTTGATCGAACGGACTCGAAACGCCCTAAAATCGATAAATTGAAATCAATTTGGAAAATTTGAATTTAGCATAACTTCTCCATACGATGAAATTTGGACATGAAACCTATTCCATTGCGTTTAAAATATTTTAAAACACCTATTTTGATATATGGTTTTACCCAATTTCGTTCCGAAGTCAGAACGGGCTTTTTGGGCCAATTATCGTTTAGCGCGTTTATAATTCGGATCCATCTGTCTATTTCAACTTTATCTATAAATACCCTACTAAAATCTAGCCTCCGCCTATTTTCATTTGTGTATGCGCAAAATTTCATCAGCTCCTCCTCTTTCTCAATGGATGCAAACTCTAGATCCAATTACATTCAAAATCAAAGTCAAAAATTCAAAGTCCTTGGAAAAATTTGAAAAAATATATGTTGAAGCTCTCGACTAGAGAAATTCACTGGTGGTGTTCGTTTTTCGTTTTGATCCATCATCTGATCAGTAAAAATCGAGGAAGTTTCGGCCGTTCATCGCTCGACGACGAACTTTGTTGGATCGGAAATTCCCTTCTGGGTTTTGTAGAGATTCTCGAGCTAAGCTCATCCATGCAAGTTAATTTGAGATTCGAGGGTTGGATCGTGCACGATTTTTTTCGATTAGGGTTAAAATAACAAATGGCGGCTGTGATTTTTTTTTTGGCGTCGTTCATCGATCGTGGGTGATCGCGGCGGCCATAGGGGGGGTTCCGGGGGGTGCGGCGGCGATCGCGTGCAATTCTGGGTGAGGCGCGGCAAGGAAATATGGTGGCGGCGCGAGTAGTAAGCTAGGGTTTTGGGGTTCAAACGGCTGTGCGTGCGTGAACTGGAAGCAAAGGAGATTGAGTACGTGGATAAAGAGGTTTTGTGTTCTTTTTCTATTTTATTTTTAATTGTATTCAAATGCATTTATCGCTATATCTTCCACATACGAACTCCGTTTCACGCGCGATTAGGATCGTAGTAAAATTCCGGATCGAAGTAAACTGGCATATATTTCATCATTTTCTCAGTTAAATTGCATTAATTTAATATACGCGTTATTTAATTCATTATTGCATTTAAAACTTCCAGTTAATTGTTAATTAATTTATTCATTGTATTTAAAACTGCCAGTTAAAATTTAGTTAAATTTATTATTGCATATAAACTTCTAGTAAATTTATTTATTATTGCATATAAACTATAGTTAAACAGTTATTTAATTCATTATTGAAAAATTAATTGTCAGTAATTAATTATTATTGATTGATGTAATTGTTTGAATTGGATGATAAATTGATGATTGTTTGATGATTGATATGATGGATGAATGGATGTTGTATTTATATTGTATAAACTGCAAGTTATTATGCATTTTCATTTCATTCGGGATTGCGGTTTGAAATGATATACAACCGCATTTTTATTTTTAAATTGCGGATTGAAATGATAAATATCTGTATCACTTGACCATAGGATAGAAAATTATATACAGGCACCGCGGTATGTATATAAAATTATTTTTGAAATGATTTTTCTATGGTTTTGGAAAGGAATATACGGATTTTATAAATATTTATTTTTGATGTTATATAAACGTCAAATTTATTTTTGATTCTAACTATATACATAAGTATGCTTTGAAATATGAAATAAGCCCAATATTAAAGTTTGATTTTTTTTAATATAATATGGTTAAATGGATATTAGTTGTTGATATTATATAAATTTTATTTTAGTTAAATTCTTGAATTTAAGCTATGTATAAAATTTTTAATAAAAATAAGCTAAATAAATGGAGTGATGGTTTATAGTATATGGTTAAGTACCTGTTTAAGATATTGTATATATAAAGTTTTAATGACTTAAATAAAAATTTAAGTTGGAGAAAAATGTGAAATTGATTTGAATAAAATTATTAAAGAATTATACCCGAATAAAATTGATTTAAAAATTTAGTAAAAATCATTATTTTAAAGGGGTATGATTTTTATAACTTGATTTTGGTTTAGAGGATTTAAATGAATATTATCAAGTTAAATTAAATTGAAGTATATTCTGTTATTCAAGTTTAAGGGTTTTACATAAATAATATTTGTTTTATTAAGTAAACTTTTCAAATTTAAATAATAGAAATTGGATTTGATATATATTAAATTATCAAAGAATCCATTTTGAAATAGTGGGATATTTAAATATTGAAATATATGATTCAAGTTTTGAAATATAGAATATTTAAGTTTTGAAATATTTTTGATGTTATATAAACGTCAAATTTATTTTTGATTCTAACTATATATATAAGTATGCTTTGCAATATATGGGAATTTAAATGGTTTATTCGGAGGTTCAAAATTGATATTGAGAATTTATTTTGAAATTGAAAGAAGCTATTTTATTGTATAAAGTAATATAGTATTTAAACCATTAAGTGGTAAAGTTATGTTTTAAAAGCTATGTTTCAAGGTATATAGATTTGAAAATGCTATGATTTTTGGAAAGATATATTTGAAATAAAATGATATCATATGGATTTGGGTTTTAAAAATGGAAATGATATTGTATTTATATGATTTTGAAATGGATATTTTATTCTGGTTTTTAAAGTATAAATTATTTGAAATAATCACGGTGTTATAATAACGTTTGGTTGTTAAAGAGACCAGGATCGGAAGTTGTCATACTCTCTACCAACTCCGAAAACCACTTTAACAACCGTGTATGCGGTGGAGATTCAAGAATGAAGTAGGATGGTGGAGGCGTTTCCTTTGAGGTAAATACATGGACCTGACTCCCGTGAGTTGGCATAAGGTGGCTAAAACAGGAGCGATTCTCGGGCCAAGGGGGTTAGCGCCCTTTATCGGATACTCCTCTTCGATATTATACTCTAACTTTGGATTAATTCGGTGACCACTTTTGATTTCTTTGATTTTAGGGGGGAGTTTGTCCGAGGTGGGCGGTAGTAGCTACTACGTGTTACCACCAGCCCGGATGCGTAATTGGTATATCTACCCTGGCATTGCCTAGTTGTGCCGTGTCACCTACCCTATCGCGCCTTGTACGAGTTTCTATTTGTGTCGTACCTATGGAGTATCCTCTGGTAGCCTCCCGATAAGGAGGTATTACGGTACCGTATAGACTATTGGCATTATTTGTGTTAAGGGCTATATGGGTAACCCCTTAACGCTATTAAAAAGTAAGTTTATTTTACAATTAGACACTATTATAATAGTGAAATATACTACATAGTAAATAGTTTAACGGATCCTTAAGAGATGTGAATCCCGAGCATCTTTATTGTTACCGCACTCATATTTATTCCTGTTGATTTAACTTACATAAGATCTTTTAGTTCTGACTCAAGTGTTTTTGTCTTTTCAAATTCGCTTGGGTCAGTCCGAGCGTTTCAGGATTTCGAAGACCTTAGCTCTGGAGGACGAAGACGGAGATTTATATTTTTATTATTATTATTAGTCCACTATACTCTTACTGTTCCGCTGCATTATTATTGTTATGTGTAACTCTGATATGAATTATATAGATATAATCAAATGTTTTGTAAACAGCTTTATAAATTGTATATTTGATTATTATATTTTATCCTTCCGCTGTGAGATTCTGTTTTGTTTTTATTTCTTTCTTGTTTTTTTTCTTATTTACCCCATAACAATCCACCCTTCCGTATGGTTTGAATTGGCACGTGTGTCATTTTAAAGCGTGCGAAAAGGTAGGACGTTACAGTTGGTATCAGAGCTTTTGTTTAGCGATAAATCTTAGCTTTGTGGGGTCTGGCTCTTTATTAATAGGGTAGTAATACCCTATGGGAGTCGCTGAGAGTATATATATGAGAGAGCGTATTTTTTAGTGTTACAAAAAGGTTTTAATATTGTGTTAATATGTTCCTTTTTGTATTTATAAATTCTATTGGTGCATGGGACGCTGTGACATCAATAGGAATTTCTAAACACTTAATAGGACAGACCGACATAATATTTGTTTCTAATATAGGTGAATGAAATAATTTTGCCTGTTATATTTTCTATATATAAAGTAAATTTTTATAAAGATTATATTTGGTTGTAATATATATGGTTGTTAGGTAATGAAATTTTATATAACAGTGAAATAAGATTGAAAATAAAATAAATCAAATTGGAAATTTTAGAACTTAAGTTCCGTGGTTTTGAAAAATTTCTTTCAAATGATTTTAGGAATATAATAATAATAATAATATTTAAGAAGTATTTTATGATATAAATATTTCAATATAACTAGAAAGAATTGTTTTAAAAGAAACTTTGAAAAGAAATAAATTTTGGACTCCCCTCTTTGTCGCTGGAAAATAATTTCGGTGATGAGTGCACGCATCATCGATGTTCATTTTCGAGTTTCGAAGTGGGAAGGCCACTATTGCAGTTCGACTATAGAAATTTTTGATAAACAAATATAAATTTTGAGTTGTTTTAAATATAAAGGGATATACATAAGTTGTAAGTATATATTTATCTATTATTTAAAATGATTTAAAATTAAACCCGGTATTTGGTTCTTAAGTTCCAGTTAATTAATAGTTCAATTAAGTGTAGTAAATTGGAATATGACTAATTAACAATTGGAACTTTTAATTAAAGTAAAATTTTAATATAATAGAAATGTAAGCATTAAATAAATGAATGGAATTAAAAGTAATTTGAAATTGTAACTTATAAAACAAAGATGTAATTATTGAACCATTAATTAATTAAAAAGAATTGAAAAAAAAACTCGTATAACTTTCAATTACATTCTTAAGGGCATATATATAACTTACCAAAAGATATAAAAGTTGAAATGTTAATAAGAAAATGTAATAGATATTATACAAGTAATTGACTTGAGGTAATGAAAATAATTAATGGAATTCTTTAATAAATAAGAATTGATGTGGAGTTGTATAAACTTAAGTATAATTGAGTACTACTAATTAAATATAATGGAAAGTAGGTATTGTAAGTAAGCAATTATAAACTTAAGTGAATAGGTGAAGTTAATTCTGAATAAAATAAGAATAAAAGGGTGAATGCTGGAAAAGAGAAATTGTGACTATAAACTTAGGTTAGTAAATTTACTTACTAAGAAATTCAATTGAATATGAATAAAATAAATAAATAAATAAAAAGAGAAATTAAACAACAAATGTATGAACGAAATTAATATGGATAAACAAAGTTTGTTGTTCAAATTGGTTGTTGTTTGTTTTGGTTTATAGTTGTTTGGGTAAGGATACTTTAAAAAATTTAGGATGAATAAATAATCTATTTGGGTTTCATCTAAGACCGTTGAGTAAATGATGCACCTGATAGTTTATTTTTCATTCTGTGCAATTTAATGTTTTGAATCCGAACAACTATTTGTTTGATTTGCTTGAATGGTTGGTTTGTATTAGATGTGTATGCTGTTTGTTGCAATGGATTGTTGTTGTATTGATTTGTTTGCTTGTGGTTGAAACAACGTTAAATATTTCATTTTATATAATCGTTAACCCTTTTGGATTTTATAAGTGAAATACAGGTTATGGAAGTAATTGCTACTGCTTTTAATTCCATAAAATAAGCGTAAATTGCCCAACAAATAGGTACATTTTCGGATTACGGTTTATAGCGCTATTATATTATTTTCCCGAGTTGGGATATATATTATTTTGAAAAATATTTGTTATATGTACTTTTTGATATTATATTTTCTCCCGAGCCTCTCCGTACAAAGGAGACGCTGCTAAAAATTTCCGTAAATTTTTGGACTTAGAAATTTTTTGAAACGATTTCCAAACTGTATTGGTTTGAGTATAAAAAGATTTAATGGTTATATATTAGTATATTTTATCTAAATTAAATAATCTTGTAAATTTAATTGTTTATAAAGTTAATGTTTTGAATAAGATATATTGATTTCTTAATTCTTCTTCTTCCCTTCTTTTCCTTTTCGGGGACGAAAAGTTTTGAGTGGGGGAGAGTGTAACGACCGGTAAATGTCGACCATTTAATTTGTTATTTTAATTTTATTTTGGTAATTTAATGAAGAAAAAACAAAATTCTCATAATGTAATTGGAGCGAATGTTAGAAATTTAATGTTGCATTGGTAGATAAAATCAATTCTTGACGATTGAAATGAAACCCAATTGAAGAAATAGTGGAAACATTATAATTTGTTAATTAAATATGATTGTGTAACTAATACTGAAAGAAATAAAAATTGGAAATAGTATTAATAAAATAATAACTGAAATTAATTGCAACTGTACAAATGGAAGTAAATTTTATTAAGTGGATGTAAATATAAATTAATTTATGGGTATGATAACAAATTTGTATAAGTTACCTAATAAATTGGTCAATTAATTTATTAGAAATCAAACTCATTTAAATTGTAAGTAATTATAATATGTTATTGATATAAATGGAACTTTAATGATTATTAATAAAGTAACGGAAGTGTAAATGAAAACTTAATAAAAACATAAATTTGTTCTAAGGAAACAAGAGATATATTGTACAAATTGATGAATTAGTATAAATTTAACGGAAATTGGGATAAATTAAGGAAATATGTTAATATAAGTTAATTATAAATAACTTGAAAGGAATTCCAACCAATTCAAGTTAAATGTTACACTTGTTATAAATTGAATATAAGAGAACTAATATAAATATTAAATAAATTTTTGAAATGGTTTGAAACAAATGGTAATTGAGTAAAACCAGTGTTATGTAAGTAATTTTAATATTGGTTTGAAAATAATGAACCTATAAAATTGTGATTAAGAGTTGATGGCATTAATTATTGTACGTTACTTATTTTATTAGTTGATAAGTTTAATTTGAATTCAATTTCAATTAATTCACTAAATTATTGCGGTTAATGTGGAATAAATTGTTACGTGAAGAATGTGAATTCAATAAGATGTAACCAAGGTAAAATTCCATTCGTAATATGATAATTAATGTAATAAAAAGAATGAAACCAAGATGAAATAATTAATTGAGATTTTTAAATTTTAATTAATGAGTAAAATTTGACAAAATTCCGATATAATTGAAATACGGTAATTAATGCAAAATAAAGGTGAAAATTTGAAAATATTAATGTAATGAAATATAAAACAATGTTAACTACGTTAGTTGAGTAATAATTGATTGAATATTAAGTTGTAATCGAATGAAATCAAATTTATTGGAATTAATTTGTAATTAATTGGATTTTATTGCAGTTGACATTTGAATACTGTATTTACTGGAATAATTGACACTAAATTGATATGTGAATTTGCTTTTAGTTATTATAAATATCTAAGGGATTAAAAATGACAAAATCTACTAGTTTATAAATATTGAATTTAAAGGTGATAAATTAATTATTAATTTATTTAAAAAAATGGAAAAATAGCCATTTTGGCCACTGACTCGGATTTCGACGAAACAAGTTTCTTTGGATCCGTAACAGTAAATTATTGTAGGGTTTCAAGTTTCGTAGCGATCGGACTTGTTGTTTGATCATACGGACTCGAAACGCCCTGAAATCGATAAATTGAAATCAATTTGGAAAAATTGAATTTAGCATAACTTATCCATACGATGGAATTTGGACGTGAAACCTTTTCCATTGCGTTTAAAATATTTTAAAACACCTACTTTGATATATGGGTTTACCCAATTTCGTTCCGAAGTCAGAACGAGCTTTTTGGGCCAATTATCGCTTAGCACGTTTATAATTTGGATCCATCTGTCTATTTCAACTTTATCTATAAATACCCTACTAAAACCTAGCCTCCGCCTATTCTCATTTGTCTGTGCGTAAAATTTCATCGGCTCCTCCTCATCATCAATGGATGCAAACCCTAGATCCAATTACAATTCAAAATCAAAATCAAAAATTCAAATTCCTCGGAAAAATTTGAAAAAAATATATCTCGAAGCTCTCGACTAGAGAAATTCAATGGTGGTGTTCGTTTTTCGTTTTTCGTTTTGGCCCATTATATGATCAATAAAAGTTGAGGAAGTTTCGGCCGTTCATCGCTCGACGACGAACTTCGTCGGATTGGAAATTCCCTTCTGGGTTTTCTAGAGATTCTCGAGCTGAGCTCATCCATGCAAGTGAATTTGAGATTCGACGGTTGGATCGTGCTCGATTTTCGATTAGGTTGCAAATAACAAACGACGGCTGTGATTTTTTTGGCGTCGTTCATCGATGATGGGTGATCGCGGCGGCCATAGGGGGGTTCCAGGGGGTGCTGCGGCGATCGCGTGCAATTCTGGGTGAGGCGCGGCAAAGAAATATGGTGGCGGCGTGAGTAGTAAACTATTGTTTTGGGGTTCAAACGGCTGTGCGTGTGTGATCTGGAAGCAAAGGAGATTGATGACGTGGCTAAAGAGGTTTTGTGTTCTTTTTCTATTTTATTTTTAATTGTATTCAAACGCATTTATCGCTATATCTTCCACATACGAACTCTGTTTCACGCGCGATTTTTTTTGTTAGGATCGTAATAAAATTCCAGACTTGATGACGCTGGTTTGGATGAATTTGGAGACTGTCCAATTTTTGGGTTTAAATTTGATTTATATTCAATTTAAATTCAAAAGGTGGGTGTTTTAACCCACTCACAACTTCTAAGATTTCTTATGTTGGTTAAATTGATTTATGATGTGTTTAGAATTTTATTTATAGCTGTTTGGCATATATTTAATCATTTTCTCAGTTCAATTGCATTCATTTAATTTACGCGTTATTTAATTCATTATTGCATTTAAAACTGCCAGTTAATTGTTAATTAATTTATTCATTGTATTTAAAACTGCCAGTTAAAATTTTATTTAAATTTATTATTGCATATAAACTGCTAGTTAAATTTATTTATTATTGCATATAAACTATAGTTAAACAGTTATTTAATTCATTATTGAAAAATTAACTGTCAGTAATTAATTATAATTGATTGATGTGATTGTTTGAATTGGATGATAAATTGATGAATGTTTGATGATTGATATGATAGATGAATGGATGCTGTATTTATATTGTATAAACTGCAAGTTATTATGCATTTTCATTTCATTCGGGATTGCGGTTTGAAATGATATACAACCGCATTTCTATTTTTCAATTGCGGATTGAAATGATAAATATCCATATCACTTGACCATAGGATAGAAAATTATATACAGGCACCGCGGTATATATATAAAATTATTTTTGAAATGATTTTCTATGGTTTTGGAAAGGAATTTATGGATTTTATAAATATTGATTTTTGATGTTATATAAACGTCAAATTTATTTTTGATTCTAACTATATATATGTATGCTTTAAAATATGAAATAAGCCTAATATTAAAGTTTGATTTTTTTAATATAATATGGTTAAATGGATATTAATTGTTGATATTATATAAATTATATTTTAGTTAAATTCTTGAATTTAAGCTATGTATAAAAAATTTATTAAAAATAAGCTAAATAAATGGAGTGATGGTTTATAGTATATGGTGAAGTACTTGTTTAAGATATTGTATATATAAAGTTTTAATGACTTAAATAAAAGTTTAAGTTGGAGAAAAATGTGAAATTGATTTGAATAAAATTATTAACGAATTATACCCGAATAAAATTGATTTAAAAATTTAATATAAATCGTTATTTTAAAGGGGTATGAATTTTATAACTTGATTTCGGTTTAGAGGATTTAAATGAATATTATCAAGTTAAATTAAATTGAAGTATATTCTGTTATTGAAGTTTAAGGGTTTTACTTAAATAATATTTGTTTTATTAAGTAAGCTTTTCAAATTTAAATAATAGAAATTGGATTTGACACATATTAAATTATCAAAGAATCCATTTTGAAATAGTGGGATATTTAAAGATCGAAATATATGAACTATAAAAATTCAAGTTTTGAAATATAGAATATTTAATTTTTGAAATATTTTGATGTTATATAAACGTCAAATTTATTTTTGATTCTAACTATATATATATAAGTATGCTTTGAAATATATGGGAATTTAAATGGTTTATTTTGGAGGTTCAAAATTGATATTGAGAATTTATTTTGAAACTGAAAGAAGCTATTTTTTTTTGCAAGGCAAGCCGGTTTTATAGTGGGCCGTCCACTTTTATTACCATGGTAATAAAGTTGAAGTACAGGAGATAGGTAAAAGCACCTAAACTACTATGATAGTGACAGAAAAGTCACAGAACTAAAAAACACCTAGACTAGGACTCCTCCGGAGAGGATGAATCAACAGCATCCGAAGATTTCAACTGGACATTGCCACGAAGGCCAGCAAAAGGCCTGAAACAGGCGGCAAGACCAGGGTCATAACCCGTAGCATCAGGCGAGTAAATGAAAGATCGTTCCCAAGAAGAATCAGCTAGCAAGTCCAAATTCCTACTCGCATCCACACCGTCAACATCAAGAACTAAAGCATCACCAGTCGGATGGTAGTAAAGTCATCTAAGGTCCAACTGATCGTCGGAAACAAATCTGAAATATGAATCTGACACTGGGTTAAATCTGACATCAGATATACGATCAACCCAACACCCCTCAGGTTCATCCCAATGAATAGGATACCTAGAACAATCCGGAGCAGTCAAAGGAATAGCAGGGTCACCACAAGGAACCGCGGTACAAGAGGGAGAGGGAGGTCGAACATCAGAAGGAAGCGGAACTAGATCAGGCAAAGAAGCCTTAGGAGTGGGAGCGACATGTAGGATAGCGGAAGGAGCCTTAGGGATCCACCTCAGGAGAGTTGGGCGAGGCAGAGGAACTTTCGGAGGAGCCAGAGAGGATTTGAGGTGCAGGCAGGTAGCTGACAGGTGGCCAAAGGAGTGACATGTGGTGCAAATATCTGGAACCCAACCATAGCGAAAACGGACCTCGGCAACATGCCCAACAGCTAGCTGAACAGGAATAGTATCAGGAAGCGGCTTGAATGGGGAAATCTCAATTAATGCCTTAGCATACATCAATTTTTCACGGGCAACCGTGTTGGCGTCAAAACACTTCAATTTACCGACATTGCAAGCTAACCAATTCAACCCAATCAACGGCTGAAGTGCAGAGGGGATTTGGGAAAAAAACACCCAAACGGGGATAGAAAGCACCTGCTCACGAGCACTAGCCACAGTGGGAGACCAAGGAGTAATTATAAAGGGCCTGCCAGCAAAGAAAGTGGGTTCAGAACCAAGAACCATCCGACGATCCTCAGAAGACGAAAACTTGAGGTAGTATAAGGTGTCAATCAGTTTAATATGCAAATGTCCACGCAGCTTCCAGGTCCTACGTAAAACCGACAAAGAAACACGAAGACGGAGACTTGGATCAAGGAAGAAACCAACCAAGTAATCAGACCAGAAGTCCACTCCAGCTTGCATAACCACAGGAGGTGGGATCATCACTCCATTCTTTTCAACAATGTCAAAACCAACAGGTATATAATCACCTGCATTCCGAGGCAGAGAGCTGAAAAGAGACGTCCATGGTTTGTGGCAAGTCGGAGATGGAGCAGTAGGACCATGATGGACATCAGTAGAGGGCAGAGATGGAGTAGCAACAGACTTTGAAGTAGAAATGCTATTAGCACTGACTGTATGACCAATGGTCTCAGTGGCATTATCACAAACAGTTGGTGGGCGCTGTCCAAAATCAGTTACATGAGTGAGACCCATGGCTCTATCTGAAATACTGCTCAAAGCCCCAACACAGTTAACTACGTTCATTTCATGCAACCCTATTTCACCATTCCAATCAACCTGGGTACAGATCATCGCACTAGAAGTTGGGGGAAACATACCAGACACGGGGGAAAGCAAGTCAGAACCAGCGGAGCTACTAGAAACTACTGTAGCAACTGTCGCGGCATGCAAATCTGGCCGAGCGATGGGAGCAATGGGGGAACGGTAGCTATCTAGAAGAGGAGGAAAATCGGCAAGAGAAAGAAACTCACGGTTAGAGGTAGAAGAAGTCATATTCTTGAACGGCTTACCCGAGCGAGTAGAGGAGGGGGAGAGGGGGAAAAGTGGAGGGACGGAGGACATGAAGAGAGTCGAGGTGCTAGCTAGAAGGGGGAAAAGAAGCTATTATTGTATAAAGTAATATAGTATTTAAACCATTAAGTGGTAAAGTTATATTTTCAAAGCTATGGTTTCAAGGTATATAGATTTGGAAATGCTATGATTTTTGGAAAGATATATTTGAAATAAAATGATATCATATGGGATTGGGTTTTAAAAATGTAAATGATATCGTATTTATATGGTTTTGAAATGGATATTTTATTCTAGTTTTTAAAGTATAAATTATTTGAAATAACCGTAGTGTTATGTAACGATAGGCGATTTTTCATCCACGAACGCCGACATCAATACGTCCACTGTATCAACTGTCGAGCAATCGAATGCCGGAAAACCGTACCGTTATGGTTTAAGAAGAAGAAAAGGTAGAAGAAGAGAGAAAAGATAGAACAGAACAGAAAGAAAACAACAGAACAATAACATCAGAATCTCACAATCGCAGCGGAACAACATATAATAAATAAATGAATAATCTTTAAACAAAGAACTATATCAGTTATTACATTACATCACATTACATTTCATTACATCAGAGTGTACAACAACAAACAACATCAACAGCGGAAAAGAAATACTATATACTAATAATACGCCATGCTATCCAGCTTGCCTCCAGCAACTCCAGAATATCCTGATAAACCTTAACTCTTGACTGCTCGTGTGGAAATTGGTGGGCACCCAGAGTTTAGGAAGGAAAAAAATAAACTCCGAGTCAGTCATGTGACTGGTGTGAGAACTCAAAACAGTTTATTTATCTTTAAAATCAAAATAGAGGAATATTTTTAAAGTCAATTCGCAATGCTTTTAAAAATGAGACTACCATAAGACCTCCCACCACCACACAATGCAAGCGCAGACTTAGAGGAGATTTCTCCTTATGATAGTCAAAGATGCTTGATACGCATTAAAAAGAAACATTTGATATTATTATTAGTGCATAGTGTAGGGAAAATCATTTCGAAAGTAGAATATAAATCTGAGCCAGCATAGATACCATTATATTATGCCTGCTATAGCTACCTCCTGAGGAAGCAGGTTCTACAACTAAAACCGTACAAGTCTCGTATTGTTTCTTTGGATTTCCAACAAATGGTCAGGCCAAGGAACTTCCCATTGCCACATGAGAACGCCTCTGGAAGGACGTCCCCGAGAACCTAACCGGATCTCTACCAACACAAGGCCGGGTTACCCCTAACTGGGTAACTACTGACACGAGTATGCCATCCCCTGGTCCTTTGGGACCTTTAACCGAGCGCTCGTAATCAACATCACACCAAATAGTAACTGTTTCAACATGAGTAAGTATCTGGGCTCCATACCATGATACCACCCTTTTCCAGAAGGAAATGCACATACCCTAAAGGGAGCTACCCCTCATAACCTTACCGCATCTTTCCTGTTTTGACCATTCCGGGGTGTGAGGCTCGACGAAGTCTCGTCCACAAAGCCACGCTTTATACAAAAGCTGTGCTTTGGGGCAACAAATGATCATAGAAATGATCACAAAGATAAACGATCAAACAAATGATCATATCACAAATGATCAACACAATGATCATTTCACAGCAACACTCAGCATGTCACATTACCAAATTGGGAATATATTGCTGATAACCTTCAACCACATAACCTCTGAGCTCGTACGTCTCAGAGAAGGGTGTTAAGCTAAGAGAATAAATTCTCCGCCACCAACAGAAATATATTTGAAAGAAATCATCTTTATATCTCAATTTGTAATGTCAGACATACAATCCATACAAGTCTGTTCCGGGCTTGAACAGAACCGAAGGCACTTACAAAAAAGTCCTTGCAATCCGGATATCCACAATCCTGATCGGATTCCCCATCACATATGGAGAACTCTATACCGGAGCAACTCGGTGCAGAGTCAATCGACAGGTCATCCTATCGCTCTCGCAAATACCCGGTCTTCAACATCGGTCATCAAATGCAATCCATAACGTCGAATCACATATTCGAAATGGGTTATACGACCCCAAGGTCCTTTCCCGGCTAACCCGACTAGTGAGCGCTTATTCAAAAATAAGTGTTGCATTCAAATTCAAACAAATCACAACAAATACCTTTCAAAGGTAAACATTGATAGTCGGTTATTGAACTATCAATGGATATGCACAACATCACCCGATTCCAAATAATTTTCGAAATTATTTATTTCCCAAAAATATCTTTACAAGGTATAAAATTTCAATACCTCAAAAATAAATCAATATTTATTTTTAAACAAATTCTCCTTTCTTTTATAAATTCCATAGTGAATTTATATTTCACAATATCTACTGATATACGATTTTCAATTATTCATTTTCAATTTATCTTCAAAAAGATAAATTCTCAAAATATTCACTTTATATTGGAAAACATTTCCATACTTACTTATTAAGTAATTCACAAATCCATTTATTTTCAACTCTTGGAAAATATTCAATATACTTAAATCGAGATTAAGTATATATTTCATTCTTTAAGGAAATCATTCTCTTAAACATATTTATTTGGGCCAAAATGAATGTTGCGTAAAACATCGTTACGGCGTCCCAAAATCACTAGTATAGGGATTCGAAATTAA
The DNA here is from genome assembly GCA_030765085.1 of Allium cepa. Lineage (NCBI taxonomy): Eukaryota > Viridiplantae > Streptophyta > Magnoliopsida > Asparagales > Amaryllidaceae > Allium > Allium cepa. The sequence continues at coordinate 243,809,124 of CM060929.1, read as the reverse complement.
AATAGATATATAAATCCCAATACTATACAAAACATTTCCTTTCGGAAATCATTTACTATAACAACAGTGTTATAGTCCACCATTTCCTTCTATTTCTCGAAAACGTCTATTTCAACAATAAATGTTGAAATCTATGGTTTCGAATCTTAACACATTTAAAACATCGTTAGATCGTTTTAATTCTGTTTAAAAACATCACATCCAAAACATTTTTTCTTCTTCATATTATTCACTATTCAAAAACGTGAATATACTTTGTTAACCAATTTCATCATTTCTATTCATTTTATTTTAAAGGATTATTCACTGTATAAAACATGAATATAACTCCATTAATAAGTTACAACAATTTACTTATCAAAATAAGTCATTGCGAATTTATAAAACAATGTTTATAAATTCCATTTCTATTTATTTTATAACTACTTCCTTTATAAATCTCCTTTATTAACCTATTCAATTCATAACTCAATTATAAACCAAAAGTCCATAATTTTAGTTAAATATTTACAATTTATTTGTTTGCAAAACCGTTCCTTTAACTTCCCAAATTATAAATCTTATAACTTATAAGATTCATTTATTTACCCAAATCTATTCCTTTAATAACTTTACAATTTTTATAAACCTACTGCTTATAAAATTCCATTTATAACTTCACCGTTTATAATTCTATAAATTTCATTCATTTATGAAATTCATTCACAATTCATTCTAACTCTTATAAAAACTCGTTTTATAATTCCAATATTTTAATTTATAAATTAACAATTTATAAATCTTTTATAATTTCATCATTTCTGATTTATAAAATAATCAAATTTCATAAATCCTATTTTTAAACTTTTTTTATAATAAATTCAAAAATCCCGATTTAAACCATTTTATAAAATCATTAACCCCATATTTTCAAAAATCAACTTTTTACTATATTTCTCAAAAATCATAATTTTTATAACATTAAAATTATACGTTTATTTTTTTTTATAATGGATCAATTCCAAAAATATTTTATAAACATATACTCTTCAAAAATCACTTTAAAAATCCTTTTAAAATCCCAAAATTTGGCCTAATGATGCTACACACCAAATAGTCAATCACGACAACAACGATATCATATATCGATATGATAATCAACGAATATCAAAATATCCATAATCAAATAAATACTGTTGAGAAATCCAGTTGGATCCCTCCAACCTGTTTTCCTGCATCCAAAGATATTAGCACAATACCAATTCCGTTCCAGTACGAAATTATCGCGGTATATGGGATTTAAAATATTATCCGCTTAATAGACGGCGCAATAGGGTCTCATCCGCTATATACTGCGGGAAATCAATTCCAAGTATATAAATAATACCAATTTCACTGTTTATGAAATATTCGCGGTATATGTTTTTAATAAATAACCTCCGCTTACTAACGGCGCATAATGTCTATTTTAACAATCAATAGATAACAATCATCATTCAAACATGCATTCAATAATTTTAAATCTAACTATTTAAAATTAAAAATCGAAACCGATTCGATTGAGTGAGAAGTTCTCACTTTGATTTCAATTTCGTTTTAGCGATTTATTTCGAATAAAATTAAACGGACGTTTAATTTTACCCAAAATTTTCGCTAACTCCAAACGACTCCAATCCAATTCCATAGCGAAGTGCTCGTCCATACGATTCCAACGCAACTAGTTTCGTGCATTTTCGACCTCGTATGAAAAAGATATGATTTTTACAAGTTTACACGATTTTATATAAACTAAATTTACAACTTAATTTAAAATTTTTAACCTACATCCATTCTAGCCCTTTGATCTGCATCCCCCCATCAGGACCGTCCCCTGCTTCCTCCATCTCCCTCACGTTTATCCATCTACAGGCAACACACGCGCATCCAAACCCATATAGCTCAAATTAGGGTTTAATTTTTCGGCCATCACGACGCACGAGAAGTTGATCAGAAGCCTCCATCTCGAAGCTCATCTCCTCCACTTCACTCGGCTGCCATCATGATGAACTCGGCCCTACCTTCCTTCTAGATTTGCGTGCGCAACTTGCAGGCGTCGGCCCCTCTTAGCTCCCCCTCTGACGCTCCAAACACGATCATCACCGTATAGAATCAAAGCTCTCATCGAGCTCTTCGACTTTCGTGTTGAATACTTCACGTAATTGTTGATGGATTGAGAATAATTGAGGGGAGAAGGATATTAATTTCTGGCCTTTGGTTTCTGTTGGAGGCGGCTAGGGTTTTAAATCCTAATTTTTTTTTATTTTGTGAAGATAGGGGGCTATTTATAGAAATCTATCGAGCACTATTCATTCCGGAATTTCCAAACTCCGATTTACGCACGGTGATCGGCGTTTCTAGGGTTTACCCCGCGTTCCGGACGCAATGGAACAGGTTTCAGAAGCTAATTCGGTCATCTGTGCAAGTTATGGTAATAAACGTTCGATTTAAAATTAAACCGATTTAACGATTTCCTAGGCGTTTTAGCTTGCACCGGACAAACGGTAAATCCGATTGACACGAAATTTGAAACCATACAATAATATCACATTACGGATCCGATGAAACTAGTTTCGTCGAAATCCGACACTTTTTGAAAAATGACTATTTTAACTCGCCAAATTAATATTAAAACAATTTCGATGCGTTTCGAGCTGCCACGGTCAAACGATAACTCCGATTGCTACAAAAATTGAAATCCGGTAATAACAAACTATTACGGATCCAATGAAACTAGTTTCGTCCAATTCTGAGACTGTTCAAAAATTGGCTATTTTCACTAGTCGATTAAATATTAAAATATTCAATTTTCACAAATAAACTTTTAATTCGATTTTAAAAGTTCTAAAATATCATTCTAACTCCAATATGATAAAGTAAAATTTTACAAATCATTTTCAATCATATTTAACTCGATTTTCAATTATTTCTGTATTTTCACATATTAAATTATCGATTTAATTATTCAATTAAATCCAATTATTCGAATTAAAATTTATTCAACTAATAAATTTCACTTATTAATATTTAAAATTAATTAAATATTCAAATTTTAATTAATTAAAATTTTGGGTCGTTACATGTTATAATAACGTTTGGTTGTTAAAGAGACTGGGATCGGAAGTTGTCATACTCTCTGCCAACTCCGAAAACCACTTTAACAACCGTGTACGCGGTGGAGATTTCAGAATGAAGTAGGATGGTGGCGGCGTTTCCTTTGAGGTAAATACGTGGACCCGACTCTCGTGTGTTGGCATAAGGTGGCTAAAACAGGAGCGATTCTCGGGCCAAGGGGGTTAGCGCCCTTTATTGGATACTCCTCTTTGATATTATACTCTGACTTTGGATTGATTCGGTGGCCACTTTTGATTTCTTTGATTTTAGGGGGGAGTTTGTCCGAGGTGGGCGATAGTAGCTACTACGCGTTACCACCAGCCCGGATGCGTAATTGGTATATCTACCCTGGCATTGCCTAGTTGTGCCGTGTCACCTACCCTATCGCGCCTTGTACGAGTTTCTATTTGTGTCGTACCTATGAAGTATCCTCTGGTAGCCTTCCGATCAGGAGGTATTACGGTACTGTATAGACTATTGGCATTATTTGTGTTAAGGGCTATATCACCCCTTAACGCTATTAAAAAGTAAGTTTATTTTTCAATTAGACACTATTATATTAGCGAAATATACTACATAGTAAATAGTTTAACGGATACTTAAGAGATATGAATCCCGAGCATCTTTTGAGTTACTACACTAATATTTATTCCTGTTGATTTAACTTACATAAGATCTTTTAGTTCTGACTCGAGTGTTTTTGTCTTTTCAAATTCTCTCGGTCAGTCTGAGCGTTTCAGGATTTCGAAGACCTTAGATCTGGAGGACGAAGATGGAGATTTATATTTTTATTATTATTTTTAGTCCACTATACTCCTACTCTTCCGCTGCATTATTATTGGTATGTGTAACTCTAATATGAATTATATAAATATAATCAAATATTTTGTAAACAGCTTTATAAACTGTATATTTGATTATTATATTTTATCCTTCCGCTGTGAGATTCTGTTTTTTTATTTTTCTTGTTTTTTTTCTTATTTACCCCATAACAATCCGCCTTTCGTATGGTTTGAATTGGCACGTGTGTCATTTTAAAGCGTGTGAAAAGGCGGGACGTTACATTTTGGCTATGCATCCTATCCCTTGTTTTAGTAATTTATGATGTCGAGGCTAAGTTCAGCATCTCTCACTCAAATCTTCATCACTCGAACAAAACATGAATCCCCAATCGAATTCCTTAATCTCGAACACATCACGAATCACTAGAAGAATCGAGCATCTGAACTGATCTCAAACCTCCACATTGGTTCCAACGTAAGTGCTCCAACGAATACTAACGATGTCCTTTCTTTTAGAATACTCCTCAAGATTGACCCACATGATCGAGGAATAGCTCCATACGATAGCATCGATTGAAGTGTTAATGTTGACCTCTCCCTTAGACTTTAACCTTAGGATTGATAGTTCAACTCGATAACATTTCACTTCATAATTGCTTCCAAGACAAAGAACTTGTATACTTGTTTTGAAATGGTGTTCGATAAGTAAAACATTTACCGATCCCGGTCTCTTCAAAACTAATTCGATGAATTTTTGGCTAACTCAATTCCAGTTCTTTCAAAAGTAAGAAAAAGTTAGAGAAATTTCGTATCAATGCTCCTCCTCAAGGGATTTTGTTGATATGAAACCGTGAAGCCTTTCGATGACTTCTTAAGTCAATATTATGTCACGTTCGATAATCGACTAATCAATTACCTAGTTGAAAAGATTGTTTATACAAATCACGATTCGTACGCTTAACTCATTTCCGACATTCCAACTTAACTATTCCTTACCCAAGAGTGAAGCCAGGTAAGTTTGAGCACTAGTTGCATCAAGCCTTACATAGACACTTCATTCATGAATCTAACAAATAGATAAGTCTACATCGTCGACTTATAATGTTAACTATAGTATTAATGATTTCCATAAACAATAAGAAATCAACACGATTAACACGGTTCTGACATTTCCGACTTACTATTCCCCAATCAGGAGGGAAATCTAGTAGATTAGAGCTCTATTACTCCATCCTTACTCGATATCAATCTTAACTCTTAGAAATAGATAAGACTTACTTCGTCGACTTTTAGTGTTAAGCATAGCTAATTACTTTTCAAACAAGTAATTAAAAAATCAACCATTTGGCTATTTAGCAATTCTAACCCCTTCCTAAACCCTTTTTCAAAAATTTAAAATATCTGGAAATACTTGTAATAGGTTTTGAAACATTTATCCAAAATATTACTTGAAAAGAATAAATTTACAATTTCTCTCAAAACTTGAAAACGACATGTTATCAACAAAATATCTCTTATTTAAAAATTCACAACTAATTCTTAAAAATACATAAATATCTCAAACCACTTTTGAAATATTCTAATAATAGTTAGCAAACACTTGTAAAAAGAATGAAATAAAATACTTAAATTTAAATATCTTTTTAACCATTTTAAAGTCCAAAATCAAGGCTAAATGGGGCAGTTTTGCACTAGTGATGTTTTAACCACTTTTGGGATGTTTTTTAGTTTTTAGTATTTAAAATTTTAATAGAAATAAATATAATAAATTATATCTCTCTTTTGCTAAAAAATTTCCAAAAAACAAGGCAACTGACAGCTGCATTTATAGCGACTATCGCTATAAGTACACTTTCAAATCCAAGTCCGATCTAAACCAAAGTCCATCTATAACCTATATGCTTTGTTCAAGATCTTGTCACAATGATACAAGTTCATTCAAGTTCATTCCAAATCCGTTCAAGTCCATATACGTGGATCACATATGTCACTTACTTTTAAAGTAAGAATTCGAAACAATGCCTTAACATAAGTTAACAACAATTCAAACAACATAAACAATCAAACACGAACATATGTGTTATATTTCATTCAAAGTGAGGCGTTAACTCACCTATAACCTCACAAACAACCAAGATCCAAGCACCAAAGTCCAAATCCAAGCTAGCAACCTCCTTTCCACCTTGCTTTTGCTTTGACTTTCCACCAAACCAACCTAATGCTCACGGCCTTACATTGGGGAAGAGAAGATGGCTTCGCTTCTTCAATTTTTGGCTTGGTGGAAGGTGTTTTGATATTATAGCAAGCGTTGTGGCTTAAATCGAAGTGATTTGGAGTTGATTTGCAATAAATTTCTTTAGGACATAAGAGATGAAGAAGATGAAGTAACCATTGATTTTTCAACTCAAAGCTTTTGAATTTGTGAATGAATACTAAGGGTAAGCTCCTCCTTATATAGGCACAAGAATGGTGTTCTTTAAGCTTGCATTAACTGTTGAATATGCGAGTATATGATTTTTGTTTGATGATAATAAACATATATATATATATATTCATTTAAATTTATTTGTTAATGTACTATTATATTTTTCACATAATTAAATAAATATTTGGTGAATAAAATAAATAACACGGAATTTAAATTCAAACAGATATTTTATTCAAACAAATATTTAATACAATTTTGAATAGTAAAAATTTAAGCTCTCACTATATATATACACCAATTATAATACGAATTTGATTACATCATAATTTCTAATTTACAAATACACCTCACTACATATCGCTCATTCACTCGTAATTTATCTTCAACTTTATTCCAAATTGAATCCAGCATCTGAGCAATCTGCAAAAATAAATACTGACGCAGTAAAATTGAAAAGAAAATATTTTTGCAGTATAAAATAAAATGTGGATTTTAAAAATAATATTTGCCTTGGTTATTTGGGTTGTTCGTCATCATTTAAATTCGAATTAATCATACGCGAACAGCTTGTGACATGCACAGTGTATCACTGTACATGCCATAAGGCCGTGCACACCGATATATATACACTTGATAAAATTACAGGGATAGGTGAGCAAAGGTCAAGCCCAAAACTCCGGGTTCAACTCAAGTGCAATAAAAATAATGTCACAATATCAGCATAAGGTCAAATCCGAGCTACTAGCTGGACTCAACACAGGTGCAATTCCAAAAATCAAGATGAAGTTCAAGTGAAATCAAAATGAAAAGTGACGTGCACAAGCACAAGAACATGTCAGAGGAGCAAGTGCACCAAAAACCAAACAAGAGAAAAACTGCAAACAAAGTCAACACAACTACAAAATGCAACACTGAAGCACACATGACAATGAAATAGGCCAGAGTGTGCAGTGACAACATACGTGTCAACCAAACAACTCAGTGCAAGATAGAAACAATGGTCAAATCAAATACAACCAGACAAGTTTTCAATCACAAATCAAAGTTCAAAATGAAAGTTCAAAACACAAGCTAACATACACATATATACATACATGAATGTATGTATACACATGATGCAAGACCAATGAACTGCAAAAGTCAACCAGGCAACAAAATGAACACAAGATCTCAAGTTCACATATGTGACTACAACACAATGCACAAACATATATACATATGTATATACACATGTATACATACATGTAGTGACAGCAAAACCAAAATGAACAAAATATACACGTGCATCTAACCAAAGCAAATATACAGCACACATATGGTTGCAGTGAAGCTACAATGATGACCAAGGAAACAAGTTCACATTCAAGTACATGAACCAGTGCCAACAGATCAGAGACTAATGTACACATGAATGCAACAGTGGATAAATGATCAATGAGCAAGGCTGCACAGTGAAAACTGTATGCAAACCAAACGCCACCAAGTGAATATGATAACACATCAAAACCAAAATAGACAGCAGCCACAACACAAATGCAAACTGCCTTGATGCATACATATGGCCAAGCGATGCATCACCGAGACACGAATACATGGAGCAAATGCAAAAGCAACAGTGAAGACAATAAAACAACATCAAATGAACAGTGCAGAGCTTCAAATAGTACACCATGAATTGATAACAGAATTCATCATATGACAAGAATGAAGCGACGCAACCTGACTCAAAGGATCACAACACAACCACATGTCCATACTAAACTACAAATACACTTGCAACTGAAGCTGTCTCGAAGTAAATGATACAGTGGTGGCAAGTTCGAAAAAATGCATATCCACAACGATGCAGAACTACCCGAGATAGAGATGTACAAGATGATAGCACATATATACATACATGAATGCATATATATATATATATACATGCAAGCATCAAGAAATGCACAATGAAACTGCAGTTGCAATCAAGCGAATGGCTAAGAAAAAAATACAAAAAGCAACTCACCACAATGCAACAACAGTAGCAGTTTCAAAATAATCTCAAGCATCAGGTTGAGTATGCTACACAATGAACACAACACATCAAATGAAACAATACCAGCATAAGCAAGTGATACATCTAGTTCGAACAAGTATACATGTATCAGAGAGTATATGTAGAGTATAACAAAGTCAAGGCCGCAAGTAAATCAAGTGCATAATGGCCGAAGCCAATACATAAAGAAAATGCAAAGCCGAAGTTCGATGATGTCAAAACCGAAGTAGAAGCAGTGTCAAGATCGAAGTCATCAGAAAATTGGAAGTAAAATTCTCATATCAATATAGTTTTTCAAAAAATCAATTTTGCAGTTGAAGACAACTGCAGGTCAAATCAAAACCGAAGTCAACATCGAATCAAGTTAGCGCTGAAGTTGAACAAGTCAGAAATAGACATCGTGGTGGCCAAGCAAAGTAAAAATCGAAGCCTGTTAACCAAGCCAAAAATATACGAATTGGAAATGTCATAAATCATCACAATCATTAATGCAAAATCGAACGGCAAACCAAAAATTATCAGACGAACTCGTATGAAATATACGAACGAAAAATAAGGAATTCGATTCCTATATAAGCCCTAAAACATCATCGTCAAAATGCATCGAGTTCAAGAAAGCTAAAACAGTAAAGCAAAAGGTAAAAAATCACATACCAGATTCTTTGAACCGAACTCGACGAAATAGAAGCAGCCATATGCAAAATCGAAGAGACGTTCATTCGACAAAGCAAGAATCGCAAGATCACAAATTCAAATGAATAATTAAAGCGGCGCATTCAATTTCAGTAAACCCTAATTTTTAATCAGAGTGGAACGAACGAGAACGAGCAACGGGAAACCACCATTTTTCACAAGGAAGCGGGCCGATAAAAAAAAGGGAATAATATTTCACTTAAGAAAAATTTATGGGCCGGCATTGTCTTATTTTAAAAGGCTTTAGTTTATTTTAAATTAGGGTTTTGGGTTATTTCGTTTTTATTGTATTTTCCTTTTTAAACCATTGTAATATCTAGTCATGTGACTAGGGGACAAACTACGTGGTGTAGTTTTGAGAATTCACAACTCAGTGGCTGAGTTGTGGCAGGGTTTTGAGTGTAGAGTTAAGGCCAGTCAATAGCGGGTGTCGCGAGTTTACGTGTGTAAGCGTCTGACTGCTTAATTTATAGTAGAAACCTTGAGGGTAGCACGTAGGCAGGGTTTTACCGAAGCTGGGTAAATTCTGTGTCGTTCTATTTCTGCATTTATTATTTTGTTATATCTGTGCTGCTATTATTTTGATATATCTGTGTTGAAATAGTTTTATATAAATTCCGCAATAAATTTTTATAATTAATAGCATCACCCTATTCACCCTCCCTCTAGGGTGAAATCGATCCAACATTAACCTCCCTCCACCATGCTATGGAAGCTTCACCTCCTACCACTTCTCCTTTAAGTTGCTTCTCCTTTATGCATGTTACATTTATACGCTTCTCATAATAGGTCTTATCTATATGGAAGCTTCTAGAACATTCCAATCGTTATGTAGAGGTATGTATGTGTTAATTAGTTGCTAACGTGTTCATTTTATCATTAAAAAAGTGCCAAAGTTCTCGAAAAATTTATGTCGATTGAAAAGTTGTTTACCGATAAACCGATTTTCCATCATATTATTGATTTTTCTTCGAAGAACATATTTTTGTAAACAAATTTGAAAAACAACTTTCTTATCATTATTCGTTCATTAAATGATGTCTAATAAGAGTATAAAATCATTTTTATAAAGCTTAATTATAATTCAAAACGTTACGATATTCGAAGATGAAGTGTTCGAATTTCAAGGCCATTACAATATCTTACACATCTCTTTCCCTTTTTGGTATATCCCTTATTAATTCAAATGACGTGCTTTTATACATATTTTAGAATGGGATAATTTATGAAAATTACATGGAAACTAATCCTAATAGAGCAAAATATAGAAATTTACATTCCAAGTTAATATTTTAACATAAGTTAATAGTAATTCAATCAACATAAACACAATCAGACACAAACATATATATGTTATATTTTCATTCAATGTGAGGTGTTAACTCACCTTTAACCTCACAGACTACCAAGATCCAAGCAATAAAGTCCAAACCCAAGCTAGCAACCTCCTTTCCTTCCTCCTTTCTAACTTGCTTATGCCTTGCCTTGCCTCTAAGCTATCCTAATGCTCACAACCTTCCACTGGAGAGAGAGGATAGCTTCACTTCTTCAACTTTTGGCTTGGTGGATGGAGTTCTAATATTATACTAAGCCTTGTGTCAAGTTTGAAGTGATTTGGAGTTGATTTGCAACACTTTTCATTAGGACATAAGAGATGGAAAAGATGAAGAAGCCATTGATTTTTCCACTCAAAGCTTTGTGAATTTGTGAATGATTACTGAGGGCATGCCCCTTCTTATATAGGCACAAGAATGGTGCTCTTTAAGCTTGCATTCACTCACCCTCCATGTCATGGAAGCTTCACCTCCCATCACTTCTCCTTTAAGTCACTTCTCCTTTATGCATATTACACTTATACCCTTCTCATAATATCTCTTATCCATATGGAAGCTTCTAGAGCAATCCAAGCTTTACGAAGAGGGGTGTGTGTGTATGTTAATTATTTGCTAATATATTCATTTGATCATTAGACAAGTTTCGAAGACTTCGAACAACTTATATTGATCGAAAAACTATTTACCGCAAATTGATTTTTAATCACATTATTGATTTTTCTTAATATATTTTTGTAAACAAATTTCAAAGAAAGTTCCTTATAATTATTCATTATTTAAATGATGACTAATAAGATTATAAAATCATATTTATAAAATTTTATTATATTTCAAAACGTTACGATATTCGAACATACATATTAAACCAAACATGAATAAGTAAACAATAAATAGATACTATACCTGCCAGAATCCGCTTTCCCTTTTCAGCTGCAGAAATAGAAAAAAACCCCGTCTGCTCCCCACTCTTGAGCACAGGACAATCTCTAACAAAATGATCAGGCTAATGACAATCTTAACAACCTTTTGGTGCAAATTGTGTCCAAAGCTTTGGAAATTCTCAATCGGTACTTTCACCATCTATGCTCTAGCCATTCACCCTTCTTTTCCAAATTTACAACTCCAAGAAAAGTTTTCCTTCTGCCTACACTTATAGCGAACCACGATAGAAATATATCTCGGTGGTTGAAACTTCCGCCTGTTGTCCCTAACTGGAATAGAAACAGACGGCTTCATTCTTCAGCACTCAAACCTCAAAGCCATATTCACCAAACCAATGAAAGATCCCATAACATGATTTTCATATCATATTGGAACTCAAGGTTCATACCCACAATAAACACCTTGTTCTTCTTTAGTAGTGCATCAACCAATTCTAAATCAAGCAGAGATAATGAAATGAACCAGTTCTCATAATCGGCCACCATCATAGCCTCATGCTTCAGATCCAAGAAGCTTCTAAATAACCAAGTCTTTCCAGCTTCTAAAAAAAATTTCATCTCAAACCCATCTTTAAATAGGGCCCAAGAGAATTTATTCTCTTGGACATCTTCAGTGATAGAACTCCACCAATCCATTGTATCATTCGTCAGATGTCGTGATGTCAATCTATGCTTCATTGCATCGTTAAGCTCTACATATCCAAATATTCGATCATACAATTTGATCCAAGTCTGGACTTCTATGATCATCTCCATACCACCAAACCTCTTACCTCCTTAGCTCTCATAATCACGACCAAGCAAAGCAAAATTCATTTGAGGCCTGACCTATACGACCACTTCCACACTATCCACTCTCGGTCCCTCGACCGGAGCAACATTCTTAGATGCTAGATTTCCACCATTTGTGACGATACTACCTCTACTTCCTTGAGCATTGATGGCTCTAGTACTCATAGTTCTTACTACCTAATTAAAGAAAAACTTTTTTAAGAAATGAAAGCATAGAGTTATTTCAAAGAAAGAGTTATTTAGGAAGATATATTCCTAAGGAATAATTTTAAAAGTCTAGTTTTAAAATACAAATACGCTTCCATATGTATAATACACTTAACTCATTTTTAGGTGTCGCTTACCCTATCTCTAATGAGCTATACCCAACCAAAGTCATTCGCTTAACCATGAGCTCTGATACCAAAACTAACAACCCGACTTTTCAACCCTTAAATGTAAATATTAAATACATCCATGGTGTTCATGTGTCGAGCATCTAAGTATCAGAAAGATAGAAAATTAGGGTAAAATAAAAGAAAAATAATAGAACAAAAAAGGAAAACACAACATCATAATCTCACAATGGAATGGTAACATATAATTTCAAAGGAACAAAACAAAGGTTTATTTTGAATACAGAAATTTCAGAGTTATTAAAACCTAGGTACTATCATCAGCCTGGACAGTTATAGCTACCTATCCTCACAATGTTGATATATACAATATAGAAATGCGGCAGAAATAAGAATACTATGGAAAGGTAATCATCCAGAACTTCTCCAAAAGCTCCAAATCTTTCGTAGCTAAATTTGGAAACATGCACGGGACTGACCCGAGCATTATAAGAAATAATATCAGGATCGGTCTAGTAAACAAGCATGAGAAACTTAAGAAATACGGGACAAGTAACATCAACCAATGTAACCATATAGATTACCGTAATGGTTTTCCCTTCAAATGAAACCAACCAATCATTAAGTTTAACAGATAGTCATATAATAGATAATGTCTAGAGTGGAGCACATAAATCATATCAAATAACTACTTGTGAACACCATAATAGTAATAAGTATACAACTAATACCGTTAAGGCACGTTTTCATAGTGGATTTTCCATAGAGATATACTCGGATCTAGCCAAATCCGAACTCCTACACAAGGATCGGAGATATCATTCCGAGCAACATACATCTCTAGGGGAAGTCCTATAGGAAATGCATAACTGGCCCACGCTCAAACAATCGTAGTATCGAATGCATCGCTCTTACATGCATGTCTGTATGTGATATTTGATGGAGTCGCCTGCACCCTTGGGGTTGCTAAAATACTACATTCCTTTTGGATATGCATTCTATCTCTGGTTTTAGTAATTTTCGATATCGAGGCTATATTTGCATCTCTTACTCGAATCTTCCTCACTCGAACAAAACACGAATGCCCAATCGGATTTTTTTATCTCAAACAGGTCATGAATCACTACATGGATTCGAGCATCCTAAATAGATTTCGAACCTCCATATAGGTTCCTAGCATAGGTCCTCCTACGAATGCTAACACTATCCTCTCTCACGGAGTATTACTCAAGGTAGACATTCCCATACGGTAGCATCGTTTGAAATGTTAACATTGACCTCTCCCTTGGAATTTAACCTTAGTATTAACAGTTCAACTCTATAACATTTCACTTCACAACCTCTTCCAAAACTTAGAACTTGTATACTAGTTTTAAAGTGGTATGCGATAAGTAAAAAACTTGCCGATCCCGGTCTCTTCAAAACTAATTCATGAATTTCTGGCTAACTCAATTCTAGTACTTACAAAAGTAAGAGAAAGCTAGATACAGTTCGTACTAATGCTCCTCCCTGGAGTTTTTATTGATATGAAATCGTGAAGCCTTTTGATAACTTCTTAAGTTAATATTATGTCAAGTTCAATAATCGACTAATCAATTATCTAGTCAAACAATTGTTTATACAAATCACGATTCATACGATAAACTCGTTTCCGACATTCCAACTCAACTATTCCTTGCCCAAGACTGAAGCCAGGTAAGTTTAAGCACTGGTTGCATCAAGCCCTACCTAGACACTTCATTCTTGAATATCACAAATAGATAAGTCCACCTTTTCGGTTTATAGCGTTAACTATAGTACTAATGATTTCCATAAACAATAAGAAATCAACATGATTAATACGTTTTCGACATTTCTGACTTACTATTCCTCGATCAAGAGGAAAGCCTGGTATGTTAGAGCTCTACTACTCCATTCATACTCAACATCAATCTTAACTCCCATAAATAGATACGACTTACTTTGTCGACTTTTAGTGTTAAGCATGCTAATTACTTTTCAAACAAGTAATTAAAAAAATCAACCATTTGGCAATTTAGCAATTCTAACCTCTTCCTAAACCTTTTTTTAATACTTTTAAAATACTTTAAAATACTTGTAATAGGTTTTAAAACATTTATTTAAAATATTACTTGAAAACAAAAAATTTACAATTTCCCTCAAAACTTGAAAACAGCTTGTTATCAACAAAATATCTCTTCTTTACAAATTCACAACTAATTCTTGAAAATCCATAAATTTCTCAAACCACTTTTGAACTACTCTAATAATAGTTAGTAAACACTTGTAAAAGAATAAAACAAAATACTTAAATTTTGAATATCTTTTCTACCCTTTTAAAGTCCAAATCAAGCCTAAATGGGCAGTTTTGCACTAGTGATGTTTTGACCACTTTTTGGGATGTTACTTAGCTTTTTAACATTTAAGCTTTTAATAGAAACAAACATACATACAAGACATTATAAATATGGTGAGAAACACCTATAATGAATGTACTATAGGAAATTCATAACTGGCCCATGCCCAGACAATTGTGGTTGCAATGCAATGCTCCTGCATGCATGTTCGTAAGTGATACTAGGTGGAGTCGAATGGCACCTTTAGGATTGCTAAAATGCTATGTTCCCTTTGTGGCTATGCATCATATCTCTAGTTTTAGTCCTTTTCAATGTTAAGGCTACGTTTGGCAGCTCTCGCTCGAGTCTTCACTACTCGAACGGTTAATGAATCCTTAGTTGGATACCTTTATCTCAAACTAATCATGAATCACTACATTGATTAAAGCATCTTGAACAGATCTCGAACCTCCACATAGGTTCCCTGCATAAGTCCTCCGATGAATGCTAACGACGTCCTCTCTCTTGGAGTACTCCTTAAGATAGATAGTTCCACACGATAACATCATTTGAAATGTTAATGCCGACCTCTCCCTTGGACTTTAACCTTAGGATTGACAGTTCATCTCTATACTATTTCACTTCACAACCGCTTCCAAAACATAGAACTTGTATGCTAATTTTGAAGTGGTATTTGACAAGTAAAACACTTACCAATCCCAACCTCTTTGAAACTAATTCAATGAATTTTCGGCTAACTTAATTCTAGTTCTTTCAAAAGTAAACGAAAGCTAGAGATGCTTCGTACCAATGCTCCTCCCCGAGGGTTCTCATTGATATGATATCACAAAGTGTTTCGATAACTTCTTAAGTCAATATTAGGTCAAGTTCGATATTCGACTAATTAATTGTCTAGTCAAAATAATTGTTTATACAAATCACAATTCGTATGCTTAACTCGTTTATGACATTCCAACTCAACTATTCCTCCCTCAAGAGTGAAGCCAATAAGTTTGAGTACTGGTTGCATCAAGCCTCACCTAGACACTTCATTCTTGCATCTCACAAATAGATAAGTCTGCCTCATCGGCTTTTAATGTTAAGTGTAGTATTAATGATTTTCATAAACAATAAGAAATCAACACAATTAACATGTTTTCGACCTTATTCGATTTACTATTCCTCGGTATAGATGGAAGCCCGGTAGGTTACAATTCTATTGCTTCATCCTTACTCGACATCAATTTTAACTCTCTTAAATAGATAAGACTTACTTCATCGACTTTTAGTGTTAAGCAAAATTAATTATTTTTCAAACAAGTAATTAAACAATAAACCATTTGGTCATTTAGGAGTTCTAACCACTTCCTAAACCTTTTGTTTGTAATTTTAAAATACTTGAAAATACTTATAATAGGTTTCAAAACATTTATCCAAAATATTACTTGAAAACAACAACATTATGATTTTCCCCAAAACTTGAAAACAACATGTTTAAAAAAAAGTATTTCTTCTTTAAAAATTCACAACTATAAATTCATAAATATCTCAAACTACTTTTGAAATACTCTAATAATAGTTAGTAAACACCTTGTAAAAATAATGAAACAAAATACCTTAATTTAGATATCTTTCGACCCTTTTAAAGTCCAAAATCAAGGCTAAACATGACAGTTTTGCACTAGTGATGTTATGGCCACTTTTGAAGATGTTACTTAACTTTTTACTATTCAAGCTTGTAGTAATAATAACAAACATACATATAATAAATTATCAACATATCAAGAAACTTCTAAGGATCTCTCTACACAGTTCCACAAACATTGCCAGAAAACAAGGCAATTCACAGCTACATCTATAGCGACTATCGCTATAAGTGCACATTCAAATCCGAGTCCGATCTAAGAAAGGTCCATCTATAACCTATGTGATTTATTCAAGGTCTTTTCACAAGTGATACAAACCCTTTCCAAGTCCGTTCAGGTCTATATACATGGATCACACATGTCACTTACTTTTAAAGTAAGAATTCAAACCAAGGTTTTAAGATAAGTTAACAACAATTCAAACAAGATAAATATAATCAAACACAAACACATATATGTTATATTTTCATTCGACTTGAGGTGTTAACTCACCTTTAACCTCACAAAAAACTAAGATCCAGGCAACAAAGTCCAAACCCAAGCTACAACCTGTTTTCCACCTTGCTTTTGCCTTGCCTCAAACCACCCTTATGCTCATGGCCTTCCATTGGCGAGATAGAATGGCTTCACTTCTTCAATGTTTTGCTTGGTGGAAGGTGGTCTAATATTATACTAAGCATTATGGCAAAGTTTGAAGTAATTTGGAATTGAACATAAGAGGTGAAAAAGATAAAGAAGCTATTGAATTTTCGATTCAAAGTTTTGTGAAGAATACTAAGGGCATGGCCCTCCTTATATAGGCATAAGAATGGTGCTCTTTAAGCTTGGATTCACCCCCTCCACCATTTCATGGAAACTTCACCTCCCATTACTTCTCCTTTAATCTTCTGTTTGCATATTACACTTATGCCTTTCTCATAATTTCTTTTATCCATATGGAAGCTTATAAAACATTCCAATCTTTATAAAGAGGTGTATGTGTTAATTAGTTGCTAATGTGTTCATTTGATTATTAAATAAGTGCCAAAGAGTTTAAATAACTTATATCGAATGAAAATTTGTTTACCAATAAACCGATTTTTAGTCATATTATCGATTTTTTTCCGAAGAATATAGTTTTGTAAACAAATTTATAAAATAAGTTTCTTATTATTGTTCATTACTTAAATGCTATCTGGAAGGGTCATAAAATCATTTTTATATCACTTAATTATATTTCAAAATGTTATGATATTTGAAGACGAAGTGTTCGAATCTCAGGGTCACTACAATATCTTACACATCTCTTTTCCTTTTTGGTTTATCACTTATTAATTCAAATGATGTGCTTTTATACATATTTTATAATTGGATAATTTATGAAAAGTACAAGGAACCTGCTCCAAATAAATTAAAACATAAAGTTTACATTCCAAATTAATGAGGGCAACCCAATGTACAACCTAATTATAGATTTGGAATAATTTCCAACTTTACTAGCATTCTTTAAATTAGTCTTTAGGAGTGATTCCAAATTTATAGATTAGGTTGTACACATTATTCCAATTCTAATTATATATTTTATTAAATATGTAAGCGATAATCCTAAAATTTTTAATTAATCCTACAATTCATCACATCTTATTTAGGCATAATAATTAAATAAGAATTTAATGAGATAAATTTCAATGTTATAAAAAAATTATATAATTTCCCGCTTGCCTTTATAAGCTTTCTAAATCTCCTAAATCTAAATCCATTCCTTGACTCCTTTTTTCATTCTAATTCAAAAGAATATGTATAACAAAGTATATACATATTATTAAAATTACAGATATGAGAAGAGATGAGAGATTAAGGGGAATGTAGATTGAAATTTACCTTTTTCCACGGTATTTGTTCGGTTCTTCTCATTTTCTCTTTTATTTTTTGTTCTTCTCCGATTTTTGTGTGTGTGTATAATATTTTATATTTTTAGAAATAGTGGAAGGGAGAAATGGCAGAGCTTTGCTCATTGAATCAGAAAATATGAGAAGAGAAGTGAGGGGATAGGCTTTTATTTATAGGCACACGAATCAAACATAATCCTTAGATTAAAATAATTAAATCCGGGCTATTGGCCGAGGTTCTAACCCTAGCCACCACTATACGACTGGTCAACCTCTCCCCGATATGCGGTTGACCGGCCCATAGAGGGTGGCTGACCAGTAGGATTCATAGTTAATTATAATTTATTTTCTTTTTCACATTTAATTATTTTTTCTTTCTAAATTCAAATGCTATTAACTTGTTCATTTGAGCTCGGGTCACGAAACTCCAAATATGAAAGTTGCTTAGAAAATTGTCACAAATGCAGTGATCAAGTTTCATGACCAAATTCCAACATTTTCTTAAATTTCATTTTTGGAGCCTTATTAATTATCATTAATTTCATAGGGTGTTACAATGATTCATATTGATCAAAGGGCTCAAAGGGTGAGGAACTTTAGTGGAGTAGCCTTTGCTCTCTATTTTACCTAGGGCTCGTGGCACCTATTTGTCATCTCCTCCGCTGGCATCTCAGGAGTACTTATATAATCAGTGGACCATGAAATTTTACTTTCAACAACAATGGACCTTGGTCGTACGCCCTCCCAGTAGGTGGTAGTTTTATACATCTCTGGCTATATGTACTCAAACAAGTGAGGGTCCTACACCTATCACTCACCATCTCCTTCTTTTTGGTCATGGACAACCCCTAACCCTAGGTCAGTCTCCTTTGTGTTCTCCCCACTGCTAGTTGGAGAGATCTAACTATCAACACCCTTGTGATTGTTGCCGCCGACTTTCTTCTCTTGGGTCAAGGAGCCTCTTTCCTCCCCTTCAACATTGATTGGACGGGTTCCAACTGCCTTATCCATTGTATATTTTCATCCTTAAGGATAAGGGCCAGGTTCCTTTTCTTATTACCCTTCTTTCTTATCCTCTCTAAGTAATCTATAAGAGGCTCAACTCACCTTGCTTTCCTATGAAGATATTAACTGAGAAAAGGATTAAGTTGAAAACCATTAAAATTGATGATAGATTCAGAATAAAAGTAGAGACAAGTACTTAAGAATACCGATCTTGATACCCAAAGACCTTGTTCGGAAATCCATAGAAGAGGGTTGGAAGATTTCTGACTTGCAAGTGGTGTTACCAGCCATCCTGAGCGTAGCCGTATCTCGACGCTAGAACACATGCTAAACGAAGATCAAGCTAGGCTCCGATACACCTAAATCGTAATAGAAGATGTATAGCCTTGCCATGAGATTGTAATCATTAGGGGATAGTTGCATATGCGCCATTTGGTAGGCGTTTAAAAAATGAAAAAAAGGATAGGGCAGAGGAGTCAACCCGCACCGCATGTAGTTAGGGCATGGACTATATAAAGTAACTGGACAAGGGTTGGTTTGGCATGTTCATGACTAAAGGTAAAAAGGTTTAACCCATAGTGCCCCAGGCTAGGCAAGTGCCACGAACAGGTCATCTCCATCCTCTCTAATTTTAGGCAGGCCGACTGTGAAGGTGCGCCCATTAGAGGAAGCTCCATCAACTTTCTTATTTCTACCTTTGGCCATTCGCAACATTAAGAAAAACTTAGATACTGAAATGCCCTAATAAAGGAAAAGGGGTACACTACACTCATGGTAAGCTTCCCTCCAACCTAGGCTCAGGTGACTAGACTCTAACACATCCAAAAGAGGCATCCATGAGCATATGGTCGATTGCCATATTAAGTCCCTCGCCTAAGCGACTCATCATCCTATGAGGATCGTATGGCCTACCCTAAAAACTACTTTAAGTTACTTAATATTACATATGGATCAACGCCCGTAACTTAACTAAAGCATCTCTTTCTTAACTAAAGGCGAGGGGTAGTTCGATAAGTCTGAACACATTTTCTCTATGTTCTAGAATTGTCGAAAATAGGTCGATGATGATTGATCAACATCGACTTATTAGCATTGACTCATCACCATTTCTCCTAGGGCATTCTCTCACCTAAGGCGACTATCCAACAAGACCAAAGTAAAACAATATAGAAGAAAATATCAAAATCAATATTTATCAATGAACAAAAGCATTGAAAGATAACAAAAAATCTAATGTAAGCATGAAGAACAAAGAAAAAATTAAATTCACTGGTTGAAGAAAGTTTATCAGCAATAATTGTTGAAGACCTTTGAAAAAGCTCGAGGATTCTTTTAAATGGAAAAGTTGCAAGTGCTTAAAAAAGAAGAGAAGAAGGAAGTGGCAGCAGTTTGTATATATTTAGCTTTAGATCTAAGTCGTTGGATGGAATGGGAGGGAAGAGATCTCAACCATCCAGGTTTAATTGATTATGTCATCACATCAGTAGTCATATTTATAAAGCGTCTCTGAGCCATCTCGAATACTAAATCATTACAAGAATAAAAAATGATGCGTGTTGCTAGCATTAAGTGCACAAAATGACAAGTCCACCTCTGCTTATAGAAGCGAACTTAGGGGACAAATTATTGGCCTATATTCACACAAAAAGATAACATGCCGCCCACTAAGCTTTTAACGCTCCCATCTCAAAACGGAAGGCCATGATAACATTCATCTCGACAAGACATCAATTTAAATACCTCATATAGCAGCTCCGTAGGGATTTAGCATCCCGTCGCTTAATAGGTAGACAATGGCCTGACTAGTTGACACTGTCAAATATGGGATCTCATGCTCCATGTAAGGTACCTGCTCTGACAAAAGACCTCTCCATTGCTTGCCACTTCAAGCTTCACGATTCTCACCACCCAAGCTCCCCTTTTAAGGTAAGTTTGTGCTCTTTTTTGTAGGTTGGCCCGCTCTGACCACCTTCTAATGTCTCAACTCGGTAAGCCTTCAACAAAAGCTCCAGATCACCCTTACATAAAGGAACAATGACATTGCATTATTCCTTTGAAAATATAGGCATAAAATTACATTGTTCATTAGATAAAAGTGTCACTATGCAGCAACCATCTGTTGTCCCTCATCATGCTCACGGCAACGATATCGTTGTTCATCAATAGCATTTTGTCCCCATGCACCCTCTCTGACACAAGCTTTCATTTGTACGACCCTCTAGTTGGCCTTCATCTAAGCCATTCACTTCATCTGACATCTTAGCTGGCCTGCTTCTGAGCTCTACAATGTCATTAATGACCATGATGATTCTAAAGGCCTGGCATGTCTGTTCGAACCAGGTCTTAGCTACTATAAATATAGTGTTGCATGCACTTGTACAAGAATGGACATTTCATTTCTTTGATTCATTATTGCCTCTTGAAATTCAAGCTATTGTAACTGAATCAATAGCAATAAACTCAACTTTCATAGTGGATATGGATCAACTTATTCGAATCAATCCATATCGTGTATCCCTTTACTAGCATTATTGCTGTTATCTCTTCATTTCACATATTAAGCAAGGCATTAGAAAATTACCTTTGTTAATATCCATTTCAACCCCTACTTACGAGGTTGAATTTTTAATTTTTTTATAGATAATAATAGTAATATTTTTGCGTAATCATCAGTGCACTCTTTTTGTCACAACTTTCAACTTTTATCCTCAAAACAAATCTGAATGTTTAATGATAATTTACAAAAATATTATATCTTTCTTAGCCAATATTGTCAAAATTTAATGCACATATTATTATGAAATATTACATACAAATAAAAACTATAAATTTATTCTATTAAATACTTCTACATTAATAAAAAAATTATTACAAATATCTAAATAATTTTCCCTAAACTGCAAAATCCATTTATGTTACTAAAAGATACAACTTATCGAGCTCAATATATGCATGAATAGGCAAATAATTAACTAGGAGTAGCTAATGATTATCATATGCAAATATGTATTATATCTTTTGCAACATAGTAAAATGGGCATAATGATACCTTTTCTCAAAAAAAAAAATTGCACAATATTTAAATTAGAATCATGATTCATTTAAAAAAAATAGATATCTTGCTGCGGTTTAAAATCTTTGAAATACCTTTTGACTATAGAAGAGTTTTACGTAATCTTTTACGCTATGGGAATGGATGTTGTTAGCATTCATGTTCGCTATGGATGGAAATGGTTATCACCCACGCTAGTTAGGCGAGGATGAGTTCATCATTTTTTAAACTTTTGGGTCTAAAATGATTAATTAAACCGTTAACGTAAAGGATGGTATGAGTATGTATGTATAGTTATTGCCCACGCTCGTCGCGTGAGGGTGATTAAACCATGCTTGCTGGAAGCACAACTGATGTGGATTTTCCACTGGTACATGATTTCTTTCAAAGCCAAGCTTGATCTAAGTGTGGTTTCATACAAAACCACACTCATTGCTAACAAGGTTTCGTTCAATACATTGCTTGGTCTAAGCGAAATATCCTATTAACCCGCGCTGAACCTAGAGAGATTTTTATTATAGAAAATGTCAATTTTAGTGATTTATAAAAATAGAATTATTTATGAAATAAAATTGGGGCTTAAAACAAAATAGTGGGGTGTTAAATTTTGTTACAAATAAATGAGGGTGTATAAGGAAAATTCTACGGTGGTAACAAAGCTAGTCTAAATAGAATTGGTCTTTACTTTTTTTAAGCAATATAATTTTAAGATTGTTGTTGGTCATATTTTCTTAAGAAAGAGACATCATTCTTCTCTATTTAAAACTGCTTACTTATCTATGCCTTTAAATAGATGGACGATTAATGAAAATGAATGTTTCTACTATGTATGTTCATTAAAAATAATAGTCGATCTATTACATAGTGGTCCATGTTATTTTAGTGATAAGAACTATTATATTATGTAAGGATATAGAAATTTGATGATGCTTTAAGGATAAAAGTTATTGTATTACGTAACATTGTAGAACTCTTAAAAAAAGCCATATGTAAACAATGTACACTTCAAAATGGAAGCTTACATTATGTTGTGTGGTATTCTTTTATTAAAAAATGTACATTTTTTATATAAAGGAGCATCAACAGATGGAATTGCGCTAGTGTGGTATACGTCCTACCCTAACAAAAAAATGGAGGAATGAACAATGTATCACTAGAACCGCTACCTAAACAACAAAAAATGTATTCAACACTGGATTTTGGATTTAAGTATTCATTTTGGCCCATATTTTATTTCTTTAATATTCAAAACTCGTATTCATGCAAATTGAAACGTTCAAATAATGTGTTGGTCATAAAAATTTTACGAGATAAATTTATAAAGCTCTAAATATGACCTTATAAGTTATTAAATTATCTAAATTTTCATACTTAAATATTTATTTATAGAGGTTGTAGGGATGGGAGTAAACCAAATGTAACAAAGATCAATACATGATATACAACCCTTGTTTCATTATATAACAATTAAAAGCGCTATAGTTCATGCTAAGAAATACAAAAAAAATTCAAATTTTACACTGCAGTCGGTGGAAAACCGCCGACCATGGTGCCACTAGCACCAAAGCTAGTGCCTTTAGCACCACTCTTTATTTATAAAAATGAATATGTGTAAGGATCGGTGGATTTGTCGCCTCCACTAATTTAGACTTTTTTCGTTAATTTTACCAAGTAATTTACAAGGTAAAATATGTATGACCTGATATATATGGTTTAGACAAATATTGGGTCATGTGGAAATTAAAGATAAATCAAGCTAAAATCTCTAAAGTCATAGTAGACTGTTATTAAAGCAACATTTACAAGAAATTACAAACCACTTTGGAGTAAGACTTTAGAATTAGATGGTGGGTAGAAAATGGGTAATTCAGATTGATTAGTTATGTTTATTATCGAGTGTATAGATAGGATGAATATTAAGCACTAATATATGATCATGCAGTTTAGATGAACGACTTATTTGTTTAATGGAAAAATGATGCATCCTAAAAGTTATCAAGTTGTTTGACTTTTTATAAATTTATTTGATTTATCTATTTTTAACTACTTAAATTCAATAAGGCATATAGAAAGAGTTAAAATTAAAGAAATGATTAGAATTTTTGGAATATAAAATCAAGAAGATAATTTGATTCGCACACGTAGCAAGGATCATCATAATCGATCGGAGGAAACAAATGTAGGGGAACAAATCGATACTACCTCCATGAAGGGACCAATGAGAGTAGCAAATCCTATTAATTCGACATCCATATTCCATAAGCATAGCAATATTATCTCCATTAACTTTTTGATCAAAAAAAATCAACAGAAAAGACGAGTCCAGCACACACACATACATATGGATGCATGCACGCACATAACATAAAGATCTACACTATGTTAATAGCTCGGTTATTGATTTTGACGATAACAACCTTAGTAACAATAATACATTCAAATAAAATATGAATACTAATGTTTTTGTCAAGTTATATAGAATACAGTGCAGGTTATTATACAGGTATTAATTCGAAGACTGTACAGTACAGAGACTCAAGACATTAACATGAAGACTCATGAGTATAAAGTCAAGATATGAAGATCTCAAGCCTATAGCATAGTATATAGAGTCGTAGAATATTGATAGAAATCTTTGATCTCTATCTTCTCATTTTCTTATTCTTTACTTGATATATTTTAAAATAATTTATAAAAGTTTTTTAAAGTTTAAAATGTTTACAAACCATGTTTAAACTATTTTACAAAGTATCAAAATATTTTACAAAGCATATGATTTTCAAAACATTTTAAAATAAATAATTTTCAAAGTACACTAGCCTATATTGACATATAGGCAGATTATATGTCGACATACATGCCACTAATTTGTAACTCAATCTTTGAAATGATGTGCCTATTTGTCGTAACTATTCATGAATGGACATGTCTATTTATTCTATATATATAGGGTTTTGAATGAATTTTTTAATGACCACTGTTCAATTATCTCCTCTCCTCTTACTCTGCCGAATTTCTAGTGAAAATTTATTCAAATCTTCTCAAATTCAAACTAGAATCAATTAAATCTTCATGGTATTGGGTCTCTACTATTTACTATCCTCAATCAAAAATCAAAGTGCTATCCAAGAGGCTATAGGTTCAATTGTAACCAAAGATCAAGAAATTATCTTTGGAAAAACCATCAAACTCTAGTTATATCTGCGTGGGTGTGATTGTAGCCCGTTCAAATCAATTTGGTGTGCTTGGTGTCCCAAAAATCCAAATGGGTGTGCTTGTGTCTTGTCAAATCAAGTGAGTGTACCTAGAGCTCGGAAAATCTGGAGGGTGTGCCTTATAGCCTAAAAATAAAGATTGTATAGGGTTTTCCTTCTGCCCGATTAAAGATTGGCATTTGATAAGAAAATTATACAAGCAATTGTATGAGACTGGATGTACGATAACTCCGAAACAGTATAAAAATCCTTAGTGTGATCTCTTTAATTCTATACTTTTTACCTTACTGCATTTATACTTATCCGTGTTTTCATATGTGAGTGTTCATTTTGTGCAGATTTATAATAATCTTGAAAGAACTTTAAAATGGTTCATAAAAATTAGAAAACATTATTTACCCCCCCCCATTAGTGTTTAATTAGCCTTAAAATTCATAAATCTGCAACCCACAGTTGGTACCAAAGCAATAGGTTTTCAAAAACTCATAATTTCATTTTTTTTTTTTGAAAAGTTTTAATGGCTAACAACACTGTTAGTACATTTGGAACACTTTTTTTGAAGGATAATATATTGCCAGACCCCCACTTTTTAATAGCAGTAATTACACTTATTGGTCATGTATGATGAAAATCTATTCACAATCTAATGGTTTAGATATTTGGAATGTTACACAAAATGAGTACACTGAACCATAAACAAATTTTGCAAACTGGACTACTTTTCAAAAGGCACTTGCATACAATAATTCTATAGCTATGAATATTCTATTTTGTTTACTAAATAAAAATAAGTTTAATAGAGTGTTTATTTATATGTCTGCATATGAAATTTGAAAAATAATACAAGTTGCACTTGAGGGCACTAAAAGTTAAACAGAAAAAAAATTCATGTTAGCCAATCAGTTTCAGTTATCTAAAATGAATACAAATGAGTCCGACATGTATTGTAGATTTCAAGTATAGTGCATTCATTAATTGCATTAGGGAAAAACTTTTCTGAAGATGATCAAGTGAAGAAAATCTTAAATTCACTCTCTTCAGAGTGGAATCAAAACACACTTGCAATTGAAGAGGCTAATGATATTAATACTTTGAAAATTGAAGAGATAATACGAAACTAATGTTCTATGAAGCATAAATACAAGGTAGAAGGAAAAGCAAAGCAATAAAAAAGAAATTCATCGCTTTCAATGCAATAAATGAGGATCAGGATCCTAACAATATAATGACGAAAAAATTGCTTTTATGACCAAAAATTCAGAAATTTTTTGGTGTATAGAAAAATGAACTACTTTCGAAAACCTAAAAAAAGAACAGGAACTACGACAAAATGTTTCAATTATGGTGAAATTGGTCATTTTTAGAGAGACTGTCCACATCCGAATAAATCAAAGGTCTTACCAATAAATGATTCATCCAGAAAAAGAAAAAGGGACTATACAGCAACTTTGAATAACTCAGACACTTCCTCTAGCGATAGTGAACCAGATACTGAGAATGTGAATATGTGTTTCATGGCAACAACAGACTAGTCAGAACTGATCAATAAAAAGTAGCAAAAACGGTACCTTTCATTTAACAATTTTTATTTTTTGGTTGATTTTGGTTCTTAGGAATAGCATATGGATTTTCCATTATTTATCGTTGAAATCATGTATCCCTCAAATTCTAGTAATGAAAATGTTCTATATTGTTTATTAGTTTCTGGAAGTCATAAATGTATAATAGTGTTGGATAAAAACAAAAACGATAACAAATACTTTAATTTTGAAAAATTAGGTATGTATTTCGACATACATACATATGATACATCGACATATAACAGTCTGAAAGTAAAATCTTTAAATTTCAAAATAAAAATAACCACTATCCATCCACTCATCCCAAACAACTATTTACTCTTATATAAGCTTACTTCTTCCAGAAAACTCATTCATCATTTTATTTTATACTCTATTTTCATTCTCAGACATATATTCATAAATATGTCTTCTCCACATCAAAAATTATGTGAAAATCATGAACAAACTCTTCAATTTTCAAAGATATTCTCTCCTTTATCCGACGAAATCAGGCACTTAGAATTAGGTCAAATGTAGATGATAAAGGAATAAGAAAAGCATTTTGATGCAATTCGGTAGATAATTTCTTCTTTAATCAAAGACGAACCAACTAACAATTCGAAGTGTACTATAAGCAAGGATAATGAAGATTGAGATGCCATTAAAGCAGATCCAATCTTTGGGGCTGATAGTTGGGTTCAAATTTCACGAAACCTGTAGTTATTAGGTTTGGATTTAATATGTAAATATACATACAGACACACACTCTCTTGGGATTTGGTTTGTATGGCTTGGTGTATATTTGGATTGAATTTTGGTTTTGATTATTTATACGAATGATTTGGTTTGATTATTTTGAATATATTAAAATTGTATCGTTTGTAATTACATTAATAAAATTTACTTTATGATCATGTTTAATACAAAATAATATTATTCATCATATACATCATATATACTATTTTTAAACTTAGATTATTGATTTTAAATCATATATCATCATATATTTTAGTTAGGGGGGGTTTTTCTTAAGTTTTTCTTAAGTTTCACCCATTTTTGTTGATGATAAAGGGGGGAAAATATAAAATATACATATACACATGTGTAGGGGAAGTTATCTAACTCAGGGGGAGTTATATCATATTATATATATAAGATATTAATGGTTGTCATCATAAAAAAAAAAGAGATTGCTATAGTTATTAATTTTGATGACAACAACCTTAGTAACAATAATATATTCATACGAAATATGGATACTAATGTTTTTGTCAAGTTATATAGAATATAGTGTAGGATATTATATAGATATTAATTCGAAGACTGTATAGTAAACAGACTCAAGAAATAGAAACGAAGATTCATGAGTATAAAGATCAAGATATGAAAATCTCAAGGCTATAGTATAATATATAGAGTCATAGAATATTGTTAAAGTCCTTGGTAGCAATCTTTGATGTGTATCTTCTTATTTTCTTGTTCTTTATTTTTAAAACAAAGTATATTTTCAAGAAATATTTTATAAAAGTTTTTAAAAAATTGAAAATGTTTATAAACCATGTTCAAATTATTTTACAAAGTACCAAAATATTTTGCAGAGCATAAGATTTTCAAAACATTATAAAATAAACAAGTTTTCAAAGTACACTAGCCTGTCGACATATAGGCAAATGATATGTCAACATACATGCCGCTAATTTGAAACTCAAAATTTTGAAATGAAGTATATATTCGTCTTAACTCTTCATGAATGGACATGTCTATTTATTACCTATATATAGGGGTTTCAAACGATTTTTTTTTAAAACTACTTTCTTATTATCTTCTCTCCTCTTGCTCTACCAAAATTTATCCTGAAAATTTTTTCAAATCTTCTCAAATTCAAACCAGAATCAATTGGATCTTCATTGTGTCGATTCTCTATTATTTTCTTTCTGATTTCAATCATCTCTCTCTCAATCAAAGATCAAGTAACGTCCAAGAGGCTATAGGATCAATTGTAACCAAAGATAAAGAAATTTTCTTTGAAAAAACCATTAAACTCTAATTATATTTGCATGGGTGTGATTGTAGCCCGTTCAAATCAATTGGGTGTACTTAGTGTACTGAAAATCCAAATGGGTGTTCCTGTGTCCCGTTTAAATCAAGTGAGTGCACCCAGAGCTCGAAAAATCTGCAGGGTGTGTCTTGTAATCTTGAAATCGAGACTGTATTGGGTTTACCTTTGACGTTTAAAGATTGACACTTGAGAAAAAAAAATTCTGTACTAACAATTGTACGAGACTGGATGTAGGATAACTTCGAATCAGTTTAAAAATTTCTGATGTGATTTCTTTAGTTCTCTAATTTTTATTTTACTAAGTTTATACTTATCTGTATTTGCATCTGTGATTGTTAATTACACGTTGATTAAAAAGATTCGTAAAAATAGAAAATACTATTCATTCCATAACCTATTCGCACTGAGTATTGTTTTGTACGCCACGTTATATCATGTAAAAATGAATTTTTCAATTTGTTCTTCTCGCCTTCATCTAAAACCCTTCCATTTTCAACCCGTTCAATTTTTAATCAACTCATCTTCTAGGCCATTGCTTCTCCCCGTCAAATTTGACCCTCTTCTACCAAATAACCTAATATGTAATAAAACCCTACTTTTCTTGAAGCACCAATATGATTCATCTATTGTGCGTGAAATTCATCGGTTTCTTCTTTATGCCTGATTGTACGTACTGCTAGCAACTACCTAAATCGAAAAATTAATTCGATGTTTGGGTGCCAAGAGTTGATTCTGATTTGAAAAGACTAATTTATCCATTTTTTAGATTCATTTTTTGAAGTGTAGTCAGACTCTCTTACTTTCTGCTTATGAAATTTTGTCTAAGAATAGACTGGAGATTTCCGATGAACATGTCAAAAAAATATGGAACCCTCCTCAATGAATATGGAACCCTCCTCAATGTCATCTTTATCTCCAATTTTTCAGGTACAAACCACTGTTACAACTTATTAATATGGAACCCTCCTCAATGAAAATAATACAACCCAGTCCACGTTGTTATTAGTTTCAAAGTTTTTACATTTACAGAATGCTTGCTTCCAAGGTCTTGGCATATAAGGATGCAACCGAGGGTACTATCTTAGATGGTATGTGGATTTAACATAAGTTATATGTATCTACATAGAATTAAGCACCATAATATATATATATATATATATATATATATATATATATATATATATATATGTATATATATATATATGTATATATATATATATATGTATGTATGTATATATATATATATATGTATATATATATATATATGTATGTATGTATGTATGTGTGTACATACATACATACATATGTATATATGTGTGTGTGTATGTGTATATATGTATATATATAGATGTGTGTGTGTATTTTACCCAGTTTAAAATGGTAGTGAAATGAACGTATTATCGTTTATGATTATTTTAAAGCAAGATTGCAGGTGGTCAGCTTGTGGTTAGCTGAAAGTGGATTTCGTTTTAGCAGCAATACTTCTCATCATTTTAACTCTTCAATACATAAAGGTTATAATGAAGTGTTTTGCATATCCATAATGCATCAATATGCTTTCTTTCAGACCTATATGCAGGGATTGGTTAATACAAGGCTTTTTTTCCAGATGACTTGCAAGCTTGAAATATATAAAGGTCAGTTCTGGAAAATATTATGTCCTAAATGCAATAGCTAAAGCATAATGTCTCAAGTAAACATAAATTTAAAGTTTGCATTACTGATTCTTTGTAATCCTTAGCTTACTTTAGACCCTGGAAGAATCATAGTGGGAAAAGTTAATAGTACTTAAAGTCTAATGCAATAGGTAACTCTATATACTAATTATATATACCGATTGATTTATAAGTCCCGATATTCATTAGTTACCCTATAGTATAATTTTAAGAGTGTTCAAACATTATTTAGACTCGCCTTATTCTTGCTAGATTACACATAATGTAAGATTACATTTATATAGGTTTCACGTTGTACAGAAATAATGTTAATATGCAAAAGGTAGATAAAATGACTTCTAATAAAAGCAAAAGCTTTTACAGTATTAAGCCATATTGATTTTTTTGATTACCACTAAACTTAAGGATAATATGTCGACATGATATATAGAATGAATTCTCGATACTATACCCATTTCCAGGTTCTTCAGCCAAGCAAGTTATCAGAAGTAGTTTAGATGACAACAGAAGAAACCATAAATTGTTGCATTATTGGCTTAACTGTTTTAGATTACACACTATAGTTATTTTCTGATGGAAGAGAGATCCTCAGCTTGAGGAGAGCACTCAAGTTACCCAACTACAGTTATTTTGGTCATTTTAAACACACTAAGATGGTGTATCAAAAGATATATTAATCATTATAATTTTTACAGCATTTCTCATGAAAAAGTACTTATTCTCCATGTTACCCTTTAGTACGTTTGTATTATTCTTCTTTTCTGGGCATGTTCTTATCTATAATATACGTGAAACTCTATGGTTTTTCCTTTTTCTCAGATTTCCAGGTGCCATTTATTTTTTCCTGTTAGTAAATTATTGATACGAATATCATGCATGCAAAGAAACCAAGATTTCTTCTTCCTTTCCTCTCCGTATTTTCCCTAAATTCTCACCAAACAGTTTCACCTTTTTCCTTCAATCGAACGGTTCAGTTCTCCATTATTTACTATCTATATAAAAGTATTAGCTTATTCAGCGGGCAATTTAATCCTGACATGAATGTGCATCTTTGAAAAATAATTTAGCACCTTATATCTCTATTCTGCTTCCATTGCAACATGTGGTTAGAACTTTTTGTTCATATTTACCATCAAGACATCTGGGTGTCATGTTCTTTAGTTTCCCTACTCACTCAAAGCTAAATATCACAGAACATCATAGAATACCAGCGACGGATTCCTAAAAAAATTGGCTGTCGGTGACCATCGCAATGCTGGAACCAAACTGTCGTCGCTAGCCGTCGCCATGCGCCTCAAACCTGCAACCGTCGCTCGTGCCGTCGCCAACTGTCGCAAACCTGAAATGCTCAATTTTGCCTAGCTCTTCTTTAAGCCTTCCAAACCACATAATAAGTCATATCTCTATCTCGCTTCATTCCCAACACATATAAACTCAATATCACAACCATTAACATAACACAGGAGTATAATCTCATACATATCTATAATTAAAAACATAATGTAATTATCAATATTTACATAAATTTTCATCAACTAAAACCAATATTTCATCAACCATATCTACATAAATACTAATGTTCATCAAATCCACAATCATCACTACACAACCGTCAATAAAGTACCAACTCCATCAACACAAGTCAATAATTACAAGTCAATAAGTACAAGCCAAAAAAAAATCTGTATCTACTCATCATCATCATCTCCCGAACCATTCTCATCAGGCATCCTCCCGTGCTCTACAAAAAAGGACGCAATCCGTTCATCTAGCAGTTGCGTCAGTCCTCTGTCCTTACGCCAGTCATAGAATTCTGCCATCTGCTGGCGGAGCTGAGCTATATCCTCCCCAGCCTGGGATCTTTTATATGCCCTCTAGGTCATCGATGCCTGCAAATTATTTGATTGGAATATAATTTGCTTCAGAATTAAATATAATTTATATATTATTTAATGAAATAGTTTACCTTCTGATTTCCATAACCATATCGCCTATTCCGAGTAGGCGGGTCAATTAGCGCATCCCAGATACGGTCCTCCTCGTCTAAGGTCAGCTCATAGCCAGTGGACTGCGCCATTTGTGCATTCTTCGCCTCATACCTCTCCTGCAATGACAAACATCAGTTTGTAATAATAAATAATAATGAACTTATCAAATGTGCAGTAAAAATTTTTAGACAAATTTACCATCACGGATTTGGATTTGTCGTTCGAAAATTCATACGTAACATTCCCCTCCTCATCCATACACTCGATGACGTGTGTAAGTAAAGACCTCAGCCAGTATAGGCTCACGATTATATTGCTGAAACTAATGTTATACATACAATGAATAATGTTACCAATATGACTAAATTATTTTACAACTATTTAGAAACACATTTTATAACTTTACAAATTCCCTTCGATGTTGTTGGAAAGACTTTGACCCACTGCGATACAAAGCAGTATGTTTAGCCCTGTTTGCACGGTTTCGTGCCGATAATTTCTATAAATTTAAACGCATAATTAACTAAATTAATGCACCTAATATATGAATTTTAAACAAAATGTAATAACAAAATGAAATGATATTTATTACTTACCATCGACTCCGGAATTTTCCACAACTGCAAAAATTAAGCCCATACATCAGCACCCATCCAAGATGGCTTCCTTCCTGCTCTCTTGGCTTTGGATATGGTGTCTCTGTAATTTTTTCGCATTCTCTAATTTCAATGATTGACAAAAACATTCATATCTTGCAGACCAACACGAACAGCTGCCTGCATATTGAATTTGATATTGGTTTGAATTATATACATTGTATTAATTTACAAATAAATTATTAATTTAAAATTATCATCAAGTCCGCGAATATGGAATTCTAGATGTGATCGGAAATATCTTCCCGGTGAGCCCAACATCCCGACATCCGGCTCATGAATGCCTTCCTCGACATTTGCAGAATAATATCGCTCGGCAATACCTTAAACCCTATGTATAAAATAAGATGTACGGATTTAATAAAATTTAAATAGTGAAAATGTAATAAATTTGATACTTATCATATGCTCTTCGGCACTACTTCTGCCACCAGACGTAAATCCGACGTTGTGCCGCTGGCACCCGCACCAGCGGAAGGAGAAGGCTGAGATCTGCTAGAATGTCTCCTCTGCATATCTGTTACAAACATATCATTTCATATAATAAAAAATATCATTTCATTATTACAAAACATGTTTGATTAATCATCATCACATAAAAATTGCACTAAAACGTCATAAATGAGACAAGATCTTCTGAATATATATACATAATTAAAAAAATAATACGACATAACTCACAACATAGTCACCATTATTGATAACAGCTGAAATTCAGAATATAGATTATACAACAACTAATACAAAAAATTCAAAAAATTTAGTATTCGTCGTTTTCAGATTCAGTCTCGGTCTCGTACTCTATATCGTTCTCTTCTATAGTGCTCTCAAATGCTTCTATTAAAACATTCGGTTCATCATTAAAAAACCCAAATCAATATTATCAGCTATTATTATTTCATCATTTGGTCCAAGATCGTTTGATATGCTGCTTCATCCGCAATATTAATTTCATCAAACGTAAATCTTGCTTTTGTTTTAAAAACATCAGACCGATCTATTTTATTCGTTTTTAAGAATGGATACAGAGCAAAATAAACTTGTAATCCTTGTTTGGCCAATACGAAAGGATCATACTTATAGTAGTATGAGGTGTGCTTTATTTCTATAAGTTTATAATTTTTGTGCACATTGATTCTAGAACTAGGAATATTGCTAAACCAATTGCACTTGAACAAAAAAACTTTTTCTACAGGTTGTACATAATATGTCAATTCTAAAACCTATGTTAAGACGCCGTGAAAATCTTTTATATGCTCATTTGGATCGTCACTGCCTTTGATAAAATACACCACTGTTATATGTTAATTTTTCAACACCATAATCCTTGGTGTTCAATTTAAATCCATTGACGAAAAATATTGGATAAGTCTTGACATTTCTTTTTGGTCCGAGCGTAAGATGTTGTAATCCTTCATCAACAACGCTGTTTCTTGGATCATAAATGTAGTTCGAAAACCATTTAGAAAATTCCTTACTGAGATTGCCAGAAGGATTTTGTGATTCGTAAATACTGTGAACATATATATATATATATATATACATGCGTGTGTGTGTACACTATATGTTATATTACGATTAAAATGTAAGTATCATTGAAAAAAATATGATTTTATTATTACCTAACAAATGGTGCAACTTTAGCACAATTAAGAAGAACAAATGTGTGTGCTACATGTTGATCTCTATCATTAAATCATATTTCCACACATTTTCCAGTAGGTCGGCCATGTTGTCTCTAAATAGACAACATTGTCTGCGAATAATCTTCTTCAGCAACTACATCATTACGAGGACCACTTGCAAATGATAAGTTTACATGGTCACTGAAGTAATGAAAGAAAAAGAATGAAGCTTCTTCTTCAAGATATAATTTACAAATTGAACCTTTAACTCGTGCTTTTTGTCTAATTTTTTTTTCAAATGATTCAAGTACATATTACAAAATTAGTTCAATTTAAATGCACTTACGTAAATTTGAATTTTAAACTAACAACAATTTTACAGATATCTACTATTACCTCTCCAATGGATACATCCATCCATATTGCACATGACCTTGAAGAAGAGCTTCGGATGGAAGATGAACAGGTAAATACTCCATTACATTTAAAAAAACCCGACGGAATTTTTCTTCTTCTTCAGTTTGCATAGCAGTATAGGGATTTCTACTTTAAGGTTATGTATACGGTCGATTTTTAACGTTGTCGAACAAAGTTGTTTGTAAAACAGACTTAATTCTGTTATAACACTCCACACTTTAGGGCAACATTTCTTTGAAAACCACTGGTAATAAATATTCTATCATGATACGACAATCGTGGCTTTTCATCACACTCAATTTTTTGTTTTTAAAGTCAACACATCTACGGAGATTATAAGACATCCCATCAGGGAATTTTAGTCCTTCCACCTACTTTAGCACGAGTTTTATTTGCTTGTTGTCTAGCTCATAGCATGCTTTGGGTTTTTTATTGTCATTAGGCTTCATATGAAGTTCGGGATGTTTACAAAAGTGTGCTATTTCGAGTCTTGAATTTAAGTCGTCCTTAGTTTTCCATTTGACATTCATAACTGCATTAAACACGTTATCGAACACTTTTTTCGTTGTGTATCACGTCAATATTATGTCGAATTAGAAGATCTTTTCAATAAGGGAACTCCCAAAATATACATTGTTTGCACCAATTATGAATGTCCGATTTACTTGGAATTTCAGTTTGTATTCCAGTTTCATGTATCTTCGGGTAGTCCTTTACAATTCATATATTTCTTCACTTGACCAAATCTTTGTTGGTGGCATATTCTCTTCTGTGATAGTTTTAAAGTTTTTTTATCTCTTCTAAAAGTATGATTGGGATGGAGAAAACACTGATGACAATTAAACCAAGAAATTTTCCTTCCATACCGTAAAGAAAATGATCTTGTTTCTTCCATCCAATAAGGACATGCTGGACGACCGGTCGTACTCCAACCTGAAAGCATCCCATATGCAGGAAAATCACTAATAGTCCATAACAAAGAAGGAAACATACGAAAATTCCTTTTTTGTGAAATGTCGTATGTTTTAACGCCTTCAAGCCATAATGTTTTCAGCTCTTCGATTAATGGCTGTAGATAAACATCGATTCCTTGTGTCAGATCATCAGGGCTAGAAACGACAATAGTGAGAAACATGTATGGAGTTTTCATCCACATCCACAGAGGTAAATTATAAGGAGTAATGATAATAGGCTAAGATGAAGATTTGCTACCAAATTGAGAGAATGACGAAAACTCATCCCTTTGCTTTTCTTCTCACGTTGTGCCATCGCATATGACATGTCGTGGACGAAGGCGCATATAACTTTTGAAGTCTAGGGGTAGTTTGTAAATAATGCATTCTCTTGTACGGAACTTCCTTTCCTTTCTTTTTTCTTGGTTTATATCTTTTCTCATTACATATGTTGCAATTCCTATGATTAATGTCATCTTTCCAATACGACATGCAACCTTTTATACACGTATCTATCTTTCGGTAAGGCAGACCGAAAGCTGACATAAGTGTTTTCACTTTATAATGACTGTCGCACATCAGATTATTGGGTGGCATATGCCGTTTTGCAGCTTGTATAACTGCTGTAAATCCAACTTCTGTAAAGTTGAATTTTGATTTCATACTGATGTATTCAGTAGTTATTGATAATCTGGTTCCAATTTTACAACCATCCCCACATCGATCTCTTAGCGGCATCCGATAAATCATAATTTTTTTGCTCCGACATTCGGTTCTTCTTCGACATTGACGTCTTCATTGTCAACTTGAATGGTAGGGAACATTGATTGTGCTGCATTTTCTATCATACCTTCTATTGCATTCGTCATAACAACATCAACCTCTGACGCAACAGGATCCATTGTAGGTGCAACAAGTTCTCCATGACGATCACATAAATAATAATTTGGTGCAAATCCAGATTTATATAAATGTACTTTAACTGTATCTAGTTTCTAATGCTTCAAATATTGACACTTACTACAAGGGCAACGATGTTCTTTGTTATTTCGATTATTAGATATTGCGAATCTAATAAATTCGTGTACATCATTGTAG
This sequence comes from Allium cepa, assembly GCA_030765085.1. Classification (NCBI taxonomy): domain Eukaryota; kingdom Viridiplantae; phylum Streptophyta; class Magnoliopsida; order Asparagales; family Amaryllidaceae; genus Allium; species Allium cepa. The sequence continues at coordinate 243,771,499 of CM060929.1, read as the reverse complement.
AAATGTTCTTTCATCGAACCTTTTATTCCAGTTTTGACTTCATACATCCACATACGGTCGATAAAATAATCAAACATTTTTCCTTATTTGAAAAAATAAGTTATTAATTTCAACAGCACTTCACTTCTATTCTATGCACAACTTCTCGCCCAAGTGATATATTGTTGTTGTTTTATTTTCTAAAATAAAGTAAAGCCTTTTAGGACTAAACGCTTCACACACCACACTTCTGTTTAATTTCGACAGCACTTCGGTTCACTTCTTTTCTACGTATAACTTTGCATCCAATGGGAGTATTTTAGTTGTATTTTCTAAAATGAATTAAAACCTTTTAGGACTATAGGCTTTAATTTACGGTTGTTGTATTTGTTATAATAATACTTAACGCTTATTTTCAAATCAACATTATAATTCATTTCAAAAATTTTAGATAATCAATTTTAGTATAATATTTGTTCTTGTATATAAATTTCATTGCTTTTTAGAAAATTGATTTGAGTGCATTATTTGTTGTTGTTATATTCATTTTTTAACTTATTGGAAGATCGATTACAATAACACATTTCTTCTTGTTTTGTTCGTTTCTTAAGTTTAAAGAAAATCGATTTGAGTAAAGTATTTTTCTTGTCATATTCATTTCTTAACTTTTTAGAAAATCAATTTGAGCACAATATTTGTTTTTTTCATATTTATGATTTTTTTTACAAATTCGATTTCAATAAAATATTTGTTGTTGTTATATTTGTTACTTAACTTTTTACAAAATCCATTTTAGTACAATATTGGCTGTTGTTATCTTCCTTTCTTAAACTTTATACAAAATTGATTCAAGTATACTTTTTATTAACGCTTTTTACCAAAATTATACGCTTTATAACGTATTTTCAAACTCTTTTACTTGATAAAATTTAAAATTTTAATTTACAGATTTTGTAAGCTAAAATTAGAAGTCAACACTAATAATAACAATGTAAAATAAATTAATTTTATACACTAATGAATTGTACACTAATTTTGACGTAAACTGTAATATCTTCAAATTATAACAAACATCATTTTCCACTATAACAACCATCATTTTCCACTATAACAAATATTTGCGTAAACTTATCAATAAGCATATTAATTAATGAATACTAATTTTCGAATTTTAAATTAATATTAACTTTTAATTACAAATTAAACAATTAAACCACTTACTAACATCTCCAAATTGACTAACACACTATTATCATCAACTAATAAATAATAATCATCAATTTCAAATCAATAATCAATTACTTTTCTAAAATAAGGTTTTAATTTTATCTCCAAATCAACTAATAAACTATAACAATATCTAATAACAACTAATCTATCATATTCATACCAAAATTACTAATTTTACATAAATAGGGTTTAAGGCAATAAACCTCAAAAAATGAAACCAAATTGAAGATGGAAGGAGTATGCATCGTGTAGGGGTCGCCAGCGTCGGCTAGGTGTGGTTGGTGGTGGCTGGAGTCGGTAAGGGGCAGAATTGGGGAAGAAGAGAGTTAGGGTGGGAAAGTTGAAATGTTTTGCTAAAAGCTTTTGTACGCGGGTTATATTCAAGTAGACGACGACTAGTGATGACCGCGTTTTTTAGCCGTTTCCCATGATCCATCGCAATTCAAAGCCGTTCTAGTAGTGTTATATGCATCCATGTTTGGTAAAATGGACGTTGATCCAGTAAAATTTTGATTGATATGTGTATCGGCATCCTTTCTCACTCAATCGAGAGGAAAATAAGGCGTGTCTTCTTGGTAATAAGGGGGACCCGATGATTCACTAAGAAGAAAAAAAACCATCTAAGAGAATCAATTATAAATTTAAAGAATAGAAGTTCATAGAAATAATTAAAATTGAAAGATGTAAGGCTGAGGAAACTATTGAGAAATTCAAAGGTCAAATAGCAATTTTTGTTTTTTGATATTTACATATTATTGCTTGCTTAGTCATGGTATGCAAAAGTATTAAACTGCTAATTTTATATTTGACTTTGTGAATAATTTAACTAAAATTAGGATTTCAAATTGTTAAATTTTACCTTACAACAATTAAGAGGTTAAAATTTATACTATATAACATATTATATTTCATTATATAGTTATGCTCGGTTACAACTGGTGAATAAGATTCCATTGACTATATAAGTATATGCTTATTGTAACTACTCGTAGTTTTAACGTTTCATATGGGAATATTTAATTTATTTAAATATTGAAATTTGATTCGAATATAATAAATAATATGAATCAATTGTTAGTAAAAAGGACTTGATTTTTGTCGATGTATTTTTAAATAAATTTATAGGATTTTTCCATAATTTTTAATCTAGAAAATTTTTAAATTATCATTTGACGTATTTTTCAACAGACGATGGTATTTTTGAAATTTCACATAATAAGATAACCAGTATATTTTATTATTGTATTGAGATCGTATCGCATTTTTATGCGCCATCATATTTTTATCGTTCGCGGTTTGTATGTAAATGAAATGTTGTGTAGCGACGTGTCGAAAATCGTAAAATAAACAATATTTCAGCTTAGACTTTTCCTTCATTTCATTCTTTCTCTCTTACTTTTCTTTTTCCCTCTTCTTTCATTTACTGTAAAAAGAAAAGTTAATCCACCTCTTTTAAAATTCAAAATCAAATGCTAATGACCACTAAAAATCACGAAATAAATATATTGAACTCATGTAGACTAGGGCTTCAAATCCATAAGGTTTGGTGAGGTTCGGTGAGCATTGGCCGTGATCGACATGAGCAAGCAGATTTAGGGCCTGAGGTAGGCGGATCTTGAGGCATCGATGGGTGAATTGGAGAGTATGGTTTCATTTCTCGTATAGAGGAACATCTTTGGGTGAAGTATGGTGAAGTGCAACTCCCAATTATGGAACACGACATGGTGGGTGTCATGAGCAGGTCTAATAAGTCGCGATTGAGATGGGGGCATTAGTGGTTACAATGTTGTGTCCATCGAGAAGCTTAGGCGATGAGAAGATCGTAGGCGAAGTCGGAATGTGATTTCGTGGACTGGAGAAGGGGGAAGAGGCATGCATGCATGACTATATTAGACATGCATGTACATGGTGTTGGGTTTGGGGAAGAAAGGATGAGTGAGGAGTTAGAGAGGATAATTCAATTGATTAAGTGATTAGTGATTAAATTATATTATTTTAATCTCAAAAACTTATAAAATAAATAACTTCTTCATACGAGGTCCATTCGAGACGCGATCTTTTGCGTTGCGCTCGTAGGAGCGATATCTATGTGTTGGAGTGGGTTTCATTGAGTTTGAAGCAAGTGAAATTTTAGAAAGTGTAAATTTCTCTTCTTGTTGAGGTCAAAGAAGGGAAGACAATAGTTGGTAGCCTTGGACACGAATCGGCTCGAAGCTGCAACCATCCCGTTTAGGCTTTATACTTGCTTTATAGCTCTCTGGACTTGATGTCTTAGATGGATTGAATTTTGTTGGGGTTATCTTTAATTCCCTTGGCACTCATAACATAGCAGAGAAAATTTCCTGATCGAATGGCAAAAGAACACTTCTTTGGATTTAACTTCATATTATGTTGATGCAAGATATTGAAAGTCTCGGCCGGGTTCTATATACACCCTCCATCTTTCTCTGACTTTACCAACATATCATCCATGTATACCTCCATGGACCGGTCTATCTATTTCAAGAACATACGAATGACGAGCCGTTGATAGTAGCGTCTGCATTCCTAGGTCCAAAAGGCATGATACTATAGTAATATAAGTCAACATTAGTGATGAGGGAAGTGTTTTCTTGGTTTGAGCCATGCATGAAAATCTAGTTGTACCAAAAATAAGCATCAATGAAGGTAAGAAGATCATGTCCACTAGTCGCATATACTATCTGATCAATGTGCAGTAATGGAAAGTTATCTTTAAGGAAGACTTAGTTGAGGTCAAAGAAGTTGATGCAAGTTCTCAAGGACCCATTTGGCTTTCTGACCAGTATTGGATTATCTTCCCACACTAGATATTCTACCTCTAAGACGAAGCCATTGTCCGGTAGCTTCTCTACCTCTTCATTGAGGGCTCGATATCTTTCTAGGTTGTAGGGCCTATGCTTTTGATGGATAGGGGCTGGCTTTGGATCTATGTTTAGTACATGCCAGATGATTTTTTGATCGACGTCGGTGATATCAGCATGCCTCCAAGTGAAGGCATCATTACTTTGCCATAGAAATTTGACCATCTCATCTTTGATTTTTGGACTGAGCTTGGTATCTGGACGACTTTGCAAGGGTTATTGTCATCTATAGTATCAACTCAAGTGGAATGGTCGGCCCACCTTCAATGTTTGAATCTCCCATGTGGGGATCGAGCGGGTCATCATTTAGATCAAGGTTGGTATTTAAGTCACATTAGTGCAATGTGTAAATCATGCACTCTATGAAATCCTTAGCTGGCACAGACGTTTGTTTCGAGTCGAGGGGTTGTGGTTACCCTCGACTGTAACGGATAAGTCTGTCGACTTAAAGAGGATAGGAGTTGCTATGTTGGATGTCTCCGCTTACCAATGGCATGCACCTTGCTTATCCCATGTCGTGATGATCTCTTTTGCTTTTTGGGGGCAAGGCTAAGGAAATGGGATCCATGTCATCTCAGTTTTCATTGTGGTAGGTGGTCCTAGCATGAACTAGAGCACTGGTTGGCTTGAGGGTTCTCTTGGGTGACACACAACCAGTTGATGTAGGTTCGCTGCTTTAGGTGGTCACATCATGAAATTGAGCGCCGATAGGCTTGAGGTTACTCCTCGGTGACACGCCATTGGCAACAATTTCTTTATGATCGAGGACGTTCACGACATGGATGGGAATGCTGACCAGCTCGAGCACTCTCTTGGGTGACATGTCACTTATAGTTGTGACCTCAAGGGTAAGGATGATCCCATCACGATTGTGGGTGCTAATCGGTTCGAGCACTCTCCTAGGTGACACATCGTTGTAAGCCATAACTTCCTTATGTGTGTCTTTGTTCATGGGGGAAGCAGTTAACGTAGACGTCTATACTTTAGAGCTAGGGCGATCACAGCATGAACCTAAGCACTGATCGACTTGAAGGTTCTCACGAGTGACTCACCTTGATTATTGCAAATTCTTGTTAAAGTATGAGGATACCCTTCTTTGCTTGCGGGGGACCCATAACACTCCCGAGCCTTTTATGGAACCCCGAATTTCTCTGACTGTAGCTTGAATAAGGAATTTCATAACGAGTCGGTTGTATGAGACTATTGCATAGAGCACTATAACGGTCGATCGTCGTATCAAAAGTTTATAGATGGATGGGAAATCAACTACTACAAAGTTTACATGTTTCTTTGCAACAAGGGGCTCTTTGCCGAATATGATTATGAGAGAGGTTGTCTCCATTGGAACAATGCCAATACCCTCAAATGAATAGATAGGCAAGGTGTAGGGGTGATGTTGCAAACAAGAAGCTTAAGTGGCCTGAAGACATTCTGAACATGGCGTTGACTTAGCTTCCCCTATCCACAAAGGCTTGATGTACATTTGCACTGGCCATTGCAATGTTGATGACGATCGCGATAGGGGTAGTTGATGGCTTCTTTGTCTTTAACGGTGAAGGTGATAAGTTGGTCTGCTTTTAGTCTGGATGCGTTGGACGCTCGATGTTATAAAGAATAAACTTAGCTAACCGAGCCCACTTCTCTCTGGTGATGGGACCATGCTTCCCGACCGCTTTAGGCCACATGCAGGGCTTCACAAATAGTTAACATGTCATTTATGGCCACTCCATTATTGTAGGGTTGCTAGGGTTGAGTTGGCTGATTGTGAGAAACCATGCTTTGATGGACCTACTATGGAACAAACTCTATGAGTGCCCCTTCTTGGATCAACCTTCTTATCTCATCCTTCAGTATGCGACATTCGTTGGTGAAGTTGTCTTTGGTTTGATGGAACTCGCAATGTTTGTTGTTGCCACGATGTTCCTTCCTTCTCTTGGCTCTAGTGGTAGATGGTCTTTGGTTGTAAGGTATATGGATTTCATATCCCAAGTTGGGAGGCATAGTGAGCATATAGAGGCTTATACCGGGTGCCCTCTTCTTTATGCCTCTTGTTGTTATTCTGCTAACCATTGCTTCGATGGTCTGAAGTACCAAAGGGACAAGCTTTGTTTATAGATGCCGAGGCTTATCATTGCTGTTTGAAAGATCAGCATCATCCATTCTCATGATCTCATTCGCAAGTTGATAGAAATTTGTTAGGCATATTTCCGCCTAGTTTTTGAATTCCTTCTGTATCTGACCCTCGAAGAGAGGGACATAACCAAGTTGTTCTTATCAGCACCCATAGTCAGGGTGCATTCTTTTTTGAAGAGATACACATCCGACCGACCCATGTCTAATGTTACTTAGCTCACTAGCCATCATGATATGTGTCTTGGAAGCAAAGAACCTAAGGATTGTAATATGCACAAAGTTAGGTTTAGGAACGAGTGATACCTGGTTGCAAATGTAAGAACCATCGGCAGGCTAGTCCAGTAAGAGTAGATGGGAAGAACAGACACTTTGTGGAGCCAACTAGCTGATCGGTCCAGGTGATGAAGTTGAAGGCAATGATGTGATATGATGGGTTGGCATTCCCAGCGTATTTCTCAATAGGCGGCAAGGCACACTGCCGATATGTGTATGCATTCGAGATTTCCTCAGAGAATGGCTCCTCATTCTCATCATTAGATAGCACTTTGCCTACAGTATTTTGGGTTTGCATTCTATTAATTTATTGGTGAAGACTATTCATTTCCTCTTTAAGTCCAACATCTACCTACTATAGGACTGTTTGACATACGATCGACACCGGGCTCAACGGACGTCTTTGTGGAGTGGGAGACTGACGATGATGACGTGTGGGAGAGTGATTGTAATGATGATGGCCTAGAGATGGGGATATCCTCTCTTTATGCACAGAGGCAACCGTGAATGCTCGGCATGCCCTTCTTTTGATGTAGGTATGGCCACACCCCTATAGGATTGGGAGTCTACCGACCTGGCCTATTTTTCTCCGCCGATTGCATGAGGACACTCGAATCTCAAATCTCAAATCTCAAGCTCCATCTGCCACCCAAAGGTGTTCAAAATCTAATGGTCGTTCCATTAAATTGGAACATCGATGTCTTGGTTCCCTGTATGCGGCCAGTTCGAGGACAATTTCGATATCGTGATGTGGCCTATATGCAACATGCATTCTCCCATGGTAAATGGGAACTACCTCAACCAGCACTTTAAGTATCACCCTCTCCTAGGCAGTGTTAACAAAATTGTAGCCAATTAGGGACAATAGGTTAGAGAGGGGTCACTTTAGGTACCGAAGGAGGAAGAGGACCGAAATTCACGGTCGTCTAAGCATCTAACCTTGTCCTCGGATCATTTGATGTGTAGGCAAGAGTTCCCACGTTGGTTAAGCCTTACAGCTCGCTTTGCCACATGTCATTACCGAGTCTGGGGATGGGACAACGGCGTTGGCGACAGTGTTACCGTTAGCCTCGCGATCATTAGAGTTGATCTTAACTTCTCACCATTACGATTCATGGTGATTACCAGAATAGATGTTTGTAGAGGAGATATGGTGAAAAAAGACGACTGCTTTTAGGGAAGGCCCTCCTTCTAGCGTCAAAATGTTGATTCATAATTTGGCCAACCTGGGAAATAGACTAATGTGCTTATATTAGCAAAAGTTACTTATTAACACTAGGTTTAAAATGAAAAATGAGGAATAAATGAGCAAAATAAAGTAAGTAACATAGGATATAAAGTGGTTTGGCAAAAACTTGTCTATGCCCACTATGAAGAGCTCTTTTTATGTTTATCTCTTATAATTACAAGGAAATACAAGAGAATAATAAGAAAATAGAGCACTTAAGACTATAATGGCTAAGCTCAAGAACTCGGTTTTGTTGTGAGAAAAGATACAATTCTAATGCAATTTACTAGATTTCAACTAATTTTTAACATTCCAGCCCCTGATGTTGTATGGCAATGGGTATTTATAACAGCTGATGTAGATCAATGGATGGTTGAGATTGTGCTACAAATAAGTGGGAATCAATCTCGACCATAGATTTAGTCGCCTGTGTTAATGGAAGATGATTGGAAAGTTGGTTGGAATACGTGGTTGATGTGCATGCCAGCTATACTGTCACACTAGGCACGTGTTTTGTGCTAAAACAGGGCGCATGCTACATGAGTAGTTGCACTAAGTCATACTAAGTTGTACTTTTCGACGTCTAGCACACTTTTTTAGGTTGTAAGGCTGGGGAGAGCTTCTTATACAGTGACGCTCGGTTTCTTGTTGCTAAAGATTGTTTAGAGAAAGGCTGAAGACGGTTAAGGACAGAGTGGAAGTGGATGAGTACAGCCGATCTAGTAGTGACTAGATGGACTATATGTGGCCGAACGTAATGGGATGAGATAAAGGCGAGCCGCAAGCCGTTCGCTTTTGTGCCGGGTCAAGTCAAACGAGTTGGTTGTTTTGTCGTTTTAAGCTGAGATGAACAATGCTTAGGAGTCCAAACCAACCTATTTATGACTTGTTTGTTGGATTGGCTGGGCTAGCTTGAACTGACCTAGGCTAAGAATTGCTAGCTGACATGGATTTGATGGCTTGAGCCTTATCCGAATTGGTCTAGAACGAGTCGGGTCATGATGTGACATTTTGTTATCTTTTACTTACGAGAAAATTGAGCAACACACCATGCATGTGCGTGCACACACTTGCGCATGCACGCACTCTAATATATGCGTGTGTGTGTATTTTTGTGTGTGTGTGTCTATATGTATATGTGTGTATATGTTTATACGTTTAAATTTAAAATCGAAAAAAATTTAAATCAAACCTTTAATTTATAAAGGAAATAAAAGATTTATGTTTTACACAAAAGTCTACTTATGAATTCTTGATTATACAACTTTTACTCTTATGTAAACAATAATCAAAAGATATATTCAAACAAAAACCATATAATATAAGAAGTCAATTTTCGAGTTAAATATAAATAATCAACATATATGGTTTGTTCTGTTTATGTATACAAATGTTATAAAATTATAAAATATTTTTTTAAGAAAATATTTTTTAAAATAATAATTTCCAAACTAATAGAAATAAATCAAAAAAACTAGGCACGTTAAATTCATTGTAAAAGTATACGGATATAAATTATGCAACGAATATCAACAAACGATCAAATAAGATAAGGGATCTAAAATATATCAACATGTTGAATATATAGTCGACTGCGATGCAGAATAAAAGGGGTTCTATACTAAATTAACTTGACGAACATATAATTAATTGAGGTGGACATATGGGATATGAATTATATTGCAAGATGAACATTCAAATAGATGAGAAGACGCATACAAAATCAAAACCATGCAAACAAGAGAAAATATGGTTAAATCAAATCAGAATGGTAACTTAGGTGTAGCTAAAAGTTGCCCCTTGAATGATGAACGAAGCTCCTCGATTTGATTTAATCAACCTCTTGATTTTACAACAATCAAGAGACAACAACCACCTTTTTATTTTGATTCTATTTTCAAAAAATTTCTCTATGAAAGCCATGAAATTTTGATTATGAGAGGGAGAGGGAGAAGACAAGGAAAATGAATTGGCAGTTGAATGAAAAAGAATTTGTTTTAAAGAAAGAATTGAAACTTTTCAATTTCTTCCTTTAAAACTTTTCACCTTTAATTCCTGATTAAATCTTATCAAATCCTCTTCATCCCCTTCATATTTTTGAATGCAAATAAACTGAAGGGAAAAGGAAAAAAATCATTTCATAAATGTTTTTTAAGTGATTCATAAAGAAGAGTAAATGATGGAGATTTATTTCCTTCCTTTAAATGCTTCTTTTGGTATTCAAATCACATTTGAAACCACTCCTCTCCTTCTGCTTTGGCTGGCCATAATGGAGGCAATGCGGTCCTCAAATTTTTTCCAAAACCACTTAGTGATTGATTTATTTAAATCCGGTTTAAATGTTCTATCAGTATTGTATATTGACATGCACATATAAAACTTTTATATACGTACTTTATTAAGTATTATTATTCAAACAAACTAAATTAAATTTAATAACTAATATTTCATAAGTATTAATTAAATTAATTAATTTACAATGATTATAAATTAATTAAAACATGTGGTTTTTTGGAGTATTTATCATTACGTTTGTACGATTCAAGAGTGTAAATTTGGTCAGCGACTAATATCAAAGAATTCGAATATTTATTTTCATACCTCATCTTAACTAGTGGTGTGACATCTTGACTTACTTTATCATCTACACATGTTTTGGTAAAATCCATTTTTACAATAATAAGCAGTATTTGGTAGTAACAATTATTTACACAAAATCTCCTTGTCAATACTATACCACTTTAGGACTTATGGAATTTGATTTTGGTTAAAATTCCAATATCATCCACATTCAACTTGATTACTTCAAGCACAAAATCTTTGGTTCAATAATAACAATTATTGTTAACCGTTCTGCTTAGGCCAGAGTCTTTGATTTTGATTTGGCTATAGTTGACTATGATACTAACCTCATATAATCGATGAGACAAATTCTCTATTGAATAATGTTTCACTTCCAATGCTTCAATTTAGACTCAATTATAGTCGTTTGATGGATACCAAGGCACAGTTCAACAATAATAAAAGTGGAGTGTTCACACTGAAGTTTCGCAGTATTCTCAAGTTGGGGGAACTATGTAACATCATCACTTCGAAATTCTCTGTTTAACCTTAGTCGCAATAACCAATAGAAAACTCTTGGGTGAGTCATTACATAGTTATCAAATAACTATTAGTACGTAACCCCTAGTAGCCTGAGTAACATGCTATCCAATATTTGGAGAGCATTACATCCTTCAGTCTCAATGACGAATGTATGTTCTTTCACGAATAAAATAATATGTCATTTTTTAATTGATAAAATTCTCATAATTACAACACAATGTAATTACTATCACATAGCATATTATTTAAGAATTTTTTATATTTAATATACTTTAATTACTTATTTACTTAATTATATCATAATATAACAAGTTCATAATAGAAAGAAAACACTTCTTATTTTGAACTAGATTGGTTATCGAGTTAGATATATGTAACAAATTACATAATTGCCCCTATGTTATACCCCAAACTCTATCAAATGCACTATACTTTGTGATAACAATTAAACCATTAAACTCTCAAAAATTTGATTGTGCATGGTAGAAGTAATCATATCCATATTTGATTCCATTTTCTTTGAGATTTAGTTAATGATGGAGTAACAGAGCCGTTGCATTGTTGCTCAAAGGATCAGTTGGCTGACATTATGATAAAACCTTTGAAGTTAGAATTGTTCTTGAGAAAGCAGCTTTTTGTATGCTCTGTTGTATGAATACAACTCCTTTTAAGGGTAGAGTTGTTAGGAAGGTTGATCAAGTCTTAATAGCTTATTTACTTATTTCTTTTTGTGTGTATGCTATGTTAAATAAGCCCGTTTGTAGGATGTAGTTTTGATTTATTCTTTCGCTAAACTTAGCCAAAAATTAAGCATTGTAAATAATGGTTGTATTATCTACTTTTATGTTTTGTAATGGCTCTATAAAAGCCTCCTTTAACAAAATGAGTGAATAAGCTGAAAGCTATTAACAGACTAATCTATTTCATTTTTAACAATAACGCTAGTATTTATATAAATAGAAAAATAAAAAAGTGAATGAATACATTTCTTTTTTCCTTTCCTTAGGGTAGCAATTAGAACCTTCAGGCCAGATCCGGATTCGACTCAGTGGATCTCTATCCAAAACGAATCAAGATTTGGTAGATCTAAGCTATACATTTTGAAACCTATACCTGATCCAATTCAAGGTTGGGTTCATCTCAGATTGGATAACAACAACAGAATGCATATATTTTCCTGTTTTTTGTTCGGGATTGTTTTTTATGATATTTTTCATTATTCTAACCCAACCGCAAAACATCAGGTTTGGAACGAGTTTGGGCTCGAATTGGTTTAATTTGGGTTTTTTATTTTCGATTCTCGGCTCTAATTGGTTTAATGTGGGTCTGTTGTTTTCGGATCTCGACTCTAATTGCCAGCTCTACTTGTCATTCTACCTCTTCTTCTTAAACACCCTCTTTGTTTCTTCTCTCAACAACTACATTGCATTTCCACATTATTAAAGCAAGACAAATAAAATGCATGATTCGATGATCAATGAAATTTTCACCATTAATGAATGCCGCTACTGCAGTTTGTTGCTCTACACCAAAACTTGTTGCTCCTATATTATGATGTAATTATAACAATTGATTTTTTCCACCTTGTTTCCTTGCTTTGATAGGTTTGATGTGTTTATATGTTTTTTAAATGATTATTTCCTAGAATAAATCATTTTGATTGGGTTAAGCATCACGTACGTCTATGCACTATAAATACATTAAACAGGTACATTTGTACGCATCAAAGTATTTGGATACGGAACGAAAATTGCATGTTATATGTAGATTCATAATTCATATTACTAAAAAATATCTCATCTAAATTAAAATGATCGACACTCAATCATAGCATGTATGACTTTGCTATTGCATTTGAAAAATCATTTCCATGTTATATAAAGCAGTGGACTATTGTTTATTTTCGTTTTTTTCATGCCAGTAGTAAAATTACCATGTTAAAATTACTAGTACAATCGCACAATAAGGAGAAAACCAATTGCTCGATTGCATATTTTCGAAAAAGAACCTTTTGCCATAAATTTTAATTAAATTCAAAACCTAAAATAATAATTCGTTCGAATTCTTTTTACAATTTTGGATTTGGATTTGAAACTAATTTTTTTTAAAATCAAATTTTAAATCTGAAACATGAATTTGAAAATTTAAAATACAAACTTCGGAATTTTGAATGCCATTTTTTTAGATGATAAAATTTGAACTTAAAACCGAATTATACATTTGAATTCTTTTCGAAATTTGAAATTTTTGAAAAGTGAAAAAATTCATTTAGCAAACCATCATCGAAAAAGGAAAAATCTATGTTAAATTTGAAATTATGAGAATTTAAGTTTTTGAATTTTGAATTATGAATTTAAAATTTTATAAACTAGAATTTCTGAAAATTCACAGTTTTAATATTTTGAACTTTGAATTTAAAAGTATAGGTTTTAAATTTAAAAATTTGAGCTTTGAATTTAAAATTATTAATTACAAATTTGAAAGTTTGAATTTTGCCTCTATGAATTAGAAACAATAAATTTTTAATTATGCATTTGAAAATTTGAATTCCAATTCAAAAATTCGAATTCTTTAATTACACGTTTGAAAATATGGATTTTTGATTTCCACGTGGAATTTGAAATTATAAGCATTTAGACTTTTGTATTTTGAAATTTGAATTTAAAACAAAAGTGTTTGTAGTCCAACGGTTAGAATAATTGCCTTCCAAGCAATAGATCCGGGTTCGACTCCCTGCAGACGCAATTAAGTATAATTCTTTCATTAAAAGTGAAAAACTGAATTCTTAGTTTGAAATTTTGAGAACTTGAATTTTAAAAAATTTACGCTTTCGAATTTTCGAACTTGGATTTAGAAATTGAAACAGGTAAATACGAGAATTTGATATTTTGTTTCTACGAATTTTAAATTTTAAATTTTGATTTCGCTTTTTGAATTCCAAAATTTCAAACTCAAAACTGATTATTCTAACTTTAAAAGTTTGAATTCCGAATCTGAATTTTGATTTTTATTGTTGAAATAGAAATACGTAGGTATGAGAAATTGAAAACATCAATATTTTTTGAAAAAAATTGCTATCTTTTAAATATCAGATCAAATATGAGAAAATTTAGTTAGAAACATTTTTGAAGGGAATAAATTAAATAACATTGGAATGATTTAGTGTAACGACCCGTGTAAATTCGATGTTTAAAATGAATATAATTAATAGGATTTTTAATTTAAATTTAGAAAGGAATAAAAATCTTAGTTATTTATATGAAAGAGTATGTGAAATTTGATGTACCAAGGGAAATTAGAATTTACAAATTTAACTATATATTGTAATTAATAGAAATAGTGGAAATTGTTGCATTGGATATAAGTTAGAATAAGTAAAGTCATGCAAGTATTGGATTTAACAATGAAATAAAATATTGATTATGGGTATTGAATGTAGATGGGTGAAATAAAGAAATGCAGGACATTAATAATTTATTTAATACAATCCCTTTTATTTGTAAACTATTGTAAGGGTTAATTAATTATGAAAAATTGGAAATAGGTTCAAATTGTATGTTAGACAATCAAATTTCAATAATTAAAGTTAGTAAATCAATGGATTAAATGGAATAATTAATTGGAGTTAAGATCTAAATTTGTATGTGAGCATTCATTGATATTGGAATATAAAAGGGTAAATTTATAGTATAAAATGTAGACATCACCTTTAAGATGATGAGTTTATAATTGATGCATAATAGGGAAATCAAATGAATTGGTTTAATTGAATAACAATTAGCAATTAATGAATGAAGAGAAATTTTAAGGGCGTAATTGTTTTCGTTAAATTAATTTTGGTAACAAATTGTATTGAATATAGATTTAACGTTGGGTGATGTATTTAGGTAATAATTGGAGAACAATGTAAATTATATCCGTGAATGGTCAATTCAATTAAACAACAAGATTTTTAAATAAATAAACGTTTTTATTTAGGTTTCAATTTGTTAATTTATGAAGTTTAATGGGAAATCAATTGCAATAAATTGCCCTAATTTATGCAGTAAGAGGAGATTTGGATTTGCATTATAGATGGAAGTATAATCTAAATTGATAGGTAACAAACTTAAGAATAAAATTTAGAGCTAATAGGTGGCAAATTTATATAGTTGTTTATTTACGAAATGTGTACGTAAGCTTTGGTAAACCGATTTCTATCGATCCAAATCTAACGATTTGTTAATATAGATTTAAGTATAGGAGCAGTATTTATTAATTAAATTGAAGTATTATCGGTTGATATAAAATGACGAATAAATTTGAAGTAATGTAAATGGTTATACTAGGATAAGAAGAGAATATAGGGAAACAAGGGTAAGTTGTGAATTTATTTAAATGAATTAATATTATTAGATGGTAAATTGAATTAGATCGATGTCCTGTATGGTTTAGTAAAGAAAGCTTTTAAAGGAAAACCTTTAATTTATAAATGAAAATCAATGCATTAAATTAGGTGTAACTGAATGTATGCAAATAATTTTGTAAGAATAAGTTAATAAACAATTTATTTGCACATACCCGATTTAATTGGAATAACAGAAAGGACAAGAACTTGATTTGCCTAGGCATTTATATATTTATAAACTATAACTAAATAGAAAGTTTGGTAGTAAATAGGATATAAGAAGACAAAGGCAACTAGTAAATTTATAAATGAATTCATAATAATAAGTAGTAATTAATGCATATATATTTGGCATTAGCGATAATTACAAACCTTACCCATTTATCTAATTTATTTAATTAAATCTAAATCTATGGCAACATTGTTGTAATGATGGTTGTAAGTGAATTTGAATGTAAAAGGGTAAAAATTATTTAGGTTAACCATTTGGAGTATGTTAAGTTAAGAATGACAATCGATTGAAATAAATCTAAATTAACTATTTTGTTTTGGTTAATGTGTTCTAGTTAATAAAGTGGAGTTTATAAGAAATGAAGCATGCACTAATGACATGTGTTATAATTCAAATGTTATTTATACCCATAAAATGTCTATTTACTAAATAGAAAGATTTTAAATCAATAAGCGAATTTATTGAGGTTCTAATTTATAATTTATAACATTTAATGTAGACTCAACTACAATTAATTGACTTAAATCGTGCAGTTAGCGTAGATTTGTTTTGTAATTGGAGTAGTTAATCCTATAAGATGAAGTTAATGCTAATTCTATTTATAATTGGACCATTTGTTGATATAGATTATAGAAAGCAAGATGTATAAATTTAATTAAAGTATCAACATTCAACAATTGTAATTATTGAAAATTAAAATGGAATTTGAGGATAATAAGGGGAAACCACGAACAAATGTTAATGCATCCTTATTACTGGTAAAAGATGAGTATATAAAAGTTTGAAAATCAAAAATAGGTTTTTGAAAACTTAATTTTTAACTTCTAAATATAAGGAAGTGGAGAAATTAACACTGCAATGGATAGACTTATCAGCTTTTAATTTACATCTAAATTTGTTTAGATCAATTTGGAAATTAATAAAATTGTGGATATATTTTGAAACGTAAACGAAACGTCTAGATTTACATTTGTAAATACGTTTAAAATAAAATGTAAATGATAAGGAATTTATTTATTTCCTAAATCCGTAACGTGTGTAATTAATATTATTTATCTTTTGGGACCACTTCCGTTTGCACGTTAAAATTCATGCACACCTATTCTTTTGCGATCTATCTATAAATAGACGATCAAAAACCCTATCCTCCATCTTCTATCATTTGTCTGTACGTTCTTTTCTTCAACTCGTTCTCCTACTCAAATGGATGCAAACCTAGATCTATTTCTATTCAAATTTCAAATGAAAATTCAAACATCTCAGAAAAATTCCAAAAAAAATATATGTTGTAGATTTCATCCATACGAATCTACGCGCAGTCTCTGTTTTCGAAATCGATACTCGAGTCAGCGGCAAATCGCGGTCAAAATCAGGAAATTCGAAACCTAAGTCAATTTGGGCGTTTTGATTTGGAGCGACTATTTGCAAATTGGTTTCTGGGTATTGGAGAGCTCGGCTAGGGAAGTCGTAATGGTGGAGGCGCGTCACCATCTGGTGGCCTGGGGCGGTCTAAAGGCACGGTTAAAGATGGGGAGGGCGTGCGTTGAAATGGGTTCATTCCCTGGACGAGCATACGTGAGTTGAGAAGAAGCTTTATGACGTGGCAAGCTTTAATTAGGTGGTTGTTTAATTTTGTTTTATTTAATTTTTGTTTCAACTCATTAAAATTGAATAACTTTCTCATATGACCTCGTATTCACGCAAGACTTTTTTTAGGATCGAAATTAAATTCCGGATCTGTTGGCGCTGGTTCGGACAGATTTGGAGACTGTGAAATTTTTGGGTTTAAATCGAATTTAAATTCGATTTAAATTCAAAAGGTGAGTGTTTTAACCCACTCACAATTTCTAAAATTTCTTGTGTTTGTTAAATTAATTTTAGATATGAGTAGAAATTTATTTATGACTGTTTGGCATGTTTTATTCATTATCTCTGACAAATCGCATTCATTTAATATAACTGTTAATTTCTTTTATTGCATATAAATTTGACAGTTAGAATTTATTTAATTGCATATTAACTGCCAGTCATAGTTATGTTAAATTTTTATTTCATATTAACTGCCAGTTAAATTTACGTTTATTTTTGCGTATAAACTGCCAATTAACAGTTATTAAATTTATTTTGAGTATAAACTGATAATTGATACCGTTATTTATCACCTGTTATGTATTGATGATTGTTTGAAATTGGATGATGACTGTGACAAATGGATGTATGATTTGATGGATGAATGATTAATTTTATTAATTGCAAGTTGCTATGCATTTCATTCATTCGGGATTGCGGTTTGAAATGATATATAACCGCAATTTTTTTCATTTTAAATTGCGGATTGAAATGATAAACATCCGTATCACTTGACCATAGGATAGAAAATTATATACAGGCACCGCGGTAAATATATAAAATTATTTTTGAAATGTTTTTCTATGGTTTTTGCAAAGCTATATATATGGTTTATGGGTTTTTGATTTGGTTATTAATAAAGGTTTTTTCCGGTTTTAAGCTTTGTATAAATTGTTTTGAAGTATAAAATTGTGACGACCGCCCATGACTCCCGCACGGAAACAAGGGAATAGTGTGCTGAAAGTGTGCCAGGCAGCCATGAGTGACCGTCAAGGGTAACATAAACATCGCAGACTCTATCGTAAAACTCACAGCGCATGGATAAAATACAATAGAGAAATATAATACAGTGAAGCTCCCATAGAACAGAATATCATCATCTAATCATAATAGCTTTATACAAACATATGAATCATCCATACATCAAAGCCTCACTACATAACACTCAAACAAATACAGCAGCGGAACACCCAGTACATATAATAGGAAATAATATGCAAAAGCCTCCTGCTCGTCTTCGTCATCATCAGCGTAGATCTCCAAGAACAGCACCTGTCACCTGCTACCTAGTCTGCCCATCCCAACATGGATGAACAGCCCAAGGTAATAAGAGGAGACATAAAACCTTGAGTCAGACAAAGTCTTAGTGAGAAGTAAATCAACTATCAAACATACCAAAAGAGCATAAGGGATAAAAGGAATAGGAACCAAACCATCCCACTCCACCTCTTTCTACAGTGATAGCCCCCAGACACATACTAAGAAGAAGCAAGCATAACATAGCAGATAATTAAGGTAAAGCAATAATCACTCGAGCCAAGGACGATGTTTTCCAAATACAAACCCCCAAGGCCTAAACCAAGATCAGATAAGCACCCAAAAAACACCGCTCTTGAGACCGAATGATAATACAACCAAACATCCATGACTCTGGCTATCACTGTTATCCTTGCCTTGATTTCACCGTTAGTTGAATGACCACCTGTCAAGGGCTAATGGTGACCCCGGTTTTAGACATAACTCCGCACGTCATCATGACCCGTGCCTAAGCCGAACGCATCAGCCCAGAGTACTAGCACGTCATCGTGACCCGTGCTTGGAACGTCATCGTGACCCGTTCCAACGTACCCTTGCTTTGAGTATGCTAGAACCTTCAACAACGATGAGATCTTAGCCTCCTAGTCATCCTCCTTGACGACTCTTTCCATACTAGCTCAAGCGCCTCTCAAGCTAACCATTATCCATCCCAACTCGGACCGCATCACCGAGTTATAACTTTGCACGTCGTCATGACCCGTGCTTGGAACGTCATCATGACCCGTCCCATCTCAACATATGCCTTGCCCCATCACATCATAGCAAAGTCCCATCTCAATATCATGCTTTGCCTTCTCGCATTATGGCAAGGTTCCACATCATCGAATCCATCCATATGAGCTTCCACATCCGCTTCATATGCTACAGGCAGCTTTCACCATTCAAGAGCCTTTCCACTTAGCTTTTGAATCACCATCGACCTTACTTGTCCAAGTCAAGTAATAGATCAACTAATCAATCAAATCAAACATTAATCCAAGTAATCAATCATTCAACAAGATCTACATAGAAAATCAAGTAATCAAACATGATCTAAATAGGCATTTATAATTACAATGGCAATTTCGTAAATAAATGAGCATAGATCTAACATACATGAATCATGGGTCTTTAGCATAGATCTAACAAATATAAATCATGGGTTTTATCTCTACAACTAGATGAATGAACTTGCATAAGTAAACATCTTCATAAGTAATGGATCTACACTTGGATCTAAGGAAAATGTATGAAATCACTATCTACAACACTCCAACAAACCACCAATCCAATATACTCCTTTGGGTCCGCGTGAGAGATAACTACCACTCACCAAATCACCCAAACACTTCAAAAACAAATCACTTCAGATCTGGACAGCAAGGATTCAAGCTTGATTCGTCGAAATCTTGCTTGAAACGATGGAATCTAGCTTCGTTGGATGAAGATCTTCAACTTTGATTCTTGGATCTTCGATCTTGATCTTCGATCTTGGATGGATGTTAGAACTAGATTAGAGTGGAGAAAAGAAGATGAAGAAATGTTGTAGTCGAGCTCTCAAAATGGCAGCACTTCGTCGCTTCAAAAACTGGTGCCAAAAAGTGAGCCAAAGCCCTCTATTTATAGGCTGATCACCCCTTAGGTCGTCCAGGCCTTATAACTCGTGCTCGGCCTTAGGTCGTTGCCGACCTAAAATCTTTCCCTGGCCTAACTTAGGTCGTTACCGACCTATCTACCCCACGACCTAACGGTCTAAACAAACTCCACGACTCATCGGAGATGCCGACCCAACCCAAAGCCGTTAGAACGACCTAACCTTAACTCGGCATAGCCGACCTAACCCATTACCGAGTCAACGACCTAAGTTCCCAGACCTTCATGCGACCTAAAATATAGGCACGCGACCTAACAATCTATACAATCCTTCCTTAGGTCGTTAGACGACCTAACTATTGTCGACTTAACGCTAGAGACAACCTAGCAACCTAATAACCTACCGACCTATCGAGCAACACGAGTTACGACCTATCACTAAGTCGCTAACGACTTAGTATGTGCAGACCTAGACTCACGCGACTTAACACCTAACAAGTAAGTCGTTCGCGACTTATCAACACCCGCGGCTAACACTAAGTCGCTCGCGCGACTTAGCATTAAGTCGTTCATGCGACTTATCACTAAACCCCCAACAACCACGCGGCTAGCTTAGGTCGTTTAACGACCTAACTCCCTAACTCGCCAACGACCTAACTCAACCCAGACCTTAAGTCGCTCATATCTATAGGTCGCCTGCGACCTAATACTTAACATGTTAACTCATCCAAGTCCATGAGTCATCCCACATCCTAACTCGACCACTAGTTAACTCGTTAGCTATTATAACTCGGCCACATGACCTAAGACGCTAAGTCGGTCACGACTCAACTCCGAACGACCTAGGCTACCCTTCAACCTAAGCCTCTACACACCATACGACTTAAGCACTAACGACTTAAAGACAACAACAGTTTTACGATCTTTCGATCCGTAAAAATACGGGTCGTTACATTCTCTCCCCCTTAGGAATTTCGCCCCCGAAATTCCAAACAAACTACAGCAATCAAAACTATTCCGCATGCCTACCATCCATAGCAATCAACAAACCATGCATCCAATTTCTAACTTAGCATGCAGAATTCTAAGATTAGATCAAGATGCAAATTCATGAGATGTCACGACACTTTAGGGCCATACCTTGAAGAGTTCAGGATGAGCTGCCTTCATCCTCTCTTCCTCCTCCCACGTACAGTCGTTAACATCGTCACTCCATTGTATCTTGAGCAACGTAATCGTCTTCCTCCTAA
This sequence comes from Allium cepa, assembly GCA_030765085.1. Classification (NCBI taxonomy): domain Eukaryota; kingdom Viridiplantae; phylum Streptophyta; class Magnoliopsida; order Asparagales; family Amaryllidaceae; genus Allium; species Allium cepa. The sequence continues at coordinate 243,750,282 of CM060929.1, read as the reverse complement.
GTTGTTTCGTGTCGGTTTCAACAACACGAAGCGGCTTACGAGGTCTTCTAACAACTGGATCAACCTCCAAATCTTCACAGCTATCAGCAGAAACCACCGTATTTGAGTCATGCACATACTTCCGTAGATAAGATACATGAAACACATTGTGCACACCCGCCATCTTTTCCGGTAACTCCAATCTATAAGCGAGCTTTCCAATTCGCTCGATAATCGGGAATGGTCCAACAAATCTCGGAGTTAACTTTCCTTTCTTTCCAAATCGAATAACATTCTTCAGAGGAGAAATCTTCACAAAAACCATATCACCTACGTCGAATTCCAAATTCTTACGACGATTATCGGCATAACTTTTCTGACGATCTTGGGCTGCCTTCATTCGTTGCCGAATGATCCCTATACAATCCGAAGTCTGTCGAATCATCTCTGGCCCAAGTATCAGTTTTTCTCCAGTTTCCAACCAACATGTCGGAGAGTTACACGGTCTTCCATACAATGCCTCAAATGGTGCCATACCAATACTCGACTGATAACTGTTGTTATACGCAAATTCCACCAAATGAAGATGATCCTCCCATGATCCTCCGAAATCCAAAACACAAGCTCTGAGAAGATCTTCCAAAACTCGGTTGACTCTCTTAGTCTGACCATCTGTTTGGGGGTGGTAAGCTGTACTCAAACACAACTTAGTTCCCAAAACTTCCTGGAAGCTCTTCCAAAATCCACTAGTGAACAATGGGTCTCGATCGCTCACTATTCTCTTCGGAACACCATGGAATCGAACAATCCACTTAACTTACAACTCAGCCAACTTCGATGCAGTCCTAGTTGATCGAACATGAATGAACCTTGCACTCTTAGTCAAACGATCCACGATGACCCAAATCCCTTCATTCCCTGCCCTGGTTCTAGGTAGGCCATCGATAAAATCCATCGACACTTGCTCCCACTTCCATGTAGGAACCTCTAATGGCTGAAGTAATCCACTGGGCTTCTTCTGCTCAGCTTTCACCAACTGGCAGTTCATACACTTAGAAATAAAATTTCCAACATCCTTCTTCATACCTTCCCAGTAATAGGTTCTCTTCATATCCCGATACATTTTATTTCCTCCTGGATGAATTGTCAACTTCGAGTGATGACTTTCCCTAAGAACTTCATCTCTCAATCCATCTACATCGGGAACAACTAGTCGTCCTTGCTTCCGAAGCCAACCCTCTCGATCGACTTCGAATCCTTTATCCTTTTCTGGGTCCAATCCAGATTCCAAATCTCGGATAATCTTGACAAGCTTATCGTCTCGCTTTTGGCTCTCGCCAATTCTCTCCACCAGAGTAGGCCTTATCGATAAGTTTGCCAACATCTCAGGTTCCAATTCACATCTGGGCCTGAAATCAAATCCAGCCAAATACTCGAGACTCTTCCATTCCGAAAACATGGCTCCTAATCCCGCATGTCTTCGACTCAACGCATCAGCTACTGCGTTACCTTTTCCCGGAGTATAAGTTATACCAAAATCATATGATGCTAAAAACTCTAGCCATCGTTGCTGCCGAAGATTCAAATCCTTTTGGGAGAACAGATACTTCAACGACTTATGATCTGTAAATAACTCAAATCTAACTCCCAACAGGTAATGTCTCCACATCTTCAAAGCAAACACAATTGCCGCTAACTCCAAGTCATGAGTCGGATAATTCCTTTCATGCGGCTTCAGTTGTCGACTTGCATACGCAACAACTTTACCCTTCTGCATTAGCACTGCTCCCAGTCCAGTACCACATGCATCGGTGTAAACCACCATCTCATCATTCCCACTTGGAATAGTCAAAACAGGAGCACTTGTCAGTCGTTCTTTTAGGATTACGAAAGCTTGCTCACACTTGTCATCCCATCTGAACACTTGGTTCTTCTTCGTTAATCCTGTTAATGGTGCAGCTATCTTGGAAAAGTCTTTGATAAACCGTCGATAATATCCTGCTAATCCAAGAAAACTTCTCACATCAGATGCATTCTTAGGTCTAACCCAATCCTGGATCGCCGCCACCTTAGCGGGATCAACCGCTATTCCATTTCCAGAAATAACATGGCCTAAGAATCTCACTTCATTCTTCCAGAAGTGACACTTCGAAAACTTAGCCTTCAGCTGATGTTTCCGCAAGATTTCCAAAACCAAACGCAAGTGCGTCTTGTGCTCTTCTTCAGTTCTGGAATAAATCAGAATATCATCTACGAACACAAGTACGAACTTGTTCAACTGATCTCTGAATACTCTATTCATAAGATCCACAAAATATGCCGGTGCGTTAGTCAATCCAAACGGCATTACCAGCCACTCATAAAACCCGGATGGTGTCCTGAAAGCAATTTTCGGCACACTATCCTTCGCCACTCTCAACTGGTGAAATCCCGTTGCCAAATCCATCTGAGAAAACACCTTAGCCTCGTGGAGCTGATCAAACAAGTCATCTATTCTCGGCAATGGATACTTGTTCTTCTTAGTCACCTTATTCAACTCACGATAATCCACACACAACCTCAACGATCCATCCGCTTTGGTTGCAAACACAACTGGTGCACCCCATTCGGACACACTACGCCGAATGAATCCCTTCCGTAAAAGGTCATCAACTTGCACCCTCAACTCTTGCTGCTCCCTAGGCGCCATCCGCCTAAGAGGCATCACGACAGGTCTGGCTCCCTCAACTAGATCGATACGAAACTCGATCTCCCTATGCGGCGGTAACCCTTTGACCTCGTCAAAGACGTCCTCAAATCCATTCACAATAGGCACCGACGACAGTCCATCCCGTGGAACAACCAGCGAATACATGAAGCTCATGAAGACGCCTTCCTCATGCTTACATCGTATCACAACCTTTCGCCCTTCCACATTTCCGACTGTCACCTCCAGCCTCTCACAATCAATCCTTGCCGCATACTTCCTAAGCCAGTCCATACCCAAAATAATTCCGAACCCCGTAAAGTTCAGAACAAAGCAATCACAAACAAACGAGCAATCATGACTCGACACAACTAGGCCACGGCATATCATACACAAACATGACGAACCCCCAACTGGATTAGTCACAACCAATGGCCTATCAACAATATCCGGTTTCAAACCTAACCGGCCTACCAAATCATCACAAACAAAAGAATGCGACGCTCCAGTATCAAACAACACTCTAACTGGAACACCACAAATAGAAAGAGTACCTTGAACCACCACACTCTTCCCCTTCTCTTCAGCAATAGGAGCTTTTGAAGACGACGGCACAGCTCCCAAAGCATAAGCTTGCACAACCTGCCTATCTTTCCTCGGTTCTGGACAGTCCTTCTTGATATGTCCCAGCTTATCACAGTTGTGGCACTTCAACTGCACCTTTGGATTCTTGCAATCCCGGGAGAGATGACCCTTCTGTCGGCAGTTGTAGCAAGTCACTTCGCCTTTCAACTTCTTCTGGCCATCCTTTCCCTTCTGTTGCTGCTGCTTCCTCTTCTTATTTCCACCCTGCTGTGGCTTAGACCCTTCCTTGGTTACAGCAACAACAGAACCTTCCCTGGGAAACAAACTCTCATGCCTAAAAGCTTTTTCCACAAGCTTCTCAAACGGATCGTCCAAATGATCCACTAACTGCCTTCCAAGATAAGCGTCCAAACCGGTCACAAACTTCTCGTTCTTCTGGTAGGGAGAATCAATATACGATCTGGCATACTTGGACAAAGCTTCAAACTCAGAAATATACTCAAGAACTGGTCTCCCACCTTGCTTGAGCTCCACAAACCTCTTAAACAAAACAGATTTCTGAGCCGTAGATATGAACTTGGCTTCAAATCTGACTTGGAATTGCTCCCAAGTGATCCCTTCCTCTGGAGTATCGATGGTGATGGAATTCCACCAATCAGCAGCTCTTCCCTGAAGCTGTCTTGATGCAAGCTTCCTCTTGGTTGCATCCTCAATTCCCAAATCACCAAAAATCCTTCGACAAGCATCAATCCATCTCTGAACTTCAATGGTCGATTCCGTCCCCAAGAAAGCTTTTCCTCCAAGAGAAGTATAGTCCTTGCAAAACTTAGCAAAATCCACTGGTCTTGGAGCTTGAACTTGAACTCCAACATCTACTGATGGCCCCGAGGCTGGTATCCTTCTCATGATCGAAGTCATCATGGCCTCAAACATAGGAGCATAATCAACAGCTTCCCTAGCAGCACGACCTTCCCTAGCAGCTGGTCTCCCCCTTCGACTCATCCTCAATATCTACAAAAAGGAATGACTTAGAACACCTTGAGAAACAACTGCATAAGGAGTTCAAATCCTTCTAAAATACTATATTATTTATAGTAATCATCCATCAAAATACAATTACGTCTCTCATACGCAGTTACGTCAGCGAGCGTTGGCTAAAAATCGATTAACCAAAGCTCTGATACCAAATGTGACGACCGTCCATGACTCCCGCACGGAAACAAGGGAATAGTGCGCTGAAAGTGTGCCAGGCAGCCATGAGTGACCGTCAAGGGTAACATAAACATCGCAGACTCTATCGTAAAACTCACAGCGCATGGATAAAATACAATAGAGAAATATAATACAGTGAAGCTCCCATAGAACAGAATATCATCATCTAATCATAATAGCTTTATACAAACATATGAATCATCCATACATCAAAGCCTCACTACATAACACTCAAACAAATACAGCAGCGGAACACCCAGTACATATAATAGGAAATAATATGCAAAAGCCTCCCGCTCGTCTTCGTCATCATCAGCGTAGATCTCCAAGAACAGCACCTGTCACATGCTACCTAGTCTGCCCATCCCAACATGGATGAACAGCCCAAGGTAATAAGAGGAGACATAAAACCTTGAGTCAGACAAAGTCTTAGTGAGCAGTAAATCAACTATCAAACATACCAAAAGAGCATAAGGGATAAAAGGAATAGGAACCAAACCATCCCACTCCACCTCTTTCTACAGTGATAGCCCCCAGACACATACTAAGAAGAAGCAAGCATAACATAGCAGATAATTAAGGTAAAGCAATAATCACTCGAGCCAAGGACGATGTTTTCCAAATACAAACCCCCAAGGCCTAAACCAAGATCAGATAAGCACCCAGAAAACACCGCTCTTGAGACCGAATGATAATACAACCAAACATCCATGACTCTGGCTATCACTGTTATCCTTGCCTTGATTTCACCGTTAGTTGAATGACCACCTGTCAAGGGCTAATGGTGACCCCGGTTTTAGACATAACTCCACACGTCATCATGACCCGTGCCTAAGCCGAACGCATCAGCCCAGAGTACTAGCACGTCATCGTGACCCGTGCTTGGAACGTCATCGTGACCCGTTCCAACGTACCCTTGCTTTGAGTATGCTAGAACCTTCAACAACGATGAGATCTTAGCCTCCTAGTCATCCTCCTTGACGACTCTTTCCATACTAGCTCAAGCGCCTCTCAAGCTAACCATTATCCATCCCAACTCGGACCGCATCACCGAGTTATAACTTTGCACGTCGTCATGACCCGTGCTTGGAACGTCATCATGACCCGTCCCATCTCAACATATGCCTTGCCCCATCACATCATAGCAAAGTCCCATCTCAATATCATGCTTTGCCTTCTCGCATTATGGCAAGGTTCCACATCATCGAATCCATCCATATGAGCTTCCACATCCGCTTCATATGCTACAGGCAGCTTTCACCATTCAAGAGCCTTTCCACTTAGCTTTTGAATCACCATCGACCTTACTTGTCCAAGTCAAGTAATAGATCAACTAATCAATCAAATCAAACATTAATCCAAGTAATCAATCATTCAACAAGATCTACATAGAAAATCAAATAATCAAACATGATCTAAATAGGCATTTATAATTACAATGGCAATTTCGTAAATAAATGAGCATAAATCTAACATACATGAATCATGGGTCTTTAGCATAGATCTAACAAATATAAATCATGGGTTTTGTCTCTACAACTAGATGAATGAACTTGCATAAGTAAACATCTTCATAAGTAATGGATCTACACTTGGATCTAAGGAAAATGTATGAAATCACTATCTACAACACTCCAACAAACCACCAATCCAATATACTCCTTTGGGTCCGCGTGAGAGATAACTACCACTCACCAAATCACCCAAACACTTCAAAAACAAATCACTTCAGATCTGGACAGCAAGGATTCAAGCTTGATTCGTCGAAATCTTGCTTGAAACGATGGAATCTAGCTTCGTTGGATGAAGATCTTCAACTTTGATTCTTGGATCTTCGATCTTGATCTTCGATCTTGGATGGATGTTAGAACTAGATTAGAGTGGAGAAAAGAAGATGAAGAAATGTTGTAGTCGAGCTCTCAAAATGGCAGCACTTCGTCGCTTCAAAAACTGGTGCCAAAAAGTGAGCCAAAGCCCTTTATTTATAGGCTGATCACCCCTTAGGTCGTCCAGGCCTTATAACTCGTGCTCGGCCTTAGGTCGTTGCCGACCTAAAATCTTTCCCTGGCCTAACTTAGGTCGTTACCGACCTATCTACCCCACGACCTAACGGTCTAAACAAACTCCACGACTCATCGGAGATGCCGACCCAACCCAAAGCCGTTAGAACGACCTAACCTTAACTCGGCATAGCCGACCTAACCCATTACCGAGTCAACGACCTAAGTTCCCAGACCTTCATGCGACCTAAAATATAGGCACGCGACCTAACAATCTGTACAATCCTTCCTTAGGTCGTTAGACGACCTAACTATTGTCGACTTAACGCTAGAGACAACCTAGCAACCTAATAACCTACCGACCTATCGAGCAACACGAGTTACGACCTATCACTAAGTCGTTAACGACTTAGTATGTGCAGACCTAGACTCACGCGACTTAACACCTAACAAGTAAGTCGTTCGCGACTTATCAACACCCGCGGCTAACACTAAGTCGCTCGCGCGACTTAGCATTAAGTCGTTCATGCGACTTATCACTAAAACCCCAACAACCACGCGGCTATCTTAGGTCGTTTAACGACCTAACTCCCTAACTCGCCAATGACCTAACTCAACCCAGACCTTAAGTCGCTCATATCTATAGGTCGCCTGCGACCTAATACTTAACATGTTAACTCATCCAAGTCCATGAGTCATCCCACATCCTAACTCGACCACTAGTTAACTCGTTAGCTATTATAACTCGGCCACATGACCTAAGACGCTAAGTCGGTCACGACTCAACTCCGAACGACCTAGGCTACCCTTCAACCTAAGCCTCTACACACCATACGACTTAAGCACTAACGACTTAAAGACAACAACAGTTTTACGATCTTTCGATCCGTAAAAATACGGGTCGTTACAAAAATAAAGTTTGACTTTTAAGGTCAAATACCATTAAGCATTTATTTAAAATTTAAGTTCTGGAGTTTTATTGACTTAAATGAGAATAAGGTCGGAAGATGAATATTGAGTAAAATTTGGAATTAAATAAAAAGGTTATTAATTTTTAAAGGGTATGATTTTTATAACTTGATTTTTTGTGTAGAGTGATTTAAATGAATCAAGTTTAATAAATTGAAAGATTATCCAGTTATGTGAAGTTAAAGGTTTTACTTAAATTATATTGAATTCATTAAGTAAACATTTCAAGTCTAAATAAGAAGTAATTGAATTTAATATATATGCGATTGTCAAATGAGTTTGTTTTGAAATGGTGAAATATTTAAAGCTTTGAAACATAAGAATTGAAATGGTATTTGGAAGTTTAAATCGATATTTGAAATTGATTTGTGAAATCTAAAAAAGCTATTGTGTTTTATAAAGTAATTTAATATTTAACCATTTAAGAGATGGAAATTTGTTTCGAAGTTATGATTTTCAAGGTAGTATGATTTGGAATTATTATATACAAGAGTTGTGATTTCTAAATATTTCACTTTGGAAACCCTATGATTTTGGAAAAGAATATATATTGGAAAATAAAATGACATTATATGATTTTGGGTCTAAATGATATCGTATTGATTTGGGGTTTTAAAAATATAAACGATATCACATTTATATGGGTTTAAAATGGATTTTGTTCTGGTTTTAAAGTATAATTATTTTAAATGACCGCGGTGTTATAATAACGTTTGGCTATTGAAGAGACCGGGATCGGAAGTTGTCATACTCTCTGCCAACTCCGAAAACCACTTTAACAACCGTGTACGCGGTGGAGATTCCAGAATGAAGTAGGTTGGTGGCGGCGTTTCCTGCAAGGTAAACACGTGGACCCAACTCCCGTGAATTGGCATAAGGTGGCTAAAACAGGAGCGATTCTCGGGCCAATGAGGTCATTCCTCTGATCGGACACTCCTCTTCGATATTATACTTTGACTTTGGATTATTTCAGTGGCCACTTTTACTTTGATTTTTGGGGGAGTTTGTTCGAGGTGGGCGGTAGCTGCGGCTATGCGTTTCCATCAGCCCGGATAGCAATTGGTATATCTACCCTGGCATTGCCTAGTTGTGCCGTGTCACCTACCCTAGCGTGCCTTATACGATTTTGGTTTTGTACCATACCTATGGAGTGCCCTCTGACGACGCCCAGTACGGGTGAGACTACGGTACTGTATAGACTATGGGAATATATAAATGTGTTAAGGTGGAAAATGTAAAGCCTTAACGCTATTTAAAAGTAAGTTTATTTTACAATTACACACTATTATAATAGCGCAATATACTACATAGTAAATAGTTTAACGGATCCTTAGGAGATGTAAATCCCGAGCATCTCTTGAGTTACTGCACTCATATTTATTTCTGTTAATTTAACTCACATAAGATCTTTTAGTTCTGACTCGAGTGTTTTTGTCTTTTCAAATTCGCTCGGGTCAGTCCAAGCGTTTCAAGATTGGAAGATTTAGCTCTAGAGGACAAAGACGAAGATTTATATTATTATTATTTATACTAGTGCACTACACACTGTTCCACTACATTGTTATTGGTATGTGTAACTCTGATATGTATTATATAAATGGTGTTGTAAACAGATTTATAAACTGTATATTTGATTATTACATTTTATCCTTCCGTTGTGAGATTCTGTTTAGTTTTTTTTTCTTCTCTGTTTTTTTCTTATTTACCCCATAACAATCCGCCCTTCCGTATGGTTTGAATTGGCACGTGTGTCGATTTAAAGTGTGCGAAAAAGCGGGACGTTACATTTGGTATCAGAGCTTTGGTTTAGCGATAAACCTTAGCTTTGTGGGGTTTGACTCTTTACTAATAGGGTAGTAATACCCTATGGGAGTCGCCGAGTGTATATATATGAGAGAGCGTATTTGTTAGTTTTATAAAAAGGTTTTAATATTGTGTTAATCTGTTCCGTTTTGTATTTATAAATTATGGTTGATGCATGGGACACTGTGACATCAATAGGGGTTTCTAAACACTTAATAGGACAGACCGACATAATATTTGTTTTAATATAGGTGAATGAAATAATTTTACCTATTATATTTTCTATAAAATAATTTTTCAAAATAATATATATATTTGGTTGTAATAGATTGGTTGTTAGGTAATGAAGGTTTTGAATAATGATAGAAATAAGATTTAAAAATAAGATAAATGAAATTTGGAAATTTAGGACTTAAGATCCGGGGTTTTGGAATTTTTCGTAAAATTTTTGGAATATAATTGTTATAAGTATTTTCTGATATGAATATTTAATATAATTTAAGAGAAATTGTTTTAAAGAAGATTTTTAGAGAAAATAAGTTTTGTACTTTCCTCTTTGTCGCTAGAAAATAATTTCGGTGATGGCGGCCGTATCATCGACTTTCATTTTCGAGTTTCAAAGGGGAAAGGCCACTGTAGTAAATTCTACTACAGATTCATTTTTAAAATATCTAAATTTTAAATTATTTTAAAATAATTAGAGATATATAAGTTGTAAGAATATATTTATCTATTATTTTAAAATAAAGTGAAATTTTAACCCGGTATTAAATTCTTAAATTTCCATTAATTAATTGTTTCAATTATTGTAGTGAATCGAAACATAGGTAATTAATAAATTAAAACCTCTAAAGGAAATAAGAGATTTAATGATAGGTTAAAAATGGTCCTAAATGAAAGTTGAAATTATAACTTATGAAATAAAGAATATTATTATTAAATGTTAAATTTACCATAGGAAATGAGAAACTTGTATAACTTTCAAGTATATTCTTTAAAAACATATATAACTTACCAAATATTAAAAGTTGAAATGTTTAATAGGGAATGTAATGAAATTGTACAAGTAAAAGTAGGTAATGAAGTATTCAATGAATTTGCTATTATAAATGAGAATTTAATGTTTAAACTTAAGTATTAATTGAAATTTTACCAAGTAAATATAATTAAAGGTAAGTATGACAAATAGATGATTTAAACTTAAATAATTAAAGGGTAACTAAATAAGGTCATGCGATAATAAATAAATGAATAATTATAGTGGAAAAGGGGGGAAACTGGCATGACCTTATTTAATGGAATTGCGAAATTTTAAGTAAAAAGAAAAATAAATGACTGCAAAACGTTAGTGAATGAATTAACAAAATCCTTTACTTATGAGAATGGATATTACAAGGTTAAGAATTTAAGTGTAATTAAAAAAGGGTTACTATAATTAATTATAATAGAAATGTAAGCACTAAATAAATGATTGAAATTGAGAAGTGCATTAAATATAATACAAATAAAAGAAACTTACATGACCCGAATAAATGAAAATGAATAATTGTACATAATAAGTAGAAATAAAGGAAACAACCACTGAATGAGAAAATAAAATTTAAAGTTTGTTAGAAATAAATATAAATTATAAAAGGAAAATTTATGTGCTTTAAATAAAAAGAGAAAATCAAATAACAAAGGTATGAGATGAAATTATTAATAAGTTGAGTTGATTGTTGTTTGAATTTGTTGTTGATGGTTGTTTGGGCAAGGGTACTTTAAAATTTGATTGGGGTGAATGAATAATCTATTTGGTTTTATCTAAGACTGTTGAATAAATGATGCGCTAGTAGTTATTCTTCATTCCGAACAATTTAAAAGTTTTGAACTCGAACAACTATTTGTTTGTTTGATTTAATGGTTGTTTTGTATGTGTGTGTATGTTGTTTGTTGAACTGATGGTTGTTGTATTGATTTGTTGTTAGGATTGAAACCACTTAAATATTTCACTTTATATAAATTGTAACCCTTTGGATTATATAAGAAATTGCAGTATCTTAGAAATATTTTGAAAATGTTTTTCCAGACTTTAACAATCTAAATATAAAGGATTAAATAGTTATAAATTAGGATATCTTATTTAAAGTAATTAATTTTGTAAATTTAATTGTTTATAAGTTAAATATTTTGAATAAGATGTATTGTATTTAATTCTTCTTTTCCTTCTTTTCCTTTTCGGGGATGAAAAGTTTTGAGTGGGGGAGAGTATAACGACCCGTGTAAATTCGATGTTTAAAATGAATATAATTAATAGGATTTTTAATTTAAATTTAGAAAGGAATAAAAATCTTAGTTATTTATATGAAAGAGTATGTGAAATTTGATGTACCAAGGGAAATTAGAATTTACAAATTTAACTATATATTGTAATTAATAGAAATAGTGGAAATTGCTGCATTGGATATAAGTTAGAATAAGTAAAGTAATGCAAGTATTGGATTTAACAATGAAATAAAATATTGATTATGGGTATTGAATGTAGATGGGTGAAATAAAGAAATGCAGGACAATAAATAATTTATTTAATACAATCCCTTTTATTTGTAAACTATTGTAAGGGTTAATTAATTATGAAAAATTGGAAATAGGTTCAAATTGTATGTTAGACAATCAAATTTCAATAATTAAAGTTAGTAAATCAATGGATTAAATGGAATAATTAATTGGAGTTAAGATCTAAATTTGTATGTGAGCATTCATTGATATTGGAATATAAAAGGGTAAATTTATAGTATAAAATGTAGACATCACCTTTAAGATGATGAGTTTATAATTGATGCATAAAAGGGAAATCAAATGAATTGGTTTGATTGAATAACAATTAGTAATTAATGAATGAAGAGAAATTTTAAGGGCGTAATTGTTTTCGTTAAATTAATTTTGGTAACAAATTGTATTGAATATAGATTTAACGTTGGGTGATGTATTTAGGTAATAATTGGAGAACAATGTAAATTATATCCGTGAATGGTCAATTCAATTAAACAACAAGATTTTTAAATAAATAAACGTTTTTATTTATGTTTCAATTTGTTAATTTATGAAGTTTAATGGGAAATCAATTGCAATAAATTGCCCTAATTTATGCAGTTAGAGGAGATTTGGATTTGCATTATAGATGGAAGTATAATCTAAATTGATAGGTAACAAACTTAAGAATAAAATTTAGAGCTAATAGGTGGCAAATTTATATAGTTGTTTATTTACGAAATGTGTACGTAAGCTTTGGTAAACCGATTTCTATCGATCCAAATCTAACGATTTGTTAATATAGATTTAAGTATAGGAGCAGTATTTATTAATTAAATTGAAGTATTATCGGTTGATATAAAATGACGAATAAATTTGAAGTAATGTAAATGGTTATACTAGGATAAGAAGAGAATATAGGGAAACAAGGGTAAGTTGTGAATTTATTTAAATGAATTAATATTATTAGATAGTAAATTGAATTAGATCAATGTCCTATATGGTTTAGTAAAGAAAGCTTTTAAAGGAAAACCTTTAATTTATAAATGAAAATCAATGCATTAAATTAGGTGTAACTGAATGTATGCAAATAATTTTGTAAGAATAAGTTAATAAACAATTTATTTGCACATACCCGATTTAATTGGAATAACAGAAAGGACAAGAACTTGATTTGCCTAGGCATTTATATATTTACAAACTATAACTAAATAGAAAGTTTGGTAGTAAATAGGATATAAGAAGACAAAGGCAACTAGTAAATTTATAAATGAATTCATAATAATAAGTAGTAATTAATGCATATATATTTGGCATTAGTGATAATTACAAAACTTTACCCATTTATCTAATTTATTTAATTAAATCTAAATCTATGGCAACATTGTTGTAATGATGGTTGTAAGTGAATTTGAATGTAAAAGGGTAACAATTATTTAGGTTAACCATTTTGAGTATGTTAAGTTAAGAATGACAATCGATTGAAATAAATCTAAATTAATTATTTTGTTCTGGTTAATCTGTTCTAGTTAATAAAGGGGAGTTTATAAGAAATGAAGCATGCACTGATGCCATGTGTTATAATTCAAATGTTATTTATACCCATAAAATGTCTATTTACTGAATAGAAAGATTTTAAATCAATAAGCGAATTTATTGAGGTTCCAATTTATAATTTATAACATTTAATGTAGACTCAACTACAATTAATTGACTTAAATCGTGCAGTTAGCGTATATTTGTTTTGTAATTGGAGTAGTTAATCCTATAAGATGAAGTTAATGCTAATTCTATTTATAATTGGACCATTTGTTGATATAGATTATAGAAAGCAAGATGTATAAATTTAATTAAAGTATCAACATTCAACAATTGTAATTATTGAAAATTAAAATGGAATTTGAGGATAATAAGGGGAAACCAGGAACAAATGTTAATGCATCCTTATTACTGGTAAAAGATGAGTATATAAAAGTTTGAAAATCAAAAATAGGTTTTTGAAAACTTAATTTATAATTTCTAAATATAAGGAAGTGGAGAAATTAACACTGCAATGGATAGACTTATCAGCTTTTAACTTACATCTAAATTTGTTTAGATCAATTTGAAAATTAATAAAATTGTGGATATATTTTGAAACGTAAACGAAACGTCTAGATTTACATTTGTAAATACGTTTAAAATAAAATATAAATGATAAGGAATTTATTTATTTCCTAAATCCGTAACGTGTGTAATTAATATTATTTATCTTTTGGGACCACTTCCGTTTGTACGTTAAAATTCGTGCACACCTATTCTTTTGCGATCTATCTATAAATAGACGATCAAAAACCCAAGCCTCCATCTTCTATCATTTGTCTGTACGTTCTTTTCTTCAACTCCTTCTCCTCCTCAAATGGATGCAAACCTAGATCTATTTCTATTCAAATTTCAAATGAAAATTCAAACATCTCAGAAAAATTCCAAAAAAAATATATGTTGTAGATTTCATCCATACGAATCTACGCCCAGTCTCTGTTTTCGAAATCGATACTCGAGTCAGCGGCAAATCGCAGTCAAAATTAGGAAATTCGAAACCTAAGTCAATTTGGGCGTTTTGATTTGGAGCGACTATTTGCAAATTGGTTTCTGGGTATTGGAGAGCTCCGCTAGTGAAGTCGTAATGGTGGAGGCGCGTCACCATCTGGTGGCCTGGGGCGGTCTAAAGGCACGGTCAAAGATGGGGAGGGCGTGCGTTGAAATGGGTTCATTCCCTGGACGAGCATACGTGAGTTGAGAAGAAGCTTTATGATGTGGCAAGCTTTAATTAGGTGGTTGTTTAATTTTGTTTTATTTAATTTTTGTTTCAACTCATTAAAATTGAATAACTTTCTCATACGACCTCGTATTCACGCAAGATTTTTTTTAGGATCGAAATTAAATTCCGGATCTGTTGGCGCTGGTTTGGACAGATTTGGAGACTGTGAAATTTTTGGGTTTAAATCGAATTTAAATTCTATTTAAATTCAAAAGGTGAGTGTTTTAACCTACTCACAATTTCTAAAATTTCTTGTATTTGTTAAATTAATTTTAGATACGAGTAGAAATTTATTTATGACTGTTTGGCATGTTTTATTCATTATCTTTGATAAATCGCATTCATTTAATATAATTGTTAATTTCTTTTATTGCATATAAATTTGACAGTTAGAATTTATTTAATTGCATATTAACTGCCAGTCATAGTTATGTTAAATTTTTATTTCATATTAACTGCCAGTTAAATTTACGTTTATTTTTGCATATAAACTGCCAATTAACAGTTATTAAATTTATTTTGAGTATAAACTGATAATTGATACCATTATTTATCACATGTTATGTATTGATGATTGTTTGAAATTGGATGATGACTGTGACAAATGGATGTATGATTTGATGGATGAATGGATGATTAATTTTATTAATTGCAAGTTGCTATGCATTTCATTCATTCGGGATTGCGGTTTGAAATGATATATAACCGCAATTTTTTTTCATTTTAAATTGCGGATTGAAATGATAAACATCCGTATCACTTGACCATAGGATAGAAAATTATATACAGGCACCACGGTAAATTTATAAAATTATTTTTGAAATGTTTTTCTATGGTTTTTGCAAAGCTATATATATATGGTTTATGGGTTTTTGATTTGGTTATTAATAAAGGTTTTTTCCGGTTTTAAGCTTTGTATAAATTGTTTTGAAGTATAAAATAAAGTTTGACTTTTAAGGTCAAATACAATTAAGCATTTATTTAAAATTTAAGTTCTGGAGTTTTATTGACTTAAATGAGAATAAGGTCGGAAGATGAATATTGAGTAAAATTTGGAATTAAATAAGAAGGTTATTAATTTTTAAAGGGTATGATTTTTATAACTTGATTTTTTGTGTAGAGTGATTTAAATGAATCAAGTTTAATAAATTGAAAGATTATCCAGTTATGTGAAGTTAAAGGTTTTACTTAAATTATATTGAATTCATTAAGTAAACATTTCAAGTCTAAATAAGAAGTAACTGAATTAATATATATGCGATTGTCAAATGAGTTTGTTTTGAAATGGTGAAATAGTTAAAGCTTTGAAACATAAGAATTGAAATGGTATTTGGAAGTTTAAATCGATATTTAAAATTGATTTGTGAAATCTAAAGAAGCTATTGTGTTTTATAAAGTAATTTAATATTTAACCATTTAAGAGATGGAAATTTGTTTCGAAGTTATGATTTTCAAGGTAGTATGATTTGGAATTATTATATACAAGAGTTGTGATTTCTAAATATTTCACTTTGGAAACCCTATGATTTTGGAAAAGAATATATATTGGAAAATAAAATGACATCATATGATTTTGGGTCTAAATGATATCGTATTGATTTGGGGTTTTAAAAATATAAACGATATCGTATTTATATGGGTTTAAAATGAATTTTGTTCTGGTTTTAAAGTATAATTATTTTAAATGACCGCGGTGTTATAATAACGTTTGGTTATTGAAGAGACCGGGATCGGAAGTTGTCATGCTCTCTGCCAACTCCGAAAACCACTTTAACAACCGTGTACGCGGTGGAGATTCCAGAATGAAGTAGGTTGGCGGCGGCGTTTCCTGCAAGGTAAATACGTGGACCCGACTCCCGTGAATTGGCATAAGGTGGCTAAAACAGGAGCGATTCTCGGGCCAATGAGGTCATTCCTCTGATCAGACACTCCTCTTCGATATTATACTTTGACTTTGGATTATTTCAGTGGCCACTTTTACTTTGATTTTTGGGGGAGTTTGTTCGAGGTGGGCGGTAGCTGCGGCTATGCGTTTCCATCAGCCCGGATAGCAATTGGTATATCTACCCTGGCGTTGCCTAGTTGTGCCGTGTCACCTACCCTAGCGTGCCTTATACGATTTTGGTTTTGTACCATACCTATGGAGTGCCCTCTGACGACGCCCAGTACGGGGGAGATTACGGTACTGTATAGACTATGGGAATATATAAATGTGTTAAGGTGGAAAATGTAAAGCCTTAACGCTATTTAAAAGTAAGTTTATTTTACAATTACACACTATTATAATAGCGCAATATACTACATAATAAATAGTTTAACGGACCCTTAGGAGATGTAAATCCCGAGCATCTCTTGAGTTACTGCACTCATATTTATTTCTGTTAATTTAACTCACATAAGATCTTTTAGTTCTGACTCGAGTGTTTTTGTCTTTTCAAATTCGCTTGGGTCAGTCCGAGCGTTTCAGGATTGGAAGATTTAGCTCTAGAGGACGAAGACGAAGATTTATATTATTATTATTTATACTAGTGCACTACACACTGTTCCACTGCATTGTTATTGGTATGTGTAACTCTGTGTATTATATAAATGGTTTTGTAAACAGATTTATAAACTGTATATTTGATTATTATATTTTATCCTTCCGCTGTGAGATTCTGTTTAGTTTTTTTTTCTTCTCTGTTTTTTTCTTATTTACCCCATAACAATCCGCCCTTCCGTATGGTTTGAATTGGCACGTGTATCGATTTAAAGTGTGCGAAAAAGCGGGACGTTACAGATTTCTAATAATACGTTGAAATAATATCTTTAATATCTTGTCCTTTTTCATACTATTTAAATTTACAAGTTTGCATAGTATCGGTCTTATTAATTAAGTATTTATCTTTGGTGGATTAGGCATAAATAAAATAGAAAAGTTAATAAAATTTGTACAGAACAATGAATTTTTTTATATTGCTACGTACATCTCATATGAATAGGTGTTTTACAAATCTTAAGGCTTTAACCTTTACTTCTGAGCTGAACATAAGCCTGCTGCTTGTGTTACCATAACCTGATCTACCAAACCGTCTGATTGGATTTGGTTATTTTAACATCTAACCCCATTTGAACTATCAGGCCCAGCCTAAAATCAATTGGATATATGGATCAGGCCCATGGATGATAAAATTTGATCCAATATGGTTGTCCATAAAGTCGATTGCCTAATCTGTACATTCGAAATTCAATGTGCTTGAAAATTTTCGTTTTGAGACGTTAGTGATATACACCCATTATGTATGTAATATTTGCTACGGAGGTGGCATGACACCCTTTTTTCTTCCACATGCAGAATGGACGAGTAACACATGAAGGACATTATGAACATTTGGACGCTACTGTGAGTTGGATTAAATGTTATCAAAATATAGTTTATTTGGCTTAACTGGGTCTCCAACGGCAAAAAATTCAGGTCAAACATTCAGCTTCCACGTTTCAAAAGGACACGGCTATCTCATAATATTCACAGTAATGGGTTTTCAACTGGGGTAACTAAAATGAAATTGGATGGTGGTCAATGTACGTTCGCTTATGGACATCGGTTTGTTGGACTTTTTGATTTACATAAATTTAATTCTTTTGTACATCAATGGACACTTTCTAAACTAGTATAAACGCACAACGGTGGAAAAAACGACCGTTTAATTATTTAATATCAAAAAATAATATGTTATTTTTTTCTTAATCATGAATTTGATGAAAAATTAACTGCAACGTTTAAATTTGAGCTTCTTTGTAGCTCTAAATCTATTGGATTTGAAAAATAAAAGGACAAATCAAACACATATTAGCTCAAAACATATCATATTTGTGAATACTTAATTAAAGAAGTTAAAAAATGCAAGAAAGGATGTACAAACAAATCACATATTATTCAACTACATTATTTAAATAAATAACCTAAAGGTACCATTGTTATAAAAAAATAACATAGATGAAACAAAAAAACTAAACTTTGGACTCTGTTATTGCTGATCTTCCGTCCAACAAGAAGTTTGATTCTGCCAATAATCAATGACTAATTGAGGCATAAAGGTGATCTTGGATGACATAAGCTTTGGATGTTATAGAAAGTGTCACATTGGCATCATATGAATCAGTATCATAACTGGAAATATGGAAATTTGACATCAGCAACAAATCATACACTAAACACAAAAGCTTGTATACTTTGATACCTGATCGTGTACCAAAGTAGACTGTATCACTTTAGTTGTCGATAGTTGTTCCAGTAGACTTTTGGCTTTCAACTGAGCTTGATCAAAGTGAGGGAACGATTCCCAAAATGCTAACTGACTGTCTATGCAATTGATATGTGGCCTTTTGAAACTCTACAGTTGTAATGATGCCTATCCTTGTTAAGAAGAAAAGCTACGCGATTGTCTTTTCCTTGAAAACCATATGCCTGGAGCATACAGATGGTAATTAATATATGTTT
Source organism: Allium cepa (assembly GCA_030765085.1). Classification (NCBI taxonomy): domain Eukaryota; kingdom Viridiplantae; phylum Streptophyta; class Magnoliopsida; order Asparagales; family Amaryllidaceae; genus Allium; species Allium cepa. The sequence continues at coordinate 243,731,257 of CM060929.1, read as the reverse complement.
ACTAATGGTTTCAATTAAAAATCTTTCCCAATGGTAGTTGTTTTACCATTTGTTGTTCTCCAAGTGAATACTTATAATAATTTCCAAAAGGTAATGGATCCGATGATGCCTTTATTTACGGAGTCTAGTTCCTTTAGGTGACCCCACTTTGCATACTTTACAAAACCTATAGAAAAATCAAACTTCCAATAAATTCACAACTTCCTAACCAAACTAGATAGTTTGAGACATCTCTACTATTAATAATGAGAATTCAATCCGTTAGTTTCAACCGTGTTTTTTTGAAATTCCGAAAATGCCCTTTACATCAATAAAGATTGAAAAACATAATCATTTTTCAAATACAATTCAATCATCAACTTGACTTCATCTACCATTCTCACCTCATCTCAATTTTATAAGTTCCACATAACAAGACAACTTCTTATTTTCTCTCTTACCTTATATACACTAACAATTAACATGTTTTAGGTGATGTGAGACTAATTAAAACTAATTAGTTTCCATGTACAACTACTTTAATTTGTTCAATCCTTTTGCACGTTAATGGTTATACATACTGTTGTTGGCAACAACCATCTTCCAAAATATTGTCACCTTTCTGCCTACAGAAGTTCCTACAAACATCATCTTCATACAGCCGACAACCTTCTTCTTAAACTCCTACAACACCATAACAACCCCACCAATCCCCTACTACTGCAGCACCACATCACATCTACCCCTATGCTTCTTCATACTTTCCCCCACAAACTACTTCCCCTACCAACATCTACCACTACCCACTGTTACATCAAATACCATATCCACTCACTACAACAGTTCAGCCATAACCAACCACGGCTTCAAATTCATCAACCAATCACAACCGAACTCGACACTGAGCCACATCAAACTATCACCTTTCTTCTCTGGACATCGAACAATAGTCCAATGCCTTCAACTGTCCTCACAAACAACCCACTACCCATTTCTTCAACCCGAGCACCAACCTCCTCTCTGCTTGAAGAGAAAAAAAATCACTATTCAATCCTCTACAAAACTGCCACCGGTTCATCGCTACATCACCTGAGGTTACTGCCTCACCAACCCGAAAACCACTCCCTTCATCCACTTCATTTCCCATCTCCTTCACCACCACGAACCCACTACCGCGACCAAGCTTCCAGGCATCGCGCAACAGTCACCTACATTAATCGACTAAACCTAATTACCAAACTCGAAATTGGGAATTTGTGTATTTGATTTCGAAATTGGGAATTGTTGCTAAATTAATTGATTTGAGAATTTACAGTCTTTGATTTATTGAAGTGAGAAGCGTATTTTTATAATCACGGGAATTAAAGGAGGGATTGGGCTTATTTTCAAAATGGGTCGGGTCTAATTTTTATTTTATTTTATTTGTTTTCTCTTCCTTTTTAATTTAATTTTTCTTTTGTTTCAAAATTAGAAAAATAATAACAAGTTTCAAAAACAAGTTAATATTTTTTAAGTTAATTTAGTTTTGTTCTGTTTTCTTTTGTTTTCAAATAATAAGTTTTTGTTTTGTTTTGTTTTTTTGTCTAATTATTCTGTTTCAATTTATTTTAAGTTCTACACTTATTTAAAAAAAGATATGCTTTGTTTTCAATTCTCTTGGGTTGTTTTCTATTTTCAAGTGTTGACCAAATTTTTAGGTTACCAAAGAAGATAAGGAAAAGAACCGCTTGCTAAAATAACTGCTCTACTTTGCTTACAAAAAAATTCGCCACTAAAAAAATAAAAAATAAATAAAGTGCTAATAATCCTACACACTCTAGTATCGTGCTTCCATGTTTAAAAGCTTATTTGAGTGCATGACCACCTCAATGTCGGCCTTGAGATGGCGATAGAATTTAGCATCACAGTTCAACAGTACTCCAACACTTCATAAGTTCTCTCAACTACTTATTCCAGCCTTCATGCAGCTGCACTTCCAACATAATCCAAGCATTTTCTTCACCATTTTCTTCACTAATGCTTCACTTTAACTTCATTGTTTGTGTAAGGCTTCTGATATTTTCGTTTCAGTTATAAAATGCGTTACTAAATTTTTTTACTATTGTGATTTTCAGTTAAATAGGTTGCTAAGAGGGATGTATTATGCTTGAATCAAAGTGAGAGAGAGAGGATAAGAGTGATGGTCAAGAGCACTGCCAGTGGTGCTCCTTTTAGGCCCCTCACTATTAGAGATACCATTGGGAACTTGACAATAGTTCAAAATGGTGCTCAACTTAAAATTGCTAAGTATTACCCTATTTTCAACAGTTACTTTAATATAATATATAAATGAACGAGTTGTTGCATTGTTGCTGTATCTAGACACAGGATGGAAAATATAATTAACCCTTTGTTTTATTTTGAACTTGGCTATAGCATATGTAATTTTTATTATAGATAAAGTAATTCCTCTTGAATGCTTTATTAACATGTAATGTTTCAACACCTATGCACAGTTAGCTTCAAATGATGATGATGATGATAGCAGTAAACTATATGCAATTGTGTGAAGTAAGTTTGGAAAAAAGAAAAAGAAAAATGATATATTGAATATACATGCTTTGCTTTTGTAAGTTGGTTGTACAACTCCAAATCAACTTCATACGTCATCTGTTAAACTTAATGACGCTGACGTATTGAAGTTCCTTCCACGTTAACCAAATTATGTCTCCTATGCTGATTATCAGTTCTGTCGACCTAAAATTGGAAAATTAAAGCTAAGTTTTGTTAATAAATTTTTAACTGAAAATTTTTAAACCTGAAATTATCTGAAAATTTTAAAACTTGAAATTTTCTGAAAATTTTACAGCATAAATGCAGTCTCTTTTTTCGGTTTCATATTTTTCAAATGATTTTCAAATTATTACTTTCTGGTACAAAATGAAAGAGATATATGTTTATGTTTATATCTGACTACATTTCATTACATATTTTGGGATTTGACTTATCATTTGATAAAAATGGTTAAAAGCAATAATTCTGCCTTTTTAATAGTGAATTTTGTCTTTGCTAAGTAAATATGATCAATATTAACCAATCATCTAGGAATAAAATCTACCTCTTCATCAACTTCTGTTCACTAATTCCACATCAAACTCCAATTATACTAAGCAAATTAGATCATTGCTCAACATTTCATCTCTTGAGTTCAACAATTACAGGAATAATATTTTGCAGTGCTCCAGCCAGCACTGATCGCGAAAGTAAGAAGGAAAATAGTGAGATCTAACTTCACACATCAACTTCAAATCTACACAGCATAAGCCAATCCCAATGTGAGCAACTCCAGACTTACCAGCATTGCTACTCATCATTGGCGAAGAAGCGGTAGCTACATAGAAGCAATGAACTTCAGATCAGATCTGGAATGCTTAGGCAGTGCAGCTTTTAGTTCTAGGTGCAAAGCATTTCATTGTAACCGGCATTTTTCTAAGGAGAACGCAAAGTAGTTTCAAGCAGAGCAATCTTTAGACGGAGTGAGATTCCAAGCAGGGCAATGTTTTATTAAGCTGTTTCAAAGGTAGGTTTTATATTTACTATCACTCAACCATGTTTTTTGCTTAGAGAATGGCAACTGTCTATTTCTACTTGAGCTATTATAATTAACCGTTGCGCTTTGAAGGATATACGTATGCCACTTAAAGTTATAATGAAACACTTCTATGATGCTATTAGTACAAAAGAATGTATATTAGCTTGGACTACGGTTCTATTTTGCATCCTTACAATGAAAAACTATAGACTATTGTTATGTCCTGTCACAACTTTTCAAATTTTGCTTACGTAGATTTTGCTTGATAAAGGTAAAATTTATAGACTGTTTCTTCTTTCTATTGTTACAACAGAAATCCGAACAATACTTTCAATTTTTGGGAGAGAAGGTTGCATGATTGATGGTGTAAGGTTGCATATACACGGTGGGTAATGGTTGGATGCTGGAATTGGCTAGAAATTGTGTGTACAAAAAATGTTGCTATATTCTTTCAAATGATGTTTTATTGCATAAAAATCAATACTTTAAATAAACATTAGAGTTGAGAAGCATTATTATTACGCTTTCAAAAAATTTAATTGCGGTTGTAGTTTGATTTAATGTAAAGATATGTTATTATTACAATGTTTTAACATTTCATCATGTGTAAATTTTTAATGCAATTTATATTTTGAATTAAAGTTTGATCATTCGGGGTTCTGTTCATAGTTTATTCGGATTGGACTTAGCTCCAGAAGTAATGCAAATGGAATCTTATTTGAAGGTAGATGGTTATTATTAATACAAAAGGTTCATTATGTAGTAGAGTAGCTAACAATTATATATCATCATGTTGCTTCTATGATAAATTTAATCAAAGACTTGGTTAGGAAACTTTTAAGCAGATAGAAAAATATCAACCACCCTATTTGAATTAAACAATTAAGATTTATGTTTTTTAACTGATAATTGAAGGAAAGGACAAATATAACAAGGGTTGATACATGCATAACTTTTTATACTGCGGTATAATAAGGGTTGATACAATAAAGAAAGCATTGAAAAAATAGTTTGATATAAATTCATGTACAAAAAAGTTTGACAAAATAATTGGTTTAAATTAAAAGGACATATAGAACATTTTTTTTATTTTTTATCATATGGATCTTACTGCTCATATACATCGAAATAATTCATGAAGCAATTCAAAGATATTTTGGCTATATTTGAAAGTGTTGATGTGGAAAGCAATCATTGTGCTGATTTTATTATCATTGTATTTTAATAGCCATGCTATAAAATTATGGCTCAACGGTTAAATGCAGGTCCACCTGGACGTGCATATATACTCGTCATTCATAACAACGATCAAGAATCTAAAGGTTGAATTCTATTATTGTGGGATAAACTAACTTGAGCCGTGCAGGTTTTTCAAGCTAGCATTCAATACATTACTTGCATTCTTACTAATAAAGGAGGCTATTCTATTTCTTTACTATGGTATATGCTAGCAATACGTTTTCAGACAGGGAATTACTATGGGGTGTGCTATCTAAGATGGCATGTGTTGTAGATAAAGCATGGATTTTAGCAGGTGACTTCAACTATGTACTTAACCTTAAAGACAAGAAAGGAGGACTCAATTCCATTCTATCGTCTCAGAGGTTTCACTAACCTTCTCCTCTCATGTGGTTTATTAGAAATTAATATCCAAGGCAACTAATTCACATGGAGGAGGAGAGGGATTGCCATTCACATTGATAAGGTTCTAATTAACAGCGCTTTACTACACCACTTCCCAACTTGATAGCTGCTGCCTTATCCTTACCATTAAGTGATCACACCCCCATCATTATCAAACTACAAACACCTATATGGACATAAAGTGGTACACCTTTCAGATACAAGAATAATTGGCATTTGTCTGATAACTATGAAGATCAGGTAGTGTAATTTTTTCATATTTCACATGGGGAACATTAGCTTAAAATTTCATGGTAAAATTAAGAAGAATAAAGAAAACCTAAAAAATAGGAATATGATAAGGCCTAAAGACTCTACATACTTGCAATCTCTGGAATCAGAATAAATAGGAAGGTTACAAGAAGCAAATACAGACCCACATAATGTCCTACTATATGATGATATGGTTAATCCAGGTTGCAAATTAAGGAATAAAATAGGAATATGTAGCAGCAAAAGAGAAGTCCAAGAATACATGGCTGCAAGAGAGTGACACAATTCTAATTTTTTTATGCTAAAAAGGGCGTAAGGAAATACCAAAAGAAAATAAAGGCATTATATAATACTTAAGCAGAGCTTATATATGATCATGAACACATTCAACAACAAGCAACTCAATATTTTACAAAATTATTTACTGCAGATCAAGACCCACCCACACACTACAAGTTTATCAATTACAGGAAACAAATCAATGAACATGGCAAAACTTATCTACTATATAAAACAGCCAAAAAAGAAACACATAATGCTATTTTCTCTATAAAGGATGACAAATCACCAGGGCCTGATAGTTTCTCTTCAAAGTTTTTCGAATTACACTGGCCTCTCTAAAAGATGAGTTACTAAATACGGTAAACTATATATATGAAACTGCTGCTATACCATTAGGCTTAAACCACACATTCATAACACTTATCTCTAAAATTGATAAGCTTACTGATATATCTCACTTCAAAACTATAACTTGTTGTAATGTGCTTTATAAAATTGTTTCAAAATTAATATCGCAACAGACTAAAGGTTTTTTTACCTTATTTAATTTTTGTGGCTTAATGTGCCTTTATTCCTGGTAGGAATATAGCTGAAAATATTTTGTTAGCACATAAGAACATCAAGAACTTTAATAAGAAAGGTGTGAAAAAGTTCTGCACTAAGGTTGACTTACAAAAGGTCTGCGACATGATTAACAGGGATTTTATATGTTTTATGCTAGCAAGAATGGATTTCCCAAACCAAATAATAAATCTCATTCCCACTTGCATAATAACCCCACCTTTTCAGTCCTAATTAATGGTGTTCCATAAAGATATATCTCATCTGCAAGGGAAATTAGGCCAGTTGGCCCATTTCACCTTATCTATTCTGTATTGCAATGAAATATATGTCCTTGCAATTAGAATTTGCTATTAGGACTAAGAAATTACGCATGTTAATAATGTGAGGCCTATTATATCTCATCTACATTATGTAGATGATGTCATGTTTTTGCAACGGCTGATACAAAAAGTGCTTCTACTATTAAAAACATTACTAACTATTTAAGTATAGTTGCAGGGCTAACGCTTAATCAAATGAAAACAAAAATTTATTTCAGTTTAAGCTGACAAAATAAAGCAGAAATAATTGAAATCCTACAACTGTAGGAAGATCCCTGCCAGTCACGTATCTAGGAGTGCCTATCAATTGACTATCTTCACTATGCAGAATGCACATCCCTGTTCTAAAGGGTACATAGTCTCAACTCTTATATAACTTATTAGCGTGAAATGCGTGAAATTAAAGCTAATGAAGAAGACAATGATTTCACTGATGATTTAATTTCGTGTTTTTGCAAATAAACTATGAAAATCATCTAAATAGAAGCATGAGGAATCGAATAGGGAAAATTTTCAATTAAATTAGAATACAAAAATTAAGGGAAGGAATCGTACCTAGGGTTTAGTCCGAATACGATCAAACTCGATTGCTAGTTTCCCAAAGTGCTCGCAAAGGCGATTGGAAGTTTCTTTGATGGCGGTTAGGGGCTAGGGCTTACGAAATTATTTTTGGAAGAAAACAAGTCGAAATCAAAAGAACCGAGATTCCATGGAACAACAGAGAGAAACAGAGAGCGGAACAACCGAGAGAAATGAAGAGTGGAAGAACCGAGAGGAAGGGAATGTGTTTTTTTGGCTTCAGAGAAATTGATTTTCACTGACAGTAAACAAGCCTCCCTAACGGTCGGTTTGATTAACGTTTGATTTTCAAACATTTATTTAATGGACGTTCAACACTGGATGTCAATTAAATGTCGACATAAATTTTTGACGTCCATTTAGTGAACGTCTGATTATTGATATGTGTTATAAAATAAACAAAAAGAAGAAGCCATTGGAGAGAAGACATTTTATTCATATCAGATACATTTATAATACAAATGAGTTCTATATTTATAGGCTCCAAATCTAATGGAAATTACAATATTGTCGCTGACCATTAGCATATTCACCCATCTTGTTTAAATATATTACAACACTCCCTCTTGAATATGTGTTTGATAATAATAATAATAATAATAGCCTCATTAAAAACTTATGGCATTATGAGCGCCGATGCTTCTGGATCAATATAATGCCTCATTAAAACCCTAATAAAAAAACCCAGTGGGAAAAATATTAGAGAAGGAAAAAGAGTACATTATATCATACATTTGAATACTCCCGCTGATTTATAATGCATTATTCAGTTAGTTTGTGAATGCATCCGACGCATACCAATTTTATCCTCCATCTTCTGAAACGTTGATTTTGGAAGCGCCTTTGTGAATAGATCAGCCGGATTTTCTCGGGACTGGATTTGTTTCACCTCTATTAAGTTGTCCTTTTGTAGTTCGTATGTGAAGAAAAACTTAGGAGAAATGTGTTTCGTCCTATCACCCTTGATGTAATCTGCCTGAATCTGAGCTATGCAAGCTGCATTGTCTCATAAAATAGTTGGTCCCTTTGTAGTTGAAGGGAGATGACATGTATTTCGAATATGCTGAATTAATGATCTTAACCAAATGCATTCTCGACTTGCTTCATGCAGTGCTAGTATTTCAGAGTGATTGGATGATGTTGCTACCAACGTTTGCTTTGTAGATCACCATGAAATAGCTGCATTACTGTTACTAAACAAATACCCAATTTGTGATATTGCTTTATGTGGATCGGAAAGATAAGCTGCATCCGCATAGCCAACTAGATTTGGGTTATTATCTATGTCAGAATAAAATAAGCCTAAATTTGTCATTCCATGAAGATATCTCACGATATGTTTTATACCATTCCAATGTCTTTTTATTGGTGCTGAACTATACCTTGCTAGAAGATTTACCGAGAACGCAATCACTGGTCTCGTGCATTGGGCTAAATATAATAATGCACCAATGGCATTGAGACATAGTACTTCTGGACCAAGCACATTTTCATCATCTTCTTTTAGATGGTAAGGGTCCTTTTTAATATCCAAAGATCTGACAATCATAGGCATACTAAGTGGATATGTTTTATCCATTTGAAAACGCTTCAGAATTTTCTCAATATAGTTTGACTGATGAATCAGTATGTCATTATTATTACGCTCGATTTGTAGACCGAGGCAATATTTAGTTTTGCCAAGATCTTTCATTTCAAATTCTTTCTTTAAGTAAATTATTGTTTCATCAATCTCTTCTGAAGTTCCGATCAAATTTATATCATCAACATAAACTGTTAAAATAGCAAATCCCTTAACCAATTTTTTATAAAGACACAAGGACAAATGAGATTTTTTTTATATTCGGCTTTTACCAAATATTCACTAAGACGATTATACCACATTCTTCCAGATCGTTTCAAACCATATAGTGATCATCTCAGTTTTATTGAGTACATCGACTTTGATTTTTCTTCAGGCAACCTATATCCCTCTAAGATCTTCATGTAAATACTTGTATCTAATTCACCGTAAAGATAAGCCATCACAACATTAATTAATCTTATATCTAGTTTTTCAGAAACTACAAGACTTATCAAGTATCAAAATGTTATGACATCCATAGTAGGAGAACATGTTTCTTTGAAATCAAAACCTGGTCTCTGTAGAAAATCTTGTGCGACAAGCCATGCCTGTATCTCAGAACATCATTTTTATCATTTCGTTTTCTGATGAATACCCATTTATAACCTACCGGTTTAATATTTTCTGGTGTTTTCTCCATTGGTCCAAACACACCATGCTTTTGAAGTGAATTTAGCTCAACTTGGAAAGCATCTTTCCATTTTGGCCAATCATGTCTTCTTCGACATTCATTTATGCTAGTTGGTTCATTATCATTATTCTCATTATAGTCATGACTTTCATTTATTTTAGTAGCTACTGCAAATGAGAATACATCATCAATTATTATTTTACTTCGATCCCACATTTCTCCATAGTTTTTATAAAATATTGAGATCTCATTATTGTTAGGTACCATTTTATTTTTGGAAGCTTTTATTATTTCTTCTGCGATAATAGTTTCTTCGGCATTCTTAGGAGAATTGGGATTTTCATATAAGTCATATTTAAATCATTTATAACCTCTTCTAAAGGTTTATCAATTGATGATTTTTCGTTAGACTTTCTTTTTCTAGGTGCCAAGTCTTTTGAACCAATTGGTCTTTCACGTTTTTGTCTTGCTTTAGATTCATTTGCTGCTTTTGGTTCTTTTGGGATTTCAATTCTAGCTGGTGCATTTGCTGCTGGAATGTGAGATGTAGTTATTTTTGCGACATCACCGAATGCATTAGGCATTTGATTTGCGATATTCTGAAGATGCAAAATTCTTTGTACCTCATATTGGCATTATTTGGTATGCGGATCAAAATGAGACATGGATGGATTTTTGCATGATATTTCACGTCATTCTACTGGAATGGTCTTTCCTCCCCCTAACGGTGGGAAGATTGTCTCATCAAATTTATAGTTTGAAAATCTTACAGTGAAGACATCACTTGTGAGAGGTTCAAGATAACGAATTATCGACGGTGAATCAAATCCCACATAAATTCCCAACCTACGTTGAGGACCCATATTAGTACGAATTGGGGGAGTAATTGGCACATGCACAGCATAACCAAATTTTTGTAAATGTGAAATGTTTGGTTGGGATGCGGTTGAAAGCTGTGATGGTGAAAATTGACGATAAGCCGTTGGTCTAATTTTAATCAATTTTGATGCAAGTAGAATTGCATGTCCCCGAGCTGAAACAGGTAGCTTTGATTGCATAAGCAACGGTCATGCAATAAGTTGCGAACGCTTAATTAATGATTCTTCCAGACCATTTTGAATATGAACATGAGCTATTGGATGTTCAAGTTCAATTCCTAATGATAGACGTTAATCATCAAATACTTGAGAAGTAAACTCTTCTGCATTATCTAGTCGAATTGATTTAATATGATACTTAGGGTAGTGCGCTCTTAATTTGATTATTTGAGCAAGTAATTTGGCGAATGCCATGTTTCTTGTAGAAAGAAAACATACATATGACCAACGAGTTGATGCATCAATTAATACCATAAATTATTTAAATGGTCCACATTCTGGATGGATTGAGTCACATATATCACCTTGAATTCTTTGTAGAAATGTTGGAGATTCAGAAGTGATTTTACTATATGAAGGTTGAGTGATTAATTTTTCTTATGCACATGGAGCACATAAATAATCACTTGGTAAATTCAATTGGTTTGATAAATCATGCCCATTTGAATTTTTAGTGATTTTACGCATCATGGTTGACCTAGGATGACCCAAACGATCATGCCAAAGAATCAATGTCTTTGTATTTGTGAGCTTCTGGCTCATGTTTATAGAATGAGATTCAACTATGCCAATTTTCGTTCTGGTCGAAATTGTTCCAAAATTTTCTAAAACAAGCTTCTAGCTTTGATAGTTTCAATATGATAACCATTTATTCTTATATCCTTAAAGCTTAGCAAATTTCCTTTAGAATTGCTTGTGTATAATGTATTTTGAATGAAGATATGTGTACCATTTGGTAATACTATATGGGCTCTTCCGGACCCTTCAATTATATTGGCATATCCAGCTATGGTGGAAACTTTAGCAGAAATCTTTTTAGGTAATTTAGAGAAAAACTTCTGGTTTTTCAAAATCATACGAATAGTTGCAATGTCTAGTAGGCATATATCATCATTCAAGTATTGATGGTCCATAACTTAAGAATTAGAGACAATACAGTTAGTCAATTATTGAATAATTTTGAACTTAAATAGATAAGCAAACTATCAATCAAATCAATATCCGCCAGTACACATTATTTCAACTGGTTCTAAAAAAATAAAATAAACAAAAATCAAATTCAAGCTAACTATGATAAAATGGAAGAACCAAACAACAACCTTCAGGCTACTTCTATTTGATCAGATCGATCATATCAATAATCATCTCAATGAGATTTTCATCATTTATGAAATTTCCATCATCATCTTCGAAGAAATCATCTAACTTCAAGTTTGTGTTATCAAACAATCCTTCAGTGTTATTTGTTTCAATATTCTTCAAACCGTTGGTATTCTTCAACTATTTTCTTTGATGGTCTACATGTACGTGACCAATGACCAAAGTGTCCACATCAATAGCAGACTTCCTAATAATGCCTTTTATTTTCTAAAGTAAAATCATTAGTCTTTTCAGGCTCATTTTTCTTTTTTTCCTTTTTAAAGTTGGTAGTTTTGTTGCCTTTATAACCACCATAACTGCCTCTGCTGGAGTTATATCCATGTCCACGATCACGGCTACGTCCTCTACCTCGACCTTTGCCTCTACCAAAGTGAGAAAAATTAGCATTAACTTCGGTTAACGCAGCCAAACCAGTTGGTCTTGAAAAGTGATTTTTAATAAGCAATTCATTGTTTTGCTCAGCAATTAATAAACATTCTATGAGTTCAGAATATTTATAAAATGACGCTCTCGATATTGCTGCTGTAGGAGTATGTTCGAGGCATGAAATGCTGAAAATGTATTTTCAAGCATTTATGCATCATCTACCATTTCTCTACATAATTTCAGTTTAGAAGTAATTCTAAACATAGCATAATTATATTTTCTCACAGATTTGAAGTCTTGAAATCTCAGGTTCAACCATTCTTGCCCGGTATGTGGAAGTATAACCGTCTTCTGGTGGTCATAACGCTTGTTCAAGGTGTTGCACAAGTGGAGAGGATCCTTTTCGATAAATATTCTGTTTTTAGATCATCGTGGATGTGGCGTATTAAAAATATCATAGCCTTTTCTTTGTCCTGCTGGTACATATTATTACCATTTTTAATAGCATTTTCTAAGCATTGAGATTGCAAGTGGATTTCAGCATCCAGTATTCATGACAAATAGTTGTATCCAAATATGTCCAAAGCTTTGAATTCAAGCTTAGCTGTGTTTTCCATTTTGTGAACTATACAGAAACAAATTGCATAAGATGAAAATATTTACAAAGTAATGCAAAAAAAAATTAAGAGATTAGATAATTTATTTTTGTAGCATAAGTGTAAAGTACACAATATATCGAAGTTAAGCTCATGCAAAATTTAGCTTACTAGAAAAATATAGCGAGGCTATGAAATTGGAGTTGGTTTAAACAAAAATATGTGCATGATGGAATATTAGAAATGTACAAATTGAATACTACATATGATAATTGTATAATACCCAACGGACCAATGTTCAGTACTAAAAAAAATTGAATTTGTGGACAATCAGTGTAAAGGTTTCAATAAAAGGGTCATTGCATAATTTATCAAATGAAACCAGCATATTTCGCTCAATGTATTGCCAAAATAAGTAGGAGTAAATTCATAGTTAACATTCACATCTGAATGAATCACGCCGATAACATGTGTAAGACGAAAAACGATAAATAGCTGTTATATGGTTGTTAAAAAAACAAGTAATAACAGATTGAGAGAGAAAAAATAAGAAGAAATCAAAATCAATTACATGAAATTTGCACATCATACATATAACATGGGTCAAGCTGTAACCACAAATATTAAAAAAATGTACCGAACATACCTTTATAAAATAATATTCAAGAGTGCTAATTTTATTGTTAACAATGGATAGTATTTAATAGCTTTGATGAAAAAGTACATAGATCTAATAAAATAAAGTTTAAAATATTAGAAGAACTGATACCGCAGGTATGCTATTCAAAGAAATAGTGTAGATGCGCGAAAACATTATGAAATTCCTGTTAGAATAATAGATAGTTTGCACTGTATAATAATTAAATTGCTTGATTAATGAAATCAAACTGATTTTTTTCGGCTGCTAATAAAGGTCAATGTTCATAAATTATAACTTGTAACCAAGCAATATTAAAATAATAAGGTAGTAAATTATACCTTTTATGAAAGTAATAAATGCTAATAAAAGTCAAATGCCTTGAAAGTATTGAATGTATTGAACAGAATAAAGTTATACAGCATGTTTGATATTACTGTATCGCACCTGTAAAAGATATTAAAACAAATCAACCATGAAAGCATAATGCTATAATTGCTTGCTAGTTTGTTTTGAAACTGAAATGAAAGAAATAAAAAGTAAGCCTTTGAAATACCTTGATGACAGGAGAATTAATAAATTTGTATGGAAAGGTTTTCTTCCGTCTAGAATTTGAGCCGTATAAAATAATATTTATATAGCAAAAAGTACGTACTTGTTATATTAGGGAGAATGAGTAAAAGTAGGTGCCACCGAGAATATGACACTTAGAAAAAAAATACCTGTTCAATCTCTTCCCGAATAAACAGAATGAGTTAAGTATCTGAATGTAACCCGATGTTTTGAAAAAATACTGAAATGGGCATAGTTTTGGCAGCAAGAATAAGTGCCACAAATATGAGAAATAAATAAATTAAAGCATCAGGTGAATAATGTATGCAAGCAGTAACATGAAACCTACTAATACAAATAATAAAACCATTATAGTAACGCATAAAATACGAATGATAAAATCATACTGTAACGCAGTAGAAAGATGTATTTATATACATGTATGTTTATGTTTGTATGAATGAGTACATCGTGCTGATAACGCATTATAAAATTAACAAAAAGAAGAAGTCATAAGAGAGAAGAAATTTTATTCATATCAGATACATTTATAATACAAATGAGTTCTACATTTATAGACTCCAAATCTAATGGAAATTACAATACTATCCCTGGCCATTAGCATATCCACCCATATTATTTCAATATATTAAAATAATATGAGTAAAACTTTAAAACAAAATAGAGTGTATTTAACAGTAATACGTGGGACCATGCCGCTAACGCAGAACGAGTTTTCTTCCCATACTCAACAACCAAACATAAGAATGGAAAATAAAAATACGAAACAAATCCATATATAGATGATGGGAAAAAATAGTAAAAAATTCCAGACTTGAAACATGAAAATAGCCCAAACAAAATCCAAACTGGATAGAATGGATAAAACAAGACAATGGTCCAAACTTGATAGAATAGGCAAAACTTATAACAAAAAATCGTGAAAAGTAATTAGCACTTTCCATTGCAACTACATAAAAACTATTCGAATGTTCGAATAGAATAAGGAAAGAATTTTTTTCCATCAAATGACTAGGAGGGTGCATCCCCTTAAAAGAAATATACATCTAGAATATACTTGAAAACCCCAGGAACTCCAAGCCGGACCTCGCCAATCCTTACCATGAATCTGAGCATTTCACGTTTAAATGCGCAGAACCAGATCCAATCCAGATGATATGTGAAAATACCCTAATGGGAGCAACCCCACATAACTTGGCCCTCAAAAACGCGTGCATTGATTTAGTTATTTGCGACAAAGGATAACAAAGCTCAACAGAGCGACAAATCATCTTAGAATGATGGAAATCAAGAAGCTGAAGTAACCGATGGTCGGGATACCAACTATCGAGAATATAAAATAATTGTATATGGAAATTAAGTCTTGTATACCAATCACCACTCATCGATTTCAAACTTGTACTATTCCTTAGTTAACAATAATGCTGGACAAGTCAAGGTATACCTCAATTTCATGTCTTACGACCATCCTTAGCTTTCGAAATAGAGATAAGTCTAGCTCATCGACATTTAGCGTTAAGTACACAATTAAATCATTTTCAGTGATATCGCTTTACAGAACTTAATTCAGTTTCATAATCAAACAACGTTTACTTTTTAAACCGAATTCGTGCTTGGGCTTCAAATTACAAGTACTAGCTTTTGTTAAAAGACTTTACTAACTTTGAAACATCATTATAAAAAGGATTTAATAACTTAAACACATCCTTACTATATTAATTAATTAACTTTAAAACTTCATTAATTTGGTTGATTGATTTAATTCATCCAAAAGAAGTTAATCGCTTTTAATACACCATTAATTTAATTAAAAGTTAATTATAATTAACTTAATAAAAAAATAAATTATAATTAAGTAACTAAAATAAATAAAAAATTTATTATCATGAATTAAAATGAATAACAAAGTCAAAACATCTTTGTTACTTTGATAAATTCACTTTGAAACTTCATTAATTAAGTTAATAATTTAACTTCAAATGCCTTTAATTGACAAGGGTAGACCGCCTTTTAAATATCATTAAATAAATTAATTAGAAATATATAAATAAAATTAATTAAATTAATTAAATTAATAAATAATTAAATATCATTATATTTAATGATTAAGTACTTTAAGACATCATTAAAGGAAAGATCATTTAAAGTTAAAACAAATAGATTCACTTTAAAAATCATTAATTTAAAAAATTAATTATTTAAAACACCATTGTAAAATTGATTAATTAACTTTAATCCATCATCATTGAATGACTGATTCCTTAAACATCATTAAATAAAATGATTAATTAATTCAAACCATCATTAACTAAGTAATTTGTTTAATTTAAAACATGTCATTAATAAGTTAATCTTAATATTTATTAATTAATTAAATTAAATAATCATTATTAAAATGGTTAATTACTTTTGAAAACATCGTCAATCAAAATCTTGCTTAACTTGTAAAACCATGCCAAGCACGAAGATGAAATAAAACGGTTTCGATAAAAAGGTGATTTTCCAAATGTGCCGATATGACGACTATCGCTACACAGCCAGTTAGGAATTCAAGTTTGTGTCATTTGCAATACAATAACATGGCAAGGGTATAAGTAAAAATACATGGTGATTTACAATAATATAACATATATCAAGCATTTATTAACAAAGGCATAATTTAACTACTAAAATTTCATATGCCTTATGATTCACTTACTAACTTTTCAAAGCGACTAAATTTCAAGCAACAAATCAATCCAACAACCAAACTATTATTTCACCAATACAACAAGCATTCAATAGTTATACATGAATACAAATATATTTTTAAAAAATTTGGTTTGAAGGTGGAAGCTTTACTCACAAAAATGCAACCGAACTAAGCCGAACTTCTACAACAACTTGCCAACACATGAACTATACTTCAGTCCACTCAAGCTTGGACTTTTGGGCCCTTAAATGGGCTGTTTGGGTTCGACCATGGGCTTTTATGGGCTCAGGCATGGTTGAAATGGTGAGTAATAAGGTGTTGTAAGTAAAGTGATGTAGAGAAGATATAAGCTAGTCTTAAGTGGATGGAAGTGGAAAAATAGTTTTAACTCATGGACATACAAATGGAAGCCGTGGAAATTTATGAACATATGAAGGGAATGGAAACTAAATGGAAGTGAAGATGTAAAGTGAAGAATGGTGAGGGGAGGCATATTTTTATAGTCAAATGAGAAGGATATTTTAGCCAATTGACTTAGGAATTAAATAATATGAAGTGTGCATGTATCATGGAGCTCCATACCTCCTCCATCCCTTCTTGCATACCTCTGTGCATGTATATTAATAGATTACTAGCATACTCCTTATTTGTTGATATTCCTTAAGCTAAGGATGTTATGTGTAGCACATTTAATATATCGAATAGATGAGGTAAGAAATATGTACGCATTTATTAATATTCCTCAAGGTATGTGCATTTGTATTTAGGCCATCACGAAATGGTAGGTACCATTGAACAATCTCTTTCAATTTGTTGATATTCCTCAAGGTAGAAATGAGATTAGGAGAAGGAACCATGTGTTAGGTGTTTTATATGATACGACCGATAATGTGTTGTCCGTCGTTTGCAGGATTATAATTTGTTGATATTCCTTAAGTTTCGAATAGCAAGGAAAACGAATCCTAACACCTACTAATGAAGTCGAAAGACTTCCATATTTCGTATTAGGTTTTGGTGACTTATGGGAGCTTATCAATAAAATTAAATTTAATGTTTAACCTAGTAACATTCTAAGAACATCCACTGTGAATAATGCTGATCTACTAAGTTAATATTTGCAAAAGATGTCCATATCCTCTTTTTCTTTTTTTTTGAAAATGACCAACTCATAGAACCGAACTACATGAACTAACTAAGGGCAATAAAGATAGCACTAATGTATGAACATCTATGAAAGTCCTAGGGTTAGACCCGTTGATGATGCGGACCCATAATTTATATTAGCCTATAATAAATCGGTCTCTCAGACCTTAAGATCACCCAAGTTTACATGCTTTCTATGCTAGACAAAAAATTGCAGAGGCAACTCAAAAACATGAATTTTCATTAGATCTTTGATAGTAGTAACAACCCATCTTGGAACATGCCTACATTTCATTCTAGAAAAGACATATCGAAACTTAGATCCACTCTACGGTAAGCTGTTGGAGGTAAAAAGAGATAATATTGCAGAGCCATAACTAAAGTTTCAAAACTCATAGCAGATGGAACAAAACATAATAGTAAAGCGTATCCATTTATTTCAAAACCATAGAAATGTCATAACACAAAATTTCATAAAAACCGTAACATAATATCCGTTACAACAATTATTCGAATACATTGGTACACATAAAGCAAGTAATAATAGCAAGTACTGCCACAAACCAACCTTCTCCTTCTCCAAGCATCATCAAAATGAAAGATATTTATTATCTTATTATATGTTAATATTTTATAGAGTATATGTACTAAATACATATTAACTACTTAAAACTATTTAATAGCATCATATTTGTTTATTTTTCTCACTTTTATAATCAACATGATTGATAAAATATTATGTTAAACCGAAAAATTTTATTTACTTTTTGATTATTGATCGTTGGTGGATAGGATAAGATGCATAATTTCGATGATCGAAAATGATTTTGAATGTTGATATGACACTGTTCGAATTCGAAAGTAATCATTGACAATGCCTATAGTGTACTTATAGTGCGCAGACATACATGGTGCTTAATCCAATCAAAATGATTTATTCTATGAAAGCAATCATTTAGAAACATATTAAATATATATACACACTATATTATTAATAATGAGTAAAATTTCCTAATTTTGCAAAGGAGGCATTCATTACTGCCAAACGTATTCAAAACTTGAAACACCCTGCCTTTTCCAGCACGCATTCTCTCATCCTTCATTCCCAGTTTTCAACCTATGACTGAAATTGTTTTTGCACTTACCTAAATTATTCCCCAACTTTATAATCATAAACATACTCAAATGTGGATGAAAAAAAATGTCTTACCTAACATGAAGCATGGATTTACCTTTATACACTACAAGAAAACTGATTTTTTGTAGCGCCCAAAAACCGCCACTACGTATTTTTAGTGGCGTTCCGATAATCGTTACGAAAAAACATGCCACTAAAAATCCTCGAGTATTAGTTGCACTTTTTTAAATGCCACCAAATTTGTTTTTTTGATAGCGTTTTTATAACGCCATAGAATTCCTTTTTTGTAGCGCCTATTTACCGCCACCGAAGAGGTTTTCTCCTCCATGATACTTTTTTATGGCGTTATCTAAATTTTTTGTAGCGCCTGTTTAACGCCACCGAAAGGGTTTTCTCCTCCACGTTACCTTTTCATGGCGTTATATACATTTTTTGTAGCGCTTAATAAACACCAGCATAAGTGTACTTGAGTTTTTAATCACTCTTTTGTAGCGACATTTTAACGCTACCAAAATAAATAATATCCAGTAGGGTTTGTTTCCCTCCACCTACTACTCCAGATTTACCCCTGATCTAGCATCCAATTATATAATAACAGAATACGCAAGCACATACACTTTTGAACACGATATATTAAGCAACTACAAAATACGTATACGCATTGAAGATCCACAAGATACATAGACATTCATACATCCACATACATAGGTGTCGACAAAAAGCTACCCGTACACATACACAACCAAACTACCAAAAGTGTTATAACCAAACTACCGTAAGTGTCATAACCGTACATATACATCTGAAATAAACGTCTGAAATAACCAAAGTACCAAGCAAAACCGGAACCACCATAAAAACCTGAACTACCTGTCATTGCTGATGTCTTCAAAACCTAAACTACCTGTCAACAAAGAACAGAACAAAAGAGTGAGAAAACAAAACCTGAACTTAAAACTGCATCACTAACATTCCACCGCAATCCATACATAACTCCTCACCATCAATTATTTTCCCTCCCCTGAACCTGAACCTGAACCACCAATCACAATCATTCAATCACAATTCGAATATAACACCCCTACTTATGTACTTTTATCATTTTACCAAAAATCTATCTGCACTTTAGCTGCTAGCATTCCTAATGTGTATATAAAAAAAATTATATACCTTTCATTTTGACTTAATAATGATTTTTTCCATTGGCCAAGCTATGGGAACGCCAAAGCAATCATCCATGCACGTCAGACCCGATGTTGGTCTCCATATCTCTGCATCTGGAACTATCACCAGTTCAATCCAAACTTTTACAGCATTACGTCCCAATGGACGACAATGGACCATCGTTATCGGATCAGTTGATGCAATACTTCCTTCAGCCACTACGTCTGCTCCACCCAAATCGATCAACTGGCATTTGGCATCCTTTTGCATGGTTGCAATCGGCTGAAAGAAAAAATATTATTATGCACAATATATATATGCACATTAAATAAACTTTCATACACAGTTAACTTCTTCAAATTTGAAAATTAATACTTACATTTTGCGATTTATTCATGACCATATGTGCGGATTTCATGGGAGAATTCACAACATTTTCAGTATCATCACGACTCTCATCTAGTTTTTCTTAATCAGCTTCTACTTTTGATCTTAGCCATGCTACTTTCCTACCAACTGCATCTCCAATGCACGACATATCAGATGTGGGTCGCCACAAATTAGCATCTTTATTTACTACTTTGTCCACCCAAATCACAACAGCAGACGGACCGAGTGGAATACTATTAACAGTATATTTTGGATCAGTGGCGTGGATTCTTCCTTCGGCAACTACACCTTCACCCTCAATCCAACCGTATATCTTACAAGTGTCTTCGATGATGCTGGTACTCTAAAAATGAGAAGTGAAATTCAAGACTTTAGTATGCTATACAAAAACAACGAATATGTTTAAATTTTTATTCAGATGGGGGGTGTGCTCGCTGCATTTTAGACATCAATAAGCTCGCAGCATATTACACTAATATACTTAACGTGAAAAAAATTACCATACTGGCTGCACTACAGTTCAACCGTGTTCGCAGCGGGACCTTGATGCAAACTGATGGCCAAGCAACTACCTTATTCTTAGCGTCTGCTAAGACTGCCATTTCAGGTGTAGGCCTCCATAAATAAGTATCTGCTTTATCCGCTGAATCTATAACAACGCTCCCAGCATTTGGTCCAAGACGAATGCCATTGACAACGTCATCTGGGTCCATGGGCAACAGCCTCCCATGGGCAACAACTCCAGAGGTTCCATCCCAATTCAACAGCAAACATACTTCGTCGTCGCTCTACAATTAATCAACCGAAAATTAAATCAATTACTGGATTAAAAAATTAAAATATAAATTTCATTTATTGAGTAATATAAATATTATTTTTACCGAATCAGGTGAGCTCCTTCTCGAACTTTCTTTACCCTGCAGCGAAGCACGAATATAAATTAATATTTTACGAATATAAATTAATTTCCAAAAATTTACCTTCTTGTCCATCAGAGTCTGTATCATTCCCTTCAATTTTGCTATTTCCTCTCGACACCGAGACACTTGTTTATCTTTGGACTGGGCCAAAGCTAGCTTGGTTAAAGTGCAATCCCTGCCCAATGCCCTTAACCGTCCCGGTTTATCTTGTCCTAGTACATGTACAAGAGCATCTTTTCCAATATCAGTCTGTGTCGAGCCGGATTGGGATAGGCTACCATATTTTTTGATCTCCTCCTATATAAATAAATACACATAGATAATGTACAATGGTAAAAATATCATAGTTTCAAAAAAAAATATACCAATAAAATTAAAAACAATTTTACAATAGTATTCACAGCTTCCATGTTCACTGGTTCACCATTTTTTTTAATGTGAGATCTAATCCACACATCAGCTCTACTTATGGACGATGGATCTACACTTTCTTTTTTCTAAAAATAGAATAACATTAAATTAATAAACTGACAGGTATAAAATAATGTTAAATAATGCTATAGTTAATTAACTTACCATGTCTTCGGTCTTTCTAGCCATTCCCCTACGACCGGTTGTATGCGGAATTTGTGTGTACCTAAGGGCTGAATATTTCTCACTTTTTTGCTGAAAATATTGAAAGATGTTAGAATTTAACAACCAAAATCATAAAAAGAAAAACTATCTAATATTTATAATGCAGGGTAAATATGTATGGTGAGGATTGCAATTTATTTGAAAATCAATTCATCATGGTTATGTACTTATTTAGTATTATTAATGCTGGATAACTCAGTGACATATACAACATTCCATATCTACTAATAATATTTATATATTGTACTAACTTGCAAAGTGTTTTTCTTACTTCATTTAAAATGTTCCTGTGCTTGCCATAACGCATTTGTATTTTGTACTGTCATAGGTTCATGCAGCTAATACCTAAACAGGAACCCTCAGCATCCACCAACACTTGGACTTCACTTCTAAAGAAATTTATCGGTTGCTAACTATATAGATGGATTTGCAGAAACATGCCGGACGAGTTCAGTAGGAATGATTTACCTTAAACTCCGGACTTGTTTTCGCCTTCACAAACTTCCTCCAATCGGTTATGCTTTTTATGTTCGTAGGTTTCAGTTTAAGTCTTTCCTCATCGTTCTCCGCTTTTTGCAAATTTCGAACCAATTTGCTTTTTGACGATCTCCAAAGTACTCCCATTTGTTGAAATATAGCTTTTCTTTGCCATTCCTCTTCCAATTTAAATCTGATCTGCAACAATACATCAAAACATGATATTAGTAAAATTTATTTAATTTAAATACGACAGATTTAATTAAATCTGAAAGGTTTTCTGAAGTTATTAGAGGGCAATTTCAATTTATAATTGGCAAGAACTATTTTTCAATTTATCTAGAAGTTATTAGATGGCAATTTCAATTTATAATTGGCAAGACCATGCAATATTAGAAGTCATTTTCAAAACATATTAGACTCAGAATGTTAAATAATAGATGCCTGCTTCATACCAGAACCGACTGCCACAAAACTTCTTTTAAGTCATCACTAATATTCCTCCAATCATCAATGGTGTATGGAACCTGCTCCCGCACAAGCGGTCCAAGAAAAGAGGATAAATATACCGACCCTTGCCCTACTGGTATACCTAGATCATTGAACTCAACTTCAATTCGATCCTGACTACATGACGGGAGTCTTTTTGCTTTTTCTGGACCTCTACCGCCTCTTTTCTGAGATGTACTTCTGATTTCAGCTTCACTTTGTTTCCCAATTTCCAGCTCGGCATCAGCAGTTTGTTCAGGACGGGTTTCATTTTCCGAGCAGAGTCCTTCATTTGGGTCAGAGGGGATATCATCTAGTGGTTGTTCGTCTTCTTCATTGTGAACAGTGGCTTGCTTCTTAGCATTGTCTGGTTGTTCTTCTATTTCATTTATACTAGCTGGAACTTTACGTTTTCGCTTTGACTGTTTGTTCTTAGCTTTGACTGTTTGTTCTTCAGCCTTTCTCTGCAAGCGGGTACGTACAGATGTTGTAGACATATTTTTCTGCAAGTGACAGAAAACACAGTATAAACCAATAAGCACATGTAAACAATAAGCAGCGATAAATATTAACAAACAACACTTAAATATCATCAACATGTAGCTGAAAAAAGATGTGGCAGTTTGCAAACCAAACAAGCAGGCCTAAAAGCCTTGAGATGATGAACAGATTTGTAATTTTACGAGAAAATGTACATGTAATGCAAACAGAATTGATAAGAACACTACTCATTATCAAGCAATATATGCAAACAGAATTGATAAGAACATATAATGCTTTGTCTATGGAAGTATACAAAGATCAAAACACAAAGAACAAAAATTGAATGGTACATGCATTTACAATGGATTAGAAAATTAAATGGTGCAAACTAACAGCCATTCGCAACATTAAAAAAACAAAGCATTAGTGCAGCAAATGAACAACAATCACTAAAGAAAATCAATACAAGTTCAATGAAATTTCCAAATAGCCCGGATTTAATATATAAGTTCAACCATCGCTAAAGCAAACAAACCCGCGACCTCCATCAATGCAACTTGAACCCACCAAATTCCCGAAACACGCAACCTCAACCTCCTCTCAGCAAGCAACCATTGATTCACTGAACCACTTCAACAGAACATTCATATACTCAAAGAAATCAAAGCAGATATCCCAACAGATCATTGCAATTAGGGTTAAATCAACCATTTCAGTAATAGTTTAGGAAAAAACACGAAAATAAGATACATTCAAATTCATATAAAATCCAAATAGAATCACAAAGTCTATTTAAAAATTCATACCTATATATACCTAATCGATTTAAAAGATTCATACCTAAATATACCTAGATCTGCTGGCTACCGCGACTCGATGTTGAGTAAGGGGGAAACGACGGAGTTGACGATGATACTTGAGTGCGATGAAAATTTAACACAATTAAAAGGGGAAATTTTTTTCTGAAGAAGAAAGAAAATTAGGGACGAGAATTTTGTTAAGTACGAGAGTAAAATGATAAGTTACGTTTATTTAGTTCGCGCGGACTCTTTTTTTAGAAGCGGGAAACGTGAATTATTTTTTGCCACGTTTATATTATTTGGTAATCTATTTTTTGTTGCATTTACAATAAAACGCTACCGATTTTTGCAACTATAAATGGATTTTCTTGTAGTGATACCCCTACCCATAAGAAACATTGCTATCGGTAGTGGGTACAGCCACCTCGGTTCCTTTTGCCCCTTTTGATAACTTGGCTCTTCACTAACATGAAAATTCCATCGGTGCCTTCTTCTTACTATGTAAAGTGTTATAGCTATTGGTTTCAGATCTATAGTCATTCATGTCCGTTTCAGTATATTTTTAGTGTAGAAATCGATTTTTCAATTGAAGATTTCTTTGTTGGATTGATAAATTGCAATTAGGGCTGCTATGGTAACAGTAAATTTATCATTACATATCATTACCGTCAATCGATTATCATTTTCGAGTGAAGTCGATATACCAGTTTAATCGGTATGATAACGGTAAATTTACCATTTTCTACGATAAATCATCGGCAACATTTCTTCAATACCAGTGGTAACGGTAGTTTTACCGGTCAATTTATAATATATGTGTGTGTATATATATAACATGCTTTATTATAGGCATTTAAGACCAAACAAATAATTAAATTTAGTTTATTAATTAGGTAAAATAATATTAAATACACTTCACTTCTTTCTCATTTATGTCTTTTATTAAGTAATATTATAAATTATATAATGAAGCACTATTGTGGTGTGAATAGAACTCTCAACGGATACATTCGGGTGCGGATAGTGCCATATCTGCATCTGCATCCGAAATAATTTTCGGATATCCGCATTCGCGGACACGGACAAATATCAGATAATTATACTATCCGCCAACTACTGATAAATCAAGAAATATAAATATAAATTTTAAGTTTAACATACATTTTTTCAATCCAATTGATTATAAAAGTGCTAAATATAAATAAATATGACGATAATAAATAATTATGAGCAGTTAATAAGTATTAAGTGCATATAATATAAACTACTAACTTAATAAAACGATAAATAAATATTTTTCATTGTGTTAAAATACACATAATTTATACTATAGTCTTGACAAAGATCGGACGGATAATTTTTGGATGCGGACGTCTTCATATCCGCATCCACATCGGTTTTTTCGAATATCGGATATTATCCGCTTTTCGGATACGAATGCGGACGGATTTCGGATTTTTCGGGTATCCATTGACAGCCCTAAGTGTGAATACAAGTTATGTTACTAACCTTTTATAGACAAATGGTAATTTACCATTACCAGTGTAACGACTACCAGATTATTGGTATATCAGTCTTCGGTATACCAGCCTATCGGTAACGGTAACGATAGGTAATTTTCGTTTACCAGTAAAAATGGTACGGTAACGATATTTGTGAAATAACGGTAACCATTATCATAACAGCCCTAATTTCAATGATCCCGACCTCTCTAATATTTCCCGCTATGAAATCTTCACTCCTCTGCTAGTGAAGGTTCGCCTAGTTTCTTATTTTCCACTTTGCAACTACAGGTAGA
Source organism: Allium cepa (assembly GCA_030765085.1). Taxonomy (NCBI): domain Eukaryota; kingdom Viridiplantae; phylum Streptophyta; class Magnoliopsida; order Asparagales; family Amaryllidaceae; genus Allium; species Allium cepa. The sequence goes on along the minus strand of CM060929.1, from coordinate 243,705,251 downwards.
TTTTTCCCTAACAAAATTGCAATCAGTTTTCCTTGTAATATATGGTTTGACGTTGACTTTCATCACACATTCTAGTTATTTACCTATGATTGATACCTTTTGTTCTTGAATTTTCGATACGTATTGTTTTCATAATAATTACTATTTTTAGATTGAACTGGACTGCCAAGTACTTTGTTGCAAAATTAAGAGTTGAATCAAGTTATATTTCCCTTAAAAATTAGGTTATACAAATTTGCCATTGCGAAGCTAGGCTAGAAATGCATTGATTCTTCTAAGTCGCTTCATATAAATCCAATTCACACAAAGTCGCATGGTTTTGACAATACATGTGTCGTTTTAGTAGCTAGTGATATATAAACCATTTGGTTGATATATTCAAAAGATCTTCATACTGGGCATGTCTATGTTAACGCTAATGGTTCCTGAACTATCTCAAAGTAATTTTGAAGATTGATAACAGTAATTCATTTCAATGATTGTTATTTATGACAATTTTTACTTTTGGTTATGAAAATTGCTTTCCATTAACATGGCTTGACAACACTTTGTAAGAAATATAAGCAAAACCAGCGTGAGTATTTTCTTTTCTTCTGCCAATGATATGATTTATAGTCTTCCAATCGTTTTTAAGTATTATATTTGCTGCCAGGTGTAGATAATATTTAAATGAAAAACGTCAATTTTTAGTTACATAACGTTAGTGCAGTGATCACTTCAAGGCCGAAACACCTTATATGTTTTCCTGTTCCCATTACTTGCATGCACGTTTGAAATTGAAAATTTTAGGACAATTGGCTTAAGCAAAGTTATGTTGGAATTCCTAATAGCAAAATGAATGAAACATACATAAGTCCCACATCGCCAAAATTATTAAAGCTATACTAGTTTATATATGTCTTTGCAATGAAGGGGTTTGGGCCTAGGGGCACCCAAATGTATGCTTCGTTGTGAGGAGGCAGTTCATGCATCACCACCACGTGCACGCTGATGCCGCCGTTCGTCCTGCCCGGGCTAGGCTCGACCATATTTTACTGCAAAACTGGGCCGGGTTTTTTAACAGTTGCAGGCTATACGAACAGACGCGACTGTTCATAAGCGGACGCGGATTAACTAAGGACGTTCGACTTCCGAAGCGGACACGAACCATTAGACACGAGCGAGTGCGACCTGAAGCAACTATAATCCTACCTTTAACGTTCGTCAACAGTAAGGTAGAAAATGAACCTGATTTTACTACCATATCTTTCAGAGTTAAAAAAAATTACAATTTAGGTAAAGATTTTAAAATTTTAAATTTACTAAAAATATAAGGGTGGGACATGTATTAATATATATAGATTAACAACTCAGATAACATATGGTATTTTACACTTAGTAAAGAACTTTTGAGAAATATAAATCAAAGTTTTCTACACATGCATAAATATATAACCAAGAAATTGATTCATAAATATATGTAAATTATCTACGTATAGTTGTACATATTCTTAGTGGGAGTGGTGAGTTAAAAAGATTGAGCAAGAATTTTCATCAAAGAGCTGTACTAAGAGTAGTACAAGATTAACTAAAACAATGAAATATCGAGGTAGGGAAGAAAAATAAATTAGCAACTGCATCAATATCAATAAATATGTTAATCATGTAATAAGGTTGTATTTAAAGGAAGAAAGCGTGTTCATTGAAAAGATGGTGTAGATGTCATGATATCTAAAGCCAAATATTTAAGTACCTAGATGTAGGCCCAAATGGACGCGCATATATACTCGTGTGTATGAAGTATATTTATAAGTATTAAAATATAAATTAAACAAAAATATATATAGTTTATAAATTTAAATAAAATAAGAGATTTATTTAAGTAAAATTTATAAAAGTTCTAAATAAATTAGACTTCATATACCCAATAAAGATCCAATAGGATATAAAAAATTGAAATTCACCATAACTTCTGTTGTAGGCTGGCCTTGTTCCAACAAAAGGCTTGTGGATAGAATCAAAGGTAGAATACAAAGGCAGAAATCAAAATTACTTAGCCCAGCAAGCTGAGTGGTTGGAATTGATTAAGTCTACGATGCGCCCTATGTTCAATATTCATACTGACCTATTAATAGCAGCTTTAAATAAAATCAAGCATTTAGTACTCAATTTTTTATGGAAAGGAAAGGTAAGTAAAATACTGTGGGATGAAATTTATAAACGAATGGAAGAAGGAGGACTAAAGTTGAGACAACTAGAGGACATGAACATGGATATGACGTACCATCAAATTAATTTTCTGTAAATATGGACATCTATCAAACAGCCTTCCGATAACATACATAATGACTGTTCAATTCTAGTTCAGCTTTTGAGAATGAAAACTGAATATTAGTTGGTAACCGTTCTCTTGCAACATGGAACCTGAATGTTTGGCCTGAATTTCGTGCGGTTGGAGACCAAATTAAGCCAAATAAAATATACTTTTTGGAAAATATGATAAGATTTAATCCAATTCACGGTAGCATCCAAACAATTATAACGTCCTTCACATGTTTGCCCTCGTACATTCTGTATATGGATGAAAAAAGGGTGTCATGCCACCTCGTTAGCAAATATTTGATACAAAGTGGGTGATTATCACCAATGTCTTGAACAATACTTTCGAAGAATACAGGCGAATTTAACACGGGCGGCGTTAAATGCTGACTTTGTATGGCATGATTCCAAATTCACGGATTAAGCAATCAGTATCTGGACTACTACCATATTGGATCGAATTTTATCATCCATGGGCCTCATCTATCTCTCCAATGGATCGTAGATTGGGCCTGATAGCTCAAGTTGGGTTAAATGCTAAAATACCTAAATTCGATCAAATCAGCTTCCTTTACAGGGATATGTGTTCGACAAATCAGAAACAATTAGTAAAAGCTTTAACATTGGTAGAAAATATATTAACATGTAAGGTGCATAGCAATGAAGATATAAACATATTTCATAGTTTGTTACAAAATTTAATATTTCATTTGTACCTAATCCAAAGATAAATACTTAATTAATGAAATCGATTTTTAATGATGTTTTTTAGTGTAGACTTGTAAAATTTAAACAGTACGTAAAAACCCAAAAAAATAAACAAAATAGAAAATGCCGAAGAATGTTAAAGATATTGTCTTTAATATATCGCTTGAAATTGCTCTAATCTTCAACCTATATATATTTCAAATTCAAAATTAAAATTCAAATTATAATTCAAAAATCCAACCTTTAAAGTCAAAATTATTGGTTTTGACTTTTGGAATTCAAATTTTAAAACATGAAACCAAAATTTAAGAGTTCTATTAGAGACAAAATTCAAAATATCTAATTCTCTTACTTAAGAGTTTCAATTTCAAAATTCAAGTTCAAATTTTTGGAAGTATGAATTTTATGAAATTCAAGTTCTCAAAATTTCAAGTTCACAATTCAAATTTTATTTTCTGATGAAAAAATTCAATTTAAATATTTTATAGTTTGTTTCAAAATTTGATATTTCATTTGTGCCTGCTCCAAAGATAAATAATTAACAAAATCAATTTTTAATGATGTTTGTTTAGTGTAGACTTATAAAATAAAAAAAGTACGGAAAATTAAAAAAGTATGGAAAACAAAAAAAAAACACCAAGAACGTTAAAGATATTATCTTTAACATATCACTTGAAATTGCTCCAACCTCGTACCTATAGATGTCAAATTCAAAATAAAAATCCAAAATTCAAATTCAAAAACCAAACCTTTAAAATCAAAATTATCAGTTTTGAATTTGTAAATTTTGAAATTCAAATTCTAAAACATGAAATTAAAATTAAAGAGCTCTAATTCACAAAGATAAAATTCAAAATATCTAAATCTCTTATTTAAGAGTTTCAATGCCAAAATTCAAGTTCAAAATTTTGGAAGTATGCATTTTATGAAATTCAAATTCTCAAAATTTCAAGTTGAGAATGAGAATGCAAATTTTCTTTTTTGATGAAAAATTCGACTTAAAGATGTTGTCTTTAACGTATCGCTTGAAATTGCTCTAATCTTGTACCTATATATTTCAAATTCAAAATTAAAATTAAAATTAAAATTCAAAAATCCAACCTTTAAAGTCAAAATTATTGGTTTTGATTTTGTAATTTTTGGAATTCACATTTTAAAACATGAAAGCAAAGTTTAAGAGTTCTAATTCATAGAGACAAAATTCAAAATATCTAATTCTCTTATTTAAAAGTTTCGATTTCAAAATTTAAGTTCAAAGTTTTGGAAGTATGTATTTTATGAAATTCAAGTTCTTAAAATTTCTAGTTCACAGTTCAAATTTTATTTTCTGATGAAAAAATTCAACTTAAATATTTCATAGCTTGTTTCAAAATTTTATATTTCATTTGTACCTGGTCCAAAGAAAAATAATTAATAAGATCAATTTTTAATCATGTTTGTTTAGTGTAGACTTATAAAATTTAAAAAGTGTGGAAAAACCAAAAAAACAAAAACAACACCCAACAACGTTAAAGTTATTGTCTTTAACATATCACTAGAAATTGCTCCAACCTCGTACCAATAGATTATAATTCAAAATAAAAATCCAAAATTCTAATTCAAAAATCAAACCCTTAAAATCAAAATTTTCAGTTTTGAATTTGTAAATTTTCAAAGTCAAATTTTAAAACGGAATCAAAATTAAAGAGCTTTAATTCACAAAGATAAAATTCAAAATATCTAATTCTCTCATTTACGAGTTTTAATGTCAAAATTCAAGTTAAAAATTTTGGAAGTATGCATTTTATGAAATTCAAATTCTCAAAATTTTAAGTTCAGAAAGAGAACGAAAATTTTCTTTTTTGATGAAAAATTTGACTTAAAGATATTGTCTTTAACGTATCGCTTGAAATTGCTCTAATCTTCTACCTATATATATTTCAAATTCAAAATTACAAATCAAATTCAAATTCAAATTCAAAAATCCAACCTTTAAAGTCAAAATTATTGGTTTTGTAATTTTTGGAATTCAAATTTTAAAACATGAAATCAAAGTTTAAGAGTTCTAATTCATAGAGACAAAATTCAAAATATCTAATTCTCTTATTTAAGCGTTTCAATTTCAAAATTCAAGTTCAAAATTTTGGAAGTATGTATTTTATGAAATTCAAGTTCTCAAAATTTCAAGTTCACAGTTCAAATTTTTTTTTCTGATGAAAAAATTCAACTTAAATATTTCATAGTTCGTTTCAAAATTTTATATTTCATTTGTACCTGATCCAAAGATAAATGATTAATAAAATCGATTTTTAATGATGTTTGTTTAGTGTAGACTTATGAAATTTAAAAAGTATGGAAAAACCAAAAAAACAAAAACAACACCCAAGAATGTTAAAGATACTGTCTTTAACATATCACTTGAAATTGCTCCAACCTCATACCTCTAGATGTCAATTCAAAATAAAAATCCAAAATTCAAATTCAAAAATCAAACCTTTAAAATCAAAATTTTCAGTTTTGAATTTGTAAATGTTGAAATTCAAATTTTAAAACATGAAATCAAAATTAAAGAGCTTTAATTCATAAAGATAAAGTTCAAAATATCTTTATTTCAGAGTTTCAATGTCAAAATTCATGTTCAAAATTTTAGAAGTATGCATTTTATGAAATTCAAATTCTCAAAATTTCAAGTTCAAAATGAGAATGCAAATTTTCTTTTTTTAACCTGATCGAAAGATAAATAATTAATAAAATTGATTTTTAATGATGTTTGTTTAGTGTAGACTTATAAAATTTAAAAAGTATGGAAAAATCAGAAAAAACAAAAACAACGCCTAAGAACGTTAAAGATATTGTCTTTAACATATCACTTGAAATTGCTCCAACCTCGTACCTATAGATGTCAATTCAAAATAAAAATCCAAAATTCAAATTCGAAAATCAAACCTTTAAAATCAAAATTTTCAGTTTTGAATTTGTAAATTTTGAAAGTCAAATTTTAAAACATGAAATCAAAATTAAAGAGCTTTAGTTCACAAAGATAAAATTCAAAATATCTAATTCTCTTATTTAAGAGTTTCAATGTCAAAATTCAAGTTCAAAATTTTAGAACTATGCATTTCATGAAATTCAAATTCTCAAAATTTCAAGTTTAGAATGAGAATGCAAATTTTCTTTTTTGATGAAAAATTCAACATGAATGCGTCTGCCGGGAGTCGAACCCGGATCTATTGCTTGGAAGGCAATTATCCTAACCGTTGGACTACAAACGCTTTTTGATTAAAATTCAAAATTCTTATAATTTCATATAGAATTTTCCTTTTCTAACATAGGTCTACCAAATGGTTTTTTCCTCTTTTCAAAATTTTTGAACTTTGAAATAACTTTAAATATGGATTTTCAAATTTAGTTTCAAATTCAAATTTTATCATCTGAAGAAGCGTCATTTCAAAACTCAAGCCTTGTGTTTTTCAAGTTTTCAAATTCAAGTTTCATATTTAAAATTTTATTTCCAAATTCAAATCTAAAATTGTAAAAAAAACTCCCACGGATTATTATTTTATGTTTTAAAATTAATGAAAATTTACAGCAAAAGGTTTCTTTTTTAAAATATACAATCGAACAATTGGTTTTCACTTTTTTTATGTGGTTGTATTAGTAAATTTAACATAGTATTTATACCATTGTTATGGAAAAAGGAAAAAAATAAATAATATTGTACCACTTATATATAACAAAGGAACCATTTCAAAAAAAAAAATTAAATGATTTTTCATCCGCGCTAGCAAAGTCATACATGCTATAAGTGAGTGTTGGTCATTTCAATTTTTGATGACGATGTTTGCTGATAATGTGAATGATGATATCCTCGTATAACATGCAACTTTCGTTCCATGTCCAAATACAGTAGATGTGCACAAATGGATGTGTTCAATGTACTAAGTTTGTTAATGGATATTTGAAAACCTAAAATCTGTCCACATCCGTGTTCAAAAAGAAGATAAATATCTGCTCTCCGGAAAAAGTGATACGGTTGCGGATATAAGGCCATCCGCATTCGAGAATTATTCGTTCAGTTTATGTCAATATTATAGTTCATATTACGTGTATTTTAGTAAAATGAAAGATATTTATTATCTTATTACATGTTAATATTTTATATAGTATATGCACTAAATACATATTAACTACTCAAACTATTTAATACCATCATATTTGTTTATTTTTCTCACTTTTATAACTAACAAGATTAATAAAATATTATGTTAAACCAAATTTACTTATTTATTTTTTGATTAATTGATCGTTGGTGGATAGGATAAGATGCATAATTTAGATGACCGAAAATGATTTTGAATATAGATATGACACTGTTCACATTTGAAAGTACTCATTGGCAATGCCTATAGTGTACTTATAGTGCACAGACATACATGGTGCTTAATGCGATCAAAATAATTTATTCTATGAAAGAAACCATTTAGAAACATATTAAAGATATATACATACACTATATTATTAATAATGAGTAAACTTTCGCAAATTTGTAAAGGAGGCATTCATTGCTGCCAAACGTATTCGAAACTTGGAACACCCTGCCTTTTCCACCGTGCATTTTCTCATCCATCATTCCAAGTTTTCAACCTATGACTAAAATAGTTTTTGCACTTACCTAAATTACTCCCGCACTTTATAACCATAAACATACCCAAATGTGGATGAACAAAATGTCTTACCTGACATGAAGCATGGATTTACCTTTATACCCCTGCCCACAAGAAACATTGCTATCTGCAGCGGGTACAGCCACCTCGGTTCATTTTTGCCCCTTTTGATAACTTGGCTCTTCACCTAACATGCGAATTCCATCGGTGCCTTTTCCTTACTATGCAAAATGTTATAGCCATTGGTTTCAGATCTATAGTCATTCATGTTTTTTTCAGTATATTTTTAGTGTAGAAATCGATTTTTCAGTTGGAGATTTCTTTGTTGGATTGATAAATTGCAAGTAGGGCTCTTATGGTAGTAAATTTACCATTACATATCATTACCGTCAATCGATTATCATTTTCGAGTGAAATCGGTATACCAGTTTAATCGGTATGATAACGGTAAATTTACCATTTTCTACGATAAATCATCGACAACATTTCTTCAATACCAGTGGTAACGGTAATTTTACCGGTCAATTTATAATATATGTATATTCATATAACATGCTTTATTATAGGCATTTAAGACCAAACAAAATTAAATTAAGTTTATTAATTAGGTGAAATAATGTTAAATACACTTCATTTCTTTCTCATTTATGTCTTTTATTAAGCATTTCATTCTCATTTATGTCTTTTATTAAGCATTTCCTTCTCGTTTATGTCTTTTATTAAGTAATATTATAAATTATATAATGAAGCACTGTTATGGTGTGAATAGACCTGTCAATGGATATTTTCGGATGTAGATGGTGCCATATCAGCATCTGCATCCGAAATAATTTTCGGATATCGGATATCCGCATCCGCGGACATGGACAAATATCAGATAATTATACTATTCGCCAACGACTGATAAATCAAGAAATATAAATATAAATTTTTAAGTTTAACATACATTTTTTCAATCCAATTGATTATAAAAGTGTTAAATATAAACAAATACGACGATAATAAATAATTTTGAGCAGTTAATGAGCATTAAGTGCATATAATATAAACTACTAACTTAATAAAATAATAAATAAATATTTTTCATTATGTTAAAATGCACATAATTTATACTATAATCTTGACAAAGACCGTACGGATAATTTTTGGATGCGGACGTCTTCATATCCACATCCGCATCGTCTTTTGCGGATATCGGATATTATCCACTTTTCGGATACGAATGCAGACGGATTTCGGATTTTTCGGGTATTCATTGACAGCCCTAGGTGTGAATACATGTTATTGTTACTAACCTTTTTTAGACAAACGATAATTTACCATTACCAGTGTAACGACTACCAGATTATTGGTATATCAGTCTTCGGTATACCAGCCCATCGGTAACGGTAACGATAAGTAATTTTCGCATACCAGTAAAAATGGTATGGTAACGATATTTGTGAAATAATGGTAACCATTATCATAACAGCCTTAATTGCAATGATCCCGACCTCTCTAATATTTACCGCTATGAAATTTTCACTCCCTGCCAGCGAAGGCTCGCCTAGTTTCTTATTCTCCACTTTGCAACTACAGGTAGATTTTTTCCCCAACAAGACTGCAATCAACTTTCCTTGTAATATTTGGTTTGATGTTAATTTTCATCACACATTCTAGTTATTTACCTATGATTGATTCCTTTTATTCTTGAATTTTCGATACGTATTGTTTTCACAATAATTACTATTTTTAGATTGAAATGGACTACCAAACACTTTGTTGCAAAGGTTAAGAGTTGAATCAAGTTATATTTCCCTTAAAAATTAGGTTAAACAAATTTCCTTTGCGAAGCTAGGCCAGAAAAGATTGATTCTTCTAAGTCGCTTCACATAAATCCAGTTCACACAAAGTCGCATGGTTTTGATAATACATGTGCCGTTTTAGTAGCTAGTGATATATAAACCGTTTGGTTGATATATTCTAAAGATCTTCGTACTGGGCACATCTATTTTAGGACTAATGGTTCCTGAACTATCTCAAAGTTATTTTTCAGATTGATAACAGTAATTCATTTCAATGATTGTTATTTATGACAATTTTCACTTTTGGTTATGAAAATTGCTTTCCATTAAGATGGCTTGACAACACTTTGTAAGAAATATAAGCAAAACCAGCATGAGTATTTTCTTTTCTTCTGACAATGATATGATTTATAATCTTCCAATCGTTTTTAAGTATTAAATTTGCTGCCGGGTATAGATAATATTTACATGAAAAAAGGTCAATTTTAGTTACATAATGTTAGTGCAGTGATCACTTCAAGACTGAGACACCTTATATGTTTTCCTGTTCCCATTACTTTCATGCATGTTGGAAATGGAAAATTTTAGGACAATTGGCTTAAGCAAAGTTATGTTGGAATTCCTAATAGCAAAATGAATGAAACATACATAAGTCCCACATCGTCAAAATTGTTAAAGCTATACTAGTTTATATATGGCTTTGTAATAAATGGGTTTGGACTTAGGGGCACCCAAATGTATGTTTCGTTGGGAGAAGAGAGTTCATGCATCACCACTATGTGCACGCTGCCACCGCCGTCCGTCCGACCTGGGCTAGGCTAGGCTCGACCTTATTTTACTGAAATGTGGGCCGGGTTTTTTAACAGTTGCAGGCTATACGAACAGACGCAAACACGGATTAACCGAGGAGGTGCGACTTCTGAAGCGGACACGAATCGTTAGATGTGAGCGGGTGTGACCTGATGCAACTATAATCCTACCTTTAACGTTCGTCAATAGTAAGATAGAAAATGAACCTGATTTTACTACCATATCTGTCAGAGGTAAAAATTTACAATTTAGGTAAAGATTTTAAAATTTTAAATTTACTAAAAATATAAGAGTGGGACATGTATTAATATATATAGATTAACAACTTAGATAACATATGGTATTTTACACTTAGTAAAGAACTTTTAAGCAATATAAATCAAAGTTTTCTACACATGCATAAATATATAAGCAAGAAATTGATTCATAAATATATGTAAATTATCTACGTATAGTTGTACATATTCTTAGTGGGAGAGGTGAGTTAAAAAGATTGAGCAAGAATTTTCATCAAAGAGCTGTAGTAAGAGTAGTACAAGATTAACTAAAACAATAAAATATTGAGGTAGGAAAGAAAAATAAATTAGCAACTGCATCAATATCAATAAATATGTTAATCATGTAATAAAGTTGTATATAAAGGAAGAAAACGTGTTCATTCAAAAGATAGTGTAGATGTCATGATATCTAAAGTCCAAATATTCAAGTACCTAGATGCGTATGTACTCGTGTGTATGAAGTATATTTATATGTATTAAAATATAAATTAAATAAAAATATATATAGTTTATAAATATAAATGAAATAAGAAATTTATTTAAGTAAAATTTAGAAAAGTTCTAAATAAATTAGACTTCATATACCCGATAAAGATCCAATAGGATATAAAAAATTGAAATTCACCCATAACTTCTGTTGTGGGCTGGCCTTATTCCAACAAAAGACTTATGGATAGAATCAAAGGTAGTATACAAAGGCAGAAATCAAAATTACTTAGCCCAGCTAACTGAATGGTTGGAATTGATTAAGTCTATGATGTACCCTATTGTTCAATATCCATTACGATATTTTGACCTGTCAATAGCAACTTTAAATAAAATCAAGCACTTTGTATTCAATTTTTTATGGAAAGGAAAGCTAAGTAAAATACCATGCGATGAAATTTATAAACGAAAGGAAGAAGGAGGACTAAGGTTGAGACAACTAGAGGACATCAACATGGACATGACTATTAAAAGAATCTAGGAAATTATTAGTGGAGAGGGGATTCAGGCATTGTGGATGAGAGAGGTATCTAAAAATAAGTCACTTTGGAATATTATTATTAAGTAGAATGATTCAAGCGTATGGAAAATTTTGTTAAGTAAGAGGAGGCATTAAAGTGTGCGAAGAGGAAAATTTTTGATAGGCAAACAACTTCTCTATGGTAGGATCATTGGATATAAGGAAAGAATTTAGTGAATAGGCTCGGGTATGAGGCAACGAAGAGAGTGAGAGGTAAAGAAATGTTGATTAAGGAAATCATGGTGAACGATGAGTGGAGTTTGGACAGAGTCGGTTTTTTGGGTCGGTTAAGAGGTGAAGTGCCAAAAGTAAAAAAATTAAACAATAAAGGAGAAGACTACTGGACATGGTCATGCAGCAAAAATGGTAAGTATGGTTTTAAATTTATTTGGGAAAACATTTGCATCTAATGTAGTAAAGTTCCACGGACAAAATTCATTTGGCACAAAATTCAGATCCCCCAAATGGTAGTATGCATGTAAAAGATCATTAGTAATCCTCTACCAACAAAGAAAACACTTAACTAAAAGGGGCTCAATATAGATAAAACTTGTGAACTTTGCAAACAATACGACGAAAGTGGAGTTTAGTAAATAATTGCAGTGTGCATGCTTCCTGTCAAGTGATAGGTGATGAAGTTACAGTCGATTCTTCGAGAGGAGAAGATGCAAAGGTCTGGAAGAAGCCTAAACCACCGTGTGTTCAGATCTGATAGTAATAGTGGAGAAGCAAGTTATACAAAACAATTCGAAGAGAAAAGACGCATGTTTAATGGAAGACGAAGAAGCACAGAAGTTCGGCTAAATTTCCAGATCCGCCATTAATGGCGATATTTTAGTTTGGAGAGATTTGCTAACACACGTCATTGAGTTTACTAGGATTGGGGTTGACTATTATGCAGTGTTAGGCCGAGTAGGGGTTAGTTCCTGAGGGGTCGTGAATTGTAAATAACCTATATACATATTTTGCTTCGTAAATATGGTTCAACTTAAAGCAATAAAGTTGAAGAACCAGATAGAAAAGAAAAAGAAAAAAAGAAACCTCGTTACATAAGATGAAGCCAACAATATATTTCCAACTATTTATTTATATAAAAGGAAATTCTAATTAATTTAGAGTCTAATCAATTAAGTCAATTATGAGCCCTTTTGATAACTACTTATTTTGATCCTAACAAGAGGTTTTGCATGGTAATTTTTAATTAGTTTCAAATAGTGATTTTTAAGCAGAAGAGTAGGACGTAGTTTGACATCATAATAGAAATATTTGATCAAAATTGCTAATGAAATTGCTTTATAAGTCATATATGATAACTAATTGACTCTTAAATTTCTACTTATTAGCTACTTTTAAAGCCCACTAATAAAAAGTTTTCAAATATCAGAATTGAAATAAATTATTTGTAAGTAGTTTTCACTACTTTTAAGGAGTTTCCAAACATGTTCTAAACATAACTAAGTATGTTCGATTGGATGTTTCTATTTTGCTTTAAAAAAGCGGTTTCATTAAATTTAGTGTTTTCATTTATTAAATACTTATATGACAATACTAGTCTTTCATTCGATATTTTAACATTTCTTACAAGAGAGTAGGAATAGTTTATGTAGAACTCACAAAACACATAGAGTTCTCTCTTAGAGGTGAGATTACTTTCTCATTTATAAATAGGATTAGCAATGTTGTACTTATATTGGTTGGTCCAAACTCCAAACTCAACCTCACGTTTTCATTCCCTGTACCTATGTACCTTAACCCTAACATTAATTTTTAAGCGCAAATGAACCATATATGCAACGCAATTGGTTGATAAAGCAAACTTATGTAGCATGTATCAATCTTTCAATTGGTAGAATCATATCAATCTTTCAATTGGTAGAATCAGTGTGTGATATGTTATACAAAGAAAGAAGAAGAGAAACAACTAAATAATTATCACTTTAAGATAGGGAAGGTTTCAAAAGTAGCATTTGCTTTGATGTTTATTTTTTACGTTTTGTCACATGACTAGAGGTAAGAAAGAGTTGTAAAATCTAATATTACAGCAAGGGAGAAAATAAATAAGAAAAAGCAATCTACCAGGGTATTTTGCAATTTTATATGTTAAAACCATGCTTCCATTTTCCATCACTTTGCAATAAGAAAAGGTAATCATTTTTAATTTTGTATGTTAAAATCATACTTTCGTTTTCATCATCTTCTCCTTTCATGTACATTTTGCAATGCACAAAACGTAAAACTCAAACTAAACACTACCAGAGCATTCGAGTATGATTTTGTTTGGAATATATTTTATATGCACTTATTTTATTGTTTTACACATACGACTGGACCATAATATCCACGAATAGTGATATTGCTTTTCAACGAAGAAATTAAAGCACATATACTCTTTTAAATTACGTCTACAACTCGAAAAATGCCATCAACTCCAAACCCGTGTTTAATACATGTAAGAGTGTTTCCAACAGTTTCAGCCTTTTTTAAATATTTAGGATGCACTGAATATTCAGAGCTAAAAATGAAAGAAAAAATAAATAACCATGTACTGATTTAATGGACATCTACCGTTAAACGCTCACCAGGTGAGCGTTGGAAATTTAAGCTGTCATTTAAGGACGCATAACGTTGACATTCATTAAATAAGTACTTGAAACTCAAACGTTCATTTAATGAACATCCATTAACGTACCGTCAAATTAACTTTCTGTAAATCGGGACATCTATCAAACGGATTTCCGATAACGTACATAATGACTGCTCAATTCTAGTTCAGCTTTTCTGATTGAAAACTGAATATTAGTTGGTAATCGTTCTCTTGCAACATTAAAGCTGAATGTTTGGTCTGAATTTCGCACGGTTGGAGACAAAATTAAGCCAAATAAAATATACTTTTTGGAAAATATGATAAGATTTAATCCAATTCACTGTAGCATCCAAACAATTATAACGTCCTTCACATGTTTGCCCTCGTACATTCTGTATATGGACGGAAAAAAGGATGTCATGCCACCTCGTTAGTAAATATTTGATACAAAGTGGGTGATTATCACCAATGTTTTGAACAATACTTTTGAAGAATACGGGCGGATTTAACGCGGGCGGTGTTAAATGCTGGCTTTGTATGGCATAATTCCAAATTCATGGATTAAGCAATCGGTACCTGGACTACTACAATATTGGATCGAATTTTATCATCCATAGGCCTCATCCATCTCTCCAATGGATCATAGACTGGGTCGGATAGCTCAAGTTGGGTTAAATGCTAAAATACCTAAATTCGATCAAATCAGCTTCTTTTACAGGGATACGTGTTCGGCAAATCAGAGACAATTAGTAAAAGCTTTAACATTGGTAGAAAATATATTAATATGTAAGGTACATAGCAATGACGATATAAACATATTTCATAGTTTGTTTAAAATTTAATATTTCATTTGTACCCGATCCAAAGATAAATACTTAATTAATAAAATCAATTCTTAATGATGTTTTTTTTAGTGTAGACTTGTAAAATTTAAATAGTATGGATAAACCCAAAAAAATAAACAAAATAGAAAACACAGAAGAACGTTAAAGATATCGTCTTTAACATATCGCTTGAAATTGCTCTAATCTTCTACCTATATATATTTCAAATTCAAAATTAAAATTCAAATTCAAATTCAAAAATTCAACCTTTAAAGTCAAAATTATTGGTTTTGATTTTTGGAATTCAAATTTTAAAACATGAAATCAAAGTTTAAGAGTTCTAATTCATAGAGACAAAATTCAAAATATCTAATTCTCTTACTTAAGAGTTTCAATTTCAAAATTCAAGTTCAAATTTTTCGAAGTGTGAATTTTATGAAATTCAAGTTCTCAACATTTCAAGTTCACAATTCAAATTTTATTTTCTGATGAAAAAAATTAATTTAAATATTTCATAGTTTGTTTCAAAATTTTATATTTCATTTGTACCATCTCCAAAGATAAATAATTAATAAAATCGATTTTTAACGATGTTTGTTTAGTGTAGACTTATAAAATTAAAAAAGTATGGAAAATTAAAAAAGTATGGAAAACCAAAAAACAAAAAAAAACACCAAGTACATTAAAGATATTGTCTTTAACATATCACTTGAAATTACTCCAACCTCGTACCTATAGATGTCAAATTCAAAATAAAAATCCAAAATTCAAATTCAAAAATCAAACCTTTAAAGTCAAAATTATTGGTTTAGATTTTGAACTTTTTGGACTTCAAATTTTAAAACATGAAATCAAAGTTTAAGAGTTCTAATTCATAGAGACAAAATTCAAAATATCTAATTCTCTTATTTAAGAGTTTCAATTTCAAAGTTCAAGTTCAAAATTTTGGAAGTATGTATTTTATGAAATTCAAGTTCTCAAAATATCAAATTCATAGTTCAAATTTTATTTTATGATGAAAAAATTCAACTTAAATATTTCATAGCTTTTTTCAAAATTTTATATTTCATTTGTACCTGATCCAAAGATAAATAATTAATAAAATCGATTTTTAATGATGTTTGTTTAGTGTAGACTTATAAAATTTAAAAAGTATGGAAAAACCAAAAAAACAAAAACAATACCCAAGAACGTTAAAGATATTGTCCTTAACATATCACTTGAAATTGCTCCAACCTCGTACCTATAGATGTCAATTCAAAATAAAAATCCAAAATTCAAATTCAAAAATCAAACCTTTAAAATCAAAATTTTCAGTTTTGAATTTGTAAATTTTGAAAGCCAAATTTTAAAACATGAAATCAAAATTAAAGAGCTTTAATTCACAAAGATAAAATTCAAAATATCTAATTCTCTCATTTAAGAGTTTCAATGTCAAAATTCAAGTTTAAAATTTTGGAAGTATGCATTTTATTGAAATTCAAATTCTCAAAATTTTAAGTTCAAAATGAGAATGCAAATTTTCTTTTTTGTTGAAAAATTCAACTTAAAGATATTGTCTTTAACGTATCGCTTGAAATTGCTCTAATCTTGTACCTATATATTTAAAATTCAAAATTAAAAATCAAATTCAAAAATCCAACCTTTAAAGTCAAAATTATTGGTTTTGATTTTGTACTTTTTGGAATTCAAATTTTAAAACATGAAATCAAAGTTTTAGGGTTCTAATTCATAGAGACAAAATTCAAAATATCTAGTTATCTTATTTAAGGGTTTCAATTTCAAAATTCAAGTTCAAAATTTTGGAAGTATGTATTTATGAAATTCAAGTTCTCAAAATTTTAGTTCACAGTTCAAATTTTATTTTCTTATGAAAAAATTCAACTTAAATATTTCATAGTTTGTTTCAAAATTTTATATTTCATTTGTACCTTATCCAAAGATAAATAATTAATAAAATCGATTTTTAATGATGTTTGTTTAGTGTAGACTTATAAAATTAAAAAAGTATGGAAAAACCGAAAAAAAACAACACCCAAGAACGTTAAAGATATTGTCTTTAACATATCACTTGAAATTGCTCCAACCTCGTACCTATAGATGTCAATTCAAAATAAAAATCCAAAATTCAAATTCAAAAATCAAACCTTCAAAATCAAAATTTTAAGTTTTGAATTTGTAAATTTTGAAAGTCAAATTTTAAAACATGAAATCAAAATTAAAGAGCTTTAATTCGCAGAGATAAAATTCAAAATATCTAATTCTCTTATTTAAGAGTTTCAATGTCAAAATTCAAGTTCAAAATTTTGGAAGTATGCATTTTATGAAATTCAAATTCTCAAAATTTCAAGTTCAGAATGTGAATGCAAATTTTCTTTTTTGATCCTGATCCAAAGATAAATAATTAATAAAATCGATTTTTAATGTTGTTTGTTTAGTGTGGACTTATAAAATTTGAAAAGTATGGAAAAACCAAAAAAACAAAAACAACAACCAAGAACGTTAAAGATATTGTCTTTAACATATCACTTGAAATTGCTCTAACCTCGTACCTATAGATGCCAATTCAAAATAAAAATCCAAAATTCAAATTCGAAAATCAAACCTTTGAAATCAAAATTTTCAGTTTTGAATTTGTAAATTTTGAAAGTCAAATTTTAAAACATGAAATCAAAATTAAAGAGCTTTAATTCACAAAGATAAAATTCAAAATATCTAATTCTCTAATTTAAGAGTTTCAATGTCAAAATTCAAGTTCAAAATTTTAGAAGTATGCATTTTATGAAATTCAAATTCTCAAAATTTCAAGTTCAGAATGAGAATGCAAATTTTCTTTTTTGATGAAAAACTCAACTTGAATGCGTCTGCCAGGAGTCGAACCCGGATCTATTGCTTGGAAGGCAATTATCCTAACCGTTAGACTACAAACGCTTTTTGATTAAAATTCAAAATTCTTATAATTTCATATAGAATTTTCCTTTTCTAACATAGGTCTACCAAATGGTTTTTTCTGCTTTTCAAAATTTTCAAATTTTGAAATGAATTTAAATATGAATTTTCAAGTTCAGTTTCAAATTCAAATTTTATCATCTGAAGAAACGTCATTTCAAAACTCAAGCCTTGTGTTTTTCAAATTTTCAAATTCAAGTTTCATATTTAAAATTTTATTTCCAAATTCAAATCTAAAATTGTAAAAAAAACTCCCATGGATTATTATTTTATGTTTTAAAATTAATCAAAATTTACAGCAAAAGGTTTCTTTTTTAAAATATGCAATCGAACAATTGGTTTTCACTTTTTTTATGTGGTTGTATTAGTAACTTTAACATAGTATTTATACCACTGGTATGGAAAAAGGAAAAAAAAATATTGTACCACTTATATATAACAAAAGAACCATTTCCAAAAAAATACAATTTAAATGATTTTTCATCCACGCTAGCAAAGTCGTACATGCTATGAGTGAGTGTCGTTCATTTCAATTTTTGATGGCGATGTTTCCTGATAATGTGTACGATGATATCCTCGTATAACATGCAACTTTCGTTCCATATCCAAATACAGTAGATGTGCACAAATGGATGTGTTCAACGTGCTAAGTTTGTTAATGTATATTTGAAAACCCAAATTCTGTCCATGTCCGTATTCAAAGAGCTGATAAATATTTGCTATCCGGAGAAAGTGATACAGATGCGGATATAAGGCATCCGCATTCAAAAATTATTCGTTCGGTTTTTATCAATATTATAGTTCATATTATGTGTATTTTAGTAAAATGAAAGATATTTATTATCTTATTATATGTTAATATTTTATAGAGTATATGCACTAAATACATATTAACTACTTAAAATTATGTAATATCATCATATTTGTTTACTTTTCTCACTTTTATAATCAACATGATTGATAAAATATTATGTTAAACCAAATTTTTTTTTGATTATTGATCGTTGGTGGATAGGATAAGATGCATAATTTCGATGACCGAAAATGATTTTGAATGTAGATATGACACTGTTCAAATTCGAAAGTATTTATTGACAATGCCTATAGTGTACTTATAGTGCGCAGACATACATGGTGCTTAATGCAATCAAAATGATTCATTCTACGAAAGCAATCATTTAGAAACATATTAAGGATATATGCACACTATATTATTAATAATGAGTAAACTTTCCTAATTTTGTAAAGGAGGCATTCATTACCGCCAAACGTATTCAAAACTTGAAACACCCTGCCTTTCCCAGCACGCATTCTCTCATCCTTCGTTCCCAGTTTTCAACCTATGACTGAAATTGTTTTTGCACTTACCTAAATTATTCCCCAACTTTATAATCGTAAACATACTCAAATGTGGATGAAAAAAATTTCTTACCTGACATGAAGCATGGATTTACCTTTATACCTCTGCCCATAAGAAACATTGCTATTTGTAGCGGGTACAGCCACCTCGGTTCATTTTGCCCCTTTTGATAACTTGGCTCTTCACCTAACATGTGGAACATATTAATGATGTTTTTTAGTATAGGCTTATAAAATTTAAAAAGTATGGATAAATCAAAAAAACAAAAATAACACCCAAGAACGTTAAAGATATTGTCTTTAACATATCACTTGAAATTGCTCCAACCTCGTACCTATAGATGTGAAATTCAAAATAAAAATCCAAAATTCAAATTCAAAAATCAAAAATCAAACCTTTAAAATAGAAAATATCAATTTTGAATTTGTAAATTTTGAAATTCAAATTTTAAAACATGAAATCAAAATTAAAGAGCTTTAATTCACAAAGATAAAATTCAAATATCTAATTCTTGTATTTAAGAGTGTCAATGACAAGATTCAAGTTCAAAATTTTGGAAGTATGCATTTTATGAAATTCGAGTTATCAAAATTTCAAATTCAGAATTCAAATTTTCTTTTTTGATGAAAAATTCAACTTAAATGCATCTACCGGGAGTCGAACCCGGATCTATTGCTTGGAAGGCAATTATCCTAACCGTTGGACTACAAACACCCTTTGATTAAAATTGAAAATTCTTATAATTTCATATAGAATTTTCCTTTTCTAACATTGGTCTACTAAATGGTTTTTTTACTTTTCAAAATTTTCAAATTTTGAAATAAATTCAAATATGAATTTTCAAGTCCAGTTTCGAATTCCAATTCCAAATTTTCATCTAAAGAGGCGTCATTTAAAAACTCTAGCCTTGTGTTTTTCAAATTTTCAAATTCAAGTTTCATATTTAAAATTTTATTTCCAAATTCAAATCTAAAATTTAAAAAAAAAAACTTTCACGGATTATTATTTTATGTTTTGAAATCAATCAAAATTTACAACAAAAAGTTTCTTTTTTAAAATATGCAACTGAACAACAGGTTTTCTCTTTTTTTGTGGTTGTATTAGTAACTTTAACATAGTATTTATACCACTGGTATGGAAAAAGGGAAAGAAAAAAATAATATTCTACCACTTATATCTAACAATGGAACCATTTCAAAAAACAATTTAAATGATTTTTCATCCGCACTAGCAAAGTCATACATGCTATATCAGTGAGTGTCGGTCATTTTAATTTTTGATGACGATGTTTCCTGATAATGTGAACGATGATATCCTCGTATAACATGCAACTTTCATTCCATATCCAAATACGGTAGATGTGCACAAATGGATGCGTTCAATATACTAAGTTTGTTAATGGATATTTGAAAACTTGAAATCTGTCCACATCCGTGTTCAAAAAGCAGATAAATATCTGCTCTCCGGAAAAAGTGATACGGATGAGGATATAAGGCATCCACATTCGAGAATTATTCGTTTGGTTTTTGTCAATATTATAGTTCAAATTACTTGTATTTTAGTAAAATGAAAGATATTTATTAACTTATTACATGTTAATATTTTATATAGTATATGCACTAAATACATATTAACTACTCAAAACTATTTAATATCATCATATTTGTTTATTTTTCTCACTTTTATAACCAACAAGATTAATAAAATATTATGTTAAACTAAATTTATTTATTTATTTTTTGATTAATTGATCGTTGGTGGATAGGATAAGATGCATAATTTCGATGACCGAAAATGATTTTGAATATAGCTATGACACTGTTCGCATTTGAAAGTGCTCATTGACAGTGCCTATAGTTTACTTATAGTGCACAGACATACATGGTGCTAAATGCAATCAAAATAATTTATTCTATGAAAGCAACTATTTAGAAACATATTAAAGATATATACACACACTATATTTTTAATAATGAGTAAACTTTCGTGATTTTGTAAAGGAGGCATTGATTACTGCCAAACGTATTCAAAACTTGAAACACCCTGCATTTTCCAACACGCATTTTCTCATCCATCATTCCTAGTTTTCAACCTGTGACTAAAATTGTTTTTGCACTTACCTAAATTATTCCCGCACTTTATAACAATAAACATACCCAAATGTGGATGAAAAAAAATGTCTTACCTGACATGAAGCATGGATTCACCTTTATCCCTCTACCCGTAAGAAACATTGCTATCGGTAGCGGGTACAGCCACCTCGGTTCATTTTTCCCCTTTTGATAACTTCACCTAACATGCGAATTCCATCGGTGCCTTTTCCTGACTAGGCAAAATGTTATAGCTATTGGTTTCAGATCTATATTCATTCATGTCTGTTTCAGTATATTTTTAGTGTAGAAACCGATTTTTCAATTAGAGATTTCTTTGTTGGATTGATAAATTGAAATTAGGGCTCTTATGGTAGTAAATTTACCATTACATATCATTGCCGTCAATCGGTTATCATTTTCGAGTGAAATTGGTATGCCAGTTTAATCGGTATGATAACAGTAAATTTACCATTTTTCACGATAAATCATCGGCAACATTTCCTCAATACCAGTGGTAACGGTAATTTTATCGGTCAATTTATAATATATGTATATTCATATAACATGCTTTATTGTACGCATTTAAGACCAAACAAATAATTAAATTTAGTTTATTAATCAGGCGAAATAATGTTAAATACACTTCACTCTTTCTCATTTATGTCTTTTATTAAATAATATTATAAATTATAAAATGAAGCACTATTATGGTGTGAATAGACCTGTCAACGGATATTTTCGGATGCGGATAGTGCCATATCTGCATCTGCATCCGAAATAATTTTTGGATATCGGATATCCGCATTCACGGACACGGACAAATATCAGATAATTATATTATCCGCCAACGACTAGTAAATCAAGAAATATACATATAAATTTTAAGTTTAACATACATTTTTTAATCCAATTGACTATAAAAGTGCTAAATATAAATAAATATGACGATAATAAATAATTTTGAGCAGTTAATAAGCATTAAGCGCATATAATATAAACTACTAACTCAATAAAACAATAAATAAATTTTTTTCATTATGATAAAGTACACATAATTTATACTATAATCTTGAAAAAGACCGGACGGATAATTTTTGTATGCGGACGCCTTCGTATTCGTATCCGCATCGGTTTTTCCGGATATCTGATATGATCCGCTTTTCGGATACGAATGCGGATGGATTTCGGTTTTTTTGGGTATCCATTGACAGTCCTAGGTGTGAATACAGGTTATGTTACTAACCTTTTTTAGACAAACGGTAATTTACCATTACCAGTGTAACGACCTCCAGATTATTGGTATATCAGTCTTCGGTATACCAGCCTATCGGTAACGGTAACGATAAGTAATTTTCGCTTATTAGTAAAAATGGTACGATACGGTACTTGTGATTTTAAAATTTACAATTTAGGTAAAGATTTTAAAATTTTAAATTTACTAAAAATATAAGGGTGGGACATGTATTAATATATATAGATTAACAACTCAGATAACATATGGTATTTTACACTTAGTAAAGAACTTTTGAGAAATATAAATCAAAGTTTTCTACACATGCATAAATATATAACCAAGAAATTGATTCATAAATATATGTAAATTATCTACGTATAGTTGTACATATTCTTAGTGGGAGTGGTGAGTTAAAAAGATTGAGCAAGAATTTTCATCAAAGAGCTGTACTAAGAGTAGTACAAGATTAACTAAAACAATGAAATATCGAGGTAGGGAAGAAAAATAAATTAGCAACTGCATCAATATCAATAAATATGTTAATCATGTAATAAGGTTGTATTTAAAGGAAGAAAGCGTGTTCATTGAAAAGATAGTGTAGATGTCATGATATCTAAAGCCAAATATTTAAGTACCTAGATGTAGGCCCAAATGGGCATGCGCATGTACTCGTGTGTATGAAGTATATTTATATGTATTAAAATATAAATTAAACAAAAATATATATAGTTTATACATTTAAATATAAGAGATTTATTTAAGTAAAATTTAGAAAATTTCTAAATAAATTATACTTCATATACCCGATAAAGATCCAATAGGATATAAAAAATTGAAATTCACCCATAACTTCTGTTGTGGGTGGCCTTGTTTCGACAAAAGGCTTGTGGATTGAATCAAAGGCAGAATACAAAGGCAGAAATCAAAATTACTTAGCCCAGCTAGCTGAGTGGTTGGAATTGATTGAGTCTACGATGTACCCTATTGTTCAATATTCATTACGATATTTTTACCTATCAATAGCAGCTTTAAATAAAATCAAGCATTTAGTACTCAATTTTTTATGGAAAGGAAAGCTAAGTAAAATACCGTGGGATGAAATTTATAAACGAACGGAAGAAGGAAGACTAAGGTTGAGACAAATAGAGGACATCAACATGGATATGACTACTAAAAGAATCTAGAAAATTATTAGTGGAGAGGGGATTCAGGCTGGACGAGAGAGGTATCTAAAAATAAGTCATTTTGGGATATAATAATTAAGTAGGATGATTCAAGCGTATGGAAAATTTTGTTAAGTAAGAGGAGCGAGGCATTAAAGTGTGTGAAGAGGAGAATTTTTGATAGGCAAACAACTTCTCTACGGTAGGATCATTGGATCAAAGGAAAGAATTCAGTAAATAGGCTCGGGTATGAAGCAACAGAGAGAGTGAGAGGTAAAGAAATATTGATTAAGGAAATCATGGTGAACGATGAGTGGAGTTTGGACAGAGTCGGTTTTTGGGTCGGTTAAGAGGTGAAGTGCCGAAAGTAAAAAATTTCAACGATAAATGAGAAGACTATTGGACATGGTCATGTAGCTAAAATGGTAAGTATAGTTTCAAATTTATTTGGGAAAACATTTGCATCTAATGTAGTAATGTTCCACGGTAAAATTCATTTGGCACAAAATTCAGATCCCCAAAATGGTAGTATGCATGTAAAAGATCACTAGTAATCCTCTACCAACAAAGAAAAACCTTAACTAAAAGGGGCTCAATATAGATAAAACTTGTGAACTTTGCAGACAATACGACGAAAGTGGAGTTTAGTAAATAATTGGAGTGTGCATGCTTCCTGTCAAGTGATAGGTGATGAAGTTACAGTCGATTCTTCGAGAGGAGAAGATACAAAGGTCTGGAAGAAGCCTAAACCACCGTGTGTTCAGATCTGATAGTAATAGCAGAGAAGCAAGTTGTAGAAAACAATTCGAAGAGAAAATACGCATGTTTAATGGAAGATGAAGAAGCGCAGAAGTTCGGTTAAATTTCCCAGTCCGCCATTAATGGTGATATTTTAGTTTGGAGAGATTTGCTAACACACACCATTGAGTTTACTAGGATTGGGGTTGAATATTATGCAGTGTTAGGCCGAGTAGGGGTTACTCCCTAATGGGTCATGAATTGTAAATAACCTATATACATATTTTGCTTCGTAAATATGGTTTAACTTAAAGCAATAAAGTTGAAGAACCAAATTGAAAAGAAAAGGAAAAAAAGAAACATCATTACATAAGATGAACCCAACAATATATTTCCAACTATTTATTTTTATAAAAGGAAATTCTAATTCATTTAGATTCCAATCAATTAAGTCAATTATGAGCTCTTTTGATAACTACTTATTTTGAAACTCCTAAAAAGAGGTTTTGCATAGTAATTTTTAACTAGCTTCAAATAGTGATTTATAAGCAGAAGAGTAGGACGTAGTTTGACATCATAATAGAAATATTTGATCAAAATTGCTAATGAAATTGCTTTATAAGTCATAAACGATGAATAGTTGACTCTTAAATTTCCACTTATTAGCTACTTTTAAAGCCCACTAATAAAAAGTTCTCAAATATCAGAATTGAAATAAATTATTTGTAAGTTTTTTTCACTACTTTTAAGGAGTTGCCCAACATGTTCTAAACAAAACTAAGTATGTTCGATTGGATGTTTCTATTTTGATTAGAAAAGTGGTTTTATTAAATTTAGTGTTTTCATTTGTTAAATACTTATACGACAGTGCTAATCTTTCTTTCGATATTGTAAGATTTTTTACAAGAGAGTAGGAATAGTTTATGTAGAACTCACAACACATATAGAGTTCTCTCTTAGAGGTGAGATTACTTTCTCATTTATAAATAGGATTAGCAATGTTCTACCTATATTGGTTGGTCCAAACCTGTGCAGTTAATGCCCCGCTATTACCCTGCTATAACCACGCTATATTTCATAGCAGATTTCTACCGCTATGATTTTTCCGTATGGCCCCGAATGCAGCCTTTCCGCTTTAAGGCCTGCTATTTCCGCTATATCCCGTTATTCCCGCTGTATTCCGCTACTTCCGCTATATCTTCTTTAAAAAAATGAATTGAAAAATAACATTTATACATTATAAAATTTATGAAATTGATTTATTTAATTGAATTTCTAGTGTACATTCAGAAAAATTAAAATAATCTAATATTCTACTAAATTCAATTATGTTATATAATGGTTTTATGTTTATCTATAGTATATTCACACATGTTTTTATTTAAAATAATTAATGTATTAATAATAATTCAATTGATTGTTAATTTTTAATTTAATTACCATTTACATATTTGTAAAAACATTAAGTACGAGTTTTATATGTTATTTTAAAGTCATCCGCTATATTTCGCTATATCTTCGCTGTATCCCCGCTATGACTTTTTGCACCTCCACCGCATTGAATCTGCCGAGCGCTTTAACTGCATATGTCCAAACTCAACCTCACATTTTCATTCCCCTGTACCTATGTACCTTAACCCTAACATTAATTTTTAAGTACAAATGAACCAGATATGCAACGCAATTGGTTGATAAAGCCAACTTATGTAGCATGTATCAATCTTTCAATTGGTAGAAACATATCAATCTTTCAATTGGTAGAATCAGTGTGTGATATGTTATATACAAAGAAAGAAGAAGAGAAACAACAAAACAAATATCACTTTAAGATGGGGAAGGTTTCGAAAGTAGCATTTGCTTTGATGTTTATTTTTTACGTTTTGTCACATGACTAGAGGTAAGAAAAAGTTGTAAAATCTAATATTACAGCAAGGGAGAAAAATAAAAAAGAAAAAGCAATCTACTAGGGTATTTTGCAATTTTATATGTTAAAACCATGCTTCCATTTTCCATCACTTTGCAATAAGAAAAGGCAACCGTTTTCAGTTTTATATGTTAAACTCATACTTCTGTTTTTCATCACCTTCTCCTCTCATGTACATTTTGCAATGCACAAAACATAAAATTCAAACTAAATACTACCAGAGCATTCGAGTATGATTTTGTTTGGCATATATTTTATATGCACTTATTTTATTGTTTTACACATAGGACTGGACCATAATATCCACGAATAGTGATATTGCTCTTAAACGAAGAAATTAAAGCACATAAACTCTATTTAGATTACGTCTACAACTCGGAAAATGCAATCAACTCCAAACCCGTGTTTAATACATGTAAGAGCGTTTCCAACATTTTCAGCATTTTTTAAATATTCAGGATGCACTGAATATTCAGAGCTGAAAATGAGAGAAAGGATAAATAACCATGTACTGATTTAATGGACATCTAGCGTTAAGCGCTCACCGGGTGAGCGTGGGAAATTTAAGCTGTCATTTGAGGACGCATAGCGTTGACATTCATTAAATAAGTACTTGGAACTCAAACGTTCATTTAATGAACGTCCATTAACGTACCGTCAAATTAACTTTCTGTAAATCAGGACATCTATCAAACAGACGTACGATAACGTACATAATGACTATTCAATTCTAGTTTAGCTTTCCAGATTGAAAACTGAATATTAGTTGGTAACCGTTCTCTTGCAACATGGAAGTTGAATGTTTGGCCTGAATTTCGCGCGGTTGGAGACCAAATTAAGCCAAATAAAATATACCTTTTAGAAAATATGATAAGATTTAACCCAATTCACAGTAGCATCCAAACAATTATAACGTCCTTCACATGTTTGCCCTCGTACATTCTGTATATGGACGAAAAAAGGGTGTCATGCCACCTCGTTAGTAAATATTTGATACAAAGTGGGTGATATCACCAATGTCTCGAACAATACTTTTGAAGAATATGGGCGGATTTAACGTGGGCGGCGTTAAATGCTAGTTTTGTATGGCATGATTCCAAATTCACGGATTAAGCAATCGGTATCTGGACTACTACCATATTGGATCGAATTTTATCATCCACTGGCCTCATCCATATCTCCAATGGATCATAGACTGGGCCTGATAGCTCAAGTTGGGTTAAATGCTAAAATACCTAAATTCGATCAAATTAGCTTCTTTTACAGGGATATGTGTTCGGCAAATCAGAAACAATTAGTAAAAGCTTTAACATTGGTAGAAAATATATTAACACGTAACGTGCATAGCAATGACAATATAAACATATTTCATAATTTGTTTCAAATTTTAATATTTCATTTGTACTTGTCCAAAGATAAATACTTAATCAATAAAATCGATTTATAATGATGTTTTTTTAGTGCAGGCTTGTAAAATTTAAACAGTATGGAAAAACCCAAAAAAATAAACAGAATAGAAAACGCCGAAGAACATTAAAGATATTGTCTTTAACATATCGCTTGAAATTGCTCTAATCTTCTACCTATATATATTTCAAATTCAAAATTAAAATTCAAAAAACCAACCTTTAAAGTCAAAATTATTTGTTTTGATTTTTGGAATTCAAATTTTAATACATGAAATCGAAATTTAAGAGTTCTAATTCATAGAGACAAAATTCAAAATATCTAATTCTCTTACTTAAGAGTTCTAATTCAAAATTCAAGTTCAAATTTTTGGAAGTATGTATTTTATGAAATTCAAGTTCTCAAAATTTCAAGTTCACAATTCAAATTTTATTTTCGGATGAAAAAGTTCAATTTAAATATTTCATGGTTTGTTTCAAAATTTTATATTTCATTTGTACCTTCTCCAAGATAAATAATTAATAAAATCGATTTTTAATGATGTTTGTTTAGTGTAGACTTATAAAATTAAAAAAGTATGGAAAAGAAAAAAAGTATGGAAAACCAAAAAAAACAAAAAAACACCAAGAACGTTAAAGATATTGTCTTTAACATATCACTTGAAATTGCTCCAACCTCGTACCTATAGATGTCAAATTCCAAATAGAAATCCAAAATTCAAATTCAAAAATCAAACCTTTAAAATCAAAATTATCAGTTTTGAATTTGTAAGAAATTCAAATTTTAAAACATGAAATCAAAATTAAAGAGCGCTAATTCACAAAGATAAAATTCAAAATATCTAATTCTCTTATTTAAGAGTTTCAATGTCAAAATTCAAGTTCAAAATTTTGGAAGTATGCATTTTATGAAATTCAAATTTTCAAAATTTCAAGTTCAGAATGAGAAAGCAAATTTTCTTTTTTGATGAAAAATTCGACTTAAAGATATTGTATTTAACGTATCGCTTGAAATTGCTCTAATCTTGTACCTATATATTCCAAATTCAAAACTAAAATTCCAATTCAAATTCAAAAATCCAACCTTTAAAGTCAAACTTATTGGTTTTGATTTTGTAATTTTTGGAATTCAAATTTTAAAACATGACATCAAAGTTTAAGAGTTCTAATTCATGGAGACAAAATTCAAAATATCTAATTCTCTTATTTAAGAGTTTTAATTTCAAAATTCAAGTTCAAAATTTTGGAAGTATGTATTTTATTAAATTCAAGTTCTCAAAATTTAAAGTTCATAGTTCAAATTTTATTTTCTGACGAAAAAATTCAACTTAAATATTTCATAATTTGTTTCAAAATTTTATATTTCATTTGTACCTGATCCAAAAATAAATAATTAATAAAATCGATTTTTAATGATGTTTGTTTGGTGTAGACTTATAAAATTTAAAAAGTATGGAAAAACCAAAAAAACAAAAACAACACCCAAGAACGTTAAGGATATTGTCTTTAACATATCACTTGAAATTGCTCCAACCTCGTACCTATAGATGTCAATTCAAAATAAAAATCCAAAATTCAAATTCAAAAATCAAACCTTTAAAATCAAAATTTTCAGTTCTGAATTTGTAAATTTTGAAAGTCAAATTTTAAAACATGAAATCAAAATTAAAGAGCTTAATTCACAAAGATAAAATTCAAAATATCTAATTCTCTCATTTAAGAGTTCCAATGTCAAAACTCAAGTTCAAAATTTTGGAAGTATGCATTTTATGAAATTCAAATTCTCAAAATTTTAAGTTCAGAATGAGGATGCAAATTTTCTTTTTTGATGAAAAATTCGACTTAAAGATATTGTCTTTAACGTATCGCTTGAAATTGCTCTAATCTTGTATCTATATATTTCAAATTCAAAATTAAAAATCAAATTCAAAAATCCAACCTTTAAATTCAAAATTATTGCTTTTGATTTTGAAATTTTTGGAATTCAAATTTTAAAACATGAAATCAAAGTTTAAGAGTTCTAATTCATAGAGACAAAATTCAAAATATCTAATTCTCTTATTTAAGAGTTTCAATTTCAAAATTCAAGTTCAAAATTTTGGGAGTATGTATTTTATGAAATTCAAGTTCTCAAAATTTCTAGTTCACAGTTCAAATTTTATTTTCTGATGAAAAAATTCAACTTAAATATTTCATAGCTTGTTTCAAAATTTTATATTTCATTTGTACCTGGTCCAAAGATAAATAATTAATAAGATCGATTTTTAATGATGTTTGTTTAGTGTAGACTTATAAAATTTAAAAAGTATGGAAAAACCAAAAGAAAAAAACACACCCAAGAACGTTAAAGATATTGTCTTTAACATATCACTTGAAATTGCTCCAACCTTGTACCTATAGATGTCAATTCGAAATAAAAATCCAAAATTAAAATTCAAAAATCAAACCTTTAAAATCAAAATTTTCAGTTTTGAATTTGTAAATTTTGAAAGTCAAATTTTAAAACATGAAATCAAAATTAAAGAGCTTTAATTCTCAAAGATAAAATTCAAAATATCTAATTCTCTTATTTAAGAGTTTCAATGTCAAAATTCAAGTTCAAAATTTTGTAAGTATGCATTTTATGAAATTCAAATTCTCAAAATTTCAAGTTCAGAATCAAAATGCAAATTTTCTTTTTTGATGAAAAATTCAACTTAAATGCGTCCGCCGGGAGTCGAACCCGGATCTATTGCTTGGAAGGCAATTATCCTAACCGTTGGACTACAAACGCTTTTTGATTAAAATTCAAAATTCTTATAATTTCATATACGATTTTCCTTTTCTAACATAGGTCTACCAAATGGTTTTTTCCGCTTTTCAAAATTTTCAACTTTTGAAATAAATTTAAATATGAATTTTCAAGTTCAGTTTCAAATCAAATTTTGTCATCTAAAGAAGCGTCATTCCAAAACTCAAGCCTTGTGTTTTTCAAATTCAAGTTTCATATTTAAAATTTTGTTTCCAAATTCAAATCTAAAATTGTGAAAAAAACTCCCACGGATTATTATTTTATGTTTTAAAATTAATCAAAATTTACAACAAAAAATTTCTTTTTTAAAATATGCAATCAAACAATTGGTTTTCACTTTTTTATGTGGTTGTATTAGTAACTTTAACGTAGTATTTATACCATTGGTATGGAAAAAGGAAAAAATATAAATAATATTATACCACTTATATATAACAAAGGAACCATTTCAAAAGAAAAATTCAATTTAAATGATTTTTTATCCGCGCTAGCAAAGTCATACATGCTATGAGTGAGTGTCGGTCATTTCAATTTTTGATGAGGATGTTTCTTGATAATGTGGACGATGATATCCTCGTATAACATGCAAATTTCGTTCCATATCCAAATACAGTAGATGTGCACAAATGGATGTGTTCAACGTACTAAGTTTGTTAATGGATATATGAAAACCCAAAATCTGTCCATGTCCGTATTCAAAAAGCAGATAAAAATCTGCTATCCGGAGAAAGTGATACAGATGCGGATATAAGGCATCCGCATTTGAAAATTATTCGTTCGGTTTTTATCAATATTATAGTTCATATTATGTGTATTTTAGTCAAATGAAAGATATTTATTATCTTATTATATGTTAATATTTTATAGAGTATATGGACTAAATACATATTAACTACTTAAAACTATTTAATATCATTATATTTGTTTATTTTTCTCACTTTTATAATCAACAAGATTGATAAAATATTATGTTGAACCAAAAAAATTTATTTATTTTTTGATTATTGATCGTTGGTGGATAGGATAAGATTTAGAATTTCAATGACCGAAAACGATTTTGAATATAGGTATAACACTGTTCACATTTGAAAGAATTCATTGACAATGCCTGTAGTGTACTTATAGTCCACCGACATGCATAGTGCTTAATTCAATCAAAATGATTTATTCTATGGAAGCAATCATTTAGAAACATATTAAACATATACTGACACTATACTATTAATAATGAATACGACTTTCCCAATTTTGTAAAGAAGGCATTCATTACTGCCAAACATATTCAAAACTTAAACACCCTGCCTTTTCCAACACGCATTCTCTCATCCTTCATTCCCAGTTTTCAACCTATGACTAAAATTGTTTATGCACTTACTTAAATTATTCCCCAACTTTCTAACCATAAACATACCCAAATGTGGATGGAAAAAAATGTCTTACCTGACATGAAGCATGGATTTACCTTTATACCCCTGCCCATAAGAAACATTGCTATCGGTAGCGGGTACAGCCACCTCGGTTCATTTTGCCCCTTTTGATAAATTGGTTCTTCACCTAACATGCGAATTCCATCAGTGCTTTTCCTGCCTATGCAAAATGTTATAGCTATTGGTTTCAGATCTATGGTCATTTATGTCCATTTCAGTAGATTTTTCAATTGGAGATTTCTTCGTTGTTGTTGGACTGATAAATTGCAATTACCATTACTAGTTATCATTTTCAATTGAAATCGTTATAACAGTTTAATCGGTATGATAATGGTAAATTTACCATTTTCTACGGTAAATCATCGGTAACATTTCTTCAATTCCAGTGGTAACGGTTTTTTTACCGGTCAATTTATAATAAATGTATATTCATATAACATGCTTTATTATAGACATTTAAAACCAAACAAATGATTAAATTTAGTTTATTAATCAGGTGAAATAATGTTAAATACACTTCACTATTCTCATTTATGGCTTTTATTAAGTAACACTATAAATTATATAATGAAGCACCGTTATGGTGTGAATAGACCTGTCAACGGATATTTTCGGATGCGGATAGTGACATATCCGCATCCACATCCGAAATGACTTTCGGATATCGGATATCCACATCCGCGGATATGGACAGATATCGGATGATTATCCTATCCGTCAACGACTGATAAATCAAGAAATATAAATATAAATTTTGAGTTTAACATACATTTTTTCAATCCAATTGATTATAAAAATGTTAAATATAAACAAATATGACGATAATAAATTATTTTGAGCAGTTAATAAGCATTAAGTGCATATAATATAGACTAGTAACTTAATAAAATAATAAATAAATATTTTTCATTATGTTAAAATACACATAATTTATATTATAATCTTGACAAAGATCGGACGGATAATTTTCGGGTGCGAACGTCTTCGTGTCCGCATCCGCATCGGTTTTTTCGGATATCGGATATTATCCGCTTTTCAGATACGAATGGGGACGGATTTCGGATTTTTCGGGTATCCATTGACAACCCTAGGTGTGAATACATGTTATGTTATTAACCTTTTTTAGACAAACGTTAATTTACCATTACCAGTGTAATGGTATTTGTGAAATAACGGTAACCATTATCATAATAGCCCTAATTGCAATTATCCCGACCTCTCTAATATTTCCCACTATGAAATCTTCACTCCCCTGCTAGTGAATGCTCGCCTAGTTCCTTATTCTCCACTTTGCAACTACATGTAGATTTTTCCCTAACAAAATTGCAATCAGTTTTCCTTGTAATTTATGGTTTGATGTTAATTTTCATCACACATTCTTTATTTACCTATGATTGATTCCTTTTATTCTCGAATTTTCGATACGTATTGTTTTCACAATAATTACTATTTTTAGATTGAACTAGACTACTAAGTACTTTGTTGCAAAGATAAAGAGTTGAATCAAGTTATATTTACCTTAAAAATTAGGATAAACAAATTTGCCATTGCGAAGTTAGGCCAGAAAGCATTAATTCTCCTAAGTCACTTCACATAAGTCCAATTCACACAAAGTCGCATGGTTTTGATATCAAAGGTACTTTATTTCCATGCTTTAGACATTTTACTGTGTCGTTTTAGTAGCTAGTGATATATAGACCATTTGGTTGATATATTCTAAAGATTTTCGTACTGAGCATATCTATGTTGACACTAATGGTTCCTGAACTATCTCAAAGTTATTTTTCAGATTGATAACAATAATTCATTTCAATGATTATTATTTATGACAATTTTCATTTTTGGTTATGAAAATTGATTGGGGGTTTTTAGGCTCAAGAAAAAAGATAGAGAAAAATTTAATTTCAGGTAAAAGAAGTATGTTTTTTAGATTGAAGAAAACATTTTAGTGTAAATCACAGAATGATGGTTGTAACTATCATTTTCAGTTTGCACTACAAAGTGTGTTTCAAACTAAAAAAAAACTTGTCCCTGAGACTAATTTTTTTTGTAACTTCTTTCTTATGTCCATTAACTTGAATTGGTGCTTACTAAGCTTAAGGCGTTGTGGTTTTTGGATTACCAGAAATAAACTCAATCCATTCCATTAAGATGGCTTGACAATGCTTTGTAAGAAATATAAGCAAAACCAGCGTGAGTATTTTCTGTTCTTCTGACAATGATATGATTTGTAGTCTTCCATTCGTTTTTAAGTATTAAATTTGTTGCCAGGTGTAGATAATATTTACATGAAAAAAACGTCAATTTTAGTTACATAACGTTAGTGTAGTGATCACTTCAAGACTGAGACACCTTATATGTTTTCCTGTTCCCATTACTTGCATGCACATTTGAAATGGAAAATTTTACGACAACTGGCTTAGGCAAAGCTATATGATCGAAAAATATTGTATGTTTACTATGTCATTATATACAAATGGTATCGCTTTATTTTAGTTATTGTAGGAGTTATGAGATAAGTGCCGAATCGATCAACCGTCGTACATATGTTTGCTTGCTCTTTGATCCTTTCCATTTGATTTTCTAGCAATGGCGTGGATAGATTCGCCGAAACTCCATTATGGATTTCATTTTTTTGTTTCGATCGACGATTTTTGAAGCACCGGAAATTAGTGATTTGATTTGAAGAGAGAACGGAGAGAGATAATGTCTCATATATAGATGGGAAGAGCATTTTTGATAGTTTAAAAAGACATCGTTGAAATTAGTGTATTTAATTTACATTATTAGTAGTAGAGAAGAGATAGAGTACAAATTCAAATTTACATCATTCAATTACCTGTCCCTTTTCAGGATTTGTATCTTTTGGCTTTAAAGCCCAATCCCGCATTCCATTACCAATCCCAAATCCGTATCAATTATCCAAATGCGTCTGCATGTTTATTATAGACATTGATATTTATTTTCGGAACACGCTTTTGTAACCAAGGATAATCATCATACACAAAACTTTTGGTCAGATGGATGTCAAAGGTAAGGGAATTTGATATTTTAAGTTTGATTTTATTTACTCATTATTTTGAGTACATAAGCATTTGATTTCTTCCAGGATTAAGGATCATTTGCATTTAATACAAGATGCGAGATTCACTTGATTTTGCTGGAATTTCATTGTTTAGGTGTTAATTACATATTTTTTCATTGCAGTGAGCACTTTAAGGTCATTGTTAAAGTGGATTTGCATAACTATTCTTAACCCTTCATTTATATAAAATTTAAGTATTTATTAGTATTAAGTGGACTTAACTATGATAAATATATGTTTAATAATCAACTAGAACTTATTCCAAGAAAATCAGCAGTCTAAACCTATTTGACCATATAAGGAAAAACAAGCATATCAAAATCTTAAACGATATTCGAAAAATCAAATAAACTGAGCTCCATTTTGATTCTTTTTTTTTTGGTTCTCCCATGCCTCAATTATGTTTGGCTCCCAATTTACTAGATAGTTGTAAGTTGCTGTATAGCTATGAATTATATGCCTAAACTAAAGCTTCTTATGAAATTGCTTAATTAACCTTTTGAATTTGGAAGCACTATTTGCTGTAACTATATAAGTTTTCAGACTGAAATGGTTTGCTCCATACAACTTATATTTTTGCTCTATATATGCATTTAAATTCAAATGAATGTTTCCATTTATATCTTCGAGTATTTGCTCCACTTGGTACCGACCATAATAAGGATAAAAACCTATGGAAATTTATATCTACCACGTATAGTTTTTTAAAGTATCTTGCATGAAAGTGCAACTCAATTCCGTGTACCATCAATTCCATTTGTTGAATTAAGATTTATACCATTATCATCATTAGTCTTCTACATATCTGAAACTGACGTAGCCAGAAACCCAATCTCACTCAAATCCAACAATTCACTACTTATAAACCTCATAAACAAATATCATTGAGAAGCTATCATTATTTAGCCTGAAAAGTGAGAAGTAGGCAAGTTCTCATACATTATGAGAGGGTAACTAAGTTAGCACTTGGAGAATTTTCTTTTCCATTATACTTTAGCTAAAATGATTCTTAAGAGAGAATGTGGCACATGTGAGAGGAAATGTGTTTTCTCTCGTTGGATTCAAATTAGAAGAATATTATCTTCATGCGTTGCATGGTGCTTGTAGCTTATTGAAAAACTTATAACAAAATACAAATATGAAACTGATAGGACTATAAAACTATATTTAATAACTTTCTTTTTATATAACTTCAACAAATAGACAATATGGCTGCTATTTCTATTATTGCCGCCTTAGTTGGTTACCAAGCATTTTCAGTCATAACTTTATGTGATTTTGCTTGAGCTTTGAAATCCGCTAGATTCTATTATTACTTCCTTTGCTACTTGCCAATCGTTTTTTTAGTTATTGCTTTATGTGATTTTTTATTAGCTTTGAACTCCTTTAAAATTTGATTTTTTATCCGAAATATGAAATTGAGAAAACATTGTGTGAGTAATAAACTTTATATTAGCAACCCTTCATTATCAATTCTATTTGTACCAAAATCAAATCAATGCAATTTGGAAAGATATTTGGAGAATCGAAAAATTGATTTTCTTAATCTTCAAGCAATCCTTCATTATCAATTCTATTTAAATGAAGGAATTTCATCTTCATGTGTATGTGAGTGAGTGAGAGCATTCACCATTATCCTTCTCTCTCTTTTGTACTCTTTTTCTTCAGTGGAATAAAAGAAGTTGTTGGGTCTCCGTGGACGTAGGATATTCATATCTGAACCACGTTAAATCTTCCATGTCTTCTATTTCTGCTATTTTTCTGTGAGTCTGTATAATTGATTTTTTTAAGTTCCATTGATATCTAAATAGACAATACTAGATCCTGATCAAATGATCCGTTTTTGGTCAAATTAAAACAAATTTCACTACAGTTTGATACCAGAGCTAGTGTTATTATTCCTGTTTGGATAATAATGACTACTTCTAGTAAGTCTATTTGTAGATCTGGTGTCAACTATGGAGTATAATATTTTGATGGGAAAGGAAGATTTTGGTACTCAGAAGACGAAGATAGAGGTTGTATTAACGAAGGAGAAGACTTATAAGGTTGTTTCTGTGCCTGAGAAATTAAGAGATATTGATGCAGCTAATTTGGAAAAGATGGAAGATGAAGCTTTCACAACAATTCAGTTGAGTCTTTCAAATGAAGCTCTTAGAGAATTCTTTCAGAAAAAGACGGCGAATGAATTATGAGATGCATATCAAGACAATTCTCTCACTAATCATATTATTCTTCATCAATAACTCTATTCGTTCAAAATGAAGCCTGGAGCCAATCTCATGGAGCATGTAGATGCTTTGACCACTTTGATTATGAACCCGAAGGCAGTGAAAGTTGATAGAATTGATGAGGCTTAAGCCGTGATCCTCTTATGTTCCTTACCTAAGGAGCATACTGCTTTTGTTAATTCCATTATTTATGGCCGCAGTAAAATTAGTCTGTCTGATGTAAAGGCTGGTCTTCATAATGAAGTATTAAGAGGTAGATTGGAGAGCACTAGCTTAGATAGTGATACCGTAGGCTTATCTATTCAGAGAGGTAGAGGTCAAAGCAGGTCGAAGAAAGGTGAAGGACGTAATTCCTCGCGGTCTCAGTCTAGGGGGCCTAAAAAGTTAATTTGTCATTATTGTAAGAAACCAGGGGACTTCGTAGCACAATGTCCCAAGCTTGAAGGTAGAAGAAAGGATACAAAGCAAGCTTCAGCTTCTACAATAGAGAAATCAGATACAGAAAGTGACACCGATGTATTTACAGCTTCTGGCTCTTCTGGGAAGAGCAACTTATGGCTGAATGATTTTGGCGCATCCTATCATATGAAACTTGATAGGAACTGCTTTTCAACTTACCTTGAAATTGATGGCGGAGAAGTTCTGATGGGTAAGGATGCTTCTTACCGTATGGTTGGTGTTGATAGCGTGGTGATTAGGATGTTTGACGGTGTTATTCGTACAATCATTGATGTTAGACATGTACCTGATTTGAGGAGGAGCTTGATTTCTGTTGGGGCATTGAGTAGACTTGACTTGAAGATGGTAGTGAAAGGAGAGAAAATGAAGATATCGAAGGGTTCCATGATTGTTATGAGAGGTATGAGGGTAGAAAATCTTTATCTATTAAAGGGCACTGCTGTAGTTGGTGAATCAGCTTCTGTTACATTTGTTGATTTGGATTCTTTCAGATTATGGCACTTACGGATGGGTCACATCGGAGAGCGCAACATGAATGAGTTGAGAAAACAAGTATTGATTGAAAGTGTTCATCATTTAAAACTTGATTTTTGTGAAGAGTGTGTTATTGGAAAGCAGACGAAGATTTCTTTTGGTATAGGAGAGCATAAAGCAAAAGCTGTCCTAAAGTATGTTTATACAGATGTCTGGGGTCCCTCCTCTTGTCGGTCTTTAGGTAGAGCCAGGTATTTAATTTCATTTATAGATGATTTCTCTTGTAAACTATGGGTATACTTCTTCAGTCAAAAAGTGAAACCATTGCCAGGTTTCGAAAGTGGAAATCTGTGGTTAAGAAGCAGTCGGGGAAGAAATTGAAAGTTCTCCATTTAGATAATGACGGTGAATTTGTACTATAGGAATTCATCGGTTATTGTGAGTCCGAAGGCATTAAGAGGCATTACACTACACTAGGTGACCCCCAGTCTAATGGAGTTGCAGAAAGGATGAATCAAACATTATTGAAGAGAATAAGATGCCTCAGACTGACTACTAAATTGAAGAAGGAATTTTGGGCTGAAGCTTTATCTTTGGCAGCTTTCCTCATCAACCGCACACCTTTTACTGCCATAGATATGAAGATCCCTGAAGAAGTATGGAAAGGAGAGCCTGTTACGTATTCATTTCTTAGAGTGTTTGTTATCCAACTTATGTGCATGAGAGTAAAGGGAAGCAGGAACCTAGAGCTCGCAAGTGTATCTTTCGAGGTTATTAGAGAAGAGTGAAGGGATATAGGCTGTGATGTTCTATTAGCAAAAATTTCATTATGAAAAGACATGTGATTTTTTATGAGAAGGCTATGTTGAAGGTGGAGCCTTCCTCATCGGATGACAATGAGAGGACATGTGAAGAATGCCAGACACAAAGCAAGTCATCCGTTGATTCTTTCCATAAACGTTCAGATGGTGTTTCCAATGACGCCGTAATTGATGAGGGTAATACCAATGTTGGTAAAGAGGATCAGACTTAAGGTGGAGCTCATTCAGAACCTAGGCCTATCAGACAAAGAAGAAAGCCTAAGTGACTTTATGAGTTTGTTGGATTGAGTATCGAAGACATTAACTTTGATAATATGGCAACATATGCTTTGAATGTTGTCCACGATGAGCCCTATGATTATAGAGAAGCTATCGCATCAGTTAACAGTTCCAGTTGGTTAGTTGCTATGGAAGAGGAGATTGAATCACTATAGAGAAATCATACTTGGGATTTGGTGCCTCTTCCGACCGACAAGAGAGCTATTAGATGCAAGTAGATCTATAGAGTGAAAGACGGTGAAAATGGCGATCTCAAATACAAGGCAAGATTAGTCGCAAAGGGGTATGTTCAGAAGAAGGGGGTAGAATATCATGATATTTTTTCTCTACTGGATAGGATATTCATATTCTATTGGCATTAGTTGTTCATTATGATATGAAATTAGAGCAATTAGATATTAAAACTGCATTCTTGCATGGTGATTTGGATGAGGAGATTTACTAAAGCAGTCGGAACGGTTCATTGATAGTAGCAGACCGGATTATGTTTACAAACTCAATAAATCTCTATATGGACTGAAGCAGCCTCCTAGACTATGGTATAAGAGGTTTGATAAGTTTATACTTTCATAGGGATACTCTAGAAGTTTCAGTGTGTCTATTTCAGGAGATGTGATGGTGATATGATTTATTTGTTGTTATATGCTGATGATATGCTAATTGCATCTCGGAGTATGGTCAGAATTAAGGAGTTGAAAGCGGAGCTTGATAGAGAGTTTGACATGAAGGATTTAGGAAAGGCTCAAAGAATATTGGATATAGAAATAAGTAGGGATAGGAAGCATAGAGAGTTAAGGCTCACTCAGGCGTAGTATGTCGAGAAGGTCCTCGCTCGATTTGGAATGGAGAATGCCAAACTAGTTGGTACTTCATTAGGTTCTCATTTTAAGTTATAAAAAGACTTATCTCCCTCATCGGGAGAAGACAAAAGGTATATGGCTGATATACCTTATTCTTGTGTTGTTGGTAGTCATATGTATGCGATGGTGTGCACAAGACCAGATTTGGCCCATGCAGTGGGTGCTGTGAGTCAATATATGTCTAACCCAGGCAAAGAGCATTAGCAAGTAGTGAATTGAGTTCCTAGGTATCTTCGAGGCACTTCTTCGGTGGGCTTGTCATATGGTGGATTGGATGGTGACATCTCTCTTAGAAGATACTCTGATTTTGATTATGCTGGGGATAAAGATGTTAGGAAGTCAGTGTGGGCTATGTCTTTACACTTGGCATAGGCTCAATTTCATGGAGATCAAAGTTGCAGTCTATCGTAGCTTTATCAACTACCGAAGCAGATTTGATATCGATTATGGAAGCAACAAAGGAAGGATTATACTTACTTCAGTTGTTGGATGATCTTTCAATGGTGCAGTAGACAGTAGAGCTATTTTCAAACAGTCAGAATGCGATTTATCTTATAGAGAATCAAGCTTATAGTTCACGGATGAAGCAAATTGATGTTAGAGGTTTCTTTCTTATGCTTGAGGAAGAACGAAGCAAGATCAAATTGTTAAAGGTGGGTACTTTGGATAATCCTTTAGATATGATGACAAAGTCACTTCCAAAGGACAAGTTTGAGCATTGCTCAAACTTGATCAGCTTGATTCTTGTTACTTGAGCGCCATGGGGTGCTAAACCCAACAACTTCTATATTGATTACATGATGATGAGGTGATGAAGAGAGATTGTTATATTTGAATCAAGGTGGAGTGCTAAATTTGGATGATTCAAATATTTATCGAGGAGGAAAGAAATTGATTCATTGGTTCAACCAATCACTTAATTTGGCTTGCATACGGAAAAATGCGAGGGGATTTTTTTGGAAGGAAACTAATTAATTAGTCAATCAATTAGTTAGTCAATGCATTTGTTATATGAAGAAATAAATGATTAGGCATGGAGAATCAATCAATCAAAGGAAAGATACGAAAACCAAGATTACGCCATCTATTTGTACTAAAATCAAATCTTGCAATTTGAAAAGATATTTGGGTAATCAGGAAATTGATTTTCTTAATCTCCAAGCAACCCTTTATTGTCAAGTCTATTTAAATGAAATAATTTCATCTTCATATATGTGCGAGTGAGTGAGAGCATCTACCACTATCCTTCTCTCTCTTTTGTACTCTTTTTCTTCAGTGGAATAAAAGAAGTTGTTGGATTTCCGTGAACGTAGGATATTCATATCCGAACCACGTTAAATCTTCTATGTCTCTTATTTATGCTATTTTTTCTATGAGACTGCATAATTGATTTTTTTTAAGTTCATTGATATCTAAATAGACAATATTAGATCCTGATCAGATAATCCGTTTTCGCTCAAATTAAAACAAATTTCACTACATATTCCATCTATTATATATTCAAGAGTTGATGCTTGGTATGCTTATTTATATATTTTGTAGGTAAACATTTATTTTTGTTTGGCTATGACCATCATCATTTTAGTTTTCATTTTATATATGCAAAGGATGAATCATGAACATTGATGTAGTTATTTTCTATTGTTTGTTGTTCTGTAAATGCTTTAATTTCGGATGTATGTTCATCATCATCATCATTGTGTTTTATAATAATTGTTTCTTATTTTCTTGAGAATTAACCCCTATTTACCAATGCGTCTTAAAATAGAATGGTATTTGAAAACTATTAAAATGATTCGATTTTATGATTATACTTCGTTTTTAATGAAATTATGGTTGTATATATTTTTTTATTTTTCAAATGACTCATTAATCCTTCTTATGTTTTATTTTGTTTTTTCTATGAATGTTTGCTCTAATTCTTTTATATTGCTTGTTTTTTGGATATCTTGGTTATAGGAAAATATTGGACCTAGGTTCATATTCTTGAATTATTATCTAGTAGTGGTGGAATGCTTTTATTTACATAATGACTTGAATGCTAATTATACGTAGACTAAATCAGATGCTTTCAAAGTTTATTTTTCATTAAATGTCACCTAAGTTGACATTATCATTTAAAATGACTTCAAAAATACAGTATGGATTTGTCACAGAAAAAATAATGAAAAGATTGGCCTAATGACACCACAATTACTTTTGATTCAATACCTTGTGTAATAATTGTTAGCTTTTCACTTATTGATGATATGATTAGACATTAACTTAATTACAGAATTGATGTAATTTCATTTTTTCGATGGCTTATGGGGGTTCTGACATCTCTATTAAAATCATTTAGTCTCCTAAGTTAGCAAAAATTTAGACATGTCGTAGCTAATACTCCTATTTAGTTTTTAGATTTTATGTCTTCGTTTGTAAGATATCGTTAAAGGAAGAAATAATTCTATGGACGTCAATACTAACACCATGAAATAAATTATAGCCCAGTCATTCTTTAATAGCGTTTATTATACAGATCTCAAGATCGTGTTTTTTTTGTTTGTTCGTTGACATCCTGTGGTCTGAAGTATACTTATGTTACACATTTAATTCTTTTTTGGTTGGTGCCGTATGATTTTTGTTTTAGCACTCACTTATGGCTTGATTTTGCATGATTAGGAGTTCATCATGGGTTTTATAAACAATTATTTAATACATAGTTTACTATAGGTTGATTTTTTTTTAAATATTTATTTTTATGGTACTTAGGCGACGAACAAAAAAGTTATGAAGAAAGAGAGTGTTGGACTGCTAAAATTTAAAACATATTTAAGAATCACGAGAGAGAGTTTGACCATTGCTCTCATTCAAGATGAATTAGACAACTATAGCAAAAGGAAAGTTAACTAAAGAAATTCACTCATGTTTCTTATATAGTGCAATATTTATTTGGTTATTAAAAATTTTAAGGTCGAACTATATGATGAGATTAAATGAAATTTATTTTATGGTTCCTATACTCTGAAATATTGTTAATAAAATTGCAAGGTACATAATTAATACATATACACATGCATGTAAATAAGTACTGGAACGTGCACACATGTATATAAATACATTCATGTGCACTCCCATACAT
The DNA here is from genome assembly GCA_030765085.1 of Allium cepa. Taxonomy (NCBI): domain Eukaryota; kingdom Viridiplantae; phylum Streptophyta; class Magnoliopsida; order Asparagales; family Amaryllidaceae; genus Allium; species Allium cepa. The sequence continues at coordinate 243,661,901 of CM060929.1, read as the reverse complement.
AATTTATATACACGTACAAAAAAAACACGCACACACACACACACACACACACACATATAACTGTATGATGGAATTAACTGAAATTATTTTTATGGTTTGGATGCTCTTAAATATTATTAGAAAATAATTTCCATGTATGCATACATAATTACTACATATATACACATATGTACATTTGTATGAATACACAGAAACGCATACACACATATGTGTGTGTATGTATGTATATGTATGCACGTGCGCACACACAAGAATATGTATGTAAAAGGTGTGTCAGTTCAATGGAAGGATTTTGTTTATGTTGTATGTGTAAATGTATATATGTATATACTATTGTGCTGTAATGTTTCTTTGATAACATCATGTTTTTAAAATGTGGTAATAAGGATTATATTAACTTTATCTTAGGTTCCAGACGTCATGGACAAGGAACGAAAAGATCATCCACCACCAAAACCACCTTCACCACCATCATCATATGAAGAAAAATTTGAACAAAAGGATAAAGAAGAAGCATGGGAATCTGAGTCATAAGATGTAGAAGCATCATAATTTGAATTTGAATTAGAACCCTAACTAGGTGAAAAAGAAGACCTCTTGAACCGTAAAGCTCTAAAAAAAACATAATCAGCCACTTCACAAAGACCGGCTAGTCTAGCTTTTAACCGAATCCCTGCATCACCAACCCAGTCTCCACTGAGAAATCATTAAATAATCTGAGTCTAGCCCTTCGATCGCATTTAAAAAGCATGACCCCATTGAGTACTGCTGGGTCGTCCTAGTTTGCATTACCAACCAATGTGAAGGTTATAATTTTATGTTGTTTAATACTGTAATGCTTCTTACATCGCATTTAAATAACTTAAAAAGGTTATTGGGACTCAGACTACTACCTTCCAATTAGCATTAAAGGGAAACCCCTCAGTTGGTGGTTGTAACAACCCAAATCTTAATGAGCCTAAATTTTGACTAACTCTAAACCTAAATCCATTAGGGCACAGATAATTGGTTTGGTAATCTGTAATAAACATAAATATATCAGAGAGAAATCAATATAAACTTACAGCAGAATAGCAAAACATAATAGAACATAAATACCGACTAAGGCTATTGCCTTGTAATCAATAGTATTCCTTGGATATGTAATTGCCTTGTCAGTGCAGAGCATGAATAAGAAAACTTCTCCATCTACCGTTCCTGTCTAGCTCCAGTAATCTGCCCCTTTAATTTTATTCTGTGAGTTGTAATGAGAAGGGGGTCAGAACAACGTTTTGGTGACTGGAAAATTACATACTTTATCCATAATGCTAATTTATGCCAATTGATTTAAATTTAAGTGTTATGTCTATAACTTACGGATAAACCTTTAAATCTTATATGCGTGGGTAATATGCCTACCCTCCTCCAAGGTATAACTATATATATATATATATATATATATGCATATATACAGATATATCTAAATGTATACTACCAAAACCACGACCACTTTGTACTTCTTTAATATGGAGGAGGTAGACCCAGTGGCCATTTAATACCTCAACCCCGAAGCGGGCCCTTCGTAACGTAAACCCTAATCAATCGGTCCTAACTACAGAGGCCAATAAACCCTTGATATGGCTTTATACTATAATTATCGTATAAGTAACACATCTCAAAGTACCATCTAAGTGTTTACTAGCCCACCTTTTAAAAAAACAATTAGCTAACTAAACTGTAAGGTCTGCGCGTATCTCACATCGATTCTTTGCTAGTAGGAGGTAAAATCCGGCAGAGAGTAACCCGAGTCTTTGCTACCAAATGCTCGGGATCGTTGGTGGTCGTAGCTTATATGCCAGCTCTACTACAAAATACTACTCCAACAACAACACTGACATAGTCTGCCGACCTTCTACAGCCGAAATCATGTTTAGACTAACCTAAGTAAGTCAAAGAAAATTCCCCTTTCAGTTACTTAATACCTCTTATTAGAAATGGAGCAGATCTCATTTCCTTAAAAGTACTGGGACATTTAATACTTCAAATTAGAGATGAACCTTTTGTATATTTTCTCCTACCTATCCGCAACGCATATCTCTTTCCCCATAGGTCATACGGTTGGAGATGACCTACATCAGTAGCAAGTATACACAGCTGCCGGTAGCCTTTAGGTGAAGGAAAGACTTTTGTTGTGTAACTCTACTGACCTTGCATCTCAACCTACTAAGCCAAACCAATCATCCTAAGCGTAAATATTGGGCTAGGCCTACTATTTCACGCTCACTTCTAAACGAGTAATTAAAGCTATATAATTTCCTACTACGAAAATTATATTTCCTCGTAGTATTTAATCCTTATCTTATACGCTTGTTATGTATATTCCATAAATGTTGATTGTCCATAATAAATAGTCACTATTATTATAATTGGACAATCTCTAATGGCGTTTACTGTTTGCTCTAATTTAACCTATTATGCTTATTTTCTTTTTCCATAAATGTCGTGTTCAATTATTTAACAAACCCCATAAAATGCATTTATGTCCCCATTTAATTCCTGTAGCTCCCTATTTATTGCCCTATTAATTTTGGAGTTACTATCACTTTGCTATCTATACCTCCTAGTCCTATATTCCTATAAGTAACAGTTGTCCTAACTATAACTAATATTAATATCATCGTCAATAATTCTATATATATAATTTCATTTTTTTTGGGTAAGCACGGTTGTACGTGTGTGTGTATTCCTATTTCTAACTATTAATTCCTAAATCAGAACATTCATGTCCATGTTTTAATTTATCACATCCATCCTTCCCAAAAGAGAATCACTGTTATAACTTTCCTTAAATAAACCAAAAGTGAGACCTTGCTTCGTTTGATATTACAAAGAATCATTACTTTTCATTTGTTGAAATTGACAGTGTCTACGGAGAACAACATTTGTACTTTACACATCTCTTTCATTTTTGATATATTCCTTATTATTTCAAATGACACACTTTTTATACATTTATGGAATTAGATAATTTATGGAAATCACATGGAAATAGATTCTAAGTTGTACCACGCTTCAAATAAATTAAAACATAGAAATTCCCGTTCCAAGTCAAATTAGGGCAATGTAAAACAACGCTAACATTTTACAACCCAACTATAAATCGGGAATAAACTTTACAGCTTTATCAGCATTCGACTTCAATAAAATTTTCTTAATGATTTTCAAATTTTCATATTATGGTGTAAATAAGCTCCTTATTGCAATTACCTATATTACAAAATATGTAGGCAATATTCCTATACATTCATTTTGAGCCTTTTGTTTTAAGCCTACATGTCATCAAATCTTATGTACGCATAATAATTAAATAAATTTCGACGATATAAATTTCAATGTTATAAATAAATTATATAATTTTCCACTCACTGTTCAAGCTACCCAAATCTCCCAAATCAGAATCCATTCCTCAGATTTGACTCCTTCTCCTTTCCAATCCAAAAGAACATGTACAAGAAGGTATACATATACAATTAGAATTATGGATTTGAGGAGAGATGTGGGGGTTAAGGGGAATATGGATTTATAATAATGAAATTTACTTTTTGCTTTCGCAGCGTTGATTTGCTTCTTCCCTTTTATTTTCCTCCTTTCTCTGATTTTTATATAAATATAAAATATTTTATAATTTCTGGAAATAGTGAAGAAGGGAAAATCGGAGAGCTTCGCTACTATGATCAAAATATATGAGAAAAGAAACTAGGAGTTAGAATTGTATTTGTAGGAAATCGAATCAATTATATCCATTGGATTAAAATAATTAAATCTGGGTTGTTCGGCCAAGGTTTAACCGTAATCGCCACTTCAAGGTCGATCGACCATTCCCATACAGGCAGTCAATCGCTAGCACTCGACCGACCCAAGGAGGCGGGTCAACTGATGGGTCTGCATTTAATATTATTTATTTTCTTTTTTCATTTTTAAATATTTTCATTTCAAAAACTTCAAAAGCTGATAATCTCTTCGTTTGAACTCCGATTGGAAAACTTCAAATATGAAAGCTTTCCAAAAAATCGCCATGAACGCAATGGTGCAAATTTCATGATCAAATTCTAAAATTGGCTCAAATTCCACTTTTCAGTCTTAATAATTGTTTATTAATTAATTGTAAATTTTAAGGGGTGTTACATTCTAACTCTTAGAAGAATTTCATCCTCGAAATTCCTTATTGATTGAATCATGGAGCATTGTGTGCAATCATCCTAAATTATCTAACCAATTAGTGTACAACCAATTTTGCAACCAAACGTGTACAAGTACGTGGTGTATCATAAGATATTAGACATGCATGCTAAATAATTCTAAATCGACGCCTCATATATGAATGCATTATTTTTTAAAAATATTTTGAAAATATGATGCAAACATCCTATATATATTAGCAATTCTATATATGTGTAAGTTTTTAAAAATCATTTTTCAAAAAATAATTTCCACACTCCTACAAATATGAGTGTGGTTCAACCAATTTTACATCTAATCCCTACCATCCAAAATTCTAACACATCAAAATTTTCATTTCCTAAACCTTTATTTCTATGCCGTAAAAGGAATTAGATGGACAATTTTACATTCCCTATCTCTCTAATGGGTACCAATTCCGTTGTACCTTGGAACTTTCTCTATTATCCTTGAATTTTCTCCAAATTTTCCAGCTACAATGTGCATAAGGTGGTTTATTTTTAGGTTTTAAAATGGAATTAACTTTACAATGAATTTTGTTTACTATTAATAAGGTATAGAAATAGAAATTTAAAGACTAAAATAGTTTTTCCCTTATTATGGTCATCACTTAATCTACTGCCTAGTGCATCACTAAATTTACATCCACAATAGATCAACCCTCCCTACTCTAAGCATATGGCTTTTGAAAATTAGAAATTTCATTTCCCATAAAAAACCCTTTTCTCCTTCTAATCAAACTTGCAAAATGATTTGAAAAGTCAAATTCCCCAAATCATTTGAATGCCATTTTTCTTTCAAAATATTCGAACAAAATTTTTCAAAGCATTTGACCACAACTTTTTAAAGGTACTTTAATAGCATTTAACCAATCAAGCGACACCTTGACGTTATCAAAATTCAATCAGTGAGTTAATGCATGTGATTGACCCTAACATTGCATAATAGATCCTAGACTTTGAAAATTAATTCCTTTATTGTAAATGATGACCCACTGGTTTATTTATGAATTTTTACCTTTAAGGGATAGGGATGCAGATCCGTGATTTTGCAACCGCTCGTTAAAATTTATTTTATAAACTTCCAGTTTTACATTGTATTTACCGTTAGTTAAGTGTCTAGATGAGATTTCCATATTTATACTATTTCTCCCAAATATATAGTAGTGGTAAACTTATCCAGAAATAATAGTTAATAAATAAATAGGAACACATCTCATAATATATCGTATGTGTCTTTTATACAAAGAGACAACTTACGATTATAAGCCAAACAACCTAAAAAGGAAATGCTGGAAGAAAAACAACAACACAACCACTAACCCTAATAATACCTACAAGTTATGGGATGGTCTCGATCCTCTACGAGAACTCGAGCCATTGCCACAACCCCGGATTGGGCAAAGAATGATAGCCATGCACCTGATCTCATGGCTCTGGCACTACTACTCGGCTCGTATCTCCCGTAGCTTGGCATCGATCTAAAGCTGGGAGTCTTGGATGGCCACTGGCTCGAAGCTCCAGATCCTACGGCACCATGTCCCTTCCCCATTACTGTTATTCATGCTCCTCTGCTACTGGTGCCGTTTCCTCCATTGGCGGCTCTACAATCCCCAATCTCCAAAGAGAAGATCTATCAAATAGGATGGGAGCCTTCTTCTTTACCTATTCTCCATGGAGGTTCATCTATATTGCTTAAAGATATGAGTGAAACGATGGCAATACATAATGTAACTCCATGGAGTCCCTACTTCTGGCTCCACATAATTGCTCATGCTCTCACCAGCCTAGTTCACTGCTGTGCCACTCATGATGGCTTAAGTGGTCTTCTACACTAGTGCATAAATTTGGTTAAAGCTCCCCGTCTTTGGAATGATATTCTGCTGAACGATACGAACACGAGGCGGGATATAGGCCACAAGTTGTCTGACCTCTAGACACTAACAACTCCAAGAAAGGTCCACTGTAAAATCTCGGGATCCATAGTCCCAATATCTACCAAATCTTCCCCTTCCGAGGCTATTACCAAAATATTCCCAAAATCAACTTCCAACAGATTAATCGCTACCCCTTTCATCTTTGATATAAGACCACTGATATCTTAATCAAACTCACATTGCAAATTACCATCAAATAGCCGCATGTAGCGCAGGTTGCACTCCTACTTAAAGGTGACATGGCTTAGGATTGGTGCTAAACCTGCAGTTATGAATAGATCCCCTAGTCCAAAGGTGGTGAAGTCCTGGAATTTCACCAGTCGTCTTTGAAGAAAGATAAAGTTTGCCGAGGCTTCATAGATGGAAATTTTCAATCATCCCGATCGACCCATGAAATCTCTTAGGGAGTAGGGTTCGGTGGCACAAGGATGTGCCAATGGCTAGTGATGGTGTCATGGACTGAGTTGTGGTCAAGGAAGAGGAGTTTGGGTTCAGATTTTTTGAGAGAGGGGGCTTGGATCTGAAGCACTTGGCGGTTGCTGGCATTGGGTGGAAGGGGCGTTGCTCGCTGTTCAGTCGAAGGAGGAGGGGGTGATGACGGTAGTACTCGAGGGTTTAGAGGAAGAGAGGGGGTTCGAAGGGAGGAGGAAGATGAAAGAATGAGGGAATCGAAGCTTGGATACGGCTATATGTGGCGTTCAAGGTTCGAGTTGCGTATTTTACCAGACAATCGATCGACCGATCTACGGTAACTGGTCGACCGCTAATGATTAATCACTATCAGTCGACCGGTTGTCGAATTTTAACTCCAGGATGAACCTGGACTCTCTTAGATTCGGGTTAAATTTATTAATAATATCGAACAATGGAATTATTTTGCACCGTCTTTTTCAATCTGACATGATCCGTACTGCTCCGTGAAATCCCTGCCTTCTACATGATGGTGCCTTAGCCTTTCGTCTGGTCCATCAAACTCTCTTCTTCTTTTATCTCGTAATACACTTACCAATAGTACTTTGGCCATCAACCACCTTGCAAAACCCAAAAATTTCAGCTGTTATTCTCTTTATTTTCTTTACACGGGAATATTCCTCCTATCTTTGCTATTGGGCATTCCTATCCTTCCTAACACCATACCCCATCCGAATCAAGTACCATTTCCATTTACACACCCCTTGAAAAAAAATTGTAAAAACTTTTGATTTTATAAATAGAAAAAATCATTGAGCTAAACATACGTTCTATTTCCCACTTATTTCAAAATTAAAGAATTCTTTGTCAAAAACCTTTATATCGAAAACTTTGATTCAACCAATTTTAAATTAAGAATTTAAAATTTACTTACTTTTTCAAAACAACAAATTCTTATTCTTTGAAAAACCCATTCAAAATGTTTCAAGAAATTTTCAAAAATCCTTCTGTTAAATGCTTCCATATGGGGTTAGTCTCAGAAATGGACTTTACTTCTTCGGCTCACCTTCATAAAATCTAGTTTGCCATTCTGTGGTGGTTAAGGTGCACCTTCTTGCAGGAACTTTCTCTCCTCCTATTTTACCTTACTTCTGGATATTTGCAACATATAGTTTCTTACTTCTCATTTGTCTAGATGAAATGTTCATTCTCAATCGATAATCCATCAAAATCCACAATCATAAGGTAGCTTAGGCCCAATAACGGAGTTAAGCATCATACAACCTCTAGGATCCTTCTATGTCTCGCGCTCATGCTCATCTTGGTCAACGGCTTATGGAACAACCAACATTCCATAGAATAATCAGGGTAGGTGCATAAATTTAACTATATTTAGTAGTCCCACCCATAGTTGCCTCGTTCATCCTTTCGTAATATGGTCACAACTACTTCTATAGTCAGAATTTATAGAGTTTGGCATATACATACATAAATACATATATAGGTAAAAACTACAAATACGTTCTCTCAGCATATCCTAATTCCTATGATCGACTAACCAAGGCTCTGATACCAAATATAACAACTCGCACCTTAATGAGCCCAAATTTCAACTAAATTGAAACTCAAGTCCATTAAGGCATGGATCATTGGTTTTGGTAACTTGTAAGAAACATAATTATATCAAAGAGAAATCAATATAAACTCACAATGGAATAGAAAATTATAATAAAACATAAATACAGAACGACTCCACTACCTTAGAATCAATAGTATTTCTTGGATATCTAATTGCCTTATCAGCGCCGAGCATGAATAAGAAGACTTTTCCATCTACTGTTCCCATCTTTCTTTAGAAACCTATCCCTCTAATTCTGTCGTATGGGTTGTAATGAGGAGGTGGTTAGAACAACATTCTGATGATTGAAAAATTACATACTTTACTCATAACACTAGTTTATGCCGATAGATTTTCATTTAAGGGTTATGTCTATTACTTATGGCTAACCCGTTAAATCCTATATGCGTGAATGATATGCCTAACCTCCTCCGAGTTATAACTACACACACAAACACACATATATATCTTGTGTATATATATATGTATGTATGTATATGTATACTACACGAAACCCCGACCACTTAATACTTCTTGAATAGGGAGGAGGCAGACCCAACGACCATTTAATACCTCAATCCCGAAGCATGCCCTCCACAACATAAATGTTGGTCAATCGACCCTAACTATAGAGACCGATGACCCATAAATATGGCTTTATACAATGATTGCAGAATAAATAAGGCATCTTAAAGACTCATCTAAGGGTTAACTAGCCCACCTTCAATAACAAACAACTAACTAACTAAACTTTGAGGTCCGTGCATATTCTATATGGATTTTACACTAGCAGAAAGCAAAAAAATTCGATGCATAACCCGAGCCTTTGCTACCGACCTCTCGAACTGCTGGTGGTCACATCTGGTATGCCAATCCTACTACTAAATACAGGTCCAACAACAATACTGACATAGCCCACCGACTTTATAAAGCCGAAATCCAGTTTAGACTAACCTAAGTAAGTCAAGTAAAATGCCCTTTTAAGTTACTTAATACCTCTTATTTGAAATGAAAAAGACCTCATTTCCTTAAAAGTACCAAACCATTTAACACTTTAAATCCGAGACAAAACCTTTGTATATTTTCTCCTACCTACCTGCAATTCATATCCCTTTCCCTACGGAGCCTACGGTTGGAGTGTCCTACTTCAGTAGTAAGCCTATTATGCCTATTTTATTTTTCCATAAATTCCATATTCAATCCTTTAACCAGTCCCATAAAATGCCTTTATGTCCTTATTTAATTCATGTAACTCCCTATTAACTGCCCATTTATTATCATATTAATTTCGGAGTCACTATCACTTTTCCAACTACACCTTCTAGTCCTACAATGCTATTACCAACTAGTTATCCTAATTATAACTAATACGAATATTTTCATTTTCATTTTCATTCAGTAAAGGTGGTTATACATGCATATATATTTTCCAGTTTCTAACTATTAATCCCTAAAACAGAACATTCCTTTCCATATTTTAATTTATCAGATTTATCCTTCCCAAAGGATTACAATTATAATGTTTCATAAATTAACCAAAAGTGAGTCCTTGCTTCATCTGAAATTACAAGGAATTTGTTTTTCTTTTATTAAAATAAATGGTGTAAACTACGAAGGATAACATCCAGACTTTATCCATCTCTTTCATTTCTGGTGTATTTCTTATTATTTCAGATGATGCACTTTTTACACATTTGTGGAATTAGATAATTTATGAAAATTACATATATATATATAGATTCAACTATATTGTACCTCACTCTTAATAAATTAAATATAGAATTTCACATTCCAAGCCAAATTAAGGCAATCTAAACTACTGCAAACATTTTCCAACCCAACTATAAATCTGGAATAAAATTTACTACTTCATCAACATTCAATTCAACAGAATTTAGGAACTGGTTTTCAAATTTTCGGATTAAGATGTAGATAACATTCTTATTGCAATTGCCTATCTTACAGAATATGTAGGATATATTCCTATATGTTCATTTTTAGCCTACAATTCACCAAATCTTATATACATAATAATTAAATAAAATTCAATGACATAAAAATCAATGTGTAAATATATTATATAATTTCTCACTCACCTTTCAAACTCTTTAAATCTCCTAAATCTAAATCCATTCCTTTGATTTGACTCCTTCCTTTCCAATCCATAAGAATATGTATAACAAAATATATACATACTATTAGAATTATGGATCTAAGAAGAGATCTGGAGTTACGAGAAACATAGATTATAACAATGAAATTTAGCTTTTACTTTCGCAACGTTGATTTGTTTCTTCTCTTCTTCTCTCTATTATCCACCCTTCTCCGATTTTTATATAAATATAAAATATTTTATAATTCGTACAAATAGCGAAGAAGGGAAAATGAAAGAGCTTCACTGCTTCGATTTGAAAATTTGAGAAAAGAAGCGAGGGGTTAGGCTTGTATTTATAGGCGATCGAATCAATTGTATCCGTTAGAATAAATTAATTAAATCTGAGTCATTCGGTCAAGGTTCAACCCTAGCCGCCACATCAACATTGGTCGATCGCTCCCCAACAAGTGGTCGACCACTCCCCTATAGCACTAGGATGGAGATCGACTAATGCGTCTACATTTAATATTATTTATTTCCTATTTTCAGTTCAAGAACTTCAAACGCATATAACTTCTTCGTTTGAACTCTAGTCACAAAACTCCATACATGAAAGTTGCTCAAAAAATCATCACGAACGTGATGGTGTAAGTTTCTTGGTCAAATTATGATGTTTTCCCAAATTCTATTTTTGAGCCTTAATAATTATTTATTTCTTACCATAAATTTTATGGGGTTTTATAGTGGTGCTACATGCACTTTCTTACAGGGAAGTAGTCAAGATGGACAACCTAAATTGCATACATCCTCCCACATTTTTAGTTTGGACTGAGCCTTCACTCTACCTCATCTTTAGTTGCAAGTACAAGGGCACTTTCCCTTACATTTTCAGACGAAAGTCAAGTCAAATGGACTTATTTCAATGGTGCGGTATCCTCTTCCGGTTAGCTACATTTTCCAAAGGAGTTTTGATTGGGTCTTAAGGGGGCTACATTCAATATTTAAGGTGCTCTACATTAGCTTCATTTTGGTAATGGTCTATGTTCATAACTGTTCCATATCTATATACGGTGTTCGTCTCTGCTACATTGCATGTATGTTATATACTATAATGAATTCATATATATTTACTGTTTAATTTTGTACACATGTATAAACATTTAAATTGATCAAAAAATAAATAAAAAAATTATACGCATATATAAATCACATGTACATACATATATAAACACACACAGACACACATATATATCAGTGGTTTAAATAAAAAATTATTTTTGAAGTTAAAATGTTTTTAACTAATTATTAAAATTCAGGTATGATTTTTAATTAGTACATACATATAAAAATTAATTTATTAATATGTATATATGTTTGTACATGTATTTAAAATAATAAAAATTTATACACACACATTTATTTCAAAATTTGAATTATAGTATATATACATATATATATAATCTTTTAAATAATCAATGTAATTTAAAAAATTATTTTAATGTTAATCTATACAGATAATAGTAAATAATAAAGTTAAACACAAATCCATGCAGATTTGTCAAATGCAAATATAAAAAATTATATTTAAACATTTTGTTTGAAAGAAAAATAAAAAACAATTTTCTATATATAATATTTTAACTAATTCATGGTTGAAACTAAATATGAAATATTTTAAATGTTTATCTAATATATATATATATATATATATATATATATATAAACATATCAATATTTGAAATTTGAATGTAAATCTTGAATAGATATTTTCTTCTAGATCTATATTTGTTTTTAGATTTAAATAATCTTAAGATATTTAGATTTAATTTAAATCTTTTTGATTACTCAACATTTTTAAAATAAACAAAATTAACATATAAAATTTTTCATACACACACACATACATATATATCAGTGTGTGTGTGTGTGTATGTATAAATGTATATGAAAAATAAATTATTCATTGATGATAAATATGTATATAAGCGGGCTATTGTGTCAGTTGCAGTGTAAATCACAACACTTATTTATGGGCCCATTAAACCATATACACATGTATATGTTGCACGTGCACAGTACATGTATATATGTATTTAATACACATATACACCTTATATATTTTATAGACAAAATGAAAAATATATCTATTTTTTCTAAATTTGTATACATTAGAATTAAAATAATTTAGATTTTATATTCCCAATAAGGACTAAAAATGGAATTTTTTTAATTTCATCCATTTATCCAACTGCATGATGGCTTAGTTCCTTCAATCGAAAAGAACTAGTAGCCCATATGGAGTCACTGCAATAGGTTTTTGAAAGCAATACTGCAACTTGAGAGTGTGCTTTCACACATGATTTCATAGAAGAAGAAGTCAAGACTCAACATTCTCCTCTCTAGAACAAACCAACAACATGCCATTCGATGCAACAGATGGATTTTATACTTCATTTGAGGACCTCAATGCACAACCATCACAACGGCCTACACTAGCGCATACCGGAGGTTCATCTTTTGTAGTTCATAATTGAAGAAGGCAAACGAAAAAAGACGAGAAGAAAACAAGATTATTGATACGATATATCAAGATTTCCTTCTGAAATACTGCCCCTCCGCTAATCATAGTCCCTCTCCTTATCATAGTCCCTACCCTTATATTAGTTACTCCCTAATACTAGTCATAGTGTATAATCTGCTTGCCCGTTTATGGCCTTCAAGGATGCTTTGATCGTGTAAAGAAATTGAAAGAAATTCAACTTTTTGAAGTAGTATCATTACTCAAGATACAAGAGAACAGAGAATCATTCGGTTCATTGGAAGGTGACGATGTCCGACTTTGGCTGTAGTTGGAGATAGAATGTTCGCAACACACAATCAGATTTTAGCAGTGTGTAACCACCCGAAATTTCACCACTTTGATTTGCGAATATTTAATTAATTTTAAATATTCAAACATTGGATTTTATAATTAAAATAAATCACTTTTAAATAATAACTAGTGATAGTGAAATGGTTTTCAAAATTATTTATAAAAGTAATTAGTTCGAAGAGAAATAAAAAATGTGACCGGAAATCATTTCTCAAAATTTCGACCTTTAGGCTGCCAAAAGTTGTCGAAAATGTTATGAACTCTTTAGTGTAAATATACACATTTATATATAAATTAGAATTACATATAATATATACACACACACACATACGTTTACATAAGTTAATATAAAACATGATGTGACATTTTCCTAAAATTTTAAAAGATGTTAAAATGGAAAAGGTACCTTAGGGAACATAAGTATATTAAGTACAAAATGATATAAATGCATGTTTGATCAATTGGTTCAAGGGAGATAATAGTTTTCATGAATTTCAAGGGAAGGGGACAGAATGGTGGTGATATGGCATAAAATTTGTGGAGGTATGTAAGGGATGGCTATTTGGTAAATTTCCAAGTGCGTTTTATATAAGAACAATTCCATAAATTCTCTTCTCCCATTTTTCATTTTTTTCTCATTCTCAAACTTTGTTTTTACTTTCCTTAAGCTTTTTTTTTAAAAAGTTTAATGGCTTCCTTGTGTTTTCAAAATGTTAAAAATCATTCTTTTCTACTTTAAAACTCTTTGAAAACCTTTTTAAAAATACCACTCCTTCCTTTTAAACCGCCTCCTTTTCAAAAAGCATGCCAAAACCCACCCTCCACTATCTATGGCTGAATCATCTAGGGCTTTATAGGCTACTAAAACACTTTTTTTAATGTCAAAGCAAGGATCTAGGGTGGTTTCAAGTCATAGTGGAAGTTGGGGTAGTTTGGTTAGCTTTTAGGTGAGTAAAGCTCACCTTTTTATATAAAGTTTTTAACTTTATTTACTTTGCTTACTTGATTTTTAGATGATTGTTTGTTTGGATGAATGTAATGATAGTGATATGTTTATATATGGTGTTGTATGTAATGGTTGTTAAACTTGGACAAAGTGAAGTAAAAGTTAGTAAAGTTTCCAAGTTAGGATCTTTGCCAATATTATAATGTTATGGCCTATATATATGTTGTGGTCATGCTTACACTATTGTAGGCTAAGAAAAATTTAATATTTGAGTTTGTCGTTAGTTGCAACATCGATATCCTTTGGTTTAAAAACTTAGTTCCTTACTTTACTTTCTTGAAATGTCATCTAAAATTTCAAAAACCTTACTTTTGTTTTCCAAAACTTTTTACTAAGTTTATAAAGCAGTTAAAGTATAAAAATATCATTTTTAAAGCAATTTGATATAAAAACAAGTTTTAAAAATTTCGGGTCATAAAACGATAGTCACTATGAATGTATTTCGTGAAAACGAGATCTTTTTGCAAAAATTTAAAATGATTTACATTAGAATTTGAAAAGTGTCTTTAAACTTATTATAAGTTTTTAAAAATAATAATAATTTATTTATTTATTTAATCATTATTTAATTAAGTAATTAAGTAATTAAGTAATGTAATTAGTACTTAATCTTTAGTTAACAAAGGTAATTATAATCTAAGTGTTAATCAAGCAAGTTAATTATAATTAGTTAATTAATTAAAGGTTAATTATTATTTAATAATTAATCAAGGGTTAATTATTTAGTTATTAAAGATTAATTGTTAATTATTTATTTATTAATAAAAGGGTTTAATTATTAATTAATTACGAATTAAGTTAGGATTTAGTTAAGATTTAAGTTGGACTTAGTTAAGATTAAATTATTAAATAAAAGTTTAACCTATGATTATTTATTAAAATATTAATTATGATTTAATTATTTATTTAAACTATTAACTATTATTTCATAATTTATTTAAAGGTTAATTATTATTTAATTAATTATTAAAAATTTAATTATTGTTTAATTATTCATTAAAGGTGTAATTGTTATTAAATAAAGAGTTTAAATATGATTTAATTATTAAATAAAAGTTTAAGGTTTTAAACCACTTTATTTCGAAAGATCGGTTTTGTTTTAAAAGCTACTTTCTTTAAAAAGAATGTTTTAAAACTAAGGGATTTTCTTGTCGATTGCCTTTAAGTAACCTCGAATGGATATGAAATCCAATAATATCTATTTAGCAGAATAAATCACCGTTCTACTAGTTATATTGTATTTGACATTTGTTTGGTAGAATAAATCATAGTTCTGTCATAATTCACCAAGTGGATTATGTTGACATCTATTTAAGCAGAATGAAAACCTAGTTTTGCTATTGTGGTAACTTGGACATTTACTATATATTGATTGGTTGTTATTGGTTGATCCATTTTACATATATGTTTATTATGTAAATACCTATGTTATAACTTGAAAAGTTAACCTTAATTAAATGTGAACTACTATGATCGCTAACCTCTTTCAGAACTTGTGAAGTCAAATATTTAAATTTTGTCCTTTTCAAAAATGGTTTAAAATTTATTATCATTTTAAATATGATATTTTAAAGAATAATTAAGCAATTATTTTATTTAAAATGTTTAAAGTTAATTTAATACATTTTAAATGAATGTTTAAAATCATTATTTTGTAGATGTGGTTTAAAGATAAGTAAATGAAAAATGTTTAAATAATAACTGTTTGTTAAAAGTGTTTTGATAATTGATTGTTTATCAAAGGAATTTTATTGAATAAATTTTATTAAAGAAGTCTTGTTTTAAATAAGAGGAGTTTTATAAATTGAAAAGAGATCTTAAAATTTGGGAAGAAGTTTTATAAATGATTTTGGATATTTATAAAAGAGTTTTATAAAGAAACTGGGAGAGTTATAAGATGTTTCATAAATGGATTTTGAATTTAGGTAAGGAGATTTTCATAAATGGAAGACATTTATTAAAAGGATTTATTGAAGAAATTTAGAAAAGAAATTGAGATTGAATTTCTCCAAATTAACCTTCTTAGTTTTGGTGTTGTGCACATTTGTTCCATGCTTAACACCAAGGGAATAGTGTTTAGGTTTATCCTTGTCTCTATTTCTTTTTAAATAACCTTTTTTGATCTTTTTAATATTATTTTGAAATAAGAAATCTTTCGTAATGTTTTGTGAATATACTTATACCGGTGGGATAAGTATATGAATATTCTAAATATATTTTTTTAAAAGAGATTTAAATAAATGAAAGGTTTATTTTAAGGTTTAGTGGTTCCTATTGGAAAAAATAAATCTTCTATTGTTGTTAGATTGAGTATTTGATAGTTAAATAACCAACTATCAAATTCTTGAAATTTTGACTTAGAAAGTAAAAAAGAGCTTCATTTGTTCATACTGTTTGAGTTCACTTGGGAGAACTCATTCAAGTGAAACATTTATAGCTTTGAGGAATATATTAGAGATCCCCTTGGGACTCTAGCACAGTTTACTTACTTTTAGAACCGGGAATGAGTCGGCCGAAAATTATCGGTTGTAGGTTCGAAAGGACCGCGATCAGATATTACCCGAAAACCACTATGAACCAACGTATGCGTTCAAGTGGAAGACATCTTGGATGATCTAAGACAGAGCTCTTTGAAGTGCAAGGAAAAAGAATGTAATAGAGGTATTGCCTTCGGTTTTGTTCAGACCTAGAACAAACTTGTATGGATGAATGCTAGCATTGCATTTCTGCCTAGACGGCAGTATTAGCATTCCAAGTGGGAATTGCTAAAAGAAGGTAAATCGTTGACTCAAGCCTCATACCCCGGTAATGGCTATAATAGGGTATATGCTGGCATTGCATTTCTGTCTGGAGGGAAGTATTAGCATTCCAAGTGGGAATTTCTAAAAGAAAGTAAATCGTCGCCTCAAGCCTCACACCCCGGTAATGGTTATAAAAAGGTATGCGGAAGGGCTATGTGGATCGTTTCCATTATGGTATGGTCATCCCTTATATGAACTTCTGGTCTTCCATTATCAAATAAGTTTCTGGACTTCTACTAGAGAAGGTTTCTGACGCTTCCACCTAAAATATCGCCAGAAAATTTTCTAGGCCTCCATTTGAAAACTCATTGTTATTTACTACCCTTTCTCTCATGGTACAATTTTAATTTTAACTCACATAAATAATATGGGAAATTAATGCCAGCATAACTCAGTTAAATTCAGAAGGAGAATTGATAATAAATAGTATTCTGTACTTCATGTTTTACTTGAAAACAAGACTAGCAGGGGAATCTTATCGAGGATTGGACAACACAAATGAATTCTTGGTTTTACCCTTAAGGGTAAAAAGCTTATCTTATACTTGGGGGGAGGGCTAAATGTTATCACAATAACTTTCAAAGGATACAAGCCAAGGAATCAATGCCAAGATTAAGGATGCATGTCGAGGTTCAAAGCAAGCGTTCATGTCAAGGTTTGAAGCAAGGGTTCATGTTGAGGTTGGAAGCTTCAGATGCATATATGAGTATTGATGCCAAATTTTTTGTCAACGTTGAAGAATACAAAATGGTGACAAGAAGAACCATGCCTCTCCTATTTGATGACCTCAATCTTCTTTGAAACAAGCTGCTCAATATCAATGACGAGAATCAAGAAGTATAGACGTCATTAAGAATTAAGAAGTGGTATAATCTCAATCTTATATAAGCATTGTCGATAACTTCTACTGTTGAGATTCATCAAAAACCTCATGCTGCACTTCATTGACATCAAGGATTATTAGAAAAGAATGGCGTCGAGCATTGATATTACAAGCCCAATACCGAGAAACAAGAGCATGAGCCTTGGAACGTGACAACGCCATCAATACCGAGGTCGATTATTAAGGGCTATCTACGCTTGGGGAACCATTATGGTTGTTGATCAACCATGGAGTGATCATAGTTGGTACTATCCAGTCAGGGGTAGCCAATTCTGTGTTGGCAGAGGTCAAAAGGTTTTCGTCCTAAGGTGCATTTTATCTAGAGATGTACCATTTTCAAAAGGTAGTCCCTTATCTTGCCATTTGTTGGAATCCATCCTCTAATAATCGCCTTCGGTTTTCGATTGTACACCTATTATTTTTGTGATGTACACACATCACAGCTACTTGATTATTGGTACTTTAAACCTTAGAGATTATTATAATATCATAAGATTTTTATACTAAAAATATTTTGGTTATCGTAAGGTAAAACCCGTCCGTATTTATATGCGTTGTGGTCTTATGAGTTACCTTTTATTTTGAAAAAAGTTTCCAAATATAGAAATCAATATGATTTGATTGGGCTTTCTCATGCTGGTTTACCGGACTGTTCTGGCCAATATTTTCTTATAATGCTTGAGTCTGCCCGAGTATATTTTCCAGATTTAGTTGGATGCTTTGGAACTTTTAGGTAACGAGCTGATTTTCCAAGACGTATTCACATATCCTATATTCTTCCGCTATTTCGTTTTGTTTTGTTCTTGTCTGTATTTGTCGGCAATTGTAAGGATGGGCTGTTATAACTGTCTAGACTGATAATAGATTAGTATACTCTGATGTTGTGTATATAATAAAGTTCTTTTCTTTTTGTAAAGACTTGTGTATATTATATATTTCTCGTCGCGATGTGAGAGTCTGTTTTGTCTTTGTCTTTCTTCACTCCAAATGACCAGTCTTTCGGACACTTAAATGATTGGCACACGAATACCGTGGATGTATTAAGTGTCGTCTTTAGGTGTAAAAAAGGTAGATCGTTACATAGTGTATGATGGCCCATCCACTAGTTTATCCACCACATTAATCACCACTTAATTTTTAGTTTTTTATTCCAGTGTATTCTCATATTTTAATTTCTAACCATATTATCATAGTGTTCTGTTGTATTTCTATTTTTTTTGTATTTTTATTTCAATTCCTTGTGCTTAATGAAAGTTGTATTTTTTAAATTATATTACATTAACTACTTGATTAAAATATAACTAAAATAAATAATAATAACAAAAATAATTATTTATTACAAAATAATTAAAATACCTTTCAAATTGTTGGATCTGGGGCAACATGAAGCAGGTAAATTTCAAAAAATGTATTCCATTTTGGATTTGATTGGCCGTATGAAGTCTATATATATTTAGATCTTATCTAATTAAGTTATAAATAAGGATTTATTTATTTTTATATTTATACAGTATAATATAGCATGCAGATCATATACACATGTGTTTGTACGTGCACGTGCACGTGCACGTGCAACATAAACAATGTAAATGATTCAATATGCCAGCGTATAAGTATACAGATTTGCACCGCAATAAACATATCAGCCTTTTATATACATATGTTTTGTCTAATACATACGTACATACAAATATACAAATATATGCACATAGGTTTATATATATTATAAAAATAATATTTGTAAAATGTAAATGGTTTTGAATACACACATACACAAATATATATATATATATATATATATATATATATATATATATTACATTATAAAATAATTTTAAATATTAAAATAAATAACTATAAGCTCAAATTCAAGTTTAAATTTCAGATCCAGTTTTGAATAATAAAATATTAAGCAATTTCAATTTCAAATCAATATATATATATATATATATACATACATGAAAAAACATAATTTTTTAATATATGTAATATTATATATACGTATTAAATTAATGTTTAAAAATACTATACATACATAATATATATAAATATATTATTGTAAATTATATATATACACACACATATTTATACACACTCACCATAAAATAATTTTTTCTTAAAACTTGTAGTTTTAAATTATTTTAAGAACAATACCCTTTTTTACTATTGATCTCTATACAAGAATCAATAAAAATTAATTTTTTTTTATTTTCGAAAATAATTTTAAACATGTACATATTATATATATAGACTATAACATTTGTATATATAATATATATAATTAAATGCAATATTTAAATTTACTTATTTATATATAATATATTAGAATTTTAATATATATATATATATAATTTATTTTCTAAAACTATAAAAAATACATACACAGACACAAATAGATATATATATATATATATATATATATATATATATTTATATATATATATAAGAAATATAAACATATGCTTTATATAATTATATTTGTATTTTTAAATTGATTTTATTTATTATCATTTTTGAATATTATTATATTCGAAAAAATAATTATTTTAACTTATGGCCATGAGCTATATAAATACGTAGAAAAAGGAATTTATTTAACACATACATATATACTTTTTCATCCAAAGAAGATAGCATTGATATATATAGATTCGTGATAATTCAAATATTAACTATAACATTTAAACAACAAAGATGAGAAACATATATTTATATGGTATTATAAGAAAACATTTACCTCAACTAAGGCCTAGTTGTGACACGATAAAACAATGAATCCCAAACTCTCTAAACCAGTATCAGAAGTCAAGAAAGATCTACCAATATGAAAGCAGCAATCCATCGATCTTCTATTTGTATTCAAATTTTATTTTAAATGCTTTAAAAATTTGGAGGAGGAGGGCAAGGTATGGTCAGCCCAGGCTGGACAAGTTGGAGTTAAAAGTGAGTAAAAAGAAAGTAGATTTTGAGATGTATAAATTGCGTAGATCAAAGGAGCAAAAAGGAGATCTGGATCCTACTTTTTCTCCTCAAATTTCATCTCATTTTGAATCAATATTTAACCCACTAGCTTCTCTATAGTGGTCAGCTATGACATGCCCATATTTGGGCCTCCTAATTAATTCAAGTCTAATCAAATAAATATGCAGTTAAATTTAATTCAAATGCACATCGATATCATATATCGATAAGTGTGTCAATAATTATTATATACATGCTATTTAATATTGATCAACACAAATCAAAGAAAATTTTTTAATTAATGTTTCACAAATATTAGGTAATTTATAACAATTTTAATTTAATTAAATCAGGGTGTAGTCAGAATATTCAACATTTCGGGTGTGTGACTCTTAGGTGTAAATTAGGTCAATGATTAATATCGAACAATTTCAATATTAACGTTCACACATCACATTCATTAGTGGTGTAACATTATAGCCAAATTTATCATTTACACTGTTAAGACAAAAATCCAATTTTACTTATTTTAACTGGTCCTCGACTATAACAATTATTTGCTTCTCTTCGTCAAAACTATATCGCAATAGCTTATGGAATTTGGTAATGATTAAAATTCCAATATTTTCCACATTCGGCTTGTATAATCCAAACACAAAGTACTTAATTCAATAATAACGAATACTATCAATCGAACTTGCTCTGGCCAAAGAATTTGACTTTCAGTTGACTTCGGTTGCCCATGATACTAACCTAATAAGATTTAGAAATTCCATAGAGAATTCATGTAAGAATTCAGCTTATTTCTTTTTCTTTTCTTCCTCCAATCTATTCTTATCCTATTCTTCTCCAATTATTCCGAATATAAAGAATATATATACCTCTTCCTATTGTGTATGTGTGTGTGTCGAAAGAGAGAGATTCTGAAAGAGATTGAAAGGCTACAAATCCATTTGAGTGAAGCAAAGACTAACCTGTGAGTGGAACCTTAGTGTTTCTTTTCAACAATTTTTTAGCGTATTTTATATTGGATTTGAATATGCCTTACGGCTTTTGGGATTTCGAAAGTATGATAGATAAAATCCCCTTAAATTCCTTATTATTTTGGGATATCAATTCTATGGTGAGATTCTCAATTATTTACTTTAATTTGATGGAATCTGTTTCGTTTATACAATTTTTGATAATTTCATAATTTATTCCGCCGCTTCTCTTTCTTCTTTGGGTTAAATTGTGATTCTCCAATAGAATAAAGAGTTTAGATTACGAATTATGTTCATAGTTTACACCAGTTATTCTAGTCTATTTCTTTGTAAAAGAGGAATTGAATAGAATATGGTTTAGATTGCAATTATTATTATTCAAGATATTCTGTTGAATTGGTATAATAAATTGTGTTTCTATCTTATTTACAAGTCTGTTATTATAGTTTTAGTTATGAATATTTATTCTCTGTTTTGGATATTAAAATCCTATGAAATCTTGGGAATTTGAAGAAAAAGGACTTGTAATAATAATTGGCTAGGGAATTGACATTTAACGCTAGTTTAGAGAGTAAAATCCATGCGCTTAGAACTTATTAAGCACAAATATTTATCTATCTTTATTTATGTAAGTAACGTATAACTATTGCATATATGGCGTACTTAATTAGGCATTTATTTACATTTATTTCCCCCATTAGGGAGGTAATTGATTGTGAGGAGAAAATAAAAGAAAATCCTTAGCCTAATTATTATTTTAAGGCATAATAAGGAAGATTCCTTATAAGGCCTTATTTATAAAACGGTGAGATGAGTATGTATGTGCACGCGCGTGCATGACGTGTGTTTGTATAATAATTGATTTATGGCTAAGTCATAAGGATGCGAGGTCAATAGAGTTACATGATAGAAATCTTGAGGCTACCAGAAATTGTTTACAATTAATTAGATGTGAGATATCCATATGCTAAATATTGTTAATGATGGGAGGTTGGTTCTGAATTCTATAGGTAAAATCTGCACAGTTAATATGGCTACTAGTTCCTACGAATAGCAGACTAATGTGAGACGTTATTATAAGTATGGACCATAAGACGAAGGGCCTGCTTCGGGGTCTTGAGGTATTAAGTGGTTGGACCTACCTCATTTCCCAGGTGAAGTATTAAGTGGCCAAGGTGACACATTAGGTGGTATCTTTACAAGGGTCCGCTTCAGGAAATAGGTTATAAATGATGGGGTCTGTCTTAATTAAGGTATTAAATGACCAGAATATGCTTATTTTCCACATAGAAGTATTAAGTGGCCTAAGAGATTCCATATGATGTTAGCTAAATAGTACCAATAAGGAGAACACCTTGGAAATATGTATATAATGATGCGGTCTGCCTTAATTAAGGTATTAAATGACCAGAGTCAGCCTATTTTTCAATAAAATGTATTAAGTGGCTTGGGAACCGTCTCTCACATTATTGGCTATTTATGACCAATGATTGAGATATGCGACTTTAGAAAACTGCTTCTGGAATGGAAGGTATTAAGTGGTTGGACCAGCCACATTTTCTTATAATGAAGTATTAAATGATTTTAACGATTTTATGTTCATAGAATATTCTTATTTTGAAAATACTGCCAAATACTAAAAAGGTAAGACTCGAGGTTTTTATTCACCAAGCATTTGTTTTTCTGACTCCCTCCTTATTACAACACAGGTTAAGAATGGAGTGATGGCGGCGACGATGCTTAGAGAAGAAGAAGGTTAGCTTGTGGCAGTACTTGCTATTATTACTTGCTTTGTGTGTACCAATGTATTTAAACAATTGTTGTAACAGGTATTATGTTACCGTTTTTATGGAATTTTGTGTTATGACATTTTATGGTTTTGAAATAAATGGATAAACTTTGATATTATGTTTTATTCCATCCGTTATGAGTTCTAAAAGTTCAATTATGGATCTACGATATCTCTTTTTACCACCAATAGCTTACCTTAGAATGGATCTAAGTTTCGATGTGTCTTTTCTCGAATGAAATTTAGACATGTTCCAAGATGGGTTATTACAGCTACCAAAGACCTAATGAACATTCATGTTTTTGAGTTGTCTCTGCAATGCTTTGTATAACATAGAAAACATGTAAACTTGGGTGATCTTTAGGTCTGAGACCCATTTCTTATAGGCGAATATAAGTTCGGGGTCTGCATCATCAGCGGGTCTAACCCTAGGACTTTCATAGATATTCGTACATTAGTGCTATCTTTATTGCTCTTAGCTAGTTTATGTAGTTCGGTTCTATGAGTTGTTCATTTTCAAAAAAATTAGGTAGGGACATCTTTTGCAAATTTTAACTTAGTAGATCAGGACATTATTCATAGTAGATGTTCTTAGAATATTACTAGGTTAAACATTACTTTTCATTTTATTAATATGCTCCCACAACTCACCAAAACCTAATACGAAATATAAAAGTCTTTTGACTTCACTAGTAGGTGTTAGGACTCGTTTTCCTTGCTATTGGAAACTTAAGGAATATCAACAAATTATAGTCCCGCAAACGACGGACAACACATTATCAGTCGTATCATATAAAACACCTAACACATGGTTCCTTGTCCTAATCTCATTTCGACCTTGAGGAATATCAACAAACTGAAAGAGATTGTTCAATGGTACCTACCATTTCGTGATGGCCCAAATACAAATGCACATACCTTGAGGAATATCAATAAATGTGTACGTATATCTTACCTCATCCATTTGATATATTAAATGTACTACACATAACATCCTTAGCTTAAGGAATATCAACAACTAAGGAGTATGCAAATAATATATTAATATACATGCACGGAGGTATGCAAGGAGGGATGGAGGAGGTATGGAGCTCCATGATACATGCACACTTCATATTATTTAATTCCTAAGTCAATTTACTAAAATACCCTTCTCATTTGCCTCTAAAAACATGTCTCTTCTCACCATTCTTCACTACATCTTCACTTCCATTTCATTTCAATTCTCTTCATGTGTTCATAAATTTCCACGGCTTCCATTTGTATGTTCATGAGTTAAAACTACAGTTTTTCCACTTCCATCCACTTAAAACTAGCTTATACCTTGTCTACATCATTCTACTAAGCAAAATAACACCTTGTAACTCACCATTTCAACCATGTCCAAGCCCATAACAGCCTATGGTCGAACCCAAACAGCCCATTTAAGGGCCAAAAAGTCCACGCTTGAGTGGAGTCAAGGATAGTTCGTGTGTCGGTAAGTTGTTGTAGGAGTTCGGCTTAGTTCGGTTGCATTTTTGTGAGTAAAGCTTCCACCTTCAAATCAAACGTTTTCAAACTACATTTTGTGTTCATGTTATAGCTATTGAATGCTTGTTGTATTGGTGAAATAATAGTTTGGTTATTGGATTGGTTTGTTGCTTGAAATTATTCGCTTTGAAAAGTTAGTAAGCGAATCATAAGACATGAAATTTTAGTAGTTAAATTTATGTCTTTGTTAATAAATGCTTGATATATGTTATATTATTGTAAATCACCATGTATATATACTCATACCCTTGCTAAGTGATTGTATTGCAAATGATATAAACTTGAATTCCGAACTGGCCGTGTAGTGATAGTCGTTATATCGACACTTTCGGAAAATCATCTTTTTATCGAAACCGTTTTGTTTCATCTTCATGCTTGGTATGGTTTTACAAGTTAAGCAAGATTTTGATTGATGATGTTTTCAAAAGTAATTAACCATTTTAATTATTTATTTAGTTTAATTTAATTAATTAATAAAGATTAAGGTTAAGATTAACTTATTAATGACGTGTTTTAAATTTAACTGTTTACTTAGTAAATGATGGTTTAAATTAACTAATCATTTTATCTAATGATGTTTAATGATAATTAATCATTCAATAATGATGGATTAAAGTAAATTAATAAATTTTATAATGATGTTTTTAAATTAACTAATCTTTTAAATTAATGATTTTTAAGGTAAATCTATTTATTTTAACTTTAAGTAATCTTTCCTTTTATGACGACTTAAAGCAGTTAATCATTTTAAATAAGGAAATTTAATTATTTATTTATTAATTTAATTAATTATATTTAAATATTTCTAATTAATTTAATTAATGATATTTAAAAGGTGACTTACCCTTGTCAATTAAAGGCATTTGAAGTAAATTTATCAACTTAATTAATGATGTTTCAAAGTGAATTTATCAAAGTAACAAGGATGTTTTGACTTTGTTATTCATTTTAATTAATGATAATAAATTATTTTTTTATTTCATTTATTTAATTATAATTAATTTTCAATTAAGTTAATTATAATTAATTTTTAATTAAATTAATGGTGTATTAAGAGTGATTAACTTCTTTTGGATTAAAGGCTATCGAAGTAAATTAATCAACTGAATTAATGAAGTTTTAAAGTTAATTAGTTAATATAATAAGGATGTGTTTAAGTAATTAAATCCTTTTTATAATGATGTTTCAAAGTTAGTAAAGTCTTTTAAGAAAAGCTAGTACTTGTAATTTAAAGTCCAAGCACAAATTCGATTTTAAAAATAAAAGTTATTCGGTTATGGAACTGAATTAAGTTCTGTAAAGCGATATCACTGAAAACGATTTATTTGTGTACTTAACGCTAAATGTCGATGAGCTAGACTTGTCCCTATTTCGAAAGTTAAGAATGGTCATAGAACATGACTTTGAGGTATACCTTGACTTGTCTAGCATTATTGTTAACTAAGGAATAGTACAAGTTTGAAATCGACGAGTGGTGATGAGTATACAAGACTTAATTTCCATATACAATCATTTTATATTCTCAATAATTGGTAT
Organism: Allium cepa; assembly: GCA_030765085.1. Taxonomy (NCBI): domain Eukaryota; kingdom Viridiplantae; phylum Streptophyta; class Magnoliopsida; order Asparagales; family Amaryllidaceae; genus Allium; species Allium cepa. The sequence continues at coordinate 243,635,262 of CM060929.1, read as the reverse complement.
CCCGACTATCGATTACTTCAGCTTCTTGATTTTCGTCATTCTAAGACAATTTATTGCTCGGTTGAGCTTTTTTATCCTTTGTCGGAAATGGCTAAATCAATGTGTGTGTTTTTTAGGGCCAAGTTATGTGGGGTTGCTCCCAGTAGGGTATTTTCACATATCATCTAGATTGGATCTGGTTTTGCGCATTTAGATGTGAAATGCTCAGATTCTCGATACGGATTGGCGCGGTCTGTCTTGGAGATCCTGGGGTTTTCAAGTATATTTCTAGATGTATAGTTCTTTTAAGGAGATGCACCCTCCTAGTCATTTGATTGAAAAAATTTCTTTCCTTATTTGATTCGAACATTCGAATTGTTTTTTTGTAGTTGCAATGGGAAGAGCCAATCACTCTTTATGATTTTTTGTTATAGGTTTTGTCTATTATATTAAGTTTGAACCGTTATCTTGTTTTATCCATTCTGTCCAGTTTCGATTTTGTTCGGGCTATTTTCATTTTTCAAGTCTATATCTTTATGCTATTTTTACCCCCGTTTTGCGATAGCGGCGTGGTCCCACATATTATTGTTAAATACACTCTATTTTATTTCAAAGTTTTACTCATATCAATAATTGAACGTTGACTAAATGGACGTCAAAAATTTATGTCTACATGTAAATGTAAAGGACGTCCAGTGTTGAACGTCCATTACATAAATGTTTGAAACTCAAACGTTAACTTAGAAAGTGTCCATTGATGTACAAACGAATTAAATTTATGTAAACCGGAAAGTCCAACAAACCGACGTCCAAAAGCGAACGCGCATTGACCACCATCCAGTTTCATTTTAGTTTCCCCAGCTGTGAATATTATGAGACAACTGTGTCCTTTTGAAACGTGGAAGCCGAATGTTTGACCTGAATTTTTCGCCGTTGGAGACCCAATTAAGCCAAGTAAACTATAACGTCCTTCACGTGTTGCTCGTGCATTCTGCATGTGGAAGGAAAAAAGGGTGTCATGCCACCTCCGTAGCAAATATTACATACATAATAGGTGATATCAGTATACCACCAGCGCCTTAAAACGATAGTTTTCCAAAACATTGAATTTCGAATGTACAGGTTAGGCAATCGACTTTCTGGACAACCATATTGGATCAAATTTTATCATCCATGGGCCTGATCCATATATCCAATTGATCTTAGGCCGGGCCTGATAGTTCAAATGGGGTTAAATGTTGAAATAACCAAATCCAATCAGACGGTTTGATAGATCAGGTTATGGTAACACAAGCAGTAGCCTTATGTTCCATAGCTTAGAAGTAAAAGGCTAAAAGCCTTAAGATTGGTAAAACACCTATTCATATGAGATGTACGTAGCAATATAAAAAAAATTCATTGTTCTGTACAAATTTTGTTAACTTTTCTATTTTATTTGCGCCTAATCCGCCAAAGATAAATACTTAATTAATAAGACCGATACTACGTAAACTTGTAAATTTAAATAATATGAAAAAGGACAAGATATTAAAGATATTGTTTCAACGTATTATCAGAAATCATTCCAATGTTATTTAATTTATTCCCTTCAAAAATGTTTCAAACTTAATTTTCTCATATTTGATCTGACATTTAAAAGATAGCAATTTTTTTTCAAAAAATATTGATGTTTTCAATTTCTCATACCTACATATTTCTATTTCAACAATAAAAAACAAAATTCAGATTCAAAATTCAAACTTTTAAAGTTAGAATAATCAGTTTTGAGTTTGAAATTATGGAATTCAAAAGGCAAAATCAAAATTTAAAATTTCAAATTCGTAGAGACAAAATATCAAATTCTCGTATTTACCCGTTTCAATTTCTAAATCCAAGTTCGAAAATTTGAAAGCGTAAATTTTTTAAAATTCGAGTTCTCAAAATTTAAAATTAAGAATTCGGTTTTTCATTTTTGATAAAAGAATTAAACTTAATTGCGTCTGCCGGGAGTCAAACCCGGATCTATTGCTTGGAAGGCAATTATCCTAACCGTTGGACTACAAACGCTTTTGTTTTAAATTCAAATTTCAAAACACAAAAATGTAAATGCTTATAATTTCAAATTCCACGTGGAAATCAAAAATCCATATTTTCAAACGTGCAATTAAAGAATTCGAATTTTTGAATTGGAATTCAACTTTTCAAAAGCGTAATTAAAAATTTATTGTTTCTAATTCATGGAGGCAAAATTCAAACTTTCACATTTGTATTTAATATTTTAAATTCAAAGCTCAAATTTTTAAATTTAAAACCTATACTTTTAAATTCAAAGCTCAAACTTTTAAATTTAAAACCTATACTTTTAAATTCAAAATTCAAAATATTAAAAGTGTGAATTTCCAGAAATTCTAGTTTATAAAATTTTAAATTCATAATTCAAAATTTAAAAACTTAAATTCTCATAACTTCAAATTTAACATAGATTTTTCCTTTTTCATGATGGTTTGCTAAATGAATTTTTTCACTTTTCAAAAGAAATTCTTTCGAAAAGAATTCAAATGTATAATTCGGTTTTAAATTCAAATTTTGTCATCTAAAAAAATAGCATTCAAAATTCTAAAGTTTTTATTTTAAATTTTCAAATTCAGGTTTCAGATTTAAAATATGATTTTAAAGAATTTTTAGTTTCAAATCCAAATCCAAAATTGTAAAAAGAATTCCAACAAATTATTGCTTTAGGTTTTGAATTTAATCAAAATTTACAGCAAAAAGTTCTTTTTTGAAAATATGCAATCGAACAATTGGTTTTCTCCTTATTGTGCGATTGTACTAGTAATTTTAACATGGTAATTTTACTACTGGCATGAAAAAAACAAAAATAAACAATAGTCCACTGCTTATATATAACATGGAAATGATTTTTCAAATGCAATAGCAAAGTCATACATGCTATGAGTGAGTGTCGGTTATTTTAATTTAGATGAGATATTTTTTAGTAACATGAATTATGAATCCACATATAACATGAAATTAACCTTCCATATCCAAATACTTTGAGTGTACAAATGGACGTTTTTAATGTATTTATAGTGCACAGACGTACATGATGCTTAACCCAATCAAAATGATTTATTCTAGGAAAGCAATCATTTAAAAAACATATAAACACATCAAACCTATCAAAGCAAGGAAACAAGGTGGACAAAATCAATTGTTATAATTACATCATTATATAGGAGCAACAAGTTCTGGTGTAGAGCAACAAACTGTAGTAGCGGCATTCATTAATGGTGAAAATTTCATTGATCATCCAATCATTCATTTTATTTGTCTTTTTTTAATAATGTGGAAATGCAATGTAGTTGTTGAGAGAAGAAACAAAGAGGGTGTTTAAGAAGAAGAGGTAGAATGACGAGTAGAGCTGGCAATTAGAGTCGAGAACCGAAAACAACAGACCCATATTAAACCAATTAGAGCCGAGAATTGGAAACAACAAACCCAAATTAAACCAATTCGAGCCCAAACTCGTTCCAAACCCGATGTTTTGCGGTTGGGTTAGAATAATGAAAAATATCATAAAAACCAACCCCGAACAAAAAAAAGGAAAATATATGCATTCTGTTGTTGTTATCCAATCTGAGCTGAACCCAACCTTGAATTGGATCAGGTATCGGTTTCACAATGTATAGCTTAGATCTACCAAAACTTGATTCGTTTTGGATAGAGATCCACTGAGTCGAATCCGAATCTAGCTTGAAGGTTCTAATTGCTACCCTAAGGAAAGGAAAAAAGAAATGTATTCATTCGCTTTTTAATTTTTCTATTTATATAAATACTAGCGTTATTGTTAAAAATGAAATAGATTAGTCTGTTAATAGCTTTCAGCTTATTCACTTATTTTGTTAAAGGAGGCTTTATAGAGCCATTACAAAACATAAAAGTAGAGAATATAACCATTATTTACAACTTAATTTTTGGCTAAGTTTAGCGAAAGAATAAATCAAAACTACCTACAAACGGGCTTATTTAACACAGCATACATGTAACATCCCGCCTTTTCGCACACTTTAAACCGACACACGTGCCAATTCAAAACATAACGGAAGGACGGATTGTTATAGGGTAAATAAGAAAAACAGAGAAGAAATAAAAACAAAATAGAATCTCACAGCGGAAGGATAAAATATAATAATAAATATACAGTTCAAAACAGTTTACAAACACTTGATTTGCTTTATACAATAAATATCAGAGTTACACCTACCAATACAATCAATGCAGCGGAACAGTATGAGTGTGGTGCAATACTATAGATAATAATAATACGACTCCTTCGTCTTCGTCCTTCAAAGCTAAAGTCTTCGATCCTGAAACGCTCGCACTGACCCGAGCGAATTTGAAAAGACAAAAACACTCGAGTCAGACTAAAAGATCTTATGTGAGTTAAATTTATAGAAATAAATATGAGTACAGTAACTCAAGAGATGTTCGGGATTTACATCTCCTAAGGACCCGTTAAACTATTTACTATGTAGTATATTGCGCTATTATAATAGTGTCTATTTATAAAATAAACTTACTTTTAAATAGCGTTAAGGCTTTACATTTTCCACCTTAACATGTAAAATGCCAATAGTCTATACAGTACCGTAATACCTCCTGATCGGGAGGCTACCAGAGGATACTCCATAGGTACGACACAAATAGAAACTCGTAGTAAAGGCACGATAGGGTAGGTGACACGGCACAACTAGGCAATGCCAGGGTAGATATACCAATTGCGTACCCAGGCTGGTGGAAACGCGTAGCCGCAGTTACCGCCCACCTCGAACAAACTCCCCAAAATCAAAATAAAAGTGGCCACTGAATCCAAAGTCATAGTATAATATCGAAGAGGAGTGTCCGATCAGAGGTATGACCTTATTGGCCTGGGAATAGCTCCTGTTTTAGCCACCTTATGCCAACTCACGGGAGTCGGGTCCACGTATTTACCTTACAGGAAACGTCGCCACCACCTACTTCATTCTGTAATCTCCACCGCGTACACGGTTAGTCAAAGTGGTTTTCGGTATCGACAGAGAGTATGTCAGATATCCGATCCCGGTCTCTTTGCCAACCCATCGTTATTATAACACCGCGGTCATTTAAAAATAGGTTATACTTTAAAAATCAGAATAAACATTCCATTTCATAACCATGAATACGATATCATTTCAAAACCCAAAACCATATTTTATCACTTATCCCAAATATAATTCTTTTCCAAAATCAAAATGCTTTAACTTCATAACGTCTGAAAATCAAATATTTTCAAAGCATAGTATTTTGAAAATCATAATTTAAAACCATAACTTCTAAAACTTGAATGGTTTGGACATTCAACGGTATATGAATTAAATGGTTTAACTTAAATGTTACTTTGTAAAGAAAATAGTTCTCAGGGCTTTACAAATACATTTCTTTATTAAAGTCTAAACCAAAATTTATATTATCTCTCTCAAGTTCCAAAACCACTTCAATTTATTTATATATACGTATATCCATTTTGAGTATCAATATTTCAAACTAAAGTTGGATTTTATTCTTTCAACAAATCAATTGTTCTATTAATTAGTCTTGAATATTCATATAAAATCCATAAATAATAAGACTTCAATTTCTAGTAATAAAATATATATATTTTTCCCAATTCAAATTATACTAGAATATTCATTTCAATTTATTTTGGAAAAAATCCAATTATAAATATCATATCTTAAAATTTCCAAACTTAACATTTAAACATATGATATAAATTATTAAACTCCATTTTCTTAATTTTCTTCCATTTTTAATAAAGATTTTTATACACCTTTTAATTTCAAAATTTTCAACTTCATATGTATATATATATGGAAGAAAAATATTTATACAATATAAAATTTAAGATTATTATAAACCGTATTCCATCCAAACCATAGAAATCACATTTAAATAGTTATATATATACTGCGGTGCCTGTATATAATTTTCTATCCTATGGTCAAGTGATACGGATATTTATCATTTCAATCCGCAATTTAAAGGATATAAAATTTTGCGGTTATATATCATTTCAAACCACAATCCCGAATGAAATGAAATATGCATGATAATTTGCAATTTAATGATATACAATAAACATCCATTCATCAACATCATCCATCATCCAAATCGCAATCATCAATCAATATCAATCAATAACAATATTATTTTTGGTACTACATAACAGGTAATACGGGCAATTTTATTCAAATTAAATTTAACAGCTATTAATCTACAGTCTATATTCAGTAATAAATTATATAACTGTTAACTAGCAGTTCATATACAAACAAATAAATTTTAACTGTAAATTTATACGCAATAAATTAATTAAATTAACAGTTAAATTAAATAAATGCAATTCAACAGATATGAATAAAATAAACATGCCAAATACTCATAAATAAATTTCTATTCATTTCTAAAATTAATTTAACAAACATAAAAGCTTCTAGTAGTTATGAGTGGGTTAAAACACTCGCCTTTTGAATTTAAATCGAATTTAAATCCGATTTAAACCCAAAAATTCGCCCTTCTCGGAATTCGTCCAAACCAGCGTCATCAAATCCTGAATTAAATTACGATCCTAACAAAAGAAATTTCGTGTGAAACCGACTTCGTATGAGAAAGTTATGGCGAAAAATGATGATTGAATTCAAAATTGAAAATAAATAAAACGACACACATTCATCACTTACAAATATATGTGCCACGTCACTCCTTCTATTCCCAGAAACGCACGCGGCCCCCTTCCAGAAACCCTAATCGAAGATCTACGACGATCTAACCGTTGAATCGACACAAAAACCATATAGATGCGATCCCCATCGTCCACTCTACAAAATCCAGAAAAGGTTTGACGATCCGACGAAGTTTTGTGACGACGATGATGAATGGTCACGGACTATTTGAATTAATTCTGGTCAAACGAATGTTCAAAACAGAAAACGAATTGCACCAGTAGATTACGAGCCACGAGAACATTAACATATATTTTTTTTTGTGGAATTTTTCTGAATTGTTTGCATTTTCATTGAAATTTGGATTGAAGTAGATTTAGGTTTTGCAACCATTTGAGGAGGAGAAGGAGATGAAGAAATGAATATACAGCAAATGACAATAGGATGGAGCTAGGGTTTATAACTGTATATATATATTAAATTTTCAAAATTTAATTAAATTTACTTTCCATTATTTATTGTCAATTAGATTGATTTATCATTGGATTCATATTTCAATATGTAAATATCCCCAATTTCATCTGCACTTATATTTACATAGTTTCTAAATATTAAATTTCAAATATTACTTCATTTAACGTTACGTATTTATTATTTATTACTTGCTGCAGTTGATTATCAATTATACTTAATATACTAAATAGATGGTAAATTTTGAATACTTGTTATCATTAACGTTTTATTTCCACTTACAAAATAAATGAATTTATTACATAAACTCCCTTAATTAAGTCAACCATTATCTTATATAACTTAACTGGTAATATATATACCCAATTGCCCTAATTGGTTTATAGTTATCAGCTAAATACATACTTACTTGTAAATAAATTCGTTTAATTGCAAATGGATCTGATCAAATTTAATAGATTGAATAGATGGGTAAGCAAATAATAAATTTTCCTTTTTGTCAAATTCAAACCCATTCCTACTTAATTATCAATTACAATTTATTACGAAACATTTATTTTATGCAGTTACCTTTTATTTGCGTAGTATTACATCAATTCCTATAACCTTGGATTCATTCCCAATTCACCAAATTCAATTAATTACACTTTACAAATGTGTTTCCAATATATAGGTATTGCCCAAGTTAAATTTATTAGCTAACTCATATTAATAAACAAATAACTTATATGAATGATCAAAATTTTCAATTATCTCACTTTACTCCTAAACTTCTGTTATTTAATAATTATTGCTTAGAACCTGATTTTAATCTTCCCATTATCTATTTAATTCCTTCTAGAATCATAGCTAATATTTGTCATCCCTTCATTACCCAAATGTTCTTATCCCATCAAATTTTAAGTTATCGAAATATTAAATGTCAATTTCTTTAATTGCACTAAATTTATCTATTAAAGGTTGCACTTAACCCAAATACATAAAACTTGCCCAATTTCTCCTTAAATCAATAACCTTCATATACAAATATGTTTATCATAAATTTTATCTACTCTTCCTTTTTAGGTAATGTCCTATATATTAGATTTCCATGTAATTTGCAATAAATCTTACTCGTAGTTATATCACATTAAATGAATAAATAAGTGTCGACTCTATTCTTTTGATTCAACATTGGTTTACGTTATATTTCATAAATATTTCTACATACATCAGGATTTTTAAAAATGGTTGTAACGTGAAATCTCGTCTACTTCCCATTTTATATTTAAGGCTTCTAAAACCGATTCATATCATTTCTCTAGTCCAAATTTTATTAATATAACCTTAAATTTAATTTATTCCTATCGATGTAATGGTTAAACACAAATTTCACTTATTTGCAATAAATCCACAAATTGGATTTCAAATTTTCAAATAAATAAATAAATTTAAGTTTATCACTTCTTAAATACCCAAACGTCAATGCCTTAATTTAAACTGCATTTATTACATTTTATAAAAATCCTCCATCTTAAGTGACAAATCAAAACTACCCTAACTACACAAATCATCGTATTATAAAGATATTTACACTATCCTCCATTTATTACCTTAATTTATTTAAGGTAACCTTAAATTAATATCTATTGCAATGATTTCAAATTATTATTCCCCCATTCCTTTTTAATTTCAGTAACGCCAAATTTAACCGTTATATTCTCTTTATTTATGCGATAAATGCAATTATTGAATCTAATACTCCATTTAATTAATAGATCCTGCTTCCTAGAATCTATATCAACAATAGGTCAAATATATACATAGAATTAGCCTTAACTTCACCTAAAAGAATTAGCTATTTCAACTACCGCACAAAACTACGCTACTGCACTATTTAATCAAATAAATTAATTGAACTTAAATCAGCATAAAGGTTATAAAATTATAAATGTAATCTTAATAAATTCATTTATTGATTTAGACTCTTTCTATACAGTATTTAACCTATTTGTGGGTATAAATAACTTTGGAATTATATTACATCTCATTAGTGCGCGTTTTATTTCCTATAACTTCTCCTTATTTAACTATACCCATTAACAACCAAAAAAATTAAATTAGCTTTATTTCAATCTATTTCCCTTCTTAACTAAATAAAATAAATGGTTAACCTAAACACTTGTTATCCTTTGATATATTCAAATTCACTTCCAACATTTATTAACAAAATGTTGCCATAGGTTTAGATTTACATAAATAAATTATATGAATAGGTAGAAAAATTGGTAATCCGCAAATGCCCAATATACACGCATTAATTACTACCTATTGTTAGAATCCATTTATTAATTTACTAGTTAATAACGGTCTTTTTATTTCTATTTACTACCAAACTCTCTATTTTATTATAGTTCAAATATATTAATACTTAGGCACATCAAGTGCTAGCCCTTTTGTTATTTATATTAAATTGGGTATGCACAAATAAGTTGTTAATTAACTATTTCTACAAAATTATATTCATACATTCAGTTCCATATCTTATAGGGTTAAATTCTAATTACTTACGCTTAATCTATCAATTTAATACTCTATTCAAACATGCATTTAAATTCTTTTTATTCTAAATAAATTTTATTAAGTGTTGACATCCACTAATAGCATTCACCTTTATTACAACCAAAGGTGACATCTTCACTACTGATTTTATATTAATGAATCTCATTTTAGTTAATATTTTTTATTAATATTCTCAATTCAACATTTATTGATTTCTTAAAATTTACTTTTAACAAAAAGTGACAAATTACATTATCCAAATCTATTGTCATAAAATTTTATTGTTACACTAGGTTACAACTACTATACCAAATTTCTACATTTATTCTTAAACAAATTAGAAATTATATTAATTTAATTTATTAAATATTATTAATTTAACGGGTCGTTACAATCTCCCCCACTCAAAACTTTTCGTCCCCGAAAAGGAAAAAGAAGGGAGAAGGAAGAATAAAACAGTACATCTTATTCCAAATATTAACTTATAACAATAATTTACTAAATTTATTTTCTTTAATGAAATATACCCGTTTATAATCATTACAACCTTTTATACTTAAATCATTAAAGTTTGGAAAATATTCAACAAAATTCTAAGTCCAAAATTTACGAAATTTTTTGACAGAGTCTCCTTTGTACGGTGAGGCTCGGGAGAAAATATAATATCAAAATATACAAATATATTACATATATTATCAAAATATTATATCCCAACACGGGAAAAATAACGCTTTAAACGTAATCCGAAAACGTACCTATTTGTCGGGCAAAATACGCTTATTATTATGGAACCAAAAGCAGTAGCAGTTGCTTCCATCACATGTATTCACTTATATGATCTAAAGGGTTAAATATTTATTTTAAAGTGAACTATTCAAGTGGATTCAATCATTAATCAACCAAACAATTCAACAACCATCAACCTTACAAACAACATACATACACAAACAAAGCAACCATTTAATCCATCAAACAAATAGTTGTTTGGGTTCAAACTTGAAATTTGTATGAAATGAAATTAACTATCAAGTGCATCCTTTACTCAACAGTCTTAGATGGAACAAAGATAGATACTTATTCATTTAACCACTTCAAATTTCTTACCCAGCAACATAAATCAAACAACACAATTCAAACCAACACCCAAATTTATTTATTATACATTTATCTCATGCTTCAATGGTTTGATTTTCTTTCTTTCATTTATGGAGTGATTTCTTTATTTCTTACAAATTTTAATTTCCATTTATCACAAAATTCATTATATTTGTATTCCAATTTATTTACTAAAGTTTCTATCATCTATTTATACTACTTACCTTTACTTATAGTAAAATTTCCAATTTAACTTAAGTCTACACAATTAATTCTCATTAATAATAGCAAATTAATAGAATACCTTTATTACCTTACACTTCACTTGTAAGATTTCCCCTTACATTTTCCTACTAACATTGCAACTTTTTATTATATGGTAAGTTATGTATGTTTTAAGAATGTAAGTGAAAATTTACAAGTTTCTTCTCCATTCCTTTAATTAATATATATTTGTTTTATAAATTACAATTTCGACTTACCTTTAATCTCATTCATTTATTTAATGTTGAAGTTTCCATTATATTTAATTACAGTAACCCTCTACTTACACTTAATTTATTAACCTTATAAATTGCATTCCTATAAGTGAAAGATTTTACTCATTCATTAACTATGGATTGCAGTCATTTATATTTTCCCTACTTTCCATTATATTAGAATAGGGGGAATTAAAGCATACTTAAGTTAATAACCCTACAATCAAACTTTATAAATTAAGGAATTTCATTTTTACTTTCTTAAGGTTAAAATCACCTATTAATAATACAACCTTTAATTTTAGTAAAATTCCGATCATCACTTAAGTTAATACCATTAAATTCTTATTTATAACAGTAATTTATTGAATACTTCATTTTTTTCCAAAATTCTACTTGCATAATATTCTATTCCACTCTTAATTTACATTTCAACTTTTTATACTTGGTAAGTTATTTATGTTAAAGAAAAAGCAAAAGAACTTATGCAAGTTTAATCTCAACTCTTTTAATTCATTGATTACTTCTTTTATTTCACTAACCTAAATTTTTACGACTAATTAATGGAAATTCAAGAATTAATACCGGGTCAAATTCCAAAATTTCTTTAAAATAATAGATAATTAATTTCTTACAACTTTTATATCTCTAATTACCTTTAAACAATTAAAATTTTAAATAATTTCAAAACAAATCTGCAGTAGAATTTACTACAGTGGCCTTTCCCTTCGAAACTCGAAAATGAAAGTCGATGATGCGGCCGTCATCACCGAAATTATTTTCCAGCGACAGAGAGGAAAGTACAAACTTATTTTCTTCAAAATCCTCTTTAAACCAATTCCTTTGAATTATACTAAATATTTATATAAGAAAATATTTATAAACCAAATCATTATATTTCATAAATCCTTCGAAAGCAGATTTCAAAATCCCGGACTTAAGTTCAAAAATCTCCAATTTGATTTATTATAATTTCAGCTTAGCTTCAATTATTATAAATATTTTATTACCTAACACCCAATCTATAGCAACCAAATATATATATATATATCTTTATAAAAATATTTTTATATATAGAAAATATAATAGGCAAAATTATTTCATTCACCTATATTAAAACAAATATTATGTCGGTCTGTCCTAATTAAGTGTTTAGAAATCCCTATTGATGACATAGCGTCCCATGCATCAACCAGAATTTATAAATACAAAGTGGAACAGATTAACACAATATCAAAATCTTTTTATAAAACTAACAAATACGCTCTCTCATATATATACTCTCAGCGACTCCCATAGGGTATTACTACCATATTAATAAAGAGTCAAACCCCACAAAGCCAAGGTTTATCGCCAAACCAAAGCTCTGATACCAACTGTAACATCCCGCCTTTTCGCACACTTTAAACCAACACACGTGCCAATTCAAAACATAACGGAAGGACGGATTGTTATGGGGTAAATAAGAAAAACAGAGAAGAAATAAAAACAAAATAGAATCTCACAGCGGAAGGATAAAATATAATAATAAATATACAGTTCAAAACAGTTTACAAACACTTGATTTGCTTTATACAATAAATATCAGAGTTACACCTACCAATACAATCAATGCAGCGAAACAGTATGAGTGTGGTGCAATACTATAGATAATAATAATACGACTCCTTCGTCTTCGTCCTTCAAAGCTAAAGTCTTCGATCCTGAAACGCTCGGACTGACCCGAGCGAATTTGAAAAGACAAAAACACTCGAGTCAGACTAAAAGATCTTATGTGAGTTAAATTTACAGAAATAAATATGAGTACAGTAACTCAAAAGATGTTCGGGATTTACATCTCCTAAGGACCCGTTAAACGATTTACTATGTAGTATATTGCGCTATTATAATAGTGTCTATTTATAAAATAAACTTACTTTTAAATAGCGTTAAGGCTTTACATTTTCCACCTTAACACGTAAAATGCCAATAGTCTATGCAGTACCGTAATACCTCCTGATCGGGAGGCTACCAGAGGATACTCCATAGGTACGACACAAATAGAAACTCGTAGTAAAGGCACGATAGGGTAGGTGACATGGCACAACTAGGCAATGCCATGGTAGATATACCAATTGCGTACCCAGGCTGGTGGAAACGCGTAGCCGCAGTTACCGCCCACCTCGAACAAACTCCCCAAAATCAAAATAAAAGTGGCCACTGAATCCAAAGTCATAGTATAATATCGAAGAGGAGTGTCCGATCAGAGGTATGACCTCATTGGCCTGGGAATAGCTCCTGTTTTAGCCACCTTATGCCAACTCACGGGAGTCGGGTCCACGTATTTACCTTACAGGAAACGTCGCCACCCCCTACTTCATTCTGGAATCTCCACCGCGTGCACGGTTAGTCAAAGTGGTTTTCGGTATCGACAGAGAGTATGTCAGATATCCGATCCCGGTCTCTTTGCCAACCCATCGTTATTATAACACCGCGGTCATTTAAAAATAGGTTATACTTTAAAAATCAGAATAAACATTCCATTTCATAACCATGAATACGATATCATTTCAAAACCCAAAACCATATTTTATCACTTATCCCAAATATAATTCTTTTCCAAAATCAAAATGCTTTAACTTCATAACGTCTGAAAATCAAATATTTTCAAAGCATAGTATTTTGAAAATCATAATTTAAAACCATAACTTCTAAAACTTGAATGGTTTGGACATTCAACGGTATATGAATTAAATGGTTTAACTTAAATGTTACTTTGTAAAGAAAATAGTTCTCATGGCTTTACAAATACATTTCTTTATTAAAGTCTAAACCAAAATTTATATTATCTCTCTCAAGTTCCAAAACCACTTCAATTTATTTATATATACGTATATCCATTTTGAGTATCAATATTTCAAACTAAAGTTGGATTTTATTCTTTCAACAAATCAATTGTTCTATTAATTAGTCTTGAATATTCATATAAAATCCATAAATAATAAGACTTCAATTTCTAGTAATAAAATATATATATTTTTCCCAATTCAAATTATACTAGAATATTCATTTCAATTTATTTTGGGAAAAATCCAATTATAAATATCATATCTTAAAATTTCCAAACTTAACATTTAAACATATGATATAAATTATTAAACTCCATTTTCTTAATTTTCTTCCATTTTTAATAAAGATTTTTATACACCTTCTAATTTCAAAATTTTCAACTTCATATGTATATATATATGGAAGAAAAATATTTATACAATATAAAATTTAAGATTATTATAAACCGTATTCCATCCAAACCATAGAAATCACATTTAAATAGTTATATATATATATATACCGCGGTGCCTGTATATAATTTTCTATCCTATGGTCAAGTGATACGGTTATTTATCATTTCAATCCGCAATTTAAAGGATATAAAATTTTGCGGTTATATATCATTTCAAACCACAATCCCGAATGAAATGAAATATGCATGATAATTTGCAATTTAATGATATACAATAAACATCCATTCATCAACATCATCCATCATCCAAATCGCAATCATCAATCAATATCAATCAATAACAATATTATTTTTGGTACTACATAACAGGTAATACTGGCAATTTTATTCAAATTAAATTTAACAGCTATTAATCTACAGTCTATATTCAGTAATAAATTATATAACTGTTAACTAGCAGTTCATATACAAACAAATAAATTTTAACTGTAAATTTATACGCAATAAATTAATTAAATTAACAGTTAAATTAAATAAATGCAATTCAACAGATATGAATAAAATAAACATGCCAAATACTCATAAATAAATTTCTATTCATTTCTAAAATTAATTTAACAAACATAAAAGCTTCTAGTAGTTGTGAGTGGGTTAAAACACTCACCTTTTGAATTTAAATCGAATTTAAATTCGATTTAAACCCAAAAATTCGCCTTCTCGGAATTCGTCCAAACCAGCGTCATCAAATCCGGAATTAAATTACGATCCTAACAAAAGAAATTTCGTGTGAAACCGACTTCGTATGAGAAAGTTATGGCGAAAAATGATGATTGAATTCAAAATTGAAAATAAATAAAACGACACACATTCATCACTTACAAATATATGTGCCACGTCACTCCTTCTATTCCCAGAAACGCACGCGGCCCCCTTCCAGAAACCCTAATCGAAGATCTACGACGATCTAACCGTTGAATCGACACAAAAACTATATAGATGCGATCCCCATCGTCCACTCTACAAAACCCAGAAAAGGTTTGACGATCCGACGAAGTTTTGCGACGACGATGATGAATGGTCACGGACTGTTTGAATTAATTCTGGTCAAACGAATGTTCAAAACAGAAAACGAATTGCACCAGTAGATTACGTGCCTCGAGAACATTAACATATTTTTTTTTTGTGGAATTTTTCTGAAGTGTTTGCATTTTCATTGAAATTTGGATTGAAGTAGATCTAGGTTTTGCAACCATTTGAGGAGGAGAAGGAGATGAAGAAATGAATATACAGCAAATGACAGTAGGATGGAGCTAGGGTTTGTAACTGTATATATATATTAAATTTCCAAAATTTAATTAAATTTACTTTCCATTATTTATTGTCAATTAGATTGATTTATCATTGGATTCATATTTCAATATGTAAATATCCCCAATTTCATCTGCACTTATATTTACATATTTTCTAAATATTAAATTTCAAATATTACTATATTTAACGTTACGTATTTATTATTTATTACTTGCTGCAGTTGATTATCAATTATACTTAATATACTAAATAGATGGTAAATTTTGAATACTTGTTATCTTTAACGTTTTATTTCCAAAATTTTGATTATCAATTATACTTAATATACTAAATAGATGGTAATATATATACCCAATTGCCCTAATTGGTTTATAGTTATCAGCTAAATACATACTAACTTGTAAATAAATTCGTTTAATTGCAAATGGATCTGATCAAATTTAATAGATTGAATAGATGGGTAAGCAAATAATAAATTTTTCTTTTTGTCAAATTCAAACCCATTCCTACTTAATTATCAATTACAATTTATTACGAAACATTTATTTTATGCAGTTACCTTTTATTTGCGTAGTATTACATCAATTCCTATAACCTTGGATTCATTCCCAATTCACCAAATTCAATTAATTACACTTTACAAATGTGTTTCCAATATATAGGTATTGCCCAAGTTAAATTTATTAGCTAACTCATATTAATAAACAAATGACTTATATGAATGATCAAAATTTTCAATTATCTCACTTTACTCCTAAACTTCTGTTATTTAATAATTATTGCTTAGAACCTGATTTTAATCTTCCCATTATCTATTTAATTCCTTCTAGAATCATAGCTAATATTTGTCTTCCCTTCATTACCCAAATGTTCTTATCCCATCAAATTTTAAGTTATCGAAATATTAAATGTCAATTTCTTTAATTGCACTAAATTTATCTATTAAAGGTTGCACTTAACCCAAATGCATAAAACTTGCCCAATTTCTCCTTAAATCAATAACCTTCATATACAAATATGTTTATCATAAATTTTATCTACTCTTCCTTTTTAGGTAATGTCCTATATATTAGATTTCCATGTAATTTGCAATAAATCATACTCGTAGTTATATCACATTAAATGAATAAATAAGTGTCGACTCTATTCTTTTGATTCAACATTGGTTTACGTTATATTTCATAAATATTTCTACATACATCAGGATTTTTAAAAATGGTTGTAACGTGAAATCTCGTCTACTTTCCATTTTATATTTAAGGCTTCTAAAACCGATTCATATCATTTCTCTAGTCCAAATTTTATTAATATAACCTTAAATTTAATTTATTCCTATCGATGTAATGGTTAAACACAAATTTCACTTATTTGCAATAAATCCACAAATTGGATTTCAAATTTTCAAATAAATAAATAAATTTTAGTTTATCACTTCTTAAATACCCAAACGTCAATGCCTTAATTTAAACTGCATTTATTACATTTTATAAAAATCCTCCATCTTAAGTGACAAATCAAAACTACCCTAACTACACAAATCATCGTATTATAAAGATATTTACACTATCCTCCATTTATTACCTTAATTTATTTAAGGTAACCTTAAATTAATATCTATTGCAATGATTTCAAATTATTATTCCCCCATTCCTTTTTAATTTCAATAACGCCAAATTTAACCGTTATATTCTCTTTATTTATGCGATAAATGCAATTATTGAATCTAATACTCCATTTAATTAATAGATCCTGCTTCCTAGAATCTATATCAACAATAGGTCAAATATATACATAGAATTAGCCTTAACTTCACCTAAAAGAATTAGCTATTTCAACTACCGCACAAAACTACGCTACTGCACTATTTAATCAAATAAATTAATTGAACTTAAATCAGCATAAAGGTTATAAAATTATAAATGTAATCTTAATAAATTCATTTATTGATTTAGACTCTTTCTATACGGTAATTAACCTATTTGTGGGTATAAATAACTTTGGAATTATATTACATCTCATTAGTGCGCGTTTTATTTCCTATAACTTCTCCTTATTTAACTATACCCATTAACAACCAAAAAAATTAAATTAGCTTTATTTCAATCTATTTCCCTTCTTAACTAAATAAAATAAATGGTTAACCTAAACACTTGTTATCCTTTGATATATTCAAATTCACTTCCAACATTTATTAACAAAATGTTGCCATAGGTTTAGATTTACATAAATAAATTATATGAATAGGTAGAAAAATTGGTAATCCGCAAATGCCCAATATACACGCATTAATTACTACCTATTGTTAGAATCCATTTATTAATTTACTAGTTAATAACGGTCTTTTTATTTCTATTTACTACCAAACTCTCTATTTTATTATAGTTCCAATATATTAATACTTAGGCACATCAAGTGCTAGCCCTTTTGTTATTTATATTAAATAGGGTATGCACAAATAAGTTGTTCATTAACTATTTCTACAAAATTATATTCATACATTCAGTTCCATATCTTATAGGGTTAAATTCTAATTACTTACGCTTAATCTATCAATTTAATACTCTATTCAAACATGCATTTAAATTCTTTTTATTCTAAATAAATTTTATTAAGTGTTGACATCCACTAATAGCATTCACCTTTATTACAACCAAAGGTGACATCTTCACTACTGATTTTATATTAATGAATCTCATTTTAGTTAATATTTTTTATTAATATTCTCAATTCAACATTTATTGATTTCTTAAAATTTACTTTTAACAAAAAGTGACAAATTACATTATCCAAATCTATTGTCATAAAATTTTATTGTTACACTAGGTTACAACTACTATACCAAATTTCTACATTTATTCTTAAACAAATTAGAAATTATATTAATTTAATTTATTAAATATTATTAATTTAACGGGTCGTTACAATACACATAAAAAGAAATAAGTAAATAAGCTATTAAGACTTGATCAACCTTCCTAACAACTCTACCCTTAAAAGGAGTTGTATTCATACAACAGAGCATACAAAAAGCTACTTTCTCAAGAACAATTCTAACTTCAAAGGTTTTATCATAATGTCAGCCAACTGATCCTTTGAGCAACAATGCAACGGCT
This sequence comes from Allium cepa, assembly GCA_030765085.1. Classification (NCBI taxonomy): domain Eukaryota; kingdom Viridiplantae; phylum Streptophyta; class Magnoliopsida; order Asparagales; family Amaryllidaceae; genus Allium; species Allium cepa. Next base: position 243,616,328 of record CM060929.1, on the reverse strand, counting down.
CGTTACTCCATCATTAACTAAATCTCAAAGAAAATGGAATCAAATATGGATATGATCACTTCTACCATGCATAACCAAATTCTTTGAGAGTTTAATGGTTGAATTGTTATCGCAAAGTATAGTGCATTTGATAGAGTTAGGGGTATAACATAGGGGCAATTATGTAATTTGTTACATATATCTAACTCGATAACCAATCTAGTTCAAAATAAGTTGTGTTTTCTTTCTATTATGAACTTGCTATATTATGATATAATTAAGTAAATAAGTAATTAAAGTATATTAAATAGAAAAAATTCTTAAATGGTATGCTATGTGATAGTAATTACATTGTGCTGTAATTATGAGAATTTTATCAATTAAAAATGACATATTATTTTATTCGAGAAAGAACATACATTCACTATTGAGACTGAAGGATTTAATGCTCTCCAAATATTGGATAATGTGTTACTCAGGCTACTGGGGGTTACGTACTAATAGTTATTGGATAACTATGTAATGACTCGCCTAAGAGTTTTCTGTTGGTTACTGCGACTAAGATTAAACAGAGAATTTTGAAGTGACGATGTTATATAGTTCCCCCAACTTGAGAATACTGCGAAACTTCAGTGTGAACACTCCACTTTGATTATTGTTAAATTGTTCCTTGGTATCCATCAAACGACTATAATTGGGTCTGAATTGAAGCATTGGAAGTGAAATATTATTCAATAGAGAATTTGTCTTCTCGATTATATGAGGTTAGTATCATAGTCAACTATAGCCAAATCAGAATCAAAGACTCTGGCCTAAGTAGAATGGTTAACAATAATTGTTATTACTGAACCAAAAATTTTGTGCTTGAAGTAATCAAGTTGAATGTGGATGATATTGGAATTTTAACCAAAATCAAATTCCATAAGTCCTAAAGTGGTATAGTATTGACGAGGAGATTTTGTGTAAATAATTGTTACTACCACATACCGCTTATTATTGCAAAAATGGATTTTACCAAAACACGTGTAAACGATAAAGTCAGTCAAGATGACACACCACTAGTTAAGATGAGGTATGAAAATTAATATTCGAATTGTTTGATATTAATCGCTGACTAAATTTACACTCTTGAGTCGTACAACCGTAATGATGAATACTCCAAAAAACCACATGTTTTAATTAATTTATAATCGTTGTAAATTAATTAATTTAATTGATACTTATGAAATATTAGTTATTAAATTAAATTAAATTTGTTTGAATAATAATATTTAATAAAGTACGTATATAAAAGTTATATATGCGCATGTCAATATACAATAATGATAGAACATTTAAACCGGATTTAAATAAATCAATCACTAAGTGGTTTTGGAAAAAATTTGAGGACCGCATTGCCTCCATTATGGCCAGCCAAAGCAGAAGGAGAGGAGTGGTTTCAAATGTGATTTGAAAACCAAAAGAAGCATTTAAAGGAAGGAAATAAATCTCCATCATTTACTGTTCTTTATGAATCACTTAAAAAACATTTATGAAATGAATATTTTCCTTTTCCCTTCAATTTATTTGCAGTCAAAAATATGAAGGGGATGAAGAGGATTTGATAAGATTTAATCAGGAATTAAAGATGAAAAGTTTTAAAGGAAGAAATTGAAAAGTTTCAATGCTTTCTTTAAAACAAATTCTTTTTCATTCAACTGCCAATTCATTTTCCTTGTCTTCTCCCTCTCCCTCTCATAATCAAAATTTCATGGCTTTCATAGAGAAATTTTTTGAAAATAGAATCAAAATAAAAAGGTGGTTGTTGTCTCCTGATTGTTGTAAAATCAAGAGGTTGATTAAATCAAATCGAGGAGCTTCGTTCATCATTCATGGGTCAACTTTTGGCCATTCTGATTTGATTTAACCTTATGTTTCTCTTGTTTGCATGGTTTTGATTTTGTATGCTTCTTCTCATCTATTTGAATGTTCATCTTGCAATATAATTCATATCCCATATGTCCACCTCAATTAATTATATGTTCGTCAAGTTGATTTAGTTTAGAACCCCTTTTATTCTGCATCGCAGTCGACTATATATTCAACATGTTGATATATTTTAGATCCCTTATCTTATTTGATCGTTTTTTGATATTCATTGCATAATTTATATCTGAATACTTTTACAATGAATTTAACGTGCCTAGTTTTTTTGATTTATTTCTATTAGTTTGGAAATTATTATTTTAAAAAATATTTTCTTAAAATAATATTTTATAATTTTATAACATTTGTATACATAAACAGAACAAACCATATATGTTGATTATTTATATTTACCTTGAAAATTGACTTCTTATATTATATGGTTTTTGTTTGAATATATCTTTTGATTATTGTTTACATAAGAGTAAAAGTTTTATAATCAAGAATTCATAAGTTTTATAATCGGTAATGACATGTGGAAAAGCGAGCTGTAAAGCTTAACCAACGTGGGAACTCTTGCCTGCACATCGAATGATCCGAGGACAAGGTTAGACGCTTAGACGACCGTGAATTTCGGCCCTCTTCCTCCTTCGGTGCCTAAAGTGACCCCTCTCCAACCTATTGTCCCTAATGGCTACAATTTTGTTAACACTGCCTAGGAGAGGGTGATACTTAAAGTGTTGGTTGAGGTAGTTCCCATTTACCATAGGAGAATGCATGTTGCACATAGGCCACATCACGGTATTGAAATTGTCCCCGAACTGGCCGCATACAGGGAACCAAGACATCGCTGTTCCACTTTAATGGAATGGCCATTAGATTTTGAACACCTTTGGGTGGCAAATGGAGCTTGAGATTAGATATTCGAGTGTCCTCGCAGTGGTGCTCATGCAATCGGCGGAGAAAAATAGGCCAGCTCGGCAGACTCCCAATCCTATAGGGGTGTGGCCATACCTACATCAAAAGAAGGGCAGGCCGAGCATTCACGGTTTCCTCTGTGCATAAAGAGAGGATATCCCCATCTCTAGGTCATCATCATTACAATCACTCTCCCACACGTCATCATCGTCAGTCTCCCACTCCACAAAGACGTCGGTTGATCCCAGTGTCAATCGTATGTCAAACAGTCCTATAGTAGGTAGATGTTGGACTTAAAGAGGAAATGAATAGTCTTCACCAATAAATTAATAGAATATAAACCCAGAATACTGTAGGCGAAGTTCTATTTAATGATGAGAATGAGGAGCCATTCTTTGAGGAAATCTCGAATACATACACCTATCGGCAGTGTGCCTTGTCGCCTGTTGAGAAATACGCTGGGAATGCTAACCCATCATATCACATCATTGCCTTCAACTTCATCACCTGGACCGATCAGCTAGTTGGCTCCGCAAAGTGTCTGTTCTTCCCATCTACTCTTACAAGACCAGCCTTTCGATGGTTCTTACATTTGCAACCAGGCATCACTCATTCCTAAACCTAGCTTTGTGCATATTACAATCCTCAGGTTCTTTGCTTCCAAGACCCATACCATGATGGCTAGTGAGCTAAGTAACATTAGACATGGGCCGGTCGGATGTGAATCTCTTCAACAAAGAATCCGCCCTTGCTATGGATGCTGACAAGAACAACTTGGTTATGTCCCTCTCTTCGAGGGTCAGATACAGAAGGAATTAAAAAACTAGGCGGAAATATCCCTAACAAATTTCTATCAACTTGCTAATGAGATCATGAGAACGGAGGATGCTGATCTTTCAAACAACAATGAATAGCCTCGGCATCTATAAACAAAGCTTGTCCCTTTGGAACTTCAGATCATCGAAGCAATGGTTAGCAGAATAACAACAAGAGGCATAAAGAAGAGGGCACCCGGTATAAGCCTCTATATTCTCACTATGCCTCCCAACTTGGGATATGAAATCCATATATCTTACAACCAAAGACCATCTACCATTAGAGCTAAGAGAAGGAAGGAACATCGTGGCGACAACAAATATTGCGAGTTCCATCAAACCAAGGACTACTTCACCAACGTGTGTTGCATACTGAAGGATGAGATAAGAAGGTTGATCCAAGAAGGGGCACTCATAGAGTTTGTTCCATAGTAGGTCCATCAAAGCATGGTTTCTCACAATCAACCAACTCAACCCTAGCAACCCTACAATAATGGAGTGGCCATAAATGACATGCTAACTATTTGTGAAGGACCGCATGTGGCCTAAGGCAGTCGGGGAGCACGGTTCCATCACCAGAGAGAAGTGGGCTCAGTTAGCTAAGTTTATTCTTTATAACATCGAGCGTCCTACGCATCCAGACTAAAAGCAGACCAGCTTATCACCTTCACTGTTGAAGACAAAGAAGTCATCTCCTACCCCTATCGCGACCGTCATCAACATTGCAATGGCCAGTGCAAATGTACATCAAGCCTTTGTGGATAGGGGAAGCTAAGTCAACGTCATGTTTAGAATGTCTTCAAGCCAATTAAGCTTCTTGTTTGCAACATCACCCCTGCACCTTGCCTATCTATTCATTTGAGGGTATTGGCATTGTTCCAATGGAGACGACCTCTCTCATAACCATATTCGGCAAAGAGCCCCTTGTTGCAAAGAAACATGTAAACTTTGTAGTAGTTGATTTCCTATCCACCTATAACCTTTTGATACGACGACGGACCATTACAGTGCTCTATGCAATAGTCTCATACAACCGACTTGTTATGAAATTCCTTATTCAAGCTACGGTCGGAGAAATTCGAGGTTCCATAAAAGGTTCAGGGGTGTTATGGGTCCTCCACAAGCAAAGAAAGGTATCCTCATACTATAACAAGAATTTGCAATAATCACGGTGAGTCACTCGTGAGAACCTTCAAGTCGATCAGTGCTTAGGTACTTACCGAGATCGCCCCTAGCTCTAAAGTACAGACGTCTATGTTAACTGCTTCCCCCATGAACAAAGACACACATAAGGAAGTTGTGGCTTACAACGATGTGTCACCTAGGAGAGTTGTAACGACCCTGAATTTTGGCCCTGGTTATCATATTAAATATTTAATCTGATTAAATAAAATATGAACCAATTATTTTCAAATGAGCATGATTTTGGAATAATTGCCAATTTGTTTATGTAAATTTGTATTTTAGAAAGGAAATTTGATTCTGGAAATTAAATAGAATCTTTTAATAATATTGATCTTATATAAGTGAATTAAAATACTATACTTGGTTATATTTGGAAATACATATGGATGTTAATGTTCCAATTAAATCTAATTCTAAAAAAAATAAAATATAAATATAAATTATAAATGGAAAGCATAAATCAAATATAAGTATATAACTTCATTTAAATAAGTAATAGTAAAGTACAAATGGATAATGAATACAAATATAAGTAAGAAAATTTATTTTGAAATATAACTTGAATATTGACAGTTAAATATAAAGTACTAATGTAAAATTTAAAATAAGGATAAATTAGTTAAGATTTTATACAACATAACTTAATAATCTAAAATATGAACAAAAGTATAAGATTCAAAGTAAAGTAAAATGACATTAAAATACAATGTAAAACCAAACCTTAACTATCATGTATAACTTATATAAATAAGAAGTTAACTAAACAAATATTTTCATATTAAAACCAAATCAACAGCAATTATATATATCTATGTAAATTACTTAAGTTAGAAACAATAAAACAAATTTATTTTTACAAGCAAACCAAAGTAATATAAATTTGACCCCAAACATATTTGTTATTCAAGCAAGCAGTTTATAAAAAAAAAATAAAGAAGCAAACTCAGTAAACATAAAGTGTAAACACAAGTGTCAGTAAGTATGAAGAAACCTGACACATATTGTGTTAATACAAATATCTGCAAACATGAGAAAAAAAGAAAGAACTTGACTAATTAAGGAAGATTGAAATATAAACATTTAAAAATAACTTACCTTTTCATGCAAGCTACCTACTGAAGAATATAACTCATTAATGCATACAGTAGTTCACAGTACAACATAATCTTAATTATGTAAACCAGTTAAACTACAACATTACTGCTCCTCTGTTTTGAGCACATCTTTGTGTCTATTTGTATCATGCAAATCCTATTTCTCAGAAATGAAATCTAATTAACAGGATTGATTAGCAGTAAGTTAATTATAATAAAAAAATATAAAACAGGCTTGAAATATATGCAACCTGCAAATGATTATGTAGACAAGTTAATAAGATATTTTGTGTACTAATAGGATTAAGAGTAGACAAGTAGTACATTAGCATTTAATGTTAGCATCTCAGCCGAATTTAAGATATAAAAAAAAAAAGAAGAGAGAGCTTGCCTGATAAAACAAAATTGAACAGTATACTTATGGATAACACCTACCTGGGTAAAACATTTTTCTTTCTCCTATATATCCATATGTGCATGCATCCTTTATTTAGTTGTAACATGAGTTTACCTGAGAAACAAATAAAAGAAAGGAAGAAAAAAAAAGATGTAAGCAAATAGAGCTCAAGTAAAATCATAAGAGCAGGAACAATTTACAGGCAGGTTTTCAACAACAGGTCTTTAAGCAAGGAATGTTCTCTGATTTTATTGGTGAGTAAACAAACTATTCTCAAAATTTAATTTGTGAGTTTTCTTTTGGATGTTATGTGCTTGTTATAGTTTAAACAAACTTCTCTGTGATTATTTCTGTTGCTCTGGAAATTTTGGCTTGTGCTTCAGTGTTTTAAGTTTCAGAACAAAGTAAAAGCAGAGACAAATCTAAATACTTCTTCATACAAATATTTTATACTTAAGAATTTAAGTTAACATACTTGTTAAACTGTAATTAGGACCTGGAAGAATTGATGAAGGTGGATAGTGAAACTGTGACACTGCAAACTCAAGTTACAGTAAATAAAAGTCAATATGTTCAAAATTCAAATATTTCATTTTGTTAATCTGATTTCATATCTTGATTCAACAAACAAAGTTAGGATTTTTAGCATAATAAATATGATTTTTAAGTAAGAATGTAAAGTGCAGTTTAAAAAAAAAGGATGAATCTGATTTTTATCAATAACTGTTGATTCAATCAATGTTTGTTTTTAAAATTCTAGTTGAAGCAAGCTTAAACATTTATGAACACGTAAAAATTATCAGATAATTTTTATATCACGTGAATTAAGGAATTGAGATCAAAGTAGGGTTTTTGCCCAAAGTAATAACCTGCCTGTAAATGCATCGAGTTCTCCTTTCTTGTGTAACCGAGCTGATTTGAACTTCGGGGGAAGGAAGGGTGGAGTGTTGTCGTGGTGGGGTAGGATTTTGGGGGCTTCTGGTGGTCACGGCGGCGGTGACGAGGTCGATTCGTCCTGTCGGTTGAGTTCAGAATTTCAGTGGGTAGGCAAAATTTCGTTTCAATGGGTTGAAGCGAAGTTTGAGTTTGATTTCCTTTTGTTCGTGTATTACGTGACTTGTCGGCGAGGTGGGGGTTCGCCAGAGGTGTTTGGTGACGCCGTGCACGTGCACGGCGAGGAGGAGAGGGCGGCGACGTATCAGAGTATGATTCCTCGAGTCGTGCTCGAGTATTTAGAGTGTTATCTTCGGGTTTGTGACGAGTGTGGAGCTCGAACGTGGTTGAGCCTGAAATGTTAATTTAATTCTAAGTTCTAACAAAAAAATTTAAACTGAAGTTTTAAAAAAAAAAAGTAAAGAAGAAGACGATGTGCAGGACACGAGAGAAAGGGCAGAGGAACTCGGTGAGTACTCGAGTTGCACACGGGATTTCTTGAGGTGAGACTCGGGTTTCTTATAACCTCAAGAAGAAATATATAATAATAGGTTAAGTGAATCTTGTTTTGACAGTTTAAATACTGTAAACCTGGAAAAAAATGTTTAACAGATTTTAGTACAAGTTTTAAGTGATTAGGTTAATAAGTAACAATGTATTTAACATTTAGTTATTATTTTAAATAATTAAGTTAAGTATGAAATGGATTAAACATTAAAGTTTGCAGTCCATACTATGTTCAAAACTTTAAGGAAGTCTTTTAATTAATCAAGCTGAGTAAATTAATGACAACAAACTATTGTAATAATAATAATTAATTAAAAATAATGACTTTACACTTGTAATTAAGGATTAAGTAATGATTATGTGGCTAATAAAGTGTAATTAACTACTTATGATAATTAATGAATGAATTGATAGTCAATAAATTAAGTAATCTAATTAAGAATAAATTAACAATTGACTAAGTAATTAACACTTAATAAAAGAATAATTAAATTTTATTAAGAAGTTAATTTTTGATTAAAGAATAGTTAATTAAGAAATTAAGGTGAAACAATTTTAATAAGTGATTTGGTAATTAAGGGAATTAATTACTTATTGAATTTAATGAAGTTTATGATGAATTATTAAGTTAATTAATTAAGTTTAATTAATTTAATAATTATTGAGGAAATGATAAGTATAATTACTTGGACGAGTAATTAATGATAATGACTGGATGTAGTTGATTGAAAATGATTTAACAATGGAAGTAATTTGAGAATAATTACTTTGTGTAATTTAATCAAGGGATTGATATAAAGGAAATCAGTTGAGAAGTGATTAAGTGATGTGATAAGAGTAATTAAAGGAGATTGATTACTGAATAGTATTAATCAGGGATGATTAATAAATATAGTTTAATTGAAGATTTAATTACTTAAGGTAAATAATTTAATATAGGATAATGAAATGACATGTAATTAGCAATTATTAACTAATGAAATTAATAATGAAAGATTAAAGAGGAATTAATTGGTGAAATTAAGAAGTAATGTAATGTATGAAATTAAAGGTTAATTTCTAAATTTGGATAAGATAAATAATTTGGAATAATTAAGAATGATTACTTGAATTTAATGTTAATTAATCAAAGTATGATTAAGTGAAATGGATTTATAAATTGATTGATAATTGGTTAATAGTTATATAAGTAAGATTTTAATGGTTAAGTAATTAATTTAATTTATTTTAAATTAATTAGAGATGCAAGTAATTAATTTAATTCATTTTAAATTAATTATAGCTGATATGATTGCTTATGTATGGATGGATGATATAGTTTGTCTTAAATGATTTGAGATTTCTAGTTTGAGATAAACGATGCTACATGAAATGCATGTTTGATTTAAATATGATGATAATTTGGATTATCTGTTGTGATGATAATATTGATTATCTGTTATGATGATGATGTTCTATTGTGATACTGTGAATTATCTATCTGTATGTATATGGATAATTGAATTGTTTTAAACCTTAAACAACTTGGCCCTAAAAGACACGTTTTGGATTTTGATGAGACCGGGATCGGGTTTCCACATTTGGAACATCCGAAAACCACATCGATTTCCAAATTAACGTTAGGTCGTTAATCTAAAGTGAAGATGAAAATTCAGAATGCAAGGGTTGTCGTCGTTAACTCTGAGGGTGATTCCAAAATGAGTGTAACGAGATAATGCCTTCGGTTTCGTTCGAACCCGGAACGAACTTGTATGGATTGAATGCTTTCAGCACATCGTCAGGCGGACGATGAGCATTCTAAGTGATATGTTCTTTAAAGGTAATCGTAGCCTCAAGCCTCATCAACCGGGAATGGCTAAAACAGGGGAGATGCAGCAAGGTTAGGTGGGTCATGCCCAAGCAGGACAAGATATTTCCCCTGTCTAGATGTCCCTTTTATTTCGGCTTAGTGGGTGGTTGGGCGCGCCAACCACGGGGTTTATCTTGTTCGGGACTGTTCAGTAAGGAATGGTTCCGGCCTTGTGTTGCAGGGGATGAAGGGAGTAATCCTCGGTACGGTGATCTAGGCCCCGTACTGTGACGGGCGGTACCCCAGTAGCCCTGCCATTGTATGGAATCCATTTTTCCAATAAGTGCCCACGGTTTTGATTGTATTACCCACTTTTGTGGCTAGTAGCTGGAATTTAATAATGTAACAATTTCGGCTATTTTCTATTTACTTGAAAACCCTAGACACTATTATAATATCACAGAATTTCCTATGAAATGTTTTGGTTAGCGTAAGGTAAAAACTTACCCGCATTTATTTGTGGGAAGTCTTACGTGATACTTTTATTTTCAAAAAGTTTTGCAAAGTTAAATAATTTAAACTGTTTACTCATACCAGACCCATGTCTGACCCGGAGTTTATTTTTGTTTTCTATAAACTCTCGGGTACCCAAATTTTTACGGGTAGTCAAGGGATTCAGGTTAGCTTTGACAAATTCTGGAGGAGCAATGGAGCAGGAGGCTTCGGCGTGTAGATATCTATCTTGTTCCGCTGTGTTAGTTAGAGTATGTTATATTTGAGATGTATGTAGTGACTGATGTATATATAACATTTGTCAAATGTAAAATATTGTATAACTCTGATATATGTAAACTATGAACTGTTATGTGATGTATTATATTTTATTCCATTCCGCTGTGAGTTCTGTTGTTGTTGTTCTTTCTTTCTCTTTCTTTTCTATTTCTACCTCTTTCTTTCTTCATGATGATACGTCTTTCTGGTAGTAGAAGGGCGGGTCGTCACAAGAGTGCTCGAACCGATTAGCACTCACAATCGTGATGGGATCATCCTTACCCTTAAGGTCACAACTATAAGTGACATGTCAACCAAGAGAGTGCTCGAGCTGGTCAGCACTCCCATCCATGTCGTGAACGTCCTCAATCATAAAGAAATTGTTGCCAATGGCGTGTCACCCAGGAGTAACCTCAATCCTATAGGTGCTCCATTTCATGATGTGACCACCTAAAGCAGCGAACCTACATCAACTGGTTGTGTGTCACCCAAGAGAACCCTTAAGCCAACTAGTGCTCTAGTTCATGCTAGGACCACCTACCACAATGAAAACTGAGATGACATGGACCCCATTTCCTTATCCTTGCCCCCAAAAAGCAAAAGAGATCATCACGACATGGGATAAGCAAGGTGCATGCCATTGGTAAGCGGAGAATCCAACATAGCAACTCCTATCCTCTTTAAGTCGACAGACTTATCCATTACAGTTAAGGGTAACCACAACCCCTCGACTCGAAACAAACGTCTGTGCCAGCTAAGGATTTCATAGAGTGCATGATTTACACATTGCACTAATACGACTTAGATACCAACCTTGATCTAGATGGTGACCCGTTCGATCCTCACATGGGAGATTCAAACATTGAAGTTGGGCCGACCATTCCACTTGAGTTGATACTATAGATGACAATAACCCTTGCAAAGTCGTCCAGATACCAAGCTCAGTCCAAAAATCAAAGATGAGATGGTCAATTTTCTACGGCAAAGTAATGATGTCTTCACTTGGAGGCATGCTGATATCACCGACGTTGATCTAAAAATCATCTGGCATGTACTAAACCTAGATATCAAAAGCATAGGTCCTACAACCTAGAAAGATACCGAGCTCTCAATGAAGAGGTAGAGAAGCTATTGGACAATGGCTTCATCTTGGAGGTAGAATATCTAGTGTGGGAAGATAATCCAATACTAGTCAGAAAGCCAAATGGGTCCTCGAGAACTTGCATCAACTTCTCTGACCTCAACCAAGCCTTCCCTAAAGATAACTTTCCATTACTGCACATTGATCAGATAGTAGATGCGACTAGTGGACATGATCTCCTTACCTTCATTGATGCTTATTTTTGGTACAACTAGATTTTCATGCATGGCTTAGACCAAGAGCATACCTCCCTCATCACTAATGTTGACTTATATTACTATAGTATCATGCCTTTTGGACCTAGGAATGCATACGATGCTATCAACGGATCGTCAATCGTATGTTCTTGGAACAGATCGACCGGTCCATGGAGATATATATGGATGATATGTTGGTAAAGTCAGAGAAAGATGGGGGGTGTATATAGTACCCGGCCGAGACTTTCAATATCTTGCATCAACATAATATGAAATTAAATCCAAAGAAGTGTTCTTTTGCTATTCGATCAGGAAATTTTCTCTACTATGTTATGAGTGCCAAGGTAATTAAAGCTAACCCCAACAAAATTCAATCCATCTAAGACATCAAGTCCAGAGAACTATAAAGCAAGTATAAAGCCTAAACGGGATGGTTGCAGCTTCGAGCCGATTCGTGTCCAAGGCTACCAACCGTTGTCTTCCCTTCTTTGACCTCAACAAGAAGAGAAATTTACACTTTCTAAAATTTCACTTGCTTCAAACTCAGTGAAACCCACTTTAACACGTAGATATCGCTCCTACGAGCGCAACACAAAAGGTCGCGTCTAGAATGGACCTCGTATGAAGAAGTTATTTATTTTATAAGTTTTTGAGATTAAAATAATATAATTTAATCACTAATCACTTAATAAATTTAATTATCCTCTCTAACTCCTCACTCATCCTTTCTTCCTCAAACCCAACACCATGTACATGCATGTCTAGTCATGCATGCATGCCTCTTCCCCTTTCTCCAGTCCACGAAATCACATTCCGACTTTGCCTACGATCTTCTCATCGCCTAAGCTTCTCGATGGACACAACATTGTAACCTCCAAAGCCCCCATCTCAATCGCGACTTGCTAGACCTGCTCATGACACCCACTATGTCGTATTCCATAATTGAGAGCTGCACTTCACCATACTTCACCCAAAGATGTTCCTCTATACGAGAAATGAAACCGTACTCTCCAATTCACCCATCGATGCCTCAAGATCCGCCTACCTCATGCCCCAATTCTGCTTATTCATGTCGATCACGGTCAACGTTCACTGAACCTCACCAAACCCTATGGATTTGAAGCCCTAGTCTACATGAGTTCAATATATTTATTTCGTGATTTTTAGTGGTCATTAGCATTTGATTTCGAATTTTAAAGGAGGTGGATTAACTTTTCTTTTTACTGTAAATGAAAGAAGACGGAAAAAGAAAAGTAAGAGAGAAAGAATGAAATGAAGGAAAAGTCTAAGCTGAAGTATTGTTTATTTTGCGATTTTCGACACGTCGCTACACAACATTTCATTCACATAGAAACCGCGAACGATAAAAATATGATCGCACATAAAAAAACGATATGATCTCAATGCAATAATAATATAAACTGGTTATCTTATTATGTGAAATTTCAAAAATACCATCGTTTGTCGAAAAATACGTCAAATGACAATTTAAAAATTTTCTAGATTAAAAATTATGGAAAAGTCATATAAATTTATTTAAAAATACATCGACAAAAATCAAGTCCTTTTTACTAAGAATTGATTCTTATTATTTATTATATTCGAATAAATTTCAATATTTAAATAAATTAAATATTCCCATATGAAACGTTAAAACTGCGGGTAGTTACAATAAACATATACTTATATAGTCAATGGTATCTTATTCACCAGTTGTAACCGAGCATAACTATATAATGAAATATAATATGTTATATGGTATAAATTTTAACCTCTTAATTGTTGTAAGGTAAAATTTAACAATTTGAAATCCTAATTTTAGTTAAATTATTCACAAAGTCAAATATAAAATTAGCAGTTTAATACTTTTGCATACCATGACTAAGTAAGCAATAGTATGTAAATACCAAAAAAGAAAAATTGCTATTTGACCTTTGAATTTCTCAATAGTTTCCTCAGCCTTACATCTTTCAATTTTAATTATTTCTATGAACTTCTATTCTTTAAATTTATAATTGATTCTCTTAGATTTTTTTTAATTTTTTTTCTTAGTGAATCATCGGGTCCCTCTTATTACTAAAAATACATGCCTTATTTTCCTCTCGATTGAGTGAGAAAGGATGCCGATACACATACCAATCAAAATTTTACTGGATCAATGTCCATTTTACCAAACACAGATGCATATAACACTACTAGAATGGCTTTGAATTACGATGGATCATGGGCAACGGCTAAAAAACGCGGCCGTCGATAGTCGTCGTCTACTTGAATATAACCCGCGAACGAAAGCTTTTAGCAAAACATTTCAACTTTCCTACCCTAACTCTCTTCTTCCCCAATTCTGCCCCTTACCGACTCCAGCCACCCTCAACCACATCTAGCCGACGTTGGCGACCCCTACACGATGCACACTCCTTCCATCTTCAATTTGGTTTCATTTTTTGAGGTTTATTGCCTTAAACCCTATTTATGTAAAATTATTAATTTTGGTATGAATATGATAGATTAGTTGTTATTAGATATTGTTATAGTTTATTAGTTGATTTAGAGATAAAATTAAAACCTTATTTCAGAAAAGTAATTGACTATTGATTTGAAATTGATGATTATTATTTATTAGTTGATGATAATAGTGTGTTAGTTAATTTGGAGATGTTAGTAAGTGGTTTAATTGTTTAATTTGCAATTAAAAGTTAAGGTTAATTTAAAATTCGAAAATTAGTATTCATTAATTAATATGCTTATTGATAAGTTTACGCAAATATTTTTTATAGTGAAAAATGATGGTTGTTATAGTGGAAAATGATGTTTGTTATAATTTGAAGATATTACAGTTTACGTCAAAATTAGTGTACAATTCATTAGTGTATAAAATTAATTTATTTTACATTGTTATTATTAGTGCTGACTTCTAGTTTTAGCTTACAAAATCTGTAAATTAAAATGTTATCAAGTAAAAGAGTTTGAAAATACGTTATAAAGCGTATAATTTAGGTAACAAAGCATTAAGAAAAAGTATACTTGAATCAATTTTGTAAAAAGTTTAAGAAATGAAGATAACAACAGCGAATATTGTATTAAAACGGATTTTGTAAAAAGTTAAGTATCAAATATAACAACAACAAATATTTTATTAAAATCGAATTTGTAAAAAAAATCATAAATATAAAAAAAACAAATATTGTGCACAAATTGATTATCTAAAAAGTTAAGAAATGAATATGACAAGAAAAATACTTTACTCAAATCGATTTTCTTTAAACTTAAGAAACAAACAAAATAAGAAAAAATATGTTGTTGAAATTGATCTTCCAATAAGTTAAAAAATGAATATAACAACAACAAATAATGCACTCAAATCAACTTTCTAAAAAGCAATGAAATTTATATACAAGAACAAGTATTATACTAAAATTGATTATCTAAAATTTATGAAATGGATTATAATGTTGATTTGAAAATAAGCGTTTAAGTATTATTATAACAAATACAACAACCGTAAATTAAAGCGTATAGTCCTAAAAGGTTTTAATTTATTTTAAAAAATACAACTAAAATAGTCCCATTGGATGCAAAGTTATACGTAGAAAAGAAGTGAACAGAAGTGTTGTTGTAATTAAACAGAAGTGTGGTGTGTGAAACGTTTAGTCCTAAAAGGTTTTGCTTTATTTTAGAAAATAAAACAGCAACAATATATTACTTGGGCAAGAAGTTGTGCATAGAATAGAAGTGAAGTGCTGTTGAAATTGCTAACTTATTTTTTCAAATAAGGAACAATGTTTGATTATTTTATCGACCGTATGTGAATGTATGAAGTCAAAACTGGAATAAAAGGTTCGATGAAAGAACATTTCTACAATGGTGTACACGAATTTATTAGATTCGCATTATCTAATAATAGAAATAACAAAGAACATCGTTGCCCTTGTAGTAAGTGTCAACATTTGAAGCATTAGAAACTAGATACAGTTAAAGTACATTTATATAAATCTGGATTTTTGCCAAATTATTATGTATGTGATCGTCATGGAGAACTTGTTGCACCTACAATGGATCATATTGCGTCAGAGGTCGATGTTGTTATGACGAATGCAATAGAAGGTATGATAGCAAATGCAGCATAATCAATGTTCCCTACCATTCAAGTTAACAATGAAGACATCAATGTTGAAGAAGAACCGAATGTCGGAGCAAAAAAATTATGATTTATCGGATGCCGCTAAGAGATCGATGTGGGGATGGTTGTAAAAGTGGAACCGGATTATTAATAACTACCGAATACATCACTGTGAAATAAGAATTCAACTTTATAGAAGCTAGATTTACAGCAGTTATACAAGCTGCAAAATGGCACATGCCATCCAATAATCTGATGTGCGACAGTCATTATAAAGTGAAAACACTTATGTCAACTTTCGGTCTGCCTTACGGAAAGATAGATACGTGTATAAAAGGTTGCATGTCGTATTGGAAAGATGACATTAATCTTAGGAATTGCAACATATGTAATGAGAAAAGATATAAACCAAGAAAAAAAAGGAAAGGAAGTTCCATACAAGAGAATGCATTATTTTCAAATCACCCCTAGACTTCAAAAGTTATATACACCTTCGTCCATGGCATGTCATATGCGATGGCACAGCGTGAGAAGAAAAGCAATGGGAACTTTGACGCATCCATCCGAAGGAGAAGCATGGAAACATTTTAATAAGATGTATCCCACATTTGCTGCAGAGAGCCATAACATCAGACTTGGTTTATGTACGAATGAGTTTTCGCCATTCTCTCAGCTTGGTAGCAAATCTTCATCTTAGCCTATTACCATTACTCATTATAATCTACCTCTGTGGATGTGGATGAAAACTCCATACATGTTTCTCACTGTTGTCGTCCCTAGCCCTGATGATCTGACACAAGGAATCGATGTTTATCTACAACCATTAATCGAAGAGCTGAAAACATTATGGCTTGAAGGTGTTAAAACATATGACATTTCACAAAAAAGGAATTTTCGTATGTTTGCTTCTTTGTTATGGACTATTAGTGATTTTTCTGCATATGCGATGCTTTCAGGTTGGAGTACGAGCGGTCGTCTAGCCTGTCCTTATTGGATGGAAGAAACAATATCATTTTCTTTACGGTATGAAAGGAAATTTTCTTGGTTTATTTGTCATCAGTGTATTCTCCATCCCAATCATACTTTTAGAAGAGATAAAAAACCTTTAAATCTATCAGATAAGAGAATATGCCACCAACAGAGATTTGGTCAAGCGAAGAAATATATGAATTGTAAAGGACTACCCGAAGATACATAAAACTGGAATACAAACTGAAATTCCAAGTAAGTCGGACATTCATAATTGGTGCAAACAATGTATATTTTGAGAGTTGCCTTATTGAAAAGATCTCCTACTTCGACATAATATTGACGTGATGCACAACGAAAAAAAAGTGTTTGATAACGTGTTTAATGCAGTTATGAATGTCAAATGGAAAACTAAGGACGACTTAAATTCAAGACTCGATATAGCACACTTTTGTAAACATCCCGACCTTCATATGAAGCCTAATGACAATAAAAAACCCAAAGCATGCTATGAGCTAGAAAACAAGCAAATAAAACTCGTGCTAAAGTAGGTGGAAGGACTAAAATGCCCTGATGAGATGTCTTTTAATCTCCGTAGATGTGTTGACTTTAAAAACAAAAAATTGAGTGGGATAAAAAGCCATGACTATCATATCATGATAGAATATTTATTACCAGTGGTTTTCAAAGAAATATTGCCCATAAAGTGTGGAGTGTTATAACAGAATTAAGTTTGTTTTACAAACAACTTTGTTCAACAGCGTTAAAAATCGACCGTATACATAACCTTAAAGTAGAATTCCCTATACTGCTATGCAAACTGAAGAGAAAAAATTCCGTCGGGTTTTTTTAAATGTAATGGAGTATTTACCTGTTCATCTTCCATCCGAAGCTCTTCTTCGAGGTCCTGTGCAATATGGATGGATGTATCCATTTGAGAGGTAATAGTAGATATCCGTAAAATTGTTGTTAGTTTAAAATTCAGATTTATGTAAGTGCATTTAAATTGAACTAATTTTTTAATATATACTTGAATTATTTGAAGAAAAAAATTAGATAAAAAGCACGAGTTCAAGGTTCAATTTGTAAATTATATCTTAAAGAAGAATCTTAATTCTTTTTCTCTCATTACTTCCGTGACCATGTAAACTTATCATTTGCAAGTGGTCCTCGTAATGATGTAGCTGTTGAAGAAGATTATTCGCAGACAATGTTGTCTATTTTTAGACAACATGGCCGACCTACAGGAAAATGTGTGGAAATATGATTTAATGATAAAGATCAACATGTAGCATACACATTTGTTCTTCTTAATTGTGCTAAAGTTGCACCATTTTTTAGGTAATAATAAAATCATATTTTTTTCAATGATACTTACATTTTAATCGTAATATAACATATAGTGTACACACACACAGATATATATATATATATATATATATATATATATATATATATATGTTCACGGTATTTACGAATCACAAAATCCTTCTGGCAATCTCAGTAAGGAATTTTCTAAATGGTTTTCGAACTACATTTATGATCCAAGAAACAGCGTCGTTGATGAAGGATTACAGCATCTTACGCTCGGACTAAAAGAAATGTCAAGACTTATCCAATATTTTTCGTCAATGGATTTAAATTCAACACCAATGGTTATGGTGTTGAAAAATTTATATATAACTGTGGTGTTTTTTATCAAAGGCAGTGACGATCCAAATGAGCATATAAAAGATTTTTACGGCGTCTTAACATAGGTTTTAGAATTGACATATTATGTACAACCTGTAAACAAAGTTTTTTTGTTCAAGTGCAATTGGTTTATCAATATTTTTGGTTCTGGAATCAATATGCACAAAAATTATAAACTTATAGAAATAAAGCACACCTCACACTACTATAAGTATGATCCTTTCGTATTAGCCAAGCAAGGATTACAAGTTTATTTTGCTCTGTATCCATTCTTAAAAATGAATAAAATAGATTGTTCTGCTGTTTTTAAAACAAAAGCAAGATTTACGTTTGATGGAATTAATATTCCGGATGAAGCAGCATATCAAACGATCTTGGACCAAACGATGAAATAATAATAGCTGATGATATTAATTTGGGTTTGTTAATGATGAATCGAATGTTTTAATAGAAGCATTTGAGAGCACTACAAAAGAGAACGATATAGAGTACGAGACCGAGACTGAATTAGAAAACGACGAATACTAATTTTTTTGAATTTTTGTATTAGTTATTTTATAATGTATATTCTGAATTTCAGTTGTTATCAATAATGGTGACTATGTTGTGAGCTATGTCTTATTGTTTTTTTTAATTATGTATATATATTCAGAAGATCTTGTCTCATTTATGACGTTTTAGTGTAATTTTTATGTGATGATGATTAATCAAACATGTTTTGTAATAATGAAATAATATTTTTTTTATTATTATATGAAATGATATGTTTGTAACAGATATGCACAGGAGACATACTAGCAGATCTTAGCCTTTTCCTTCCGCTGGTGCAGGTGCCAGCGGCACAGCGCCGGATTTACGTCCGGTGGCAAAGGTAGTGCCGAAGAGCATAGGATAAGTATCAAATTTATTGCATTTTCACTATTTAAAATTTATTAAATTCGTACATTTTATTTTACACATAGGGTTTGCGGTATAGCCGAGCGATATTATTCTACAAATGTCGAGGAAGGCATTCATGAGCCGAATGTCGGGATGTTGGGCTCACCGGGAAGACATTCCCGATCACATCTAGAATTACATATTCGTGGACTTGATGATAATTTTAAATTTATAATTTATTTGTAAATTAACATAATGTATATAATTCAAACCAATATCAAATTCAATACGCAGCAGCTGTTCGTGTTGTCTGCAAGATATGAATGTTTTTGTTAATCATTGAAATCAGAGAATGTGAAAAAATTACAGAGACACCATATCCAAAGCCAAGAGAGCAGGAAAGAAGCCATCTTGGATGGATGCTGATGTATGGGCTCAATTTCTGCAGTTGTGGGAAACTCCGGAGTCGAAGGTAAGTAATAAATATCATTTCATTTTGTTATTATATTTTGTTTAAAATTCGTATATTAGGTGCATTAATTTAGTTAATTATGTGTGTGAATTTATAGAAATTATCAGCACGAAACCGTGCAAACAGGGCTAAAAATCCTGCTTTGTACCGCAATGGGTCAAAGTCTTTCCAACAACATCGGAGGGAATTTGTAAAGTTATAAAATGTGTTTCTAAATAGTTGTAAAATAATTTAGTCATATTGGTAACATTATTCATTTTATATATAACTTTAGTTTCAGCAATATAATCGTGAGCCTACACTGACTGAGGTCTTTACTTACATGCATGCCATCGAGCGTATGGATGAGGAGGGGAATGCTACGTATGAATTTACGAATGAAAAATCCAAATCCGTGATGGTAAATTTATTTAATTTTTTTACTGCACAATTGATAAGTTCATTATTATTTATTATTACAAACTGATGTTCGACGTCGCAGGAGAGGTATGAGACGAAGAAATCACAAATGGCGCAGTCCACTGGCTATGAGCTGACCTTAGACGAGAAGGACCGTATCTGGGATGTGCTAATTGACCCGCCTACTCGGAATAGGCGATATGGTTATGGAAATCAGAATGTAAACTACTTCATTAACTAATATATAAATTATATTTAATTATAAAGCAAATTATATTCCAATCAAATAATTTGCGGGCATCGATGGCCTAGAGAGTGTATAAGAGATCCCAGGCTGGGGAGGAGATAGCTCAGCTCCGCCAGCAGATGGCAGAATTCTATGACTGGCGGAAGGGCGAAGGACGGGCGCAACTGCTAGATGAGCGGATTGCGTCCTTTTTTACAGAGCACGGGAGGATGCCTGATGAGGATGGGTCGGGAGATGATGATGATGAGTAGGTACATATTTTTTTTTGGCTTGTACTTATTGATTTGTAATTATTGACTTGTATTGATGGAGTTGATACTTTATTGACGGTTGTGTAATGATGATTGTGAATTTGATGAACATTAGTATTTATGTAGATATGGTTGTGTTGGTAGATGAAATATTGGTTTTAGTTGATGAAAATTTATGTAAATATTGTTAATTACATTATGTTTTTAATTATAGATATGTATGAGGTTATACTTATGTGTTATGTTAATGATTGTGATATTGAGTTTATATGTGTTGGGAATGAAGCGAGATAGAGATATGACGTTTATTATGTGGTTTGGAAGGCTTAAAGCAGAGCTAGGCAAAACTGGGCATTTCAGGTAGGCGACGGCTGACGACGGCACGACCAACTGGTCACAGGTTTGAGGCGCATGGCGATGACTAGCGACGACAGTTTGGTTCCAGCATTGCGATGGTCACTGACAGCCAATTTTTTCAGAAATCCGTCGCTGGTTATCGCTAAAATAGCGACGATGCCGTCGCTATTTTGCTAGCGTCATCTTTTACTGCTTCGGATTTTAACAATGGCTAGCGTTGGTTGGTGACAGCCGCCGACGGCTTATAGCCGTCGCTAAATGTAGTCATTACTGTAGTGTAACAGGTATTTTTAAATGACACAACAATCCGTCGCTGGTATTCTATGATGTTCTGTGATATTTAGCTTTGAGTGAGTAGAGAAATTAAAGAACATGACACCCAGATGTCTTGATGGTAAATATGAACAAAAAGTTCTAACCACATGTTGCAATGGAAGCAGAATAGAGATATAAGGTGCTAAATTATTTTTCAAAGATGCACATTCATGTCAGGATTAAATTGCCTGCTAATAAGCTAATACTTTTATATAGATAGTAAATAATGTAGAACTGAACCGTTCGATTGAAGGAAAAAGGTGAAACTGTTTGGTGAGAATTTAGGGAAAATACGGAGAGGAAAGGAAGAAGAAATCTTGGTTTCTTTGCATGCATGATATTCGTATCAATAATTTACTAACAGGAAAAAATGCCACCTGGAAATCTGAGAAAAAAAGAAAAACCATAGAGTTTCACGTATATTATAGATAAGAACATGCCCAGAAAAGAAGAATAATACAAACGTACTAAAGGGTAACATGGAGAATAAGTACTTTCTCATGAGAATTGCGTTAAAAAATTATAATGATTAATATATCTTTTGATACACCATCTTAGTGTGTTTAAAATGACTAAAATAACTGTAATTGGGTAACTTGAGTGCACTCCTCAAGCTGAGGATCTCTCTTTCATCAGAAAATAACTATAGTGTGTAATCTAAAACAGTTAAGCCAATATGCAACAATTTATGGTTTCTTCTGTTGTCATCTAAACTACTTCTGATAACTTGCTTAGCTGAAGAACCTGGAAATGGGTATAGTATCGAGAATTCATTCTATATACCATGTCGACATATTATCCTAAAGTTTAGTGGTAATAGTTGTCCATCCATCTCTTCATGGAATATATAGTTTAGATCGATAAACTGACTTTCATTGTCGCGGCGTCTTGAATTTTTTGCTCTTAGTCTCATGTTGTGATGCACATATACCAATTTTTCAAGAATTTTCATTTTTATTCTATTTCGTAATTTTGTATGAATCATTGAAAATGTAGTCCAGTTTCTTTCGCAGTTTGAAGATGAAACTGTTTGGCTTAAAATATGCATTGCTAAACGTGTTAAATTTGGGGCATCCTCTCTTGCAGTTATGGACCACCATTGAGCGGGAAAACATGTCTTTACGGCTGCGTATGCTTTTGCAGAACCAAATGCACCAATTTGCATTCTATATCTTTCTACCTGTGATGTGAAGTTAAATATTTAATATGTTTTAAACGTTAAATGTTTAACATAACTATTATATATGTTAGTTTTACCTCTTTTCCAATTTCAATTTGTTTTACAATGTCTGACACCATTCTTTCAACAACGTTGTTAAATCCGTTTAATACTTGTCCATCGTTTATTGCATTCCCATATTGAATGATAGGATTAGGAAAATAACCTATATAGGAAAGATTTAAAATATTATTGAAATATTATATATTTCATTATTTGTATGACGATAAGATAAAACAAATTATCTGCGGCGTGAAGAGGTCGATGTAACTGTCTTTCCCATCTTTTGTCTATTATATCCCACTATTTTTGGCATTGCCTTCCACCAACATTTTTTCTAATCGATTCTTTTGCTCGATACATTGCTTCATAAAGATATCCCATATCTGCTTTGTCATCACTATCTACCATTCGTAAAACTTTCACCAATGGCTCAAAAACAAATATGACGGAAGCAGCACCAGTCCAAAAAGCATTGTAGTAAATCAGTATGGAGACAATATTTGCTGTTCTTTTGTCTTTATTATTGAGTCTAGAAACTCTTGATGTCCACTCTCTTGAAGCAATCATCCGTATCATGTCATCTTTATGTTTATGAATAGAGTCTAGTGCGATGAAATGGATTGCAAATCGTGTCACTGCTGGTCTAATTAATTCTTTATTGTTGGTTTCTTTTCTCATAATAGAAAGTAACCAACCATGATTGTATATAAATGTTTTTATTAATTGACATTTGTGATAACGTTTGTTACCTCTGGTTCTTTGGAAATGTCTTCTAAAATTAAATCAATGCAGTGTGCCGCATAGGGTGTCCGATATAAATGCCTTCTTTTTTGCATCAATAATTGACCGGCAGCTTTGTAGTTTGCTTCATTATCTGTAACAACTTGCACTATTCTATTTTCGCCGATTGTTTCAACGACATCATCCATTGATCCACAAATATATTCTCCACTTTGGAATTCATTCGTGGCATCCACAGATTTAATAAATACCGTTCCATGGGTAAAGTACACGAGAAAATTTATTATTTTTCGACGATTCTATGTACTCCAACCATCATACATTAATGTGCAACCATATTCATCCCAGAAATTGTGCAATGTTTTAACATATCGTCCAATTTCTTCTATTTCCATTTCAAGGTACGAGTGTGATATTTCATATGCAATTGGTGGATCAATTCTACGACCGCATTCTGCAATCGCATCAACCATTGTCGTATAATATGGACTATTAGTAACGTTATGCGGAATATGGTTGAAAAAAAAAACTTAGAAATTGTTCGACCTATATGTTTTTGGCACCTTTAATACATTTCATTGTAGATTTAATAGAAGGTTGAGTTCTACCTCCTCGTTTTTGCATGTATGAGTCGATTCGTCCAGCAGCATCATTGTCAAAATTGCCATCTACTCTGATATATGTTCCAACAGTATTAGATCTGTGCAACGTTTGACTTGAACCACCACCCGATCGTCGAACAGTATGAGATCCGCGTAGCTATTCATCTCTAAATGCATCTCTGCTTTGCCGCATGACATGTTGAAGTTCTTCATCATTTTCATTTTCATTGTCTGATAGTTGGTGCGGTCTGCTCATTAACTCCTCTTATAAGCGTTGTTTGTCTAGTTTTTCTTTACTTCGTTCATTTCTCTTTTGAATGATATGTGATCGTACAAGTTATTTAACTTATTTAGGGACAATTAGACACGTTGATACATCACCGCCCACTCCTGCCAGATGTTCTTTCAAACGTGTCACACCACCACCATTAATTAGTTTATTGCAAAAGTTATATTTTGTTTTTCGAAGATTGTCGTCGATCGCAGTATCATAATTCCAACCAATTTCATTTGGATTTGCCATAACGTACATGCGATTATAAATAAACGATACAATATTCCAAATCAAATCAAAAATAAAATACAAATGTATAAATAACATTCATCGAAGTCGTCAGAATTCATTGTTCAAGTTCAACATTTCGAGTCCATATTTCACTCCAACGTATTCAAGTTCGACATTCAAGTTTATATTCAAATCAGCATATTCAAGTCCAATATTCAGGTCAGTACAACATATTCAGGTCAGTCGACTTATTTAAGTCGGTTCAACATATTTAAGGCCGTTTGCATATGGAATATCGAACAATACCCATGTTCAACATATAGTAGGAAAAAGGCAAGGCTTGTAAAAGTAAACGATACAACATTCCAAAGTCAATGCTAAATACAAATGCATAAATAACATTCATCGAAGTCGTCAGAATTCATTGTTCAAGTTCAACATTTCAAGTCCAATATTCCAGTCCAACGTTCGAGTCCATATTATAGTCCAACATATTCAAGTTCAACATTCAAGTCCATATTCAAATCAGCATATTCAAGTCCAATATTCAAGTCAGTACAACATATTCAGGTCAGTCGACTTATTTAAGTCTGTTCAACATATTCAAGGTCATTTTCATATTCAATATCAAACAATGTTAGATATATAGTAGGAAAATGGCAAGGCTTCAAAAAATGAAAACAATGCTTATATTTACCGTTTATGTTTAAAAAAGAAAAAAAAAAACAATGCTTTCGAACGAAGGCCCAAAAAATAAAACAAGGCCCTTTATTTACTTTGGACGCGTTAAAAAAAGCAAAGGCCAAGCACAGATAGGCCGAGCAAGCAATTTAAAACAAGAAATAAATCTTTCCACTTCTTCCATTCACGACCAAACACAAACACAGACGCGATTTTTTTTATAAAAAAAAGGCAAAAGCAAGCTAGGGCAGAAAAATTCACGTTCGATCCGATCGAACGCAAGCTAGCTGGAAGAACTAAAGCCGACTCGAAGACCAGTGCCGCGAATTGAAGCCGAGCTCCTCCTGCTACCTTCAGTGCCGTGAATTGAAGCCGAACAGTGCGGCGAATTGGGGGAATCGATGGATTTTTTTTCGAATTGAGAGGATTGCTGAAGCCTGAAGCACAAGTGGTAATTAATTTATATTTACTCGAATCGGTGGATTATTTATAAACAATTTTTTTTCTTTTCACTGTTGAAGCACGGAATGTTTGTTTTGCCTTTTCAACTTTGGATTTTACGCAATTCGTTTTCCTGTTGCTTTTTAACATTTTCGCAGTTGAATTTTTTTTTAGTCGCAGTTTGACCGAGACGGGATTTTGACCTAATCCCGTCTCGGTCATGGCCGGAACCAATACGAGATGGTTGGAATCTCGTGGTTCCGGCCGAAACCTCAATCAATGATATAGAGTTACCTATTGCATTAGACTTTAAGTACTATTAACTTTTCCCACTATAATCCTTCCAGGGTCTAAAGTAAGCTAAGGATTACAAAGAATCAGTAATGCAAACTTTAAATTTATGTTTACTTGAGACATCATGCTTTAGCTATTGCATTTAGGACGTAATATTTTCCACAACTGACCTTTATATATTTCAAGCTTGCAAGTCATCTGGAAAAAAGGCCTTGTGTTAACCAATCCCTGCGTATAGGTCTGAAAGAAAGCATATTGATGCATTATGGATATGCAAAACACTTCATTATAACCTTTATGTATTGAAAAGTTAAAATGATGAGAAGTATTGCTGCTAAAACGAAATCCACTTTCAGCTAACTACAAGCTGACCACCTGCAATCTTGCTTTAAAATAATCATATACGATAATATGTTCATTTCACTACAATTTTAAACTGGGTAATATATATGTGTGTATATATATATGTGTGTGTGTGTGTGTGTGTGTATATATATATATATATATATATATATATATATATGTATGTATGTATGTATGTATGTATGTATGTATGTATATATGTGTGTGTATGTGTATGTATAATATGGTGCATAATTCTATGTAGATACATATAACTTATGTTAAATCCACATACCATCTAAGATAGTATCCTCTGTTGCATCCTTATATGCCAAGACCTTGGAAGCAAGCGTTCTGTAAATGTAAAAACTTTGAAACTAATAACAACGTGGACTGGGTTGCATTATTTTCATTGAGGAGGGTTCCATATTTATAAGCTGTAACAGTGGTTTGTACCTGAAAAATTGGTGATAAAGATGACATGAATCGTGGTTGAGCATTTTTTTGACATGTTCATCGGAAATCTCCAGTCTATTCTTAAACAAAATTTTATAAGAAGAAAGTAAGAGAGTCTAATTACACTTCAAAAAATGAATCTAAAAAATGGATAAATTTGTCTTTTCAAATCAGAATCAACTCTTTGCACCCAAAAATCGAATTAATTTTTCGATTTAGGTAGTTGCTAGAAGTACGTACAATCAGGCATAAAGAAGAAACCGATGAATTTCACGCACAATAGATGAATCATATTGGTGCTTTAAGAAAAGTAGGGTTTTATTACATATTAGGTTATTTGGTAGAGGAGGGGCAAATTTGACGGGGAGAAGCAATGGCCTAGAAGATGAGTTGATTAAAAGTTGAAGGGGTTGAAAATAGAAGGGTTTTAGTCTTTTAGACGGAAGCGAGAAGAACAAATTAAAAAATTCATTTTTACATGATATGACGTGACGTTTGAAGTTTTAAATACTCCTTTTAGCACCACGGTTGATTTCATGGAGAAATTAAACAGCACTTTGGTTCTAACAAAACAATACTCACTGCGAATAGGTTATGGAATTACGAATCTTAAAGGCTAATTAAACAATAGACGCGGAATGAATAGTGTTTTCTATTTTTATGAATCTTTTTAAAATTGTTTTAAGATTATTATAAATCAACATGTAATTAACAATCACATATGCAAATACAGATAAGTATAAACTTAGTAAAATAAAAATTAAAGAACTAAAGAAATCACATCAGAAATTTTTAAACTGATTCGAAGTTATCCTACATCTAGTCTCGTACAATGTCTAGTGCAGATTTTTTTTTCTCAAGTGTCAATCTTTAAACGTCAAAGGTAAACCCAATACAGTCTCGATTTCATGATTAAAAGACACTCCCTCCAGATTTTTCGAGCTCTGGGTACACTCACTTGATTTAGACGGGACACAGGAACACCCATTTGGATTTTCAGAACGCTAAATACACCCAATTGATTTGAACGGGCTACAATCATACCCATGCAAATATAACTAGTTGAATGGTTTTTTCAAAGAAAATTTCTTTATCTTTGGTTACAATTGATCCTATAGCCTCTTGGACGTTACTTGATCTTTGATTGAGAGAGAGATGATTGAAATCAGAAAGAAAATAATAGAGAATCGACACAATGAAGATCAAATTGATTCTGGTTTGAATTTGAGAAGATTTGAATAAATTTTCATAACAAATTTTGGCAGAGCAAGAGGAGAGAAGATAATAAGAAAGTAATTTTAAAAAAATTCGTATGAAACCCCTATAAATAGGTAATAAACAGACATGTCCATTCATGAAGAGTTAAGACGAATAGATACTTCATTTCAAAATTTTGAATTTCAAATTATCGGCATGTATGTTGACATATCATTTGCCTATATGTCGACAGGCCAGTGTACTTTGAAAACTTGTTTATTTTATAATGTTTTGCAAATCTTATGCTCTGCAAAATATTTTGGTACTTTGTAAAATAATTTGAACATGGTTTATAAACAATTTCAAATTTTTTAAAACTTTTGTAAAATATTTCTCAAAAATATACTTTGTTTTAAAAATAAAGAACAAGAAAATAAGAAGGCACACATCAAAGATTGCTACCAAGAACTTTAACAATATTCTATGACTCTATATATTATACTATAGTCTTGAGATTTTCTTATCTTGATCTTTATACTCATGAATCTTCGTTTCCGTTTCTTGAGTCTCTATACTATACAGTCTTCGAATTAATATCTATATAATATCCTACACTATATTCTATATAACTTGACAAAAACATTAGTATCCATATTTCGTATGAATATATTATTGTTACTAAGGTTGTTATCATCAAAATTAATAACTATAGCAATCTTTTTTTTTGATGATGACAACCATTAATATCTTTTATATATGTATAATATGATATAACTCCCCTTGAGTTAGATAACTTCCCCTACACATGTGTATATGTATATTTTATATTTTTTCCCCTTTGTCATCAACAAAAATGGGTGAAACTTAAGAAAAACTCCCCCTAACTAAAATATATGATGATATATGATTTGAAATCAATAATCTAAGTTTAAAAATAGTATATATGATGTATATGATGAATAATATTATTTTGTATTAAACATGATCATAAAGTAAATTTTATTAATGTAATTACAAACCATAAAATTTTAATATATTCAAAATAATCAAACCAAATCATTCGTATAAATAATCAAAACCATAATTCAATCCAAATACACACCAAGCCATACAAACCAAATCCCAAGAGAGTGTGTGTCTGTATGTATATTTACATATTAAATCCAAACCTAATAACTACACGTCTCGTGGAATTTTAGCCCAACTATCAGCCCCAAAGATTGGACCTGCTTTAATGGCATCTCAATCTTCATTATCCTTGCTAATGGTACACTTCGAATTGTTAGTTGGTTCGTCTTTGATTAAAGAAGAAATTATCTACCGAATTGCATCAAAATGCTTTTCTTGTTCCTTTATCTTATGCATTTGATCTAATTCTAAGTGCTGATTTCGTAGGATAAAGGAGAGAATATCTTTGAAAGATTGAAGAGTTTGTTCATGATTTTCACATAATTTTTGATGTGGAGAAGACATATTTATGAATATATGTCTGAGAATGAAAATAGAGTATAAAATAAAATGATGAATGAGTTTTCTAGAAGAAGTAAGCTTATATAAGAGTAAACATTTGTTTGGGATGAATGGATGGATAGTGGTTATTTTTATTTTGAAATTCAAAGGTTTTACTTTCCGGCTGTTATATGTCGATGTATCATATGTATGTATGTCGACATACATGCCTAATTTTTCAAAATTAAAGTATTTGTTATCGTTTTTGCTTTTATCCTACACTATTATACATTTATGACTTCCAGAAACTAATAAACAATATAGAACATTTTCATTACTAGAATTTGAGGGATACATGATTTCAACGATAAATAATGGAAAATACATACAAATAACATGGATTTAAACTATAATCACGCAATACAAAGCTAGATAACATAAGTAAACAACTTAGACAAGCTTAGAAGGATGTAGATGAAGATGATGAAGAGCCACCAAGCTTGCAAATACATTTTTAGAGAATTTATCTATTTATTAGAAAGAGAAGTGAATGTTTTATCAAAAGGAAGCTTTAGCTTCTTTTGGTTTTTAAGAAGCTTCTCTTGATTTCTTAGTATCTCTTTGTTGGTAGAGTTGGAATGTTTTTCGAAACTTTCCAAAGAAGAGTCTATTTCTTTCTCCTCCTCCTCTTCTTCCACTTCCATTTTATCCCCTTCTTCTTCCTCTTATTGTTGAATTTTTTGGTCTCCCCATTCCAACCTTTGCTCCTTTTCGGGAAGAGTTTCATAAGGTTTGAAAAATGGTGAAATATGCACAGATGAGATATTAGCTTTGTCAAAAACCTTTCGAGGAATGGATTTTTCTACTTTCAAATCCACACGAAAATATAAGAAAATTTTAGTATGATACACACCATGAAAAAGTGTTTTCTCATGTCTACAAATATTCTTTTGAACAAAATCATCTAAAGCGACTTGTGCCTAATTTATGTCATAGTCACTATAAATTTCAAAAAGAGCTTTGAAATTTTTTTGAGTAGGGTTATGATAATTACCCATCCTCGGAGTTACACTTTGTTGTAAAATGAGACTTATAAGTCTCGATTTTGGATGAAGATTTTTGTGTTTAATTCAAAATCATCATCATTTTCGAAAATATCATGAAATACTCCACGGTTTTGAACATCAATTTGGAAAGTGGAAAGCTCAATTCCATTAGAATTACAACTAAGAATATGACCAAAAAGTTCACAATTTAAAACTATTTAGTTGCCATTAACACTACTCGAAATTTGTCCTTCTTCTTTTTGATAAATTTTTTCATTTAAATTAGCATAAAACATTTTGACCGAATCGGGTAACAAACAAAATCATTTGAGAAGATTCAATCAAACTAAGAATATTATTTTCAAAACAGAGATCGTGTAAACCATAAGAATAAAATCCTTCAAATTTAGCAAGCCTTCCAGGAGAAACTTTTTCGACGGTAGTATATTCCGTATAGGCTTCTATGACGTGTTTCTTATTGAAGACAAACCTGATGGATTTTGATTAGATGAAGCCATTGTTGAAATTTGAGGAGACAAGAGAGTGAAATGATATTTGAATTTTGAAATAAAGAGAATGAAATGATAGGATAGAGATGGAGTGAATAAGTAAAGAATCAAATGACATATTCTTTGGGCCAAAAGGCATCTTTTCTGAACATAGGAGTAAGTGTAAAAAGAGGAAGATGTTTGAAATTTGAATTCAAATTTCAACTTTCAACTTTCTGGCATGTATGTCGACATATGTCATGAGGGCATGTCGACATATTGCTCAAAAATTCCAAAAATAAAACTATGTTAATATATTCCTATATATTCACGCTTATATACTTATATTTATCCATTATCATTATTAATCCATATGTTATTCCTAAGAACCAAAATCAACCAAAAAATAAAAATTGTTAAATGAAAGGTACTATTTTTGCTACTTTTTATTGATCAGTTCAGACTAGCCTGTTGTAGCCATGAAACACGTATTCACATTCTCAGTATCTGGTTCACTATCGCTAGAGGAAGTGTCCGAGTTATTCAAAGCTGCTGTATAATCCCTTTTTCTTTTTCTGGATGAATCATTTATTGGTAAGATCTTTGATTTATTCGGATGTGGACAGTCTCTCTAAAAATGACCAATTTCACCACAATTCAAACATTTTGTCGTAGTTCCTATTTCATTGTTCTTTTTTTCAGGTTTTTGAAAGTAGTTCATTTTTCCATACACCAAAAAATTTCTGAAATTTTTGGTCACAAAAACAATTTTTTCGTCATTATCATTGTTAGGATCCTGATCTTCATTTATTGCATTGAAAGCGATGGATTTCTTTTTTATTGCTTTACTTTTCCTTCTACCTTGTATTTATGCTTCATAGAACATTAGTTTCATATTATCTCTTCAATTTTCAAAGTATTAATATCATTAGCCTCTTCGATTGCAAGTGTGTTTTGATTCCACTCTGAAGAGAGTGGATTTAAGATTTTCTTGACTTGATCATCTTCAGAAAAGGTTTTCCCTAATGCAACTAATGAGTGCACTATACTTGAAATCTGCAATACATGTCGGACTCATTTGTATTCATTTTAGATAACTGAAACTGATTAGCTAACATGAATTTTTTTTTTCTGTTTAACTTTACTACTGCCCTGATGTGCAACTTGTATTATTTTTCAAATTTCATATGCAGACATACAAATAAACACTCTATTAAACTTATTTTTATTTAGTAAACAAAATAGAATATTCATAGCTATAGAATTACTGTATGCAAGTGCCTTTTGATAGGTAATCCAGTTTGCAAAATTTGTTTATGGTTCAGTGTACTCATTTTGTGTAACATTCCAAATATCTAAACCATTAGATTGTGAATAGATTTTCATCTCACATGACCAATAAGTGTAATTACTGCTATTAAAAAGTGGGGGTCTGGAAATATATTATCCTTCAAAAAAGTGTTACCAAATGTACTAACAGTGTTGTTAGCCATTAAAATATTTCAAAAAAAATAAAATTACGAGTTTTTGAAAACCTATCGCATTGATACCAACTGTGGGTTGCAGATTTATAAATTTTAAGGCTAATTAAACACTAATGAGGGGTAAATAATGTTTTCTAATTTTTATGAACCATTTTAAAGTTCTTTCAAGATTCTTTTAAATCTGCACAAAATGAACAATCACATATGCAAACACGGATAAGTACAAATGCAGTAAGGTAAAAAGTATAGATTAAAGAGATCACACTAAGGATTTTTATACTGGTTCGGAGTTATCGTACATCCAGTCTCGTACAATAGCTTGTATAGATTTCCTTTCAAATGCCAATCTTTAATTGGGCAGAAGGAAAACCATATACAATCTTGATTTTAAGGCTATAAGGCACACCCTCCAGATTTTCCGAGCTCTGGGTACATGTAACAGCCCGCAAATCCGTACCCCTTGAGTCAACACTATTCTACACCAATCAACTCAAGTTGCGCAGAAATACGAACCATTTGGATTGAAGAAGAAGAGGTAGAAGAAGGAACTAGGAAACAACAACAGAATCTACCATCGCAGTGGAATAAAATATAGTAAATAAGTAAATAATCTTTAAACAAAAATCAAATATATCTGTTTACATATATTACTTCATCAGAGTACATCAATCACAGCTCAACATCAATATCATAAAAATGTATACACAGCAACTCAACACAGCGGAATATATGCATAAACAAGTACGGAAATACGTATCGTCATCCAGCTCGTCTCCTGAGCTTCTCAACAGCATATCCTGTATTCTATAATACTCGGTCTGACCCGAGCATTACAGTTAAATAACACCCGAGTCAGTCTGGAATACCAGCGTGAGAAAATCACACTCAATTGATTATTAAAGTTTCAAAAATCCTTTGAAAACAAAAGCATCTCGTAAGACCACGCCACAAATAAACATGTCGGGCTTTTACCTTACGATAGCTAAAACAATTTTTATAGAAATCCTCTGATATTATAATAGGGTCTATAAACAAATACTTATAAAATAGCCAAAATTGTTACATGATTAAATTCCAGCTACTAGCCACAGAGTGGGTAATACAAACAAAATTCGTACAAGGCTCGTAGGGAGAATGGATTTCCAACTAATGACTAGGCACTGGGGTACCACCTGTCACAGTATGGGGCCTAGATCACCGTACCGAGGAGTACGCCCGTTCCCCTACAACACAAGGCTGGGATTACCCCTTACTGGATAATTCCGAGTGAGATCACCCCGCGGTTGGGATCAGCAACCGCCCACTAAGCCAAAATAAAAAGGGACATCTTGACAGGAATGATCCCACCCTGCTTGGGTGCTACCCACCTAGCCTTGCTGCATAACCCATGATTTTCAGTCATTCCCATTTGATGAGGCTTGATGCTAAGCGCTACCTTTTTAGAACATATCCCTTAGAATGCCCATCGTCCACCTGACGACGTTCCGAAAGCATTCATCCATACAAGTCCGTCCCGGGTTCGAACGGAACCGAAGGCACTATTCCTACTACATCCATTTTGGAAATATCCTTAGGATTAGTAACGACTAGCCCTTGCACTTCACTGCACCATCTTCGAATCCAAACTCGTTTCCACGAAACATACAAACCGGATTGAAGTGGTTTTTGAGAAATAAATCTCGATCCCGGTCTCTTCGAAACGATCAGCGCATTTGGCCAATATTGATAGTCGGTGATTTAACTATCAATTAATATTCAAAAACAACCATCAACCAATAAATAATTTCCCAAATTATTTATTAATCCCAAAAATATCTTCACAAGATATATTTTCACTTTTCAAACCCTATTTGAAAACAGTTTTCAAACTATCTTCCTTCCTCAGAAATAATTCCAAGTATTTTCTATTTCCACTGGAATTACCAAGCACAAAACTTTAGATTTTTAAAACAATTTAAACGCTTTATTTTTGAAATATATTTTAAAACATTTAAGTTAAAACTACTTCAATAATTCATTAAAAATACATACTATATAAATATTTGAGAATATGGTTACTTTATAAAATATAAAACTAGGCTTTCACCATTTTTTTAAAACAAAATACTAAGTTACCCTTTTAAATAATTACTACGATTATAGGTTTGAAAAATACCGACTTTAGAATTTAAACATTTAGAAATAATAAATTTTCGAAAACACGTTTTTTAAAAACAACATTAAAGTCTTTAACTTATATTAAAATTTATTTTGAAACCGTGCTTGGCTATCTAGAGAAATATACTTCTCTGCATATTCTTCTTTAAATTTCCAATTCGAACACTTGAATCAATTTCCAAATTGATTTCCAATTTACTCCCTTTTATTCCAAAATCCATTAATTTCAGATTTTACTTCTTAATTATGATTTAAAATACCTTTAACTAAAAATACCAATTTTAGATTTCTCAAATTACTTCTTAACCCTTTTAAATAAATTTAGACTTTGAATTTTAGCATAATTCTTTATTTCTTTGATTAATATCACTTAAGTTATAGTTCATTAATTTTCTATCTATTCAAAATTCTTATTCTTTTCCATACTCGAAATTATTTATTTATTATTATTTTAATATCACTTTCATTTCTTTTCAATTTATTTCTTAATTTATCCCAATTCGCTAAAATCGTTTTACTTAAAACTCCACTCCTTTCAAAGACCAAATTTATATATATTGATAACTTAGTGGGTCGAAATATATTCAAGCAACTGCAGCAATTCAATAAAATTCATCATAGGGTATCCAAATAATCATAACATAGAATATTAAACCATTTAAATAAATGTTGAGGAATCCAGTTGGATCCCTCCAACCTGTTTTCCCTACATCCAGACGTTAGCACAACATAGATATCAATTCCAAAATATACCAAACTATAGCACATCAATCAATTCAACCATTTAAACAATTATTTAAATTTAATTATTTAAATTTAAATTTAACTGAGTGAGATTAACTCACCTTTGCTTTTTATTTTGCAATTCAACCCAAACCAGTTGTTTTCTTCACGATTCCAGACCTTGAATACACATTATATGATTTTATTAATATTTGAACAATCGAATAAATAAATTTCCAGTTGATAAATTAAATTTAATTAACAACAATTTTGTTTAAACTAATTGAATAACCACTTATTATAAATAATTAACTAATACTTTGGGTTTAAAATAATTTCTCTTTAACCATTTCTAAATTAATTAAACAAGTAAATTACAAAGTTATCTCCCTTTTTGAAAATATATATTTATTTATTGTTTACCTATAAACATATCTTATTAAATTCTAAGAAAATAAAAATTCCATTTCAGCCTATACATACATACATACATATATATATACATACATATATATATATATATATATATATACCTTTTGGTTTAATACTATAAAAACAGCATAAGATTTCATCTAGAAATTTCTTTCTATACAAAACTATTTCTGTTATTAACTTCATTGTTATACACTTGCTTTCTGCATATACGTATTAACTGAAATGAAGAGAATTTCTGTTAGTATATTATTATTATTATTTTCTATATATATGTTTAAACAAAACTGCTTACTGTAAGTATATATAAATATATTTATTAATTTATTTGTTTTTACTTACTATACAAATTTATATACATAAAAAATCGAAAATAAAAAGGTTGATATACCTGACCTAATCGAGCAACCCTAGTTGCGAACGCCTTCCTATACCCCCACGCGAGCCATCACCAACAAGATAGAGCTGAAACGGCAACGTGAATCGACCGACCTCCTCCCCTTCTCACCGCGAGCTTCCACATACACGAGTCGACTGCGACAATTCACCAAGCCTTCGAGCCCCTCCCAGGCGAGCACGATTCTGCAACGATCGAGTCACCCTTGAATCATCACCTCGTTGAAGCCCTAAGCAGAATTTGCAGCACGACGCGATCGAATCCCAACACACCACACGGCTCGACGTCGAGCCCTAAATGCTCGCGTTACCCCCAAATACTCGCCAACCCTAGTTCGAACTGACCCCCAAATCGCGTGCGTGAACGCGAACGCGTGCTCCCCCTCCTACAAACCCAATGCTTCGCCGTCGCCCCTCCCCAGCCTCGTGCTCTCTGCCTCCATTGTTTTGTTTTTTTTCTTTCTTTCTGATGGAAGGAGAAGAAAGTTGCATGATAAAAGGAGGATGGCTCGGGATATTTGTTTTAAAAGAAAGTGTGTTCGAGAAGGCAAAGGAAGCGTGTTGAAGACGCCATGCTACAGTGTTCACTTATTTTTTTATTCAAATTTGAATCGATTATTATCAATTAAATTTTCAGCGCGTTGTTATATCGTACACTCACACACTAACTCCAATCAATACGAAATTTGAAATCCAATAATAATTTAATATTACAGACCCAATGGAACTAGTTTCGTCTAATTCCGAGACTGTGCCTCGGAAGGCTATTTTTAAATTCAATTTAAACAATATAATTTTCAACACCTAACAAACCATTTTTAAATTTGATTTCATCACCTCTGTTCACTTCAGTATTATCAATATAAAGTTTATAAGTCTTCAAATTATTTTTAACAGGCTTAACATTCCGGATTCAAAATTTTACTCAACTTCAAATTGTTTAATTTAATAATTTAATTATCAAATAAATAGTGATATTTGAATTCAAGTTAAAATTAACTTTTAAATATTTAAAATCAATTAAATATTCAAATTTTAAACGCTCAAAATTTCGGGTCGTCACATTCCTCCTCCCTTAAAAGAATTTCGTCCCCGAAATTATTAGTTAGGAAGAATGGTCCAATACCCGTTTACTTTTTTTTCAAATCCAAACAGTTTCTAACCATTCAACATCTTACAAACTATCTTCTTATAAAAGACACATTATTATTCTTATTAACTTTCCAAACTTTTCCATCGTTCCCAAACCACCTTATTTATACCCTCATTCATATTATTATTCCAAAATAAATTTTGAATTATCAAAATTTTCTCAAAAATTTTCTAACTCTCTAAATTTCCGAAAATTTTTGCCAGCGTCTCCTTTGCGCGACTGACTCGGTACAACTACAAAATGGCTCTACGGCCTCCCAAATCCAAAAGGTAAACAAAAAGCCAAGTGGCTCAATCCAAAATCCCAATCAAATTTCATACCAAATTTAAATACATACCTTTTTTTTGTCGAGCATTTCAAATTTATCTTTTGAAATCAAATCCAATTCTCTTTTTCCTTTTATTACCTACATATCCTACTTGACAATAATATTCAATCACAATATTCCCAAAACATCTTATTAACTTTCTTACAAATGCCAATATCTATTCATTCCAATATTGACTTAAAATATATTAGTAGTATCAATTTCCAATTAAAAAATTATCATTACTTACCTAAGTTAGTATAAACATTTTATATGCTTCTTATATTTATTTTCATCTTACCACCTTAGTTTATACCTGTTTCTTTTCAAATTGATTTATCTCCATTCCGTATGAATTCAATTTAT
This sequence comes from Allium cepa, assembly GCA_030765085.1. NCBI lineage: Eukaryota > Viridiplantae > Streptophyta > Magnoliopsida > Asparagales > Amaryllidaceae > Allium > Allium cepa. The sequence goes on along the minus strand of CM060929.1, from coordinate 243,578,514 downwards.
TCTTCAACTCTGAATATTTTAAATTTTATTTTTCATTTATAACTAATTCATATCATTACTTTAAATTAGTTTTATTTATTAACTTATTTCAATTTCCAGTTTGAAATCCTTTTGTCGTTAACAAAATTTTCCAAAAATTTTCAAAAAATTTTCTAACTCCCAAAATTTCTGAAAAAATTTGGCAGAGTCTCCTTTGTACGGAGGAGCTTTTGCAATTTGACAATAGATATAAATATATATACGTCGACCCACACAGTCGGAAAAATAAAAAACAGTTCATATTTCCTACTTTTATTGCGTAGGCGTACCTTATTTAGCATTTTTAAGCAAGTAGCTTATTTATTTAGCCGTTAGCGCAACCAAATCCAGCCACACGGCTTCCAGGTACCTGTACTTACTCAATTTAAACATGTAAGTGCTAAATATATGAAGTTTAATAGCATATCACTTATTTGCAATAGTTAAAACATATGAATTCTAAAAGAAATTCACACCAAACATTTTTCCGTAAGCAATTTATATAGTTTCCATGCTAATTCAACTGTTTCAACTTATTCATATCCATTTTCATTCAATTTGAATGGTTTTCAATCCATTCGTATACAACTTCATCAATTTGGATGGTTTAAAACTCAATCGTTTACATTTAATTTATTTTTAAGCAAATTGAACTCATATTTAGTTCAATTGTTTTCAAAATCAATTTATTTTACTTCTATCAATTCATAGAATTTAATTACTTCTATTTACATCCAATTTAAATTTATTCTATGCAATTCGACGAGATTAATGTGAATAAATAAGTCCTTATGTTTTATAATCAATTGAAATTGATTTCAACTAAATTTATACTTAATTCTATTCCATTTTTAAATTATTCACGATCCATATATTCTCATTTTCGTTGCATTTTAAATTTGAATCCATTCACTTGCATTTCATTTTATTAACCAACTAGTTCCATTATTCAAACAAGTTCCATACAAAACCATTAACAACTTAGGTTTATCTTTATTACTAATTAAATTTCCTTTTTATTTTAATTCATTCACGACCATTTATTTAGCCCGACCCATTCAAAGCTTGCATAATACTAACCATTCCTGAATTAATTCAAACCAAGCTTTAATTTAATGGTCTTCCATTTTTACTCATAGTCGAGCTTCTAATTATTCTCAACCTAAGTTAATTTACTCAATTTGCTTCACTTCAAACCTAAGTTCATTTCCATTTGATTCTTATTTATTCCATCCATTTATTTATTCAATATAATTAGTTTATTCACTCAACCTATTTTGAATTTTCATTTCCTTATATATTATTTATAACCCACCAAATTCTATTTCGATTCAAATTTATTTTTACTTGATTCAAATTCAATCCAATATCATTAAACTTGGTTTTAAGTTGAATTCAATTCAACTCTCCCCCTTATATTCAGCTTAAGTCAATTTAGTTTGATTTATTCAAATTTATACTTAAGCTCATTTTCATTTTACAAATAAGTGTTTCTCTTCTATTCAACTTAATTCTATCTCAATTAAATCTCATTTTTAATCTACAATTTCGTTTGATTAGTTATTACAAAATTGAATTTTTAGATTTAACTCATTCAATTGATTACAAGGCCATTTCCAATTTATTTTTTCTTATTTGGATTTTATTTGTACATTCAAACCATTACTTTTTAATCTATTTCATTTTCCTTTATTCAACACATTTCCAATTATATTTAATTTGTTGACACTTCAAGTCGAATTTTAATTAATAGCTCAAGTTCTGATTCTTTCATTCTCTTTTCATTTAATTAGTTGCAAGGCCACTTTCATTTATATTTTCTTCACCAATGATTTAAGTCGAATTTGACTTATAACTTGAGTTTTATTTTCAAACTTCATTATTAACTCACAATTCAGCTTTGTTTAACTACAATAGGTTCCATTTACACAATTCATTAACTAATTTATTAACAAACTAGTTCTCCCCTATTTATAGTTCAATACTTGATTTTTAATTCCACATATCACTTCATTGAATTTCTTAGTTCAATTTATTTTATAATTCAAGTTTGGATTTTCTTCGTTTTATTATCCAAAATATCAAACAATATTTATTTTTGATTTTGTATTCCATTTTCAATTTATAAGTCACAACTTATTATTTTACACCATTCCATTTATTATAGGCTTGAATATATTCTTCTTTTATTTCTAACTTGAGTTTTACATTTATTTATTTCAATTCAATCCTTACCCAACTATTTTTTCCATTTATTCAGGTAAGAATTTAATTCCATTCCAATAACTCAATTGAATTTTTATTCCAATTCAATTTTTATTTTAACTTAGATTTATTTAACTCAATTCGATTTCAACCTAATTCGAATACAACTGGATATTATTTTCAACTTATTCAATTAATTTCAATCCAGTTAAATTTTTATTTTCCCATCCAAGTGAACTTCATTTTTAAATTTTCTCTTTAAATTTACATTCCAACATTCAAAACTTATATTCCCTTCCTGATTTAAAAATCATCTCAATTTATAAGCTTACAACCTGTCTCATCAGGATTTTTAAATACCCGACTTTGGTTTCAAATCATTTTGAAATCTTCAACCTCTCAAAATCACACTTCTCAAAAATTTCCAACCAATCCTGGTTTTTATTTCCACAAATTTCCTTTGAAATTTCAAAAACAAACAGGTTTCCTAAACAAATCAAATTTGGCAGCAATCTGTCACTCAGAAACTCGAAAACGAACATCGATGATGCTGTGTCATCATCGAAATTATTTTCTAGCCACTGAAGTGAATTCAATGCTATATCCCTTCCCAAAATTTATTTGAAATAATTTTCCCTCAGAAATAACCCAAAAACAACAATATTACTATTTATCTTCAAAATACTTCCAAAATCTACGGGGTTTTAAAGTTTCAAATTCTACTTTAATTCAAATTTTAACTATAATGCATTAGTAGAGTTTATGCTTATACAGATTTCCATTTGATTATATTTCAATTTGTAATTTATATTTATAATTCATATTTATAAATTTTATTTTATAATGAATTTATTTCCTTAAATTTTAGTTATATTTTCAATTTCTAGTTAAATTTTCACTTAACAATGATAATACTTTAATATCATCATTTCTAACATTCAAGCAACCATACATTAGCTAAATAGTTTTCAAAAACTATTCTTTATATCAAAATATGTTTTTGGGTAAAATTATTTCATTTACCCATATTTAAAACAATACCGTATCTATTGCTATATTCAAGTGTTTGGAAACCCCTTCGATACAGTTGCGCACACTGTGTCGACGAAGGTTCATATGCCACTCAATAAACCAACCAACACCATATTAAAACAATTTATATTCACTAACGAATACACGCTCATATCTATTAATACGCTCAGACTCATTTTAGAATACTATAGACTCTATTTTATGAGTAATTCCCACCAGAGCCAAGGTTATCACCAACCTATGCTCTGATACCACTGTAACAGCCCGCAAATCCGTACCCCTTGAGTCAACACTATTCTACACCAATCAACTCAAGTTGCGCAGAAATACGAACCATTTGGGTTGAAGAAGAAGAGGTAGAAGAAGGAACTAGGAAACAACAACAGAATCTAACCATCGCAGCGGAATAAAATATAATAAATAAGTAGATAATCTTTAAACAAAAATCAAATATATATGTTTGCATATATTACTTCATCAGAGTACATTAGTCATAGCTCAACATCAATATCATACAAATGGATACACAGCAACTCAACACAGCGGAATATATACATAAACAAGTACGGAAATACGTATCGTCATCCAGCTCATCTCCTGTGCTTCTCAGCATCATATCCTGTATTCTATAATACTCGGTCTGACCCGAGCATTACAGTTAAATAGCACCCGAGTTAGTCTGGAATACCAGCGTGAGAAAATCACACTAAATTGATTATTAAAGTTTCAAAAATCCTTTGAAAACAAAAACATCTCGTAAGACCACGCCACAAATAAACATGTCGGGCTTTTACCTTACGATAGCTAAAACAATTTTTATAGAAATCCTCTGATATTATAATAGGGTCTATATACAAATACTTATAAAATAGCCGAAATTGTTACATGATTAAATTCCAGCTACTAGCCACAGAGTGGGTAATACAAACAAAAGTCGTACAAGGCTCGTAGGGAGAATGGATTTCCAACTAATGACTAGGCACTGGGGTACCACCTGTCACAGTATGGGGCCTAGATCACCGTACCGAGGAGTACGCCCGTTCCCCTACAACACAAGGCTGGGATTACCCCTTACTGGATAATTCCGAGTGAGATCACCCCGCGGTTGGGATCAGCAACCGCCCACTAAGCCAAAATAAAAAGGGACATCTTGACAGGAATGATCCCACGCTGCTTGGGTGCTACCCACCTAGCCTTGCTGCATAACCCTTGATTTTCAGTCATTCCCATTTGACGAGGCTTGAGGTAAGCGTTACCTTTTTAGAACATATCCCTTAGAATGCCCATCGTCCACCTGATGATGTTACAAAAGCATTCATCCATACAAGTCCGTCCCGGGGTCGAACGGAACCGAAGGCACTATTCCTACTACATCCATTTTGGAAATATCCTCAGGATTAGTAACGACTAGCCCTTGCACTTCACTGCTCCATCTTCGAATCCAAACTCGTTTCCACGAAATGTACAAACCGGATCAAGGTGGTTTTCGAGAAATAAATCTCGATCCCGGTCTCTTCGAAACGATCAGCGCATTTGGCCAATATTGATAGTCGGTGATTTAACTATCAATTAATATTCAAAAACAACCATCAACCAATAAATAATTTCCTAAATTATTTATTAATCCCAAAAATATCTTCAGAAGATATATTTCCGCTTTTCAAACCCTTTTTGAAAACAGTTTTTAAACTATCTTCCTTCCTCAGAAATAATTCCAAGTATTTTCTATTTCCACTGGAATTACCAAGCACAAAACTTTAGATTTTTAAAATAATTTAAACGCTTTATTTTGAAATATATTTTAACACCTTTAACTTAAAACTACTTCAATAATTCATTAAAAATATACACTATACAACTATTTTAAAATATGGTTAGTTTATAAGATATAAAACTAGGTTTTCACTTTTTTTTAAAACAAAATACTAAATTACCCTTTTAAATAATTACTACGATTATAGATTTGAAAAATACTTACTTTAGAATTTAAACATTTAGAAATAATTAATTTTTGAAAACACGCTTTTTAAAACAACATTAAAGTCTTTAACTTATATTAAAATTTACTTTGAAACCGTGCTTGGCAATCCAGAGAAATATACTTCTCTGCACATTCTTCTTTAAATTTCCAATTCAAACACTTGAATCAATTTCCAAATTGATTTCCAATTTACTCCCTTTTATTCCAAAATCCATTAATTTCAGATTTTACTTCTTAATTATGATTTAAAATACCTTTAACTAAAAATACCAATTTTAGATTTCTCAAATTACTTCTTAACCCTTTTAAATAAATTTAGACTTTGAATTTTAACATAATTCTTTATTTCTTTGATTGATATCACTTAAGTTATAATTCATTAATTTTCTATCTATTCAAAATTCTTTTTCTTTTCCATACTCGAAATTATTTATTTATTAATATTTTAATATCACTTTCATTTCTTTTCAATTTATTTCTTAATTTATCCCAATTCGCTAAAATCGTTTTACTTAAAACTCCACTCCTTTCAAAGACCAAATTTATATATATTGATAACTTAGTGGGTCGAAATATATTCAAGCAACTGCAGCAATTCAATAAAATTCATCATAGGGTATCCAAATAATCATAACAGAGAATATTAAACCATTTAAATAAATGTTGAGGAATCCAGTTGGATCCCTCCAACCTGTTTTCCCTACATCCACAGACGTTAGCACAACATAAATATCAATCCCAAAATATTCCAAACTATAGCACATTAATCAATTCAACCATTCAAACAATTATTTAAATTTAATTATTTAAATTTAAATTTAACTGAGTGAGATTAACTCACCTTTGCTTTTTATTTTGCAATTCAACCCAAACCAGTTGTTTTCTTCACGATTCCAAACCTTGAATACACATTATATGATTTTATTAATATTTGAACAATCGAATAAATAAATTTCCAGTTGATAAATTAAATTAAATTAACAATAATTTTGTTTAAACTAATTGAATAATCACTTATTATAAATAACTAAATAATACTTTGGGTTTAAAATAATTTCTCTTTAACCATTTCTAAATTAATTAAACAAGTAAATTACAAAGTTATCTCCCTTTTTGAAAATATATATTTATTTGTCGTTTACCTATAAACGTATCTTATTAAATTCTAAGAAAATAAAAATTCCATTTCAGCCTATACATATATATATGTATATACCTTTTGGTTTAATACTATAAAAACAGCATAAGATTTCATCTAGAAATTTCTTTCTATACAAAACTATTTCTGTTATAAACTTCATTGTTATACACTTGCTTTCTACATATGTGTATTAACTGAAATGAAGAGAATTTCTGTTAGTATATTATTATTATTATTTTCTGTATATATGTTTAAACAAAACTGCTTACTGTAGGTATATATAAACATATTTATTAATTTATTTATTTTTACTTACTGTACAAATTTATATACATAAAAAATCGAAAATAAAAAGGTTGATATACCTGACCTAATCGAACAACCCTAGTCGCGAACGCCCTCCTGTAGCCCCACGCGAGCCATCACCAACAAGATCGAGCTAAAACGGCAACGTGAATCGACCGACCTCCTCCCCTTCTCACCGCGAGCTTCCACAGACATGAGTCGACTGCGATAATTCACCAAGCCTTCGAGCCCCTCCCACGCGAGCACGATTCTGCAACGATCGAGTCACCCTTGAATCATCACCTCGTCGAAGCCCTAAGCAGAATTTGCAGCACGATGTGATCGAATCCCAACACACCGCACGGCTCGACGTCGAGCCCTAAATGCTCGTGTTACCACCAAATACTCGCCACCCCTAGTTTGAACTGACCCCCAAATCGCGTGCGCGAATGCGAACGCGTGCTCCCCCTCCTACAAAACCAATGCTTCGCCTTCACCCCTCCCCAGCCTCGTGCTCTCCGCCTCCATTGTTTTGTTGTTTTTTTTTCTTTCTGATGGAAGGAGAAGAAAGTTGCGTGATAAAAGGAGGATGGCTCGGGATATTTGTTTTATAAGAAAGTGTGTTCGAGAAAGCAAAGGACGTGTGTTGAAGATGCCATGCTACAGTGTTCACTTATTTTTTTTATTCAAATTCGAATCGATTATTATCAATTAAATTTTCAGCGCGTTTTTATATCGTACACTCACACACTAACTCCAATCAATACGAAATTTGAAATTCGAAAATAATTCAATATTACGGACCCAATGGAACTAGTTTCGTCTAATTCCGAGACTGTGCCTCGGAAGGCTATTTTTAAATTCAATTTAAACAATATAAATTTCAACACCTAACAAACCATTTTTAAATTTGATTTCATCACCTCTATTCACTTCAGTATTATCAATATAAAGTTTATAAGTCTTCAAATTATTTTTAACAGGCTTAAAATTCCGGATTCAAAATTTTACTCAATTTCAAATTGTTTAATTTAATAATTTAATTATCAAATAAATAGTGATATTTGAATTCAAGTTAAAATTAACTTTTAAATATTTAAAATCAATTAAATATTCAAATTTTAAACGCTCAAAAATTCCGGGTCGTCACAGTACACTCACTTGATTTGACAGGACACAAGCACACCCATTTGGATTTTGGGACACCAAGCACACTAAATTGATTTGAACGGGCTACAATCACACCCACGCAGATATAACTAGAGTTTGATGGTTTTTCCAAAGATAATTTCTTGATCTTTGGTTACAATTGAACCTAAAGCCTCTTGGATAGCACTTTGATTTTTGATTGAGGGAGAGAGATGATTAAAATTAGAGAGTAAATAGTAGAGAATTAATACCATGAAGATTGAATTGATTCTAGTTTGAATTTGAGAAGATTTGAATAAATTTTCACTAGAAATTCGGCAGAGTAAGAGGAAAGGAGATAATTGAAAAGTGGTCGTTAAAAAATTCATTCAAAACCCTATATATATAGAGAATAAATAGACATGTCCATTCGTGAATAGTTACGACAAATAAGCACATTATTTCAAAGATTGAATTTCAAATTAGTGGCATGTATGTCAACATATAGTCTGCCTATAATGTCAATATAGGCTAGTGTACTTTGAAAATTATTTATTTTAAAATGTTTTGAAAATCATATGCTTTGTAAAATATTTTGATACTTTGTAAAATAATTTAAACATGGTTTGTAAACATTTTAAACTTTAAAAAACTTTTATAAAATATTTTAAAATAAACCGAGTAAAGAATAAGAAATTGAGAAGATAGAGATCAAAGATTGCTATCAATATTCTACGACTCTATATACTATGCTATAGCCTTGAGATCTTCATATCTTGACTTTATATTCATGAGTCTTCATGTTAATGTCTTGAGTCAATGGCATTCAATGTTTACATCTCTAGCATAACTAAAGTCAGTTCGAACTATTTACAAACAACATTTTAATACCCTGTACAAAAGCATAACACCCTGTACACTTCCCTCCTATATATCAAAAACTTCACCTCGGTTTTGTTTATTCAAAGCTGAGAAAAAATCTAAAGTAATATCAAACAAAAATCAAACAAAGATTCAACATAAACAATACCATGAAATCAACTCAAGCCAGAGAATCAAGTGATGGTTTCAATTGGTAATTCAAGCCTGTTTCAAAATAAAAGAAAACTCTTTTCGTTCCTGAGAAACAAGTGAGTAACTTATTTTCTAAAATTTTAAAAGTATAAATTTGTTGTTATTTATATGTCTGTGAATAGGTTATATAAATATATATGGATCCTCTGAATATTGAAAACTGGAAGTGTTTTATTCAGTCTATTGTTTTCTCATGACCTCTTTTTTGAGTTTCTCAATCCAATGTTTGATTTAAAAATCATTCTTTATTGATATACTGATTTGTTTTGAGCTTAGTGTAAGACAATATTGGTTGTTATATCCTAAACTAAAGATTTAACATATAGAAAGTTAAAAATAGTTAGTTAACAACTCTGAAAATTTAAGAACTGTTTTAAAAATTTTAAACCCAGGTTTGACCTGATTTTTCTAAAAACAAAGTTCAAATATAAATACAAGGCACTGTTATACTGAAATCACTATTTACTGATCCATTGCTCAGCTTGAAGTCTGATCAGTTTGGATGTGAAGTTATTCATCCTGGTTTGTTTCCTTGTCTTGCATCATTAGTTGTACTTGTTGTCCCATCAACCTGTGCATTGCCTCCATGTGTTGTTTATGCACTCTCTAATGTAGCACTTGGGTCTTGTTCAAACTTTCGTGCCTTGTCCACTGATCACTTATCATATATGTCATTTACTGTGCCTGGATTGAGTCTTGAGTGCGGACTTGAGTCTGCTATGCACTGTGTAGCCACTTGATCATATATGTGACTATGAATACTTGTGTGTTGGTCTCCATTTTTCATTGTTGCAGTTGCTTCAGCATTGAGGCTGTAGCTTGTGTTGTTAATTAGATGAAGAAGCTTTGCTTTGAGGTCTGCATACCTGAAGTGTTCACTGACCCGAGTCTTGTTGTGTTGGTTATCTCCACTTGGTTTTGTTGAGCTTGTCTCCGTTGTCATCCTGATCTGGTTCCTGTAGTGTTGTTTCCATTGACTTGAGTTCGAGTTTTACTTCATGCTAGCAATTTTTTCCTCTGCCTGTACTCAGTTTTGGGACTGACTTCGAGCCTGTTGTGATGCTGAGGTCTTTAACTTGTGAAATGTTGAGCCTGTTTGCACTGCCTGTTTTCTTTCTCTATTGTTTTTTGGTAAAGGGTGTTGGCATAATAGTCTCGGGTAACTCGAGAATCTACTCGAAGCTTTGAAGTGTTTGGCCCGAAGTAATTTTGTTGCTAGCTGGGAAAATGTTGTGTAGATTCAAACCTGACCTGTTCTTTTCCTGGAAAGCTGGAATTGAACTTAAATCTTAGATCAATGTCTAACTGAGTTTAACCAAAGATTAAAGGTGAATTCAAGTTAGTTTTGAAACTTGGTTTTGGGATAAATAAGTTTTAAAATCTAATTTGTTTAAAATAACTTAGAAATGTTAAGAAAATTAGGTGTTGTTTTTGAATTTGGATTTAAAATGAAACTTGTAACTGTTCATATTTAAATATTAAGACAAGTTTAAATAAAGAATGAAAAAATGATTTGGCTCCAAATAAAGGTTTAAACTTGCTTTATATAGATTCTTTTATAAAAGGGATTTCTTTAGTATTGGATGAAAAGTTAATAACTAGTTTAACTTAAATTTGTAAGTAAATAATCAATTTATCTTTAAAGCTTGAATTTAAATAATTAAGTAATTTAGTTTAAAGCCTTTTTCTTATATAATTTTCTTATATAAGAAATGAATGTTCTTTATATTTATTTTAAGATTTATAAAGTAATTTTAAATTTGATTTATGTTTAAATGGTTAATCATTTTGGGAGTTAACTTCAAAATGGAATTTAAGTTTTAAATATACACTTAAATGTTAATTAAGTCATAAGTAAAGGAAATGAACTATATTAAGGATAATTAAGGAAATGTTAGTAATTAATGAAAATAATCAACTAAAGATTATTAATTAATTAAGTTAATTAAAATGGATAATTTAATTAATTAATTAATTAATGATTTGGACTAATTGAATAAGTAATTTAAGGTTTAAATTAAGGTTTAAAGATTTAAGTTAATTTATTTGTAAATTGAGGATTATTAATTGGATAAGATTAGATAAGTTAAGAGGATTAATTTTTGATTAGAAATAAACCAATCAAGCAATTAAGAATTAATTTAGTTATTGCTAGGTACTTAATTAACTAAATAATTAGAATTAATTAATGTGTTCTTAATGGTTATTCAATTTATAATCAATAATGATCAATATGAGTGAATTTATTTAGTAAAGTAATTAAAGAAATTTTAATCGTTAATAAAGGTTATTCACTAAGATTAATTTAGAAGTTAAAGATCAATTGATTCATTAATTAAGGGTGGTTAGTTAATAATTAAAGGTTCACTAATAAATGATTAAAGGTAAATTTATCTCAGATGATTTGAAATTAACTTATGATAAGTAACCAGGATTTATGACAAGTAATACATCTAATCTAGATTAATCAGTTGATTAATAAATTTTACCCATAAATGTTTAGATCTTATTGAATAGTTGAATTATAGATATTCCCGATGCCTGATGCTTTGTGAGATATTCTGATTGTGCTGTGATTTGTAATTCATTTATCTGGGATGAATATAATTAATTATCTGTGATATATATATGTGTGTGTGTGTGTGTGTGTATGAGAGATAAGCGTTATAGCTTATACCGCTTATCAACCATATTTCTGTATTTGAATCTGTGATGATAGAATGATGTTGCACTATTGTGTGTAAAACCCCTAGACTACACCCTACACACACAAATATGGATTTCACGAGGAAATCGGTTAAGCCATAGATTTTTAACAATTTTAAAGATTTAATTCTGGAATTGGAATTGAAAGTTTTGAAAATAAGAGTTATTTTAAATAACTTAATAAAACTTCAAATTTAAATAATTTGATTTGAATTTGAATTCAATATTCGAAATTGAATTCAATGATTTGAAAATTTTAGTCTAAAATGATTATGCAAATTATAAAGGTGTTTATATGGGTTTTTAACCGTTAAAAAAAAGTATAGTTCGGAAGTCTAAATCTAAATCCAAGTTTTATACTTAAATAGTTTTAACTAATGTAATTGTAATCAGTTTTTCTCAAAACGAATCCTATTTGTTTTCAAATAATAATAGCTTTCATTTAAAGAAAGGATTTCCAAATTTTGTTAAAAGATTTCAATGTTGAAATAGAGTTAAAATGTTTTGAAAGCTATAAGTTAAATCTTTGATTTAAAGATTTAACGAGTTAATTAAAATGGAAATTGTTTTAAAATCCGTAAATAGATCTTTGTGAACGGGGTGAACTTTGTGAATTGAATCTTTTATGTAAAAGATTAAAAGTGTGGAAATTGTTTAAAGCATTGAAGGTTGTTAAAATAAATCTTTTTTTAAAGATTGGAAATGGTAATTTGTTTTAACCATTCGAATGAAAGGTTTTAGGCTTTGTGCTATGATTTAACTGAAACCCCAGTATCCATATGATTTTTATTGCACTCGTTATTCGGTTTAACCGGGAGAGGACCTTTGTATCGTATAACCCATTCCGAATAGTGCTACAACATATATGGATAGCATTTGAAGACCGATGGTGAAGACCGGTTATTTGCGAGAACGATAGGATGACCTATCAATTATCTCTGCACCGAGTCACGCCGGTATAGAGATTCCCTAAGTGATGGGAAGTCCGATCGGGATTGCGGATACCCGGATTACAAGGACTTCTTTGGAAGTGCCTTCTGTTCTGTTCGAACCCAGAACAGACTTGTATGGATGGTAATGTCTGACATTACATTTTGAGATATAAAGCAGATTTCTTTCAAATACATTCTTGTTGGTGGCGGAGAATTTATTCTCTTAGCTTAACACCCTTCTCTGAGACGTATGAGCTAAGAGGTTATGTAGTTGGAAGTTATCGGCGATATATTCCCAATTTGGTAATATGGCATGCTGAGTGTTGCTGATCATTTGCTGATTAAAGCGTGGCTTTTGTGAAAAGCGTAGCTTTGTGGACAAGACTTCGTCGAACCTCACAACCCGGTAATGGTCGAAATAGGAAAGATGCAGTAAGGTTTCACGGGTAGCTTCCCTAGGGTATGGCCATTCCTTCTGGAAAAGGGTAGTATCATGGTATGGAGCCCAGATACTTACTCATATCGACACTGTATTTTATTACTTTGTGATGTTGTTGGTTTAGAGAGCTCTCGTATAAAGGTCCAAGAGGACCGGGGGTGGCATATCTGAGGTTTTATTCTCCGGGAAGGGGGTAGCTGGTCTTATGTAGGCGGAGATCCGGTTAGGAGTCTCGGGGCGTCCTTCCATAGGCATGCCCATGTGGCAATGGGAAGTTCCTTGGCCTAACCATTTGTTGGAAATCCAAACTCCAATATGCACCTTGTACGGTTTTAGCTGTAGAATCTGCCATTTACTTATGGTGGTCACCACTGTTTAGATGGTAGCTATAGTAGGCATAGTGTGAAATGCCTATGCTGGCTAAGATTTATATTATACTTTCAAAATGCTTTCTGCACTTTTCACTTATAGTAATAATATCAAAGAAATTTGCGTATCAAGCATGTTTGACAATCATAAGGAGAAATCTCCTCCGATTCTGTGTTTGCATTGTGTGTGTGTACGGGAGGCATTATGGTAGTTCCATTTTCTAAAAGCATTGCGAATCTATTTTAAAATATTTCTTTGTTAGTTTTTAAAGATAAACTGTTTTTGTTACTCATACCAATCTCGTGACTGACCTGGAGTTTATTGTTTCTTTCCTAAACTCTGGGTGCTCAAAATATTTCCACACGGACAGTCTAGAGTTGGGTTTTTCAGATAGCTAGGTTTAGAGATTTTCTGGAGCTAGTTCAACCTTTGGGAGTGGACGAGACTTGCTTGTCTTAGTGCATCGTGATGTTGGATCGAGCTTCTGCTGGAGTTCTTTCTGGAGGACTATCTTAGAGTTATGTGTTCCGCTGCTGGTGTTATCTATTTTTCCTTTCTGCTGCTATTTTATTTATCATATCTCTGATGTATATTGATATTCATTGTATATTGATCATTGTATCAGATATTGTATAAGTGCTGTATATCAATGTATTATTCATTTCTTCTGCTATTTTGTTTACTTAATTGTGTTATAAGCTCCAGCGACTCAGATTTGAACGGTCGAATCTACGACATTCGAGTACGATGTAAAGTATGGATGTCGATTTTCGAATGCGAAAAATCCTGCTCTTCACAATAATCTCACTTTACTTGTTGAGCTCTCCTCAAGGTAAAGACGAGATTAGAACAAGATACCATGGTTAGGAGTTGTACGTGATACAATCGATAAGGAGTTATCCATTGTATGCGGGCCCATGATTTGTTGAGCTCTCCTCAAGGTCAGAATTCAAAGGCATATGAGTCCCAACACTTACCAGTGGAGGCAAAAGACTTTTATGTTTCTTTTAGAGTTTGGTGAAACATAAAAGACTAGTGAGAGCCATATTAAAAAAATGAAATGATAATATTTAACCTTTCTAATATTGTAAGAACATATTCTATATAGTGTTATAATAATCTACATTGATAAATTCTTGCATTTAATATGATTGATAAAAGGTTTATCAATTTGGATCTACAAATGATGAATTGAAGATTGACAAATATAAATATAACATATACTTACTAATAGATAATTCTTGCATGTTATTATTTCCATAACCATGCAAGTCCCTAATTTATAACTACTTAACACATTCGATTGTTTGGACGCTTATGTACTTATTTGGTCGAGACCGTGTATCGCATTTAATGAGTTTTAAACTCAAAAGCAGTACAATACTATGGATATCTGATACATATACAATTGCATATAAATGTTATATGGTGAACAGTCACAATTTGTAGTGTCTATATTTCGATGAAACTAGTTCATCCAAAATAAGCAATTAAAACATAGTGTGAGATTGAATGTTCAATTTTGATTACAGTAAAAGATCATATTGTGCCAAATGTAACATAAGATCAAAGCTATAAGATAGATATAAGAACTCGGTCGCTTAAACGTCAATTTGATCAGTTTACGGAAAATGCAAAATAATTGATGTCCTTAAATATTAAGGATAATCGAGTGCGCTTTTGTAAAGAGTTCATTAAGGTGTTGTAGTAAGAATATTCTTTTGAGTGGTTCGACCATTTAGAAAGAAAAACAAATGTATAAGAGTAGATGTGATTTATGGTATAGGTGGGATGAAAAGAGTAAAAGGTCACTTCAGTTTCATAAAGAAACAATGGAAATAAGAATTGTAAATTAATAATTGGTAATTAATATTGGAATAAAAGAATATGATTCCTATTCTAAAATGTATTTTCATACAGAAAATTGTTTTCTATGAGATTTATTTCTTTGAGTTCAAGTTGATCAAAGAATTTTCTGCTGTAAACTAGTTGTAGTATATGAAATAAATAATCAATATTAAATGAATGATGTACTCTGAATTTAGTATGCTACTATATTATTGGAAAAAATAGTAGGAGTATGCCATTTAGCACATATTGGTTGTATCAAATTATGAAAAAAAATTCGTAAAACATACCGAACATTATTTATGAAATAATGACTATTTTCGGCATCGATTGAAAATAAAAATGGTTATATTTCAATGTGAATATTATGAATATTCACTATAAAATAAAACTATAATGTAGTATTTATTTTCACAAGAAAAGTGATGCATTGGGAAATACCAAATTATCTAAAATTATTAACAATTATTTTGAAATTATAGACTAAGCTATAGTTTAAGAAATAAATTTTATTATATGATTATGAATCATATGATACTGGATAATTATATCTCAAATAATTAAGAGCAATGCATCCATTTAGTGGAAGCATTATAAGAGTTGATGAACCCTTCAAATTTATACATATAGATGTATGCAATCATGGTCTATTAATACCAAAACGGTTCCACGAACTTCTTCATATTCACCAATGAGTTATCACATACATGAACATGTGTATTTAGTACGCATGTGTAAGTCTATGATAAGCTCATAGAATATAGAACGGAAGTAAAACATGCGACATAAATTATTCGATTTGATTAAATGAGTGATTACATTGGAAAAAGTTCCATATGAACCTATTATGAACAAAGTTTCAGTCTCAGAGATCACTCATTCCTACAATATATGATTTATTAATAAGAAGTAATCAAACTTTGTTTATCAAAGAACAATTAATGGTGAATGAAGTTGAGTTAAAATTCTTTCTATAAGGAGTATACTGAAGAGTGGTACACAAGGTTAAAATTAATATCATCCAAAGAATAATTATACGTATAGGATATTGTATGAATCTTCCCAACAGAATTTTGGAAATGATAGTTATTAGATGACTAATTATGTTGTGAACATAAATATATTGTTAAATAATGCAAAGATCTGTTTTATATAAGGCAATTCATAAAATATAAAAATGCCGGCTCCATTGCACTGAGAAACGACTGCTGTTTCTAGAAATACCAACTTCGTAGTGAATGAATTTCTTTAAGAAATTACTGGTATAAAAATGAATTTGGATATGACCCAATTATAAAACTAATTACAAGGGATGAAGAAAACTGATTGAACTTAAATGAACACAAATACATTAGAACATCCAATGATTAATCTTGCACATTAAAGAGAACTGTGAGTATCTAGTCAATGTCAAGAATAAATACTTCTCGATTGTTTAATTGAACCATTAAGTGTATCGACTTTCTGATATGGTACAATGCACAAATCCGAAGTATATTACAAGTACATTATCAAAATATGATTTTGATAGCAGTATCCAAAAGGATACGATCCTTTTAGCCGCAAATGTGTCCTTAAAAAGAAGACAAATGCAGTTGGAATATAGTGAACCACATTAATAAGAATAAAAATATGCTCAAGTTAGTTCAAATTTACTCACAAAATTATCGTTTATGTGACTTTGTGTTTTGGTATATATATGTTGAAATAAAAAGTTATAAATATGAAAGTTTCATTCGACGAGCATCAAAATTGAACAAATGTTTTGATAAGAATATCAAATAGTTTGATTGTGAATCAAAATGTAGAGGAAGCGTGTGCTCAAAAGAAAGTAAGTTAAAAGGTACGTTGACATTTCTAAATCAAGTGAACAATACACTACTGATTGTTAACGATACATTCATGTTAAAAATCAGCTTTTAGTTGTTTTAACACTCGATGTTGGATTTGTAAATAATGTCTTTTATCGTAAGTATAAAAGATATTGGGAATGTTCCAAAACAATATGCTAGTACACCTTATTAAAATGTTTAATACTAAACATGTAAGATTGATTCCTTATGCGTTTACAATACGAATTATCACACATGTTATGTTGTCTACGATATCATGATTTGTTTGTGTATTTGATACATGAAGTAAATATCAAGTCCAAATTGATATCGATGAATGGTAATTTGAATACTAGAGAATTGTTTATAGAAACAATAAACTCCTCAGGAAGGAATGTTCAGACTCCAACTTCATAAACAATATTGAGTACAACGTGTCAATCATAAAGTTCAAGTTAAGAATCTTTAAGTTGAAAATATTCCAAATGGAAGATATTGTGGCCGGTTCAACGAAAATGCTGAGTACATTGACTTGAATAGCGTCATACTAAAACGAACACACACACACAGATATATATATATATATATATATATATAACAAATTCATATATATATAACAAATTCACAAATTTATAACTAAGCCGAAAGTGATTCAAAATGTTGAGAATCCCATAACATCATTAAATGATAACCATGTCACAATATAGTTCGTAACAAAACTTATAGGTCACCAGAAGTCGAGAGACATACTCCAAATTGTTCAACATGGTAAAAAAATTATCAGCATCGAGGAGAGTTGATTAATAAAGTAGATGCTTAAAGCATAATAATATACCTATTTACTGAGGGATTGACCCATTTGGTTTTGAGAAAACCGATTAGAGAAGTTGGAATAAGAATTTATAATTGACCGTAAGTGTAAGGTAGAGATTGATAGAGTTCGGGGTATGCCCTAGGGGAAATTCGGTAATTTGTTACATATATCTAACTCGATAACAAATCTTGTTCGAAATAAAAGGTATTTTCTTTCTATTATATACTTGATATAATATGTTATATTAATTAATTAATTTAATTAAAAGTATATTTAATAGAAAATCCATAAATGACATTCTTATGATAGTAGTTGTAAAGTGTTGTAACTATGAGTAATTATGATTATGAAAACAAATATACAATTTTCCTAGTCAAGATGCATCGAGATTGGATATCGATGTATCCGTTGAAACTAAAGTATGTAACGCTATCCACATATTGGACAGTGAAGTACTAATAACTGTTGGGGACATCAAGGGGTTACGTACTTATATTTATTGGATAACTATGGAGCGACTCACTCGATAGTTTTATGTTTGTTAATATAACTATGGTCAAGAGGAAAATATCGGTGTGTCTGATTTTCACAGTTCTCTCAACTTGATAATACCGTTGGTCTTTAATATGAAAGCTCCACTTTAGTTATAGTCAAATCATGGCACGGCGTCCATCGAGTGACTATAGTTGGGTCGAGTGGAAGTATTAGAAGTGAAGCACTATTTAAAGGAGGATTCGTCTCCTCGGTTATATGGGGTTAGCGGCCAACTCAAGTCAACTCAAAGTCTATGAAAAGAGCATTTCCTTTAATAATAATTGTTATTATTGAACCATGGTCTTTGCGTTGGACTATAGAGTTGAATATGAATGATATATTAATTTTCACTATTATCAATTTCCACATGCCCAAAGTGATATAGTTTTAACGAAGAGAATTAGTGTAAATAACAGTCACAACCGGGTAACGCTTAACAAAGTAAAATTGGATTTTACCGAAACTAAGTAAACGAAAAAATTAGTAGAAATGTCACATCATCTTCTAAGTGACATGTGAACGTTAACATTCGAATAGTTCGACATTAATCGATGATCAAATTTACACATGATGAGTCACACGACCAAAATGATGAATTCTTTTTTGACCAAACAATTTGATTAGTTTATAATTGTTATTAATTAATTAATATTTGTGAAACATTAATTGTAAAATTTGATTATGATTTGAGGAAGTATTATTAAACGTATTTATAATAGTTATAAATATACCAATCGATATATGATAGCGATAAGCGATAAGCAATAAGCGATTAAATTGGATTTAATTCAATAATATCTTCTATAAGCTTAAATGGGATCTTGGCCCATCATGACGGGAAAGATTTTTGGCTGAAATAGGGAGATAAGGTGTAACAACCTAAAATTTTGAACACTTCGCGTTTAAATATCTGAATTATTTGAATATTTGTATGTGGGAATTAATGTGATTAAATTGAATCAATAACCTTGTTAACCCCTTTTAAATAATAACTAATGATAAAAAATCATTTTGAAATTTTTTGCAAAAATAAATAGTTCGTAGAAATATTGACAATGTGACCGAAAATCATTTTACTGATAGACGACTTTTTGCTATATTCGAACTCTTTGGAACTTGTATGGTAATATATGAACACATAAATTAAAAGTTAAGAACAATCAAGTTAATAGCAAATTGATTAAGTAAAGTAGGATTAATTAAGGGGACATTGTCCCTTGATTCAAGGCATGGATGGTGGAGGGAATATAGACTTATATTAAGGAGCATGTGCTTGCATTAGAAAGGAGGAAAAGGGGCATCTTTGGCTGGCCAAAATGGGGGTATAGGAGGCCTTTTTTTGTTGCTAAAACATTATCTCATGTTTCATTTAGTTCGTATTAATTTCCAAAGTTTTGACAGAAAGAAAATAAATTTCTCCACTTTAATCCTTCAAATCTTCTTCTATCTCTTCCAAACTCTAGTATAGTTCTTACGTCATCTCCACACAACCTTCTAGCAACTCAAAGTGGGAGGATTGAAGAAACCAAGCCCAAGAAGGCTCAAGGCCCTGAGAAAATAGAGGAGTTTTAAGGCATGGTCGTAAGCTAGGGTAATGGTTTTAAGGCATGGTCGTAAGCTAGGGTAATGGTAGGAAGTGTTTTGGTGTGCTTGCAAGGTTGGGGTAGGAAGTTAGATCCTTGTACGTGTGTTTGGTTTGAAAATAGGTGAGTTATCTCACTATCAAATGAATATATGTTATGAAATAATGCCGTTGTGCAAAAATATAAAATGCTACATGGAAAAAAATGCATGTTATCATTTTTGAACCCCTCTTGCTTTTGAAAGAAAATGACTACATATATATTTTATAATCTCTCTTATAAACCCTCTAAACTTGTAACGTGGCCATGACCTTGTGCATACCTGTTTGATAATTTTGTATGTGATGTAAAAGTGTGTGAATGTTTGAAGCGAAAAAGTCACTATAAACGCACTTTTAAATCTCCTGTATTTAACATCTGTTAAATTTGTTAAAATGTGAATATATATATTTGAATGTTCTCCACACATGTTTGGGTGTACTTGACATAAAAGAATTGGTTTGGAAAATTGTGGAAATTGTATAACAAAGTTGTAAAAGTTTGCAGCAAAATAGTCACTATGGATGCACATTGAAGTCGCTTTGTGTTCGGCAATTTCTAAGTCAACATTGGAAAAGTAAAAGAACCTTAAGTATAAAAACCGTTGTAGAAACATTAGGTCAAAAATCAATCGTACAAGTGTTGGAAACTAATCGTACAAGTGTTAGATAACATTTTTGAAATTCTGTATTTACTTCTAAAACACCTTTTAACTTTGCGAATTGTTTTGGAGCATTTGTAGAAATGCTATCTTTGTTATTTGAAACTTTAAATTGTGTAAAATGATATTTAAATTAAGTATTTTTCTCTAATCTTTTTAGGGTTGTTTTCTAACATACATTAGAGTGTTTTAAAATTGTTTTCAAGTTTAAATATATTTTTAATAATTAATTATGAATTTTTAAAATAAGCGGCTCTTAATTTAAAACATATTTATTTTGATTTTTCCATTTATTTTAAAATTTATTATTTTTACATTATATTCTATATAGATAATTACAATATATATTCAAGTGGTTTAAAATTGTTTTAACATATTACAGGTATTTTAAAAGTGTGTGTGTATATATATGTATAAATTTTAAAAAGTAAGTTAAGTACTTTATAAATGTAGTAAATGAAGTTTTGATTTTAACAGTTAAGTTAAATAAATGGGTTTGTGAAATTAATTAAAAGTGTATTACCTTAATTAATAACTATGGATATGCTTTGATCTTTAAAATTATTGTTTTAAAGTTAATGATGAGTATAAATATGGTTTGGGTTGTAGTAAATAATGTTTTAGTAACATTTGTTTTTAACCCTTACTATTAATTATGCTTAGGAATATAATTAGATATTCAATAATGATTATTTTAAAGATAATTATGAGTAAATGATTTTGAGTTATAGTGACATTGTTTGGGTAATAAAAATTTTTAACCCTTAAATAGAATTAAATCTTTAAAAAACAAGTTTTAAAGAAAATAGTTAAGTGTGAAATGGCAGTGACAAATGTTTGAGTAACTCTTATTTTTAACCCTTAAGTACATAATTAAATCTTTAATAATGGAATTTTAAAAGATAATAAAAAGTATGGGATCTTTTATAAAAAGATAGAAATAGTAAAAGTTTAATTTATAAAAGATAAGGGGTTTATAATAGTAAATGTTTAAGTAACATTTGTTTTTAGCCTCTTTGATTATATTTTAAAGTAAGTAAAATCCTGTTAATGATTTGTGAATATACATATACATTTAAGATAAGTATATGAATACCTTTTGAAGTACAGAAAAGTGTATACATGAATAGTAAAATATATGAATAGTAGAATACAGGTAATCTTTTATAAAGGGAAATCAAATTTATAAAAAATTAATTAAATATGTAAAGTCTAATTAATAAATGAGTTTAACTAATAATGGAGTTTAATTAAATAGGTTAAGTTTTAATTTAATAGAAGTTTAATTTATCAAGTTAAGATTTAATTTATATGAAGTTTAATTAAATAAAAGAAGTTTAATTAATAAAGGAAAGAAGTTTTAATTAACAATGAAGTTTTAATAAAATGGAAAAAATGTATTAGAGAAAAAGAGTTTTACGAAAAAAATTAATTAACAAAAAGATTAATTAAATAAAAAGGAGATTAAAATTCGTTCATCTGACTTGATCATACTTTGTGTGTTGCTAGTGTATGTAATATATTTAGTCGTGTGCTTAGCACTAAAAGCCAACAAAGTAGACTTGATTCTATCTGTGAGAGTTAAGAATGATGATTCGAGTAGGGTGTAGAAGCAGGATGCTCTAATCTACCGGGTTTCATCCTTGACCGAGGGGTAGTAAAAGTTGAAAAGGTTGGAAACGTGATAAGTATACGAGACTTGGTTTCCATATGCGATCGTTTCATTATTGTTTAATATGCCAAATTAACTTAAGAAGTATTGAAAGCTTCACGGCTTCATATGCTTTGAGAATCCTCAGTGTGGAGTATTCGTATGAAAGTCTCTACCTTTTGCTTACCTTTTATAGAACCAGAATTGAGTTAAGCGGAAATTCATCGATTCGGTCTTAAGGAGACCGGGATCGGTAAACGTTCTGCTTACCGAAAACCACTTCAAAAATGAGATACGTGTTCTATCTCTTAGAAGTGGACCTGTTCGAGATGTTGGAATCCATTTTGGGGTTCATAATTATTTAAGCGATGATGGCTTCTGTATTGAGATGCTGAACATGATAAAGACACAGTAGGATGCACAATCCCAAGTTTGGCTATCCCAAAAAAGGAGGTAGGTGACCAACTCCATATCTAGAGTATACTTTCGATATACTGCGCATGGGGAGTTAATGGTACTTGGTTCATGTGTTAGGGCATGGGATAATTTTTATTACCTTATGGATATTTTATCTAGAGATATACAATGCTCGGTAGGCGACTTTTGATTCTTGTCGTGGAGATTGGTCTCAGTTTACTTACAAGTTTTACTAAGGAGGTCTCCATGAAAAATCCATTATGCGAACTCGCCTTAGTGGTTTTATTTATACCTATATATTGTTGTGGTGTGATCATGGCAAGCATTACGGCTATTTTCTTATTTATATACTTCACCCTAGACCTTATCTATTATATAACCTTATGTACTTATTAGATGGTGGTTCTTTTGAGGAAATAACCATTATGGCATTCCGTGCAGTCTCAAAAGTATTGTCATAGGTTGGTCGCATATTTCTTGGGTTTCTCATACCATATTATCCGACTCATGGTTTTATTCTTCCATTATCCCTCAAGTGCTCTTACGAGCAGTTTTGAGAAAGGTAGTTTTTCGTTGATGTTCATTGAGCTCCTGGTTAGGAGTTGGATGTTACCTACCATAGTATTTATTTTCGCTGCATTACTTTATGTATATATTTCAGCAGTTGTAAGGAAAAACTGTTATAACTATCCAGGCTGATGATAGCACTCTGATTAGTAGCTATGAAATGTTATGTATATTAGAGTAGCTCAGTGTTATCTTTTGATATTATATGTTATCATTCTGCTTGTAAGACTCTGATGTATTTGTTCCTCTCTTTCTTGTTCGTTTTCTTTTCTTTTTTTTCCTTATCCTAACATTCTATATTTTTGGCATTTGAATGCCCAACATGTGAATACCGTGGATGCATTACTATAAACATTCGAGTGTCGAAAAGTCGGTCGTTGCATAAGAGGCAGCTTCATTAGGGTAGAGTTGTTAATTTTTTAAGGGCTTGGATTAAGGGACAATTGGTGTGAGATATGATCCACTATTTAAACACCTCTAACCCTAATTGCAAATACCTTTTCTGCTGCCACTCCTTCCTTCCATTGCTGGCTGACTTCATTCCTTAGGTGCCATATCCTAACAAGCTCAATTCAAAGTCGAATACTATTTAATGGTCAAAGTTCAACTGTTCAAGGATTAGCAGTTTGCTGAATCGTAAAGCTTATAGGATGAGAGAGTCCATCATTACAAGGTGTGCTACAAGGCATTGATACTAAGGTATATTATTCACCGTATTATAGCATATAATTTTTGATTAATATTTCATTATATATATTATTATTATATTGTTAGTTAAGTGAGATTCTTATATGTAATGCTATTGTCACAATCCAGATTGGTCACATGTACGTATTCGTCTAAAAAAACAATTTTTTTATATATATGTCAGACATGTACACTCGAATTTTTAAATATAATAATTTTACTATTTTACATACATATACATATACCTTTTAATTAATTAATTATATATATGGTTCATATTTAATTATAATATCATTCTATAATAATAATTGATCTTATAATTTTATACATGAATATTTATAGCAATAATAATTTTTGATAGCTATAAAATATTTTTTATAATTATATATTATTATATAATATTATTTAAATCAATATACTATCGAAATAAATCATATAAAATAAAATATGTTTCAAAAATTACTTTCTAAATTTTATTAAATTATTTTATCATAAGAAAAGCTCTAGGAAACAAAATGAAAATGAAAATATCAATTTATCTATTTTTAAAAATTATTACCATTAATGGTCAAAAACAATTAATTAATAGAAATATATTTTGTTCAGAAAAAATTATGGAAAGTTTCTCAAACTTATAAATATCATATGATATTTTCTGGAAATTTAAAATTTAAATAAAATATTTCATAAATATTTTTTATTAATATTTTTTCTATTTTAAAATAAAAAATCAATTTATATATTTTCAAGTAAAAAATCAATTAATATATATATATATATATTAAATAATAAAAATCATTAATAAAATTTTATAGTGTTGTACTTACGATCTGAAATCATAAAAATAACTATTTTGTAAATATATATATACATACATACATATTCAAATATATATATATATATATATATATATATTATAAACATGTTTATGTGTGTGTGTATTATAAAATGAAAAAATTATTATTTTGTCATTATATATATAGTTCATAATTTAAAAATATTATGTATATATATATATTATTTTAACACATTATAATAATATGCACACACACATATGTGCATTTATATATTAATAATATTATATGTGTGTGTGTGTGTGTATAAATAAATTTCTATATATTCATATAGATAAATATAAATCTATATTTAAATATTTTCATATACATAAATTATTTTAAATTTTTTTACAGAGACACACACACTCACATGTGTGTGTATATATATAATATTTATATACGAAACAAGTCTAAATACATACATACATATTTAAAAAAAACCCTACTCCAGGGAGCAGTGCTAGGGGATATAGATGACCTACCACAACCGGCCCTCCTTTTTAGCCAACCCAACACAGAGCATCAATCCCCCAAGCATTTTCGCTTTTTTGATTGATTACCACTCCATGTCTTTAGGGTTACACAGGCCAACTTGTTAGAACTCGAACCCACGACCTCAAGGAAATATATACATATATTTGAACAACTACAACACTTACCAGATGAGCCAAGTTATCCATTGCGATGTAAATCCCAACATCTATACATAGCATGTTATACCTTGCATGGGCTTACATGTTATACATGCACACACATAAATGTATATGATATATATTTATATGCAATAAAATATAAATTGAATAAAAATATTTAAAATTTAAATAAAATAAGAGATTTTATTTATGTAAAATTTAGAAATGTTCTATATAAATTATACTTCATACACCCAATAAAGATCCAATAGGATATAAAAATTGAAATTCACCAATAACTTCTATTCTGGGCTAGCCTAGTTCGAATAAAAGGCTTGTGGATAGAATCAAAGGTAGAATACGAGGGCATAAATCAAATTACTTAGCCTAGCTGGGAGGTTGGAATTGATTAAGTCTACGATTTACCCTATAGTTCAATATAGGTTACACTATTTTGACCTATCAATAGCAACTTTAAAGAATATTGAGCATTTAATACTTAATCTTTTATGGAAAGGAAAGCTAAGTAAAATGCTGTGGGATGAAAGTTGTAAACGAAAGGAAGGAGGACTTGGGTTGAGACAACTAGAGGACATTAGCACATATATGACTATTAAAAGAATCTAGAAAATTATTAGTGGAGAGGGGATTCGAGCATTATGGATAAGAAAGAATTATCTAAAAATCAAGTCGTTTTGGGATATTAGTGTTAAGCAGGATGATTCAAAGCATATGGAAAAATCTGTTAAGTAAGAGAAGCGAGGCATTAAAGTGTGCGAAGAGGAGAATTGTTGATAGATAAACAACTTCTCTATGGTACGATCCTTGGATCAAAAGAGGGAATGTAGTTAACAAGCTCGGGTTTGAGATAATGGAGAGAGTGGGAGGAAGAAATGATGGTTAAGGAAATCATGGTGAATGACAAGTGAAGGTTGGATAGAGTCGGTTTTTTGGGTCGGTTAAGAGGTGAATTGTCGAAAGAAAAAGTTCAACAATAAAAAAGAATACTACTGGGCATGGTCATGCAGCAAAAATGGTAAGTATTGTTTCAAATCTATTTGGGAAAACATCTGCATCATATACATAATGTTCCACATGCACAATTCATTTGGCACAAAATTCAGATCCCCTAAATGGTAGTATGCGTGTAAAAGATCATGAGTAATCACCTACCAACAAAGAAAAAACTTGACCAAAAGGGTCTCAATATAGATAAAACTCGTGAAATTTGTAAACAATACAACAAAATTGGAGTATAATAAATAATTGGAGTGTATGCATGCTTCCTGGCGAGTGATGGGTGATGAAATTATAATCGATTCTTCAGGAGGAGAAGATACAAAGGTCTAGAAGAAGACGAAACCACCTTGTGTTCAAATATTATAGTGATAGTGGAGAAGCATCTTGTAGAAAGCAAATTGATGCAAAAAGACACATGTTTTAGTGTAAGATAAGCATAGAAGTTCGGTTAAGTTTCTAAATCCGCCATCAATGGCAATAATTTAGTTTGGGGAGATTTGCTAACACACGTGATTGAGCTCAAGGATTGGGGTTGAATATTATGCGGTGTTAGGCTGGATAGCGGTTACTCCCTGACGGGTCGTGGATAGTAAATAACTTGTATATATATTTTGCTTTATAAATATGGTTTAAGTTAAAGTAATAAAGTTTGAAGAACCAAATTCAAAAAAAAAACATCATTACATGAGATGAAAACAACAATATATTTTTTGCTATTATTTAATTTTATTAAAGGAAATTCTAATTTATTTAGAGTCTAATCCATTAAGTCAAGTATGAGCTCATTTGATAACAACTTATTTTGGAACTTCTAAAAATAAGTTTTGAATAGAATTTTTGACTTATTTCAAATAGTGATTTATAACAGAAGAGTTTGGATGTAGTTTGACTACTAAATAGAAATATTTGATCAAAATTGCGAATGAAATTGCTTTATAAGTCACAAGCAACAAATAGTTGGTTCTCAAATTTCTACTTATTAGCTACTTTTACAGGCCGCTAATAAAAAGTTCTTGAATATCAAAATTGAAATAAGTTACTTGTAAGTAGTTTTCACTACTTTTAAGGAGTTTCCCAACATGCTCTAAACAGAACTAAGTATGTTCGATTGGATGTTTCTGTTTTGTTTTTAAAAAAAGCGGTTTTATTAAATTTAGTGTTTTCATTCATTGAATACTTATATGAAAATGCTAGTCTTACTTTTGATATTGTAAGATTTCTTACAAGAGAGGAATGGTTTATGTGGAACTCAAAACACACATAGAGTTCTCTCTTATATGTGAGATTACTTTCTCATTTATAAATAGGATTAGCAATGATCTACTTAAATCGGTAGGTTCCAACTCAACCTCACATTTTCATTCCCCTGTACCTATGTACCCTAACCCTAACATTAATTTTTAAGTACAAATGAACCAGATATGCAACCCAATCAGTTGATAAAGCCAACTTATGTATCATGTATCGATCATTTAATTGGTAGAATCATATCAATCTTTTAATGGTAGAATTGCTACATGATATGTTATGTACAAACAAAGAAGAAGAGAAACAACTAAACAATATCACTTTAAGATGGCAAAGGTTTCAAAAGAAACGCTTGGTTTTTTGTTTTTTACTTTTTGTCACATGACTGGAGATAAAAATGAGTTGTAAAATCTTGTATTACAACAAAGGGGGAAAATAAATAACAAAAAGTAATCTACCAGCGCATTTTGCAATTGTATATGTTAAAATCATGCTCCCTTTTTCCATCACTTTGTAATAAGAAAAGGAAATAAGAAAAAATAATCGTTTTTAATTTTATATGTTACAATCATGTTTCCGTTTTTCATCACTTTCTCCTCTTCCGTGCATTTTGCAATACACAAAACATAAAAATCATTTTCAAACTAAACACTATCAGAGCATTCGAGTATGATTTTGTTTGGCATATATTTTATATGCACTTATTTTATTGTTTTACACATACAACTGGACCATAATATCCACGAACAATGATATTGCTCTTCAACGAAGAAATAAAAGCACATAAACTCCTAACTCGGAAAATGCAATCAACTCCAAACTCGTGTTTAATACACGTAAGAGCATTTTCAACAGTTTCAGCATTTTTTAAATATCAGAGCTGAAAATGAGAGAAAAGATAAATAACCATGTACGAACATCTAGCATAAACGCTCACCAAATGAGCGTCGGAAATTTAAGCTGGCATTTAAGGACGCATAGCGTTGAAATTCATTAAATAAGTACTTGAAACTCAAATGTTCATTGAATGAACCTCCATTTATGTACCGTCAAATTAAATTTCTATAAATCGGGACATCTGTCAAACAGACTTCCAATAACGTACATAATGACTGTTCAATTCTAGTTTAGCTTTTCTGGTTGAAAATTGAATATTGGTTGGTAACTATTCTCTTGCAACATGGAAGCTGAATGTTCGGCCTGAATTTCGTGCTATTGGAGACCCAATTAGGCCAGAAAATATGATAAGATTTAATCCAATTCAGAGTAGCATCCAAACAATTGTAACGTCCTTTACATGTTTACCCTCGTGCATTATGCATGTGGACGAAAAAAAATATCATGCCACCTCGTCAGTAATGTTAGATACAAAATGGGTGATACCACCAATGTCTAAAACGATACTCTTGAAGAATGCGGGCGGATTTAACGCGGCGTTAAATGTTGGCTGTGTATGACATGATTCCAAATTCATGGATTAAGCAATCGATATCTGGACTACCATCATACTGGATCGAATTTATCATCCATGGGCCTCATCCATCTCTCCAATGGATCATGGACTGGGCCTGATAGCTCAAGTGGGGTTAAATGCTAAAATACCTAAATTCGATCAAATCAGCTTCTTTTACAGGGATATGTGTTCGGCAAATCAGAGACAATCAGTAAAATCTTTAACATTGGTAGAAAATATATTAACATGTAACGTGCATAGCAATAACATTATAAACATATTTCATAGTTTGTTTCGAATTTTAATATTTCATTTGTACCTGATCCATAGATAAATACTTAATTAATAAAATCAATTTTTAATGATGTTTTTTTAATGTAAAATTTAAACAGTGCGGAAAAACCAAAAAAATAAACAAAATACAAAACGCCGAAGAACATTAAAGATATTGTCTTTAACGTATCGCTTGAAATTGTTCAAATCTCGCATATATATATTTCAAATTATAATTCAAAAATCCAACTTTTAAAGTCAAAGTTATTGGTTTTGATTTTGTAATTTTTGTAATTCAAATTTTAAAACATGAGGAAAATTTAAGAGTTCTAATTCATAGAAACAAAATTCAAAATATCTAATTCTCTTATTTAAGTTTCAATTTCAAAATTCAAGTTCAAAATTTTAGAAGTATGTATTTTATGAAATTCAAGTTCTCAAAATTTCAAGTTCACAATTCAAATTTTATTTTCTAATGAAAAAATTCAACTTAAATATTTCATAGTTTGTTTCAAAATTTTATATTTCATTTGTACCTGATCCAAAAATAAATAATTAATAAAATCGATTTTTAATGATGTTTGTTTAGTGTAGGCTTATAAAATTTAAAAAGTATGGATAAACCAAAAAAATAACACCCAAGAACGTTAAAGATATTGTCTTTAACATATCACCTGAAATTGCTCCAATCTCGTACCTATAGATGTGAAATTCAAAATAAAAATCCAAAATACAAATTCAAAAATCAAACCTTTAAAATAGAAATTATCAATTTTGAATTTGTAAATTTTGAAATTCAAATTTTAAAACATGAAATCAAAATTAAAGATCTTTAATTCACAAAGATAAAATTCAAAATATCTAATTCTTTAATTTAAGAGTGTCAATATCAAAATTCAAGTTCAAAATTTTGGAAGTATGCATTTTATGAAATTCGAGTTCTCAAAATTTCAAGTTCAGAATTCAAATTTTCTTTTTTGAAGAAAAATTCAACTTAAATGCGTCTGCCGGGAGTCGAACCCGGATCTATTGCTTGGAAGGCAATTATCCTAACCGTTGGACTACAAACGCCTTTTGATTAAAATTGAAAATTCTTATAATTTCATATAGAATTTTCCTTTTCTAACATTGGTCTACCAAATGGTTTTTTTTTTTCACTTTTCAACATTTTCAAATTTTGAAATAAATTCAGATATGAATTTTCAAGTTCAGTTTCAAATTCCAATTCAAAATTTTCATCTAAAGAAGCGTCATTTAAAAACTCAAGCCTTGTGTTTTTAAATTTTCAAATTCAAGTTTCATATTTAAAATTTTATTTCCAAATTCAAATCTAAAATTAAAAAAAAACTTTCACGGATTATTATTTTATGCTTTAAAATCAATCAAAATTTACAACAAAAAGTTTCTTTTTTAAAATATGCAACCGAACAACAGGTTTTTTTTTTTTTTTTTGTGGTTGCATCAGTAACTTTAACATAGTATTTATACCGTTGGTATGGAAAAAGGGAAAGAAAAAAAAATATTCTACCACTTATATCTAATAATGGAACCATTTCAAAAAAAACAACTTAAATTATTTTTCATCCGTGCTAGCAAAGTCATACATGCTATATGAGTGAGTGTCGGTCATTTTAATTTTTGATGACGATGTTTTCTGATAATGTGAACGATGATATCCTCATATAACATGCAACTTTCGTTCCATATCCAAATACAGTAGATGTGCACAAATGGATGTGTTCAATGTACTAAGTTTGTTAATGGATATTTGAAAACCTGAAATATGTCCACATCCGTGTTCAAAAAGCAGATAAATATCTGCTCTTCGAAAAAAGTGATACGGGTGATGATATAAGGCATCCGCATTCGGGAATTATTCGTTCGGTTTTTGTCAATATTATAGTTCATATTACGTGTATTTTAGTAAAATGAAAGATATTTATTATCTTATTACATGTTAATATTTTATATAGTATATGCACTACATACATATTAACTACTCAAAACTATTTATTATCATCATATTTGTTTATTTTTCTCACTTTTATAACCCACAAGATTAATAAAATATTATGTTAAACCAAATTTATTTATTTATTTTTTGATTAATTGATCGTTGGTGGATAGGATAAGATGTAGAATTTTGATGACCGAAAATGATTTTGAATATAGATATGACACTATTCACATTTGAAAGTACTCATTGACAATGCCTATAGTGTACTTATAGTGCACAGACATACATGGTGCTTAATGCAATCAAAATAATTTGTTCTATGAAAGCAACCATTTAGAAACATATTAAAGATATATACGCACACACTATATTATTAATAATGAGTAAACTTTCGCAATTTTGTAAAGGAGGCATTCATTACTACCAAACGTATTCAAAACTTGGAACACCCTGTCTTTTCCAGCGTGCATTTTCTCATCCATCATTCCCAGTTTTCAACCTATGACTACAATTGTTTTTGCACTTACCTAAATTATTCTCGCACTTTATGACCATAAACATGCCCAAATGTGGATGAAAAAAATGTCTTACCTGACATGAAGCATGGATTTACCTTTATTACCAGTGGTAACGGTATTTTACCGGTCAATTTATAATATATGTATATACATATATAACATGCTTTATTATAGGCATTTAAGACCAAACAAATAATTAAATTTAGTTTATCAATCAGGTGAAATAATATTAAATTCACTTCATTTCTTTCTCATTTATGTCTTTTATTAAGTAATATTATAAATTACATAATGAAGCACTGTTGTGGTGTGAATAGACCTGCCAACGGATACTTTCAGATGCGGATAGTGACATATCTGCATCTGCATCCAAAATAATTTTCGGATATCGGATATCCGCATCCGCGGACACGGACAAATATCAGATAATTATACTATCCGCCAACGACTGATAAATCAAGAAATATAAATATAAATTTTAAGTTTAACATACATTTTTTCAATCCAATTGATTATAAAAGTGTCAAAAAATAAACAAATACGGCGATAATAAATAATTTTGAGCAATTAATAAGCATTAAGTGCATATAATATAAACCACTAACTTAATAAAACAATAAATAGATATTTTTCATTATGTTAGAATACACATAATGTATACTATAATCTTGACAAAAACCGGACGGATAATTTTTGGATGCGGATGTGTTGCGACTTTTCTATTGATTAGAAAAGCACAAATTTTAATAAATTCTGCAAGCGCACAGGCGTGTAGTATGCAGGTCGAACACAGGGAATTGTATTTTAAAACAATTAAAATCCATAGTTAAATCTTAGGCGTGTTAAACGAATTCGATGGTGAATTTTGAACAGAAAATAAAAACAATAATATACTCCGAATTGATTTCGAAACTAATCGAAATTGCAACCAAAATATAGAATTGTAAAAAAAATCAGAACGGAAATTGAAATTGCGGAAAAGAAGATAACGGAGCAAACAACTGAAATAATTATTAACTAATTGAAAAGAGTGCAGAAAATAACTAAGAACAAGAATAAATAAATTGCTAATCTAATCAACAATCCTACGTATTCTGTTCGAAAATAAAAACAGTGTTGAATTTAAATCTAAACTTGAAGAAAAGTGATGAGGTAAGAGATGATCTGAAGGTGCTGTATAATGTTGTATATATAGGCCTCAGCCCCTAAAATCAGTCCATCTTTTTAGCAACAGAACCGGTTCTATTCTTAGTATTTGCCAAGATAATTGTACTGACTGGGTCCATTCCTTGAATTGGTGAAGAGTCAAGTTGCCACGTCATTGCTTGAAATACTTTTATATGTGAATTGGTCCAAATTCATACGTAAGCTACTTTTGAATGTGTCCCATTTTGCTTCATATCATGGCTATGTATTATGCTACTTTTTAGGAGGAACTGGTCTTTGCTTGAATTGGTGAAAGAGAACATATATACATCCACATCATTGCTTGAATTGGTCCATATTGCTTTGAATTGATGTTTGCCACCTTGAGAATATGCAGCCAATATTTACTAAATCAAAGTATGTGCATGCTTGCCACGTCATTGATTGAGGTTGGTCCCCACTTGCTTGAATTAATTAAATTTGTTCCTTGCTTTGAGTTTGAGCACGTGACTTGAGATATAAATATGATTTGTTTCCCATGTTGCTTGCACCCATATGCTGAAGTGAAAATGTGAACTAACTCATTTCGCATAAATTGAAGTGTGACATTGCTTTGATTTATTTGATGCTCAAAATGTTGCACTCATGCCGCTTGTCTTTTGAACCAAAGGACGCCACAACCGATTAATTTCAACGTTGCACTTCGGAATCTATAATCTGCAAAACCACAACAAATACCCGTATAATATCGCTTTATTAAAATAAAAATATATGAAACAAACGGTTTAAAATGCAGAAAAATACGTTCATCAAATACCCCCACACTTGAATTTTATTCATCCTCGAATAAACGAGAAAATAAAAACTAATTAAATCCTTTTTTCATAGGAAACACGATTGCATTGAGCGTATGCAACAAGCCGTTAAACCTCTAGGTGTCCCTAGTAGGACGAGTGGTGTCTCGTGAGGGTTTTCAGCGGATACTACCCACAAAATCCAAATGCAGCATGTGATGATTCTAATGTACTACATGAATGCAAAATTCTACACAAATGGAGACTCGATTTACTTCAACATAGTTGCAACAAAATAATGTATATCAGCTTTAGTCAACTTCTTCAAATTTTTGGTTCCTCACTAATCACAAATTTCAATGTAACTCAAGTTTTCATACATTAGATTCTAGTTTGGCCAGTTGTTTCGGTCGATAACATAGTGCAGCCATGAAATAAATTCTTCACTGTTGATCACAGTTTTTTTTTTCAAAATGATATTTTTCATTTCCATTTGTATAACAAGCCAAATCAACAAAGTCAAGAACTGTTTGGGTTTCAAAGCTTAGTCTCTCTTTACTAGTTTTTTTCTTCTTCTCTTTTTTTTTTACACCTATCCTTTGGACCAAGGTATACCACTCATGCACTGCCTCGTGGGCTTACGTGAGAGTTGGGACAGAGCTTGGCGGATTGTGCAAACCGACGCTGACTATGTTAGAAAAGGTCGATAATCCTTAGGTGATTATTTATTTAATTATTTATACACCTAACTCAGAATGCTGAGGCCAGATATACCATCCATGCACTGCCTTGCAGGCTTACGTGAGAAGAGTATAGAGCGTGGCGAGTGCACACACTTTCACAAGTGTGCACACCTATCGACTGTAGGTGTTTCTTATTAGTTTTTTTTTTTTTTTGAGAAGAGCTAAAGAGTGTTATGCAAATCAACTTAGCACCACATAACTTTAATGATTTGAGATGTCAACGCATGTACATTAAATCTGCCATTTTTTTTTAAACAAAGACTACAGTTTAGAAAAGATTTCATAACCATCACCTATGAATCCCCCTATATACTAACCTCACTATTATCGCTTGTAATTCAACTTTTCATTATATTTTACATTTGAAATTAGTGATTCACAAAAATCTTCATCAATTGACTTCAACTGCTTGCTTACTTTGTCTTGACTAATTAAAAATAAATCGAAGTCCTAAAAATATTGGAAATTGAAAAAAAAATTGAAAGGAAATTTGAAAAAAAATAATGAGATGATTTTTTTTAAAAAAAATGATGCTACACTATGAAATATGAACAAACAGAATGAGATATGCGTCCCCCCCACACTGGAATGAGACAGTGTCCCAACTGTCAAATAGAATGCAAATGCAAAATAGAAGAAAAAAACTAAAAAAAATACAACCTGGTATGTGCAAGATAGTGAGCGGCTCATGCCGAATAGCTAGGTTCGTGAAGATCCACGAACTCATCGTCCTCGTGCTGTTCAAACTCTAGAAATGGCTTCAAGCGTTGTCCATTGACCTTTGAAATGGAACCGTCCCTAGGATTTTCAATTTCAACTGCGCCATAAGGGTATACTGTTTTCACAATATATGGACCTTTCCAACGGGATCTCAATTTTCCCGAAAATAAATGAAGTCTGGAATTATATAAGAGAGCTTTCTGACCTACTTCGAATGTCTTACGAAGTATGGATTTATCATGATAGAATTTGGTTTTCTCTTTATAAATCTTTGCATTTTCGTACGCTTCATTTCTTAGTTCTTCTAATTCTGACAATTGTAATTTACGATGCGATCCGGCTTTTGCTATGTCAAAATTAAGGTATTTGATTGCCCAAAGTGCACGGTGCTCGAGCTCAACAGGTAAATGGCATGCTTTTCCAAAGACCAATCGGTATGGTGACATTCCTAGATTGGTTTTATAAGCTGTGCGAAATGCCCAAAGGGCGTCTATCAATTTAGATGACCAATCTTTTCTGTTGGAGTTAACCGTCTTTTCAAGAATTTGTTTAATTTGTCTATTGGAAATCTCGACTTGACCGTTGTTCTGTGGATGATATGGAGTAGATAGTTTATGAGTGATAGAATATTTCTTAAGAAGAGATTCAAAAGCATGATTACAAAAATGAGAACCGTTATCACTTATAATGGCTCGAGGTGTACCAAAACGGGAAAATATGTTTTCTTTCAAAAATTTGACAACAACTTTATTGTCATTCGTTTTGGTAGGAATGGCCTCAACCCATTTAGACACATAATCTACTGCAAGTAGGATGTAGAGATTTCTAAAAGAATTAGGAAAAGGACCCATGAAATCGATGCCCCAAACATCAAAAATTTCGATGACAAGGATCAGATTTAGGGGCATCATGTCACGTTTGGAAATACGACCTGTTTGTTGACATCTAGCGCATTTGGAGCAAAATTCGTGGGCATCACGAAAAAGAGAAGGCCAATAAAAACCGCACTGTAACACCTTGGCAGCAGTTTTCTTTGCTCCAAAATGTCCTCCACATGCTTGATTATGTGAAAAAGAGAGGATGCTATGGAATTCATGTTCTGGGACACATCTGCGAATGATTTGATCGGTGCAATATTTGAAAAGATAAGGATCGTCCCAGTAAAAGTTTCGAACGTTGGAGAGAAATTTTTGTTTATCTTGTTTTGACCAATGGGAAGGTGTTTCATTTGTGACAAGATAATTTACAATGTCCGCATACAATGGTGCACTAGAGAGTGAAAGAATTTGTTCATCGGGAAAATGATCGTTGATTTGAGAGTTATCATAGTTTTCATGAACTATAAGAGAAAGATGGTCAGCTACGACATTTTCAGAACCCTTTTTATCTCGTATTTCTAGGTCAAACTCTTGAAGAAGGAGAATCCAACGGATTAAGCGGGGTTTGGTATCCTTTTTCGTGAGTAAATACCGCAAGGCGGCATGATCGGTGTAAACTATGACCTTAGAACCTACGAGATATGATCTAAACTTATCGAGGGCAAAGATAACTGCTAAAAACTCTTTTTCTGTGGTTGAGTAATTCAATTGAGCTTCATTAAGAGTTTTGCTTGCATAATAGATGACTCGAGGAAGTTTATCGATTCATTGACCTAAGATGGCTCCGATGGCATAATCAGAAGCTTCACACATTAATCCGAAAGGCAAGGTCCAATTTGGAGGTTGGATGATAGGTGCAGTGGTCAAGATCGATTTGAGGGTTTCAAAAGACGTTTTACATCCATTGGAAAATTCAAATTTGACGTCTTTAGCTAGAAGATTTGAAAGAGGTTTTGAAATTTTTGAAAAATCTTTAATGAACCTCGTATAAAATCCTACGTGGCCGAGAAACGAGCGAATGTCCTTTACGGACCTTGGAGGAGGAAGGTCAACAATAAGATCAACTTTAGATTTGTCAACTTCTAGGCCATTTTTAGAGACAACATGACCTAAGACTATTCCTCGCTTAACCATAAAATGACATTTTTCCCAATTAAGAACAAGTGATTTCTCCTTACATCGCTTTAAGACACGTTCTAAACGAAGGAGGCATTGATCAAAAGATGACCCATAGATTGAAAAATCGTCCATGAATATTTCTAAGAAATCCTCCACCATATCAGAAAATATACTCATCATACATCTTTGAAAGGTAGCAGGAGCATTACAAAGACTGAAGGGCATGCGACGATAAGCGAAAGTTCCGAAGGGACATGTGAACGTTGTTTTATGTTGGTCCTCTAACGCAATGGGAATTTGATTATAGCCAGAGTAACCATCAAGGAAACAATAACATTCATGACCGGCTAAGCATCCGAGCATTTGATCAATGAAAGGGAGGGGAAAATGATCTTTTCTTGTTGCTGCATTGAGTTTTCGATAGTCGATGCAAACGCGCCATTTTGTTTTGACCTTTGTCGGAACAAGTTCGTTATTCTCATTTGTTGTCACAGTGATTCTAGACTTCTTTGGTACAACTTGTACCGGACTTACCCAAGTACTGTCAGAGATAGAGTAGATAATGTTATTGTCTAAACATTTGATAATTTCTTCCTTTACCACTTCTCTCATATTAGGGTTTAATCGCCTTTGAGCTTCGCGAGTGGGTTTAGCCTCGTCGACTAAATGTATTCGATGTTCAATAATTGATGGACTAATTCCCTTAATGTCAGCGATTACCCATCCTATTGCCTCTTTATTTTCCCTTAAAATTTTCAAAAGTTGTTCTTCTTGGTCCTTAATGAGATCGGATGCCAACATTACAGGGAAATTTTCCGAAGAATCTAAGTATGCGTACTTAAGATCGTTTGGAAGAGGTTTGAGGTCTAATTTAGGACGTACTTCTTTTGAGGCTTCAGTAGACATCAACTGATTGAATGAATTATGAAAAGAGCATAGCATATCATTTAATTCATAAATGTATTCATCTTCGTGGAAGTTGGAATTAAAATGATCTAGGCGCATGCTAAGAGACTCCGTAGTATCACTAAAATCATTTTCAACAATTGTTTGGATCATGTCAACTTCTTCTGTTTCAAAATCCCTTGGTTGTCTGTTAAGATTGAAGATATTTAGTTCAATGGTTAGGTGTCCAAAGGAAAGTCGGAGTTGACCATTCCTACAATTTATGATAGCATTTGATGTTGCTAAAAATGGACGACCTAATATCAAAGGAATCTGACTATTGGGATTTGAGATAGGTGCAGCCTCTTGGACTATGAAATCGACTGGGAAATAGAATTGCTCGATTTGTATCAAAATATCTTCAACTGTGCCCAATGGTTTTTTGACAGATCGATCAGCTAGTTGAATTGTGATGTTTGTAGGTTTTAATTCCCCTAGTCCAAGTTGACAGTACACAATATAAGGCAAAAGATTCACACTCGCTCCAAGATCGAGTAAGGCATGACTAATGTGAGTGTTACCGATTTTACAACCGATCGTAGGACAACCGGGGTCCTTATACTTGATTGGGGAGGGATTTGAAAGAACAGAGCTAGTGTTTGCAGTTAGAAATGCAGTCTTAGGAACGTTAGTGGCACGTTTTTGAGTACATAGCTCTTTCAGACATTTGGCATATTGAGGAATTTGCTCAATGGTATCAAGAAGTGGAATATTGGCTCGAACTTGTTTGAAGATTTCAAGAATTTGGTCAAAATTAGCGGGCTTCTTCTTTTTGTTGAGTCTATGAGGAAATGGAGCTATGGGTTTATAGACTCGTTCGGAAATTTTTTCATTCGAAGAAGAAGGTGTTATATTAGAGGGTGAAGATAAGGGAGCTGGAATGTTGGGGTTGCCAACATCAGAAGGTGAAGAGTGGTCGGGATTGCCAACTTTAGATGAAGAATTAGAATCGTTTTGATTGACAACCGTGGTTGTCGACTGAGTTTCAGAATTTGGAACATAGGAAGATTTAAGAAGGATGTTGGGGTTGCCGACATGGTTGTCCACCTTCTTTTCAGACCTTAATGTGGTGACAGCATTAACCGGATTTACATCTTCATTCTCACAAAGATTTACTCCTCGAGAGTTATACTTTGGATTCACTTCGGTTTGACTAGGCAATTTGCCTTTCTCATTGATTTTCATGAGATGCTTCATCATTATCAACATTTTCTCATTTTGTTTGGTGATTTTCTCAATTCTTGCATCTTGGTTAGTGATTTGTTCATTTTGTTTAGAGAGTTGTTTTTCCAATCGAGCAATTTCTTGTGAAGGCTAAGAAGGTTGGGTTGATGGATTGAAATTATGATGCCTGTATGGTTGATTCGAAGGTTTCGTTTGAGGAGCGGGTTGAGAATTTTGAGCATTAGAGGTTGGGGCTCGATAATTCGGATTTGGTATCATTGGATACATATGTGATGGATTAGCCACGTTGTTAGGATTTGACCATGAAAAATAGGGATGATGCTTCCAGTTAGGATTATATGTGGACGAATAAGGACTGTTTTGAGCTATAGCATTGATTTGGTCTTGTGTGTAGTAATGAGGCAGCCCTTCTCCTTCTTGAGGAATTTGAGCATCTATAGGAAGATGTGATGGGTCAATGGCATGTACTCCTCTGTTTGGAGTACGAATTGGAACACGAATTGTTTCCCATTGCATATCCTTTTCTGAATACTCTTCTAAAAATTCCCAAGCTTCCTCGTCTGTTTTTGCCATGAATTCTCCTCCGCACATTGATTCAAGTTGGGATCTTGTTTGATAGTTAAGTCCTTCATAAACGATTTGGCACAAAACGTGCTTAGGGATTGCATGATGTGGGCAACTATATAACAGTTGATTGAACCTTTCAAAGTATTTTGAAAAAGTTTCTCCTTCATTCTAAGAGAATTGATTGATTTCGGTTCGAATTTTAAGAGTTTTGTGGAAAGGAAAAAACTTCTTCAAAAATATAGTAACGAAATTGTCCCAACTTTTAATTGAATTTTTAGGAAGAGAATTAAGCCATCTTTTCGCACTTTCTAGAAGTGCGAATGGAATAAGTCTTAGCTTGATGGATTCATTAGAAAGTTGTTGCAATTTAGTTGTAGAAGCATATAACTCAAACTCACTAAGAAATTCATATGCATTTTCAAACCCAGTGAATTTTGGTACCCCTTGGATAAAAGAATGTTTTAGCTCAAAATTATTTCCTTCAGCAGGTGGAAATGAAATAACCGAAGGTTGAACAGTCCGTGTTGGATAACATCGGTCTCTAAGGGATAATGGTCGGTTCTCATGAAATTCATTATTTCCAACATATGATTTAGGTGATAATTTCGGTGAATTGTGGTGTGAACTGTGTTGTGAACTGTGTTGTGAACCATGATTGCTCATATTTGTTTGATTTGAAATTTCCGTTGATTTGTTTAATGAGATATTTTGGCTTTCTAAACGATTAAAATTATTTCTTGCCCAAACGCGCATAAACAACTCAAGATGTAATAACAAAAAGTAAATTTAAACAGTTTTCAGTTGGGCACCTGTAGAGTAGAAAATTACTTACAGAGAGGTATGGCTGTCCGTCCAGTGCAACCGAGCAGTGCTAGTGAATGGTTGAGATTTACTGAGTTGGAGCTATTTGACTAACTTTTCTTAGCTTTTAAATTCACTGACTTGGTCTACTCCCTGCGCCTTTAAAACAAAACGTGAATATGTTACTTGTTGTGAGTAGCAAAATAAATCAGAGTGTAATGTGCTAAGGGGCACGTAATATGCAGAACACATAATACTGAAATGGTACTGTAATGAGATGAAATGATACTGGTATGAATGGTATGAATGGTACGTAATATGCAGAACATGTAATACGTAATACTGGAACTAGAGGTCACGTGAATGCAACAAGTGGTATGAATGCAGAACGAACATGAATGTATGCACATGCAAAAACGTTAAAACAGAGGGCAAAACAGAACTAAACTAAACAACAACTAAGTGGTTACGTGTAAACGAAACAGAAATAATGCATGTATAAACAGAAACAAAACAAAACACAACTACGTGAATATGGTAACCAAACTAACTAATGCATGCAAGAATATGAAAGTGGAACTGCAAGTAACCAAACTAACGTACGGGAAAACAAAACGATATTTTTTTTTTTGAAAACTAATGCAAAAAAAAATAACACGAATAGACTTAAAAACGAAAAATCGAAAATCTCAAAATAGC
Source organism: Allium cepa (assembly GCA_030765085.1). NCBI lineage: Eukaryota > Viridiplantae > Streptophyta > Magnoliopsida > Asparagales > Amaryllidaceae > Allium > Allium cepa. The sequence goes on along the minus strand of CM060929.1, from coordinate 243,537,037 downwards.
AACTCCCCGGCAACGGCGCCAAAAACTTGTTGCGACTTTTCTATTGATTAGAAAAGCACAAATTTTAATAAATTCTGCAAGCGCACAGGCGTGTAGTATGCAGGTCGAACACAGGGAATTGTATTTTAAAACAATTAAAATCCCTAGTTAAATCTTAGGCGTGTTAAACGAATTCGACGGTGAATTTTGAACAGAAAATAAAAACAATAATATACTCCGAATCGATTTCGAAACTAATCGAAATTGCAACCAAAATATAGAATTGTAAAAAAAATCAGAACGAAAATTGAAATTGCGGAAAAGAAGATAACGGAGCAAACAACTGAAATAATTATTAACTAACTGAAAAGAGTGCAGAAAATAACTAAGAACAAGAATAAATAAATTGCTAAATCTAATCAACAATCCTACGTATTCTGTTCGAAAATAAAAAAAGTGCTGAATTTAAATCTAAACTTGAAGAAAAGTGATGAGGTAAGAGATGATCTGAAGGTGCTGTATAATGTTGTATATATAGGCCTCTGCCCCTAAAATCAGTCCATCTTTTTAGCAATAGGACCGGTTATATTCTTAGTATTTGCCAAGATAATTGTACTGACTGGGTCCATTCCTTGAATTGGTGAAGAGTCAAGTTGCCACGTCATTGCTTGAAATACTTTTATATGTGAATTGGTCCAAATTCATACGTAAGCTACTTTTGAATGTGTCCCATTTTGCTTCATATCATGGCTATGTATTATGCTACTTTTTAGGAGGAACTGGTCCTTTGCTTGAATTGGTGAAAGAGAACATATATACGTCCACATCATTGCTTGAATTGGTCCATATTGCTTTGAATTGATGTTTGCTACCTTGAGAATATGCAGCCAATATTTACTAAATCAAAGTATGTGCATGCTTGCTACGTCATTGATTGAGGTTGGTCCCCACTTGCTTGAATTAATTAAATTTGTTCCTTGCTTTGAGTTTGAGCACGTGACTTGAGATATAAATATGATTTGTTTCCCATGTTGCTTGCACCCATATGCTGAAGTGAAAATGTGAACTAACTCATTTCGCATAAATTGAAGTGTGACATTGCTTTGATTTATTTGATGCTCAAACTGTTGCACTCATGCCGCTTGTCTTTTGAACCAAAGGACGCCACAACCGATTAATTTCAACGTTGCACTTCGGAATCTATAATCTGCAAAACCACAACAAATACCCGTATAATACCGCTTTATTAAAATAAAAATATATGAAACAAACGGTTTAAAATGCAGAAAAATACGTTCATCAGGATGTCTTCGTATCCGCATCCCCATCGGTTTTTCCTTATATCGAATATTATCCGCTTTTCGGATACGAATGCGGACGGATTTCAGATTTTTCGGGTATCCATTGACAGCCCCAGGTGTGAATACATGTTATGTTACTAACCTTTTTAGACAAACGGTAATTTACCATTACAAGTGTAACGACTACCATATTATTGGTATATCAGTCTTCGGTATACAAGCCTATTGGTAACAGTAACGATAAGTAATTTCCACTTACCGATAAAAATGGTACGGTAACAGTATTTGTGTAGTAACGGTAACAATTATCATAACAACCCTAATTGCAATGATCTCGACCTCTCTAATATTTCTCGCTATGAAATCTTCACTCCGCTTCTAGTGAAGGCTCCCCTAGTTTCTTATTCTCCACTTTGCAACTACAGGTAGATTTTTCCCCAACAAAATTGCAATCAGTTTTCCTTGTAATATATGGTTTGATGTTAATTTTTAACACACATTCTTGTTATTTACCTATGATTGATTCCTTTTATTCTTGAATTTTCGATACGTATTATTTTCACAATAATTACTATTTTTAGATTGAACTGGACTACCAAGTACTTTGTTGCAAAGATTAAGAGTTGAATCAAGTTATATTTCCTTAAAAATTAGGTTAAACAAATTTTCCACTGCGAAGCTAGGCCAGAAAAGCATTGATTCTTCTAAGTCGCTTCACATAATTCCAATTCACACAAAGTCGCATGGTTTTGATAATATATGTGTCGTTTTAGTAGCTAGTGATATATAAACCATTTGGTTGATATATTCTAAAGATCTTCGTACTGGGCATATCTATGTTAACACTCATGGTTCCTAAACTGTCTCAAAGTTATTTTTCAGATTGATAATAGTAATTCATTTCAACGATTGTTATTTATGACAATTTTTACTTTTGGTTATGAAAATTGCTTTCCATTAAGATGGCTTGACAACACTTTGTAAGAAATATAAGCAAAACCAGCGTGAGTATTTTCTTTTCTTCTGACAATGATATAATTTATAGTCTTCCAATCGTTTTTAAGTATTAAATTTGCTGCCAGGTGTAGATAATATTTAAATGAAAAAAGGTCAATTTTAGTTACATAACATTAGTGCAGTGATCACTTCAAGACTGAGACACCTTATATGTTTTCCTGTTCCCATTACTTGCATGCATGTTTGAAATGGAAGATTTTAGGACAATTGGCTTAAGCAAAGTTATGTTGGAATTCCTAACAGCAAAACGAATGAAACATACATAAGTCACACATCGCCAAAATTGTTAAAGCTATACTAGTTTATATATGGCTTTGCAATGAAGGGGTTGGGGCCTAGAGACACCCAAATGTATGCTTCGTTGTGAGGAGGGAGATCATGCATCACCACCACGTGCGCGCCGCCGCCGCCGTCCGTCCGACCTGGGCTAGGCTCGACCTAATTTTACTGCAAAACTGGGCCGGGTTTTTTAACAGTTGCAGGCTATACGAACAGACACGACTATTCATAAGCGGACACAGATTAACTGAGGAGGTGCGACTTCTGAAGCGGGCACGAACCGTTAGACGCGAGCGGGTGCGACCTGAAGTTCAAAATAAAAATCCGAAATTCAAATTCAAAATCAAATCTTTAAAATAGAAATTATCAATTTTGAATTCGTAAATTTTGAAATTCAAATTTTAAAACATGAAATCAAAATTAAAGAGCTTTAATTCACAAAGATAAAATTCAAAATATCTAATTCTCTTATTTAAGAGTTTCAATGTCAAACTTCAAGTTCAAAATTTTGGAAGTATGCATTTTATGAAATTCGAGTTCTCAAAATTTCAAGTTCAAAATTCAAATTTTCCTTTTTAATGAAAAATTCAACTTAAATGCATCTACCGGGAGTCGAACCCATATCTATTGCTTGGAAGGCAATTATCCTAACCGTTGGACTACAAACGCCTTTTGATTAAAATCGAAAATTCTTATAATTTCATATAGAATTTTCCTTTTCTAAAATTGGTCTACCAAATGATTTTTTTCACTTTTCAAAATTTTCAAATTTTGAAATAAATTCAAATATGAATTTTCAAGTTCAGTTTCAAATTCCAATTCAAAATTTTCATCTAAGGAAGCGTCATTTAAAAACTCAAGCCTTGTGTTTTTAAAATTTTCAAATTCAAGTTTCATATTTAAAATTTTATTTCCACATTCAAATCAAAAATTAAAAAAAAACTTTCACGGATTATTATTTTATGTTTTAAAATCAATCAACATTTACAATAAAAAGTTTCTTTTTTAAAATATGCAACTGAACAACAGGTTTTCTCTTTTTTTTGTGGTTGTATTAGTAACTTTAACATCGTATTAATACCATTGGTATGGAAAAAGGGAAAGAAAAAAATAATATTCTACCACATATATCTAACAATGGAACCATTTAAGAAAAAAATTAAATGATTTTTCATCCGCGCTAGCAAAATCATACATGCTATATGAGTGAGTGTCGGTCATTTCAATTTTTGATGACGATGTTTCCTGATAATGTGAACGATGATATCCTCGTATAACATGCAACTTTCGTTCCATATCCAAATACAGTAGATGTGCACAAATGGATGTGTTCAATGTACCAAGTTTGTTAATGGATATTTGAAACCTGAAATCAACATCCATGTTCAAAAAGCAGATAAATATCTGCTCTCCGAAAAAAGTGATACGAATGCGGATATAAGGCATCCGGATTCGAGAATTATTCGTTCGGGTTTTGTCAATATTATAGTTCATATTACGTGTATTTTAGTAGAATGAAAGATATTGATTATCCTATTACATGTTAATATTTTACATAGTATATGCACTAAATACATATTAACTACTCAAAACTATTTAATATCATCATATTTGTTTATTTTTCTCACTTTTATAACCAACAATATTAATAAAAATTATGTTAAACCAAATTTATTTATTTATTTTTTGATTAATTGATCGTTGGTGGATAGGATAAGATGCAGAATTTCGATGACCGAAAATGATTATGAATATAGATATGACACTGTTCACATTTGAAAGTACTCATTGACAATGCCTATAGTGTACTTATAGTGCACAGACATACATGGTGCTTAATGCAATCAAAATAATTTATTCTATGAAAGCAACCATTTAGAAACATATTAAAGATATATACACACACTATATTATTAATAATGAGCAAACTTTCGCAATTTTGTAAAGGAGGCGTTCATTACTGCCAAACATATTCAAAACTTGGAACACCCTGCCTTTTCCAGCACGCATTTTCTCATCCATCATTCCCATTTTTCAACCTATGACTAAAATTGTTTTTGCACTTACCTAAATTATTCCCGCACTTTATAACCATAAACATGCCCAAATGTGGATGTAAAAAAATGTCTTACCTGACATGAAGCATGGATTTACCTTTATACCCCTACCCAAAAGAAACATTGCTATCGGTAGCGGGTACAGCCACCTCGGTTCATTTTGCCCCTTTTGATAACTTGGCTCTTCACCTAACATGCGAATTCCATCGATGCCTTCTTCTGACTATGTAAAATGTTATAGCTATTGGTTTCAGATCTATAGTCATTCATGTCCGTTTCACTATATTTTTAGTGTAGAAATCGATTTTTCAATTGGAGATTTCTTTGTTGGATTGATAAATTGCAATTAGGGCTGCTATGGTAACAGTAAATTTACCATTACATATCATTACCGTCAATCGGTTATCATTTTCGAGTGAAATCAGTATACCAGTTTAATCGGTATGATAACGGTAAATTTACTATTTTCTACGATAAATCATCGGCAACATTTCTTCAATACCAGTGGTAACGGTAATTTTATCGGTCAATTTATAATATATGTATATACATATAGCATGCTTTGTTATAGGCATTTAAGACCAAACAAACAATTAAACTTAGTTTATTAATCAGGTGAAATAATATTAAATACACTTCGCTTCTTTCTCATTTATGTCTTTTATTAAGTAATATTATAAACTATATAATGAAGCACTGTTGTGGTGTGAATATACCTGTCAATGGATATTTTCGGATGTGGATAGTGCCATATCTGCATCTGTATTCGAAATAATTTTCGGATATCGGATATCCACATCCACGGATACGGACAAATATCAGAAAATTATACTATCCGCCAATGACTGATAAATCAAGAAATATAAATATAAATTTTGAGTTTAGCATACATTTTTTCAATCCAATTGATTATAAAAGTGTTAAATATAAACAAATATGATGATAATAAATAATTTTGAGCAGTTAATAAGCATTAAGTGCATATAATATAAACTACTAACTTAATAAAACAATAAATAAATATTTTTTATGTTAAAATACACATAATTTATACTATAATCTTGACAAAGATTGGACGGATAATTTTTGGATGCGGATGCCTTCGTATCCACATCCCCATCGGTTTTTCCTTATATCGGATATTATCCGCTTTTCGAATACGAATGTGGACGGATTTCAAATTTTTTGGGTATCCATTGACAACCCTAGGTGTGAATACATGTTATGTTACTAACTTTTTTTAGACAAACGGTAATTTACCATTACCAGTGTGACGACTACCAGATTATTGGTATATCAGTCTTCGGTATACCATCCCATCGGTAATGGTAACAATAAGTAATTTTCGCTTACCAGTAAAAATGGTAAGATAACGGTATTTGTGAAATAACGGTAACCATCTTTATTAATAGTTGGTTTGGAAGCGCAAACTTTTAATAGGACCGCAAACTTCCAAAATTGCCCTTTATATCTTTACGAGTATTCCGGCACGTGCTTCGCGCGTGACAATAATACACCCTTCGAGGATAAATTGATTTTTTTACAAATTATATATGCTTAACATATTTAAAAAATGATTTTTCATAAATATTTAGCTATGGTTTTACGTTGGAATCATGTGCAGTAAGCTTGAATTTTTATTTTTAAATTGCATCGTTTAATTTTTTTGTTAGTTTGAATTTTTATTTCTAAGTTGTATCGTTTAATTTTTTGTTAGTTTGAATATATTTTTTGTTATCAATTAATAAAAAGCAAAAGTGTATAGAAACTTTATTTGTTAAATCATATTTTTAAGTGATATTAAGTTTGGTAATATATGTAAAACAACATTATATATGAATTTGCAAAAAGAAAATATTTGCTGGATTATATTTTTAAGTGATTAACATTTGCTAATATCAATAATATGTAGTTGACGATAAAATTATACGTAATAAAAGTACTGTGCTATATGCATGAGTTTAAATCAAGTATGTTAATGCTATTTTTTAAGACCAATTAATAGAGTACTGAGTTCATGAACAAATATGCAGATGCTGTTTTTTAGGATCAATTAGTAGATAATTTTTTTTAAAGAATTATATATAAAGGGTAATTTTGAAAATTTACGGTCGGACCAAAAGATTGCGCTTGCAAACCAACTATTAATAAAGATATATTTGATGTCACACTTTTTTGGTATTACCATTAAATAACGAAAATGTCTCTCTATAAATATTATTAAAATTTAGAATCGCTTAAAATTAGGATCTAACATTTAAAGTTTCTTTTACAAATTCAAATTTCTTTTACAAATATTTACTTAGTCTTTATATCACTTAAAATTAGTATCTAGCAAATAAACTACTTTACAACTTTGATTTTTATTAATTAATAATATAAATAAAATTTTAACCCATAAAAAATTAGATATTGCAACCTAGAAATAAAATTTTAAATTAACTACGTATGATTCAACACAAAAATATGACTAAAATACTTAGAAATCATTTTCTTTTGAATGTATTAAATAAATACAATTTGTAAAAATAATTTAGCATTCTTCATCACGCGCGAAACGCGTGCCGTAATGCTCGTTATCATAACAGCCCTAACTGCAATGATCTCGACCACTCTAGTATTTCCCGCTATGAAAATCTTCACTCCCCTGCTAGTGAAGGCTCGCCTAGTTTCTTATTCTCCACTTTGCAACTACAGGTAGATTTTTCCCTAACAAAATTGCAATCAGTTTTCCTTGTAATTTATGGTTTGATGTTAATTTTCATCACACATTCTGGTTATTTACCTATGATTGATTCCTTTTATTCTTGAATTTTTGATACGTATTGTTTTCACAATAATTACTATTTTTAGATTGAACTGGACTGCCAAGTACTTTGTTGCAAAGACTAAGAGTTGAATCAAGTTATATTTCCCTTAAAAATTAGGTTAAACAAATTTGCCATTGCGAAGCTAGGCCAGAAAAGCATTGATTCTTCTAAGTCGCTTCATATAAATCCAATTCACACAAAGTCGCATGGTTTTGATAATACATGTGTCGTTTTAGTAGCTAGTGGTATATAAACCATTTGGTTGATATATTCTAAAGATCTTCGTACTGGGCATGTCTATGTTAACACTAATGGTTCCTGAACTATCTCAAAGTTATTTTTCAGATCGATAACAGTAATTAATTTCAATGATTGTTATTTATGACAATTTTCACTTTTGGTTATGAAAATTGCTTTCCATTAAGATAGCTTGACAACACTTTGTAAGAAATATAAGCAAAACCAGCGTGAGTATATTCTTTTCTTCTGACAATGATATGATTTATAGTCTTCCAATCGTTTTTAAGTATTAAATTTGCTGCCAGGTGTAGATAATATTTACATGAAAAAAGGTCAATTTTAGTTACATGACGTTAGTGCAGTGATCACTTCAAGACTGAGACACCTTATATGTTTTCCTATTCCCATTACTTGCATGCACGTTTGAAATGGAAAATTTTAGGACAATTGGCATAAGCAAAGTTATGTTGAAATTCCTAATAACAAAATTAATGAAGCATACATAAGTCCCACGTCGCCAAAATTGTTAAAGCTATACTAGTTTATATATGGCTTTGCAATGAAGGGGTTGGGGTCTAGGGGCACCCAAATGTATGTTGCGTTGTGAGAAGGGAGATCATGCATCACCACCACGTGCGCGCCGCCGCCGCCGCCCGTCCGACCCAGGCTAGGCTGGACCTAATTTTATTGCAAAACTGGGTCGGGTTTTTTAACAGTTGCAGGCTATATGAACAGACGCGGCTGTTCATAAACGGACGCGGATTAATTGAGGAGGTGCGACTTTTAAAGCGGGCACGAACCGTTAGACGCGAGCGGGTGCAACCTGATGCAACTATAATCCTACCTTTAACATTCGCCAGCAGTACGGTAGAAAATGAACCTGATTTTACTACCATATCCGTCAGAGGTAAAAAAAAATACAATTTAGGCAAAGATTTTAAAATTTTAAATTTGCTAAAAATATTAGGGTGGGACATGTATTAATATATATATATAGATTAACAACTCAGATAACATATGGTATTTTACACTTAGTAAAGAACTTTTGAGCAATGTAAATCAAAGTTTTCTACACATGCGTAAATATATAAGCAAGAAATTGATTCATAAATATATGTAAATTATCTACGTATAGTTGTACATATTCTTAGTGGGAGAGGTGAGTTAAAAAGATTGAGTAAGAATTTTCATCAAAGAGCTGTACTAAGAGTAGTACAAGATTAACGAAAACAATGAAATATTATGGTATGAAAGAAAAATAAATTAGCAACTGCATCAATATCAATAAATATGTTAATCATGTAATAAGGTTGTATTTAAAGGAAGAAAATGTGTTCATTGAAAAGATAGTGTAGATGTCATGATATCTAAAGTCCAAATATTTAAGTACCCAGATGTTTGCCCAAATGGGCGTGTGTGTGTACTCGTATGTATGAAGTATATTTATATGTATTAAAATATAAATTAAACAAAAATATATATAGTTTATAAATTTAAATGAAATAAGAGATTTATTTAAGTAAAATTTAGAAAAGTTCTAAATAAATTAGACTTCATATACCCGATAAAGATCCAATAGGATATAAAAAATTGAAATTCACCAATAACTTCTGTTGTGGGTTGGCCTTGTTCCAACAAAAGGCTTATGGATAGAATCAAAGGTAGAATACAAAGGCAGAAATCAAAATTACTTAGCCCAGCTAGCTGAGTGGTTGGAATTGATTAAGTCTACGATGTACCCTATTGTTCAATATTCATTACGGTATTTTGACCTATCAACGGCAGCTTTAAATAAAATTAAGCATTTAGTACTCAATTTTTTATGGAAAGGAAAGCTAAGTAAAATACCGTGGGATGAAATTTATAAACGAAAGGAAGAAGGAGGACAAAGGTTGAGACAACTAGAGGACATCAACATGGATATGACTATTAAAAGAATCTAGAAAATTATTAGTGGAGAGGGGATTCAGGCATCATGGATGAGAGAGGTATCTAAAAATAAGTCATTTTGGGGTATTATTATTAAGTAGGATGATTCAAGAGTATGGAAAATTTTGTTAAGTAAGAGGAGCGAGGCATTAAAGTGTGCGAAGAGGAGAATTTTGGTAGGTAAACAGCTTCTCTATGGTAGGATCATTGGATCAAAGGAAAGAATTAGCAAATAGGCTCGGGTATGAGGCAACGGAGAGAGTGAGAGGTAAAGAAATGTTAATTAAGGAAATCATGGTGAACGATGAGTGGAGTTTGGACAGAGTCGGTTTTTTGGGTCGGTTAAGAGGTGAAGTGCCGAAAGTAAAAAATTCAACGATAAAGGAGAAGACTACTGGACATGGTCATGCAGCAAAAATGGTAAGTATAGTTTCAAATTTATTTGAGAAAACATTTGCATCTAATGTAATAATGTTCCACGGTCAAAATTCATTTGGCACAAAATTCAGCTCCCCAAAACGGTAGTATGCACGTAAAAGATCATTAGTAATCCTCTATCAACAAAGAAAAAACTTAACTAAAAGGGGCTCAATATAGATAAAACTTGTGAACTTTGCAAAAAATACGACGAAAGTGGAGTTCAGCAAATAATTGGAGTGTGCATGCTTCCTGTCAAGTGATAGGTGATAAAGTTACAGTCGATTCTTCGAGAGGAGAAGATACAAAGGTCTGGAAGAAGCCTAAACCACCGTGTGTTCAGATCTGATAGTAATAGTAGAGAAGCAAGTTGTAGAAAACAATTCGAAGAGAAAAGACGCATGTTTAATGGAAGATGAAGAAGCGCAGAAGTTCGGTTAAATTTCCAGATCCGCCATTAATGGCGATATTTTAGTTTGGAGAGATTTGCTAACACACATCATTGAGTTTACTAGGATTGGGGTTGAATATTATGCAGTGCTAGGCCAAGTAGGGGTCACTCCCTGATGGGTCCTGAACTGTAAATAGCCTATATACATATTTTGCTTCGTAAATATGGTTTAACTTAAAGCAATGAAGTTGAAGAACCAGATTGAAAAGAAAAAGCAAAAAAATAAACATCATTACATAAGATGAACCCAACAATATATTTCCAACTATTAATTTTTATAAAAGGAAATTCTAATTCGTTTAGAGTCTAATCAATTAAGTCAATTATGAGCTCTTTTGATAACTACTTATTTTGGAACTCCTATAAAGAGGTTTTGCATAATAATTTTTAACTAGTTTCAAATAGTGATTTATAAGCAGAAGAGTTGACGTATTTTGACATCATAATAGAAATATTTGATCAAAATTGCTAATGAAATTGCTTTATAAGTCATAAACGATAACTAATTGACTCTTTAATTTCTACTTATTAGCTACTTTTAAAGGCCACTAATAAAAAGTTCTCAAATATCAGAATTGAAATTAGTTATTTGTAAGTAGTTTTCACTACTTTTATGGAGTTGCCCAACATGTTCTAAACAGAACTAAGGATGTTCGATTGGATGTTTCTGTTTTGATTAAAAAAGCGGTTTTATTAGATTTAGTGTTTTCATTTGTTAAATACTTAAATGGCAATGCTAGTCTTACTTTCGATATTGTAAGATTCCTTACAAATGCGTAGGAATAGTTTATGTAGAACTCACAACACGCATAGAGTTCTCTCTTAGAGATGAGATTACTTTCTCATTTATAAATAGGATTAGAAATGTTCTACTTATATTGGTTGGTCCAAACCTGTGCAGTTAATGCCATGCTATTACCCCGCTATAACCGTGCTATATCTCATAGCGGATTTCTACCGCTACGATTTTTTCATATAGCACGGATATAGCCATTCCGCTTTAAGCCCCGCTATTTCCGCTATATCCCGTTATTCCTGCTATATTCCGCTACTTCCGCTATATCTTCTTTAAAAAAATGAATTGAAAAATAACATTTATACATTATAAAATTTATGAAATTGATTTATTTAATTGAATTTCTAGTGTATATTCAGAAAAATTAAAATAATCTAATGTTCTACTAAATTCAATTATGTTATATAATGGTTTTATGTTTATTTATAATATATTCACACATGTTTTTATTTAAATTATTAATGTATTAATAATAATTCAATTGAATGTTAATTTTTAATTTAATTACCATTTACATATTTGTAAAAACATTAAGTACAAGTTTTATATGCTATTTTAAAACCATCCGCTATATTTCGCTATATCTTCGCTGTATCCCTGCTATGACTTTTTGCACCTCCATCGAATTGAATCTTCCGAGCGCTTTAACTGCACAGGTCCAAACTCAACCTCACATTTTCATTCCCCTGTACCTATGTACCTTAACCCTAACATTAATTTTTAAGTACAAATGAACCAGATATGCAATGCAATTGGTTGATAAAGCCAACTTATGTAGCATGTATCAATCTTTCAATTGGTAGAATCATATCAATCTTCCAATTGGTAGAATCAGTGTGTGATATGCTATATACAAAGAAAGAAGAAGAGAAACAACTAAACGAATATCACTTTAAGATGGGGAAGGTTTCAAAAGTAGCATTTTCTTTGATGTTTATTTTTTACGTTTTGTCACATGACTAGAGGTAAGAAAGTGTTGTAAAATCTAATATTACAGCAAGGGAGAAAAATAAATAAGAAAAAGCAATCTACCAGGGTATTTTGCAATTTTATATGTTAAAACCATGCTTCCATTTTCCATCACTTTGCAATAAGAAAAGATAATCATTTTCAATTTTGTATGTTAGAATCATACTTCTGTATTTCATCACCTTCTCCTCTCTCATGTACATTTTGCAATGCACAAAACATAAAACTCAAACTAAACACTACCGGAGCATTCGAGTATGATTTTGTTTGGCATATATTTTATATGCACTTATTTTATTGTTTTACACGTAGGACTGGACTATAATATCCACGAATAGTGATATTGCTCTTAAACGAAGAAATTAAAGCACATAAACTCCTTTTAGATTATGTCTACATCTCGGAAAATGCAATCAACTCCAAACCCGTGTTTAATACATGTAAGAGCATTTCCAATAGTTCCAGCATTTTTTAAATATTCAGGATGCACTGAATATTCAGAGCTGAAAATGAATGAAAAAATAAATAACCATGTACTGATTTAATGGACATCTAGTGTTAAACGCTCACCAGGTGTGCGTTGGAAATTTAAGTTGTCATTTAAGGACGCATAGCGTTGACATTCATTAAATAAGTACTTGAAACTCAAACGTTCATTTAATGAACATCCATTAACGTACCGTCAAATTAAATTTCTATAAATCGGGACATCTATCAAACAGACGTCCGATAACGTACATAATGACCATTCAATTCTAGTTCAGCTTTCCTAGTTGAAAACTGAATATTAGTTGATAACCGTTCTCTTGCAACATGGAAGCTGAATGTTCGGCCTGAATTTCGCACCATTGGAGACCAAATTAAGCCAAATAAAATATACTTTTTAGAAAATATGATAAGATTCAATCCAATTCACAGTAGCATCCAAACAATTATAACGTCCTTCAAATGTTTGCTCTCGTGCATTCTGCATGTGGACGAAAAAAAGGGTGTCATGCCACCTCATTAGTAAATATTTGATACAAAATGGGTGATATCACCAATGTTTCGAACAATACTTTTGAAGAATACGGGCGGATTTAACGCGGGCGGCATTAAATGTTGGCTTTGTATGGCATGATTCCAAATTCATGGATTAAGCAATCGGTATCCGGACTACTACCATATTGGATCGAATTTTATCATCCACAGGCCTCATCCATCTCTGCAATGGATCATTGACTGGGCCTGATAGCTCAGGTGGGGTTAAATGCTAAAATACCTAAATTCGATCAAATCAGCTTCTTTTACAGGGATACGTGTTCGGCAAATCAGAAACAATCAGTAAATGCTTTAGCATTGGTAGAAAATATATTAACATGTAAGGTGCATGGCAATGACAATGTAAACATATTTCATAGTTTGTTTCAAACTTTAATATTTCATTTGTACCTGATCCAAAGATAAATATTTAATTAATAAAATCGATTTTTAATGATGTTTTTTTAGTGCAGACTTGTAAAATTTAAACAGTATGGAAAAACCAAAAAAAAACAAAATAGAAAACGCCGAAAAACTTTAAAGATATTGTCTTTAACATATCGTTTGAAATTGCTCTAATCTCGTACCTATATATTTCAAATTCAAAATCCAAATTCAAATTATAAAATTATAATTCATAAATCCAACCTTTAAAGTCAAAATTATTGGTTTTGATTTTGTAATTTTTGGAATTCAAATTTTAAAACATGAAATCAAAGTTTGAGAGTTCTAATTCATAGATTAAAAATTCAAAATATCTAATTCTCTAATTTAAGAGTTTCAATGTCAAAATTCAAGTTCAAAATTTTGGAAGTATGTATTTTATGAAATTCAACTTCTCAAAATTTCAAGTTGACAATTCAAATTTTATTTTCCGGTGAAAAAATTCAAACTTAAATATTTCATAGTTTGTTTCAAAATTTTATATTTCATTTGTACCTGATCCAAAGGTAAATAATTAATAAAATCAATTTTTAATGATGTTTGTTTATTGTAGACTTATAAAATTCAAAAAGTATGGAAAAACCAAAAAAGCAAAAAAAACACCCAAGAACGTTAAAGATATTGTCTTTAACATATCACTTGAAATTGCTCCAACCTCATACCTACAGATGTGAAGTTCAAAATAAAAATCCAAAATTCAAATTCAAAATCAAACCTTTAAAATAGAAATTATCAATTTTGAACTCGTAAATTTTGAAATTGAAATTTTAAAACATGAAATCAAAATTAAAGAGCTTTAATTCACAAAGATAAAATTCAAAATATCTAATTCTCTTATTTAAGAGTTTCAATGTTTCAAGTTCAAAATTTTGGAAGTATGCATTTTATGAAATTCGAGTTCTCAAAATTTCAAGTTCAAAATTCAAATTTTCTTTTGTGATGAAAAATTCAACTTAAATGCGTCTGTCAGGAGTCAAACCCGGATCTATTGCTTGGAAGGCAATTATCCTAACCGTTGGACTACAAACGCCTTTTGATTAAAATTGAAAATTCTTATAATTTCATATAGAATTTTCCTTTTCTAACATTGGTCTACTAAATGGTTTTTTTTTCACTTTTCAAAATTTTCAAATTTTGATATAAATTCAAATATGAATTTTCAAGTTCAGTTTCAAATTCCAATTCAAAATTTTCATCTAAAGAAGCGTCATTTAAAAACTCAAGCCTTGTGTTTTTCAAATTTTCAAATTCAATTTTCGTATTTAAAATCTTATTTCCAAATTCAAATCTAAAATTTAAAAAAAATCACGGATTGTTATTTTATGTTTTAAAATCAATCAAAAGTTACAACAAAAAGTTTCTTTTTTAAAATATGCAACCGAACAACTGGTTTTCTCTTTTTTGGTTGTACTAGTAACTTTAACATAGTATTTATACCACTGGTATGGAAAAAGGGAACGAAAAATAATAATATTCTACCACTTATATCTAATAACGGAACCATTTCAAAAAAACAATTTAAATGATTTTTCATCCGCGCTAGCAAAGTCATACATGCTATATGAGTGAGTGTCTTTCATTTTAATTTTTGATGATGTTGTTTCCTGATAATGTGAACGATGATATCCTCGTATAAAATGCAACTTTCTTTCCATATCCAAATACAGTAGATGTGCACAAATGGATGTGTTCAATGTTACAAGTTTGTTAATGGATATCTGAAAATCTAAAATCTGTTCACATCCGTATTCAAAAAACAGATAAATATCTGTTATTCGAAAAAAGTGATACGGATACGGATATAAGGCATCCGCATTCGAAAATTATTCGTTCGGTTTTTGTCAATATTATAGTTCATATTACGTGTATTTTAGTAAAATGAAAGATATTTATTATCTTATTATATGTTAATATTTTATATAGCATATGCATTAAATACATATTAACTACTCAAAACTATTTAATATCATCAAATTCGTGTAGTTTTCTAACTTTTATAATCAACAAGATTAATAAAATATTATGTAAAACCAAAAAATTTTATTATTTTTTGATTTACTGATCGTTGGTGAATAGGATAAGATGCAGAATTTTGATGGCCGAAAATGATTTTGAATATAGATATGACACTGCTAACGTTTGTAAGTATTCATTGACAATGCCTGTAGTGTACTTATAGTGTACAGACATACATGGTGCTTAATGCAATCAAAATGAAACACCTTGCCTTTTCGAGCACGCATTCTCTCATCCTTCATTCTCAGTTTTCAACCTATGACTAAAATTGTTTTCGCACTTGCCGAAATTATTCCCCAACTTTATAACCATAAACATACCCAAATATGGATGGGAAAAAATGTCTTACCTGACATGAAGCTTGGATTTGCCTTTATACCCCTGCCCATAAGAAACATTGCTATCGGTAGCGGGTACAGCCACCTCCGTTCATTTTGTCCCTTTTGATAACTTGGCTCTTCACCTAACATGCGAATTCCATCGGTGCCTTCTCCTAAATGTTATAGCTATTGGTTTCAGTTCTATAGTTGTTATGTCCATTTCAGTATATTTTTAGTGTAGAAATCGATTTCTCAATTGGAGATTTCTTCGCCGTTGTTGGATTGATAAATTACACTTAGGGCTATTATAATAACGGTAAAATTATCATTACATACCATTACCAGCCAATCGGTTATCATTTTCAAGTGAAATCGGTATACCAGTTTAATCGGTATGATAACGGTAAATATACCATTTTCTACGGTAAATCATCGGTAACATTTCTTCAATATCAGTGGTAACGGTAATTTTACCGGTCAACTTATAATACATGTATATTCATATAACATGCTTTATTATAGACATTTAAAACTATACAAATGATTAAATTTAGTTTATTAATCAGGTGAAATAATGTTAAATACACTTCACTTCTTTCTCATTTATGTCTTTTATTATATAACACTATAAATTATATAATGAAGCACCGTTATGGTGTGAATGCATTCTATGTACTAACCTTTTTAAGACAAACGGTAATTTACCATATCCGTATAACGGTTACCAGATTATTGGTATGCCAGTCTTGGGTATACCGGTCTAACGACAACGGTAAGCACTTTTCGCTTATCAGTAAAAATGGTGGTAACCATTAACATAACAGCCCTTCATTACGTCCTCTGTGATTTTTCCCGCTATGAAATCTTCACTCCCCTGCTAGTGAAGGCTCACCTAGTTTCTTATTCTCCACTTCGCATCTACAGGTAGATTTTTCCCTAACAAAATTGCAATCAGTTTTCCTTGTAATTTATGGTTTGATGTTAATTTTCATCACTCATTCTAGTTATTTACCTATGATTGATTCCTTTTATTCTTGAATTTTCGATATGTATTGTTTTCACAATAATTACTATTTTTAGATTGAACTAGACTACTAAGTACTTTGTTGCAAAGATAAAGAGTTGAATCAAGTTATATTTCCCATAAAAATTAAGTTAAACAAATTTGCAATTGCGAAGTTAGACCAGAAAAGCATTGATTCTCCTAAGTCGCTTCACATAAATCCAATTCACACAAAGTCGCATGGTTTTGATATCAAAGGTACTTTATTTCCATGCTTTAGACATTTTACTATGTCGTTTAGTAGCTAGTGATATATAAACCATTTGGTTGATATATTCTAAAGATCTTCGTACTGGGCATATCTATGTTAACACTAATGGTTCCTAAACTATCTCAAAGTTATTCTTCAAACTGATAATAGTAATTCACTTCAATGATTGTTATTTATGACAATTTTCATTTTTGGTTATGAAAATTGCTTACTACGCAGCTACGCTTAAGGCCTTGTGGTGTTTGGATTACCAGAAATAAACTCAATCCATTTCTTTAAGATGGCTTGACAACACTTTATAAAAAATATAAGCAAAACCAGCGTGAGTTTTTATTTTCTTCTGACAATGATATGATTTATAGTCTTCCAATCGTTTTTAAGTATTAAATTTGCTGCCAGGTGTAGATAATATTTACATGAAAAAACGTCAATTTTAGTTACATAACGTTAGTGCAGTGATCACTTCAAGAC
Source organism: Allium cepa (assembly GCA_030765085.1). NCBI lineage: Eukaryota > Viridiplantae > Streptophyta > Magnoliopsida > Asparagales > Amaryllidaceae > Allium > Allium cepa. The sequence goes on along the minus strand of CM060929.1, from coordinate 243,519,247 downwards.
TGAGACACCTTATATGTTTTCCTGTTCCCATTACTTGCATGCACATTTGAAATGGAAAATTTTAATTACAAGATGCGAGATTCACTTGATTTTTGCTGGAATTTCATTGTTTAGGTGTTAATTACGTATTTTTTCATTTCAGCGAGTACTTTAAGGTCATTGTTAAAGTGGATTTGCATAACTATTCTTAGCACCCTACATTTATATAAAATTTAAATATTTATATTAGTATTAAGTGGATTTAACTGTGATAAATAAATGTTTAATAATCAACTAGAACTTATTCCAAGAAAATCAGCAATCTAAACCTAATTGACCATATAAAGTAAAACAAGCATATCAAAATCTTAAACGATATTCAAAAAATCAAATAAACTGAGCTCCATTTTGATTCTACAATTAAATTTATGCAACCATGCATTTTCTTTACACTCTCTTGGACCAACGATGATCATGCCTAGGGTTTTCTTTGTAGTGAAATTTTATTTTATTTAATTTGAGCGGAAGCGGTTATTTGTTCAGGATCTAGTATTGACTATTTAGATACCAATGACACTTAAAAAGAATTATGCAGTTTCACAGAAAAATAACAGAAATAAGAGACAAGAAGATTTAACATGGTTCGGATATGAATATCCTACGTCTACGGAGACCCAACAACTTTTTATTTCACTAAAGAAAAGAGTACAAAAGAGAGATGAAAGAACAATGGTGGATGCTACACTTGCTTGTTCATATGAAGATAAAGTTCCTTCATTTATATAGACTTGATAATGAAGGGTTGCTTGGAGATTAAGCAAATCAATTTCCTGATTACGCAGATATATTTCCAATTTGCGTGATTTGATTTTAGTATAAATAGATGGCGTAATCTTCGTTTCCATATCTTTCCTTTATTCTCCATGCCTAATAATTTATTTCTTCATATAATAGACTAATTAATTGATTTGCTAATTAAATAGTTTCCTTTAAAATATCCTTCCATATATCAGCTAAATTAATTGATTTGATTGAATCAATTAATCAATTTCTTTCCCTTTTAACGAATATTTGAATCATCCAAATTCAACACTACACCTTGATTCAAATATATAACAATCTCTCTTCATCACCTTATCATCAAGTAATTAACATATAAGTTGTTGGGTCTAGCACCCCATGGCGCTCAAGTAACAGGTAACAAACTGATCAAGTTTGAGCAATGCTCAAACTTGTCCTTGGGAAGTGACTTTGTCATCATATCTAAAGGGTTATCCAAAGTACTCACCTTCAATAATTTGATCTTTCTTCGTTCTTCCTCAAGCATAAGAAAGAAACCTCTAACATCAATGTGCTTCGTCCGTGAACTATAAGCTTGATTTTCTACAAGATGAATCGCACTCTGACTGTCTGAAAATAGCTCTACTGTCCGCTGCACCATTGAAAGATCATCCAACAACTGAAGTAAGTATAATCCTTCCTTTGTTGCTTCCACAATCGATATCAACTCTGCTTCGGTAGTCGATAAAGCTACGATAGATTGCAGCTTTGATCTCCATGAAATTGAGCCTATGCCAAGTGTAAAAACATAGCCCGACACCGACTTCCTAGCATCTCTATCCCCAGCGTAATCTGAATCACAGTATCCTCTAAGAAAGATGTCACCATCCACTCCACCGCATAACAAGCCCACCAAAGAAGTGCCTCGAAGATATCTAAGAATCCACTTCACAGCTTGCCAATGCTCTTTGCCTGGGTTAGACATATATCGACTCACAACACCCAGTGCATCGGCCAAATCTTGTCTTGTGCACACCATCGCATACATAAGACTACCAACAGCACTAGAATAAGGTATATCAGCCATATACCTCTTGTCTTCTTCCGATGAGAGAGATAATTCTTTTGACAACTTAAAATGAGAGCCTAATGGAGTGCCAACTGGTTTAGCTTTCTTCATTCCAAATCGAGCGAGGACTTTCTCGATGTACTGCGCTTGAGTGAGGCTTAACTCTCTCCGCTTTCTATCCCTGCTTATCTCCATACCCAATTTTCTTTGTGTCTTTCCCAAATCCTTCATATCAAACTCTCTACTGAGCTCCGCTTTCAACTCCTTAATTCTGACCATACTCCGAGATGCAATCAACATATCATCAACGTATAACAACAAATAAATCATATCACCATCACATCTTCTGAAATAAACACACTGGTCTTTGAAACTTCTGGAGTATCCCTGTGAAAGCATAAACTTATCAAACCTCTTATACCATAGTCTATGAGACTGCTTCAGTCCATATAGAGATTTGTTGAGTTTGCAAACATAATCTGGCCTGCTACTGTCAATGAACCCTTCCGGCTGCTTTAAATAAATCTCCTCATCCAGATCACCATGCAAGAATGCATTTTTGACATCTAGTTGCTCTAATTCCATATCATAATGAGCAACCAATGCCAAAAGAATACGAATAAAAGTATGCCTAACCACTGGAGCAAAGATATCATGATACTCTACCCCTTTCTTCTGAACATACCCCTTTGCAACTAACCTTGCCTTGTATCTGAGGTTACCATTTTCGCCGTCTTTCACTCTATAGACTCACTTGCATCCAATAGCTCTCTTGTCGGTGGGAAGAGGCACCAAATCCCAAGTATGATTTCTCTGCAATGATTCAATCTCCTCCTCCATAGCAACTAACCAACTGGAACTGTTAACTGATGCGATAGCTTCTCTATAATCACAGGGCTCATCATGGACAACATTCAAAGCATATGTTGCCATATCATCGAAGTTAATATCTTCGATGCTCAATCCGACAAACTCATCAAGCCACTTAGGCTTTCTTCTTTGTCTGACAGGCCTAGGTTCCGAATGAGCTCCACCTTGAGTTTGATCCTCTGTACCAACATCGATATTATCCTCATCAACCATGGTGTCATCGGAAACACCATTTGAACGTCTATGGAAAGAATCAACAGATGACTTGCTTTGTGTCTGGTATTCTTCACATGTCCTTTCATTGTCATCCGATAAGGAAGGCTCCACCTTCAACATAGCCTTCTCATCAAAAGTCACATGCCTTCTCATAACGATCTTCTTGCTAATAGGACACCACAACATATATCCCTTCACTCCTCTCCTATAACCTAGAAAAATACACTTGCGAGCTCTAGGTTCCAGCTTCCCTTTGCTCTCATGCACATAAGCTGGGCAACCTAACACTCTGAGAAATGAATAGCTAACAGGCTCTCCTTTCCATACTTCTTCAGCGATCTTCATATCTATGGCAGTGGAAGGTGTGCGGTTGATGAGGAAAGCCGCCATAGATAAAGCTTCAGCCCAAAATCCCTTCTTCAATTTAGCAGTCAGTCTAAGGCATCTTGTCCTCTCCAATAATGTCTGATTCATCCTTGCTGCAACTCCATTAGACTGGGGGTCTCCTGGTGTGGTGTAATGCCTCTTAATGCCTTCAGACTCACAATAATTGATGAATTCCTGTGATACAAATTCACCGCCATTATCTGAACGGAGGACTTTCAATTTCTTCCCTGGCTGCTTCTCAACCATAGATTTCCACTTCAGAAACTTGGCAAAATTTTCACTCTTTGACTGAAGAAAGTATACCCATACTTTACGAGAGAAATCATCTATAAATGAAACAAAATATCTGGCTCCACCTAAAGACAGACAAGGGGAGGGACCCCAGACATCTGTATGAACATACTCCAAGATAGCTTTTGCTTTATGCTCTCCTGTACCAAAAGAAATCTTCGTCTGCTTTCCAAGAACACACCCTTCACAAAAACCAAGTTTTGAATGATGAACTCCATCAATCAATCCTCGTTTTCTCAACTCATCCATGCTGCGCTCACCGATGTGACCCATCCGCAAGTGCCATAATCTGGAAGAATCCGAATCAACAGATGTAACAGAAGCTGATTCACCAATTACAGTAGTTCCCTTTAATAGATAAAGATTTCCTGCCCTCACACCTCTCATAACAATCATGGAACCCTTCGATATCTTCATTTTCTCTTCTTCCACTACAATCTTCAAGCCAAGTCTACTTAACGCCCCAACAGAAATCAAGCTCCTCCTCAAATCAGGTACATGTCTAACATCGGTGATCGTACGAATAATACCATCAAACATCCTAATCATCACGCTACCAACACCCACCATACAACAAGAAGCATCATTGCCCATCAGAACTTCTCCTCCATTAATTTCACGGTAAGTGGAAAAACAGTTCCTATCAGGTGTCATATGATAGGATGCGCCAGAATCAATCAGCTATAAGTTGCTCTTCCCAGAAGAGCCAGAAGCTGTAAATACATCGGTGTCACTTTCTGTTTCTGATTTCTCTGCTGTAGAAGCTGAGGCTTGATTTGGATCTTTTCTTCTACCTTCAAGCTTGGGACATTGTGCTATGAAGTGCCCTGGTTTCTTACAATAATGGCAAGTCAAATTCTTAGGCCCCCTAGACTGAGACCGTGAATAATTCCGTCCTCCACCTTTCTTCGACCTGCTTTGGCCTCTACCTCTCTGAATAGATAAGCCTTCATTATCACTATCCAAGCTAGTGCTCGCCAATCTACCTCTTAATACTTCATTATGAAGACCAGCCTTTACATCAGACAGGCTAATTTTACAGCGGGCATAAATCATGGAATTAACAAAAACAGTATACTCCTTAGGCAAGGAACATAAGAGGATCACAGATTGAGCCTCATCAGTAATATCAACTTCCGCTGCCTTCAGGTTCATAATCAAAGTCGTTAAAGCATCTACATGCTCCATGAGATCAGCCCTAGGCTTCATCTTGAACGAATAAAGTTGTTGCTGAAGAATAATCCGATTAGTGAGAGACTTGTCTTGATATGCATCCGATAATGCATCCCATAGTTCTTTCGTCGTCTTCTTCTGAGAGAATTCTCTAAGAACTTCATCTGAAAGGCTCAACTGAATTGTTGTAAGAGCTTCATCTTCCATCTCTTCCAAATCAGCTGCATCAATACCTTTCAATTTCTCAGGCGCAGAAACAACCTTGTAAGTCTTCTCCTTCTTCAATACAGCCTCCATCTTCATCTTCCAAGTACCAAAATCTCCTTTTCCGTCAAAACGTGTTACTTCATAATTGACACCAGATCTGCCAACAGACTTACTAGAAGTAGCCATTAATATCCAAACAGGAACAATAACACTAGCTCCGATACCCAACTGTAGTGAAATTTTATTTTATTTAATTTGAGCGGAAGCGGTTATTTGTTCAGGATCTAGTATTGCCTATTTAGATACCAATGACACTTAAAAAGAATTATGTAGTTTCACAGAAAAATAACAGAAATAAGAGACAAGAAGATTTAATGTGGTTCGGATATGAATATCCTACGTCCACGGAGACCCAACAACTTTTTATTTCACTAAAGAAAAGAGTACAAAAGAGAGATGAAAGAATAATGGTGGATGCTACACTTGCTTGTTCATATGAAGATAAAGTTCCTTCATTTATATAGACTTGATAATGAAGGGTTGCTTGGAGATTAAGCAAATCAATTTCCTGATTACGCAGATATATTTCCAATTTGCATGATTTGATTTTAGTATAAATAGATGGCGTAATCTTCGTTTCCATATCTTTCCTTTATTCTCCATGCCTAATAATTTATTTCTTCATATAATAGACTAATTAATCGATTTACTAATTAATTAGTTTCCTTTAAAATATCCTTCCATATATCAGCTAAATTAATTGATTTGATTGAATCAATTAATCAATTTCTTTCCCTTTTAACGAATATTTGAATCATCCAAATTCAACATTCTTTTCTTTTCTTTCTTTCATTTTTTTTGTGTGTGTGTTCGCCCGTGCCTCAATTATGTTTGGCTCCCAATTTACTAGATAGTTGTAAGTTGCTATATAGCTATGAATTATATGCCTAAACCAAAGCTTCTTATGAAATTGCTTAATTAACCTTTTGAATTTGGAAGCACTATTTACTGTAACTATATAAGTTTCCAGACTGAAATGGTTTGCTACATACAACTTATATTTTTACTCTATATATGCATTTAAATTCAAATGAATTTTTCCATTTATATCTTCGAGTATTTGCTCCACTTGGTACCGACCATAATAAGGATAAAAACCTATGGAAATTTATATCTACCACGTATAGTTTTTTAAAGCATCTTGCATGAAAGTGCAACTCAATTTCGTGTACCATCAATTCCATTTGTTAAATTAAGATTTATACCATTATCATTGTTAGTCTTATACATATCTGAAACTGACATAGCCAGAAACCCAATCTCACTCAAATCCAACTATTTACTACTTATAAACCTCATAAAAAAATATCATTGAGAAGCTATCATTATTTAGCCTGAAAAGTGAGAAGTAGGCAAGTTCTCATACATTATGAGAGGGTGACTAAGTTAGCACTTGGAGAATTTTCTTTTCCATTATACTTTAGCTAAAATGATTCTTAAGAGAGAATGTGGCACATGTGAGAGGAAATGTGTTTTCTCTCGTTAGATTCAAATCAGAAGAATATTATCTTCATATGTTGCATGGTGCTTGTAGCTTATTGAAAAACTAATAACAAGATACGAATATGAAACTTGATAGGACTATAAAACTATATTTGATAACTTTCCTTTTTATATAACTTCAACAAATAGACGATATGGCTGCTATTTCTATTATTGCCGCCGTAGTTGGTTACCAAGCATTTTCAGTCATAGCTTTATATGATTTTGCTACATCTTTGAAATCCTCTAGATTCTATTATTACTTCCTTTGCTACTTGCCAATCATTTTTTTCAGTTATTGCTTTATGTGATTTTTTTATTAGCTTTGAACTCCTTTAAATTTTGATTTTTTCTTCAAAATATGAAATGAGAAAACATTGTGTAAGCAATAAACTTTATATTAGCCGATACAATCTTCTTACACTTGGTTTTATTTGATTTTGTTAAATATGGATGATTCAGATATTTATTGAGGAGAAAAGAAATTGATTAATTGGTTCAATCAATCATTAATTTGGCTTGCATATGGAAAGATATGAGAGAATATTTTGAAAGGAAAATAATTAATTAGCCAATTAATTAATTGGTCAATGCATTTGTTATATGAAGAAATAAATGATTAGACATGGAGAATAAACCAATCAAAGGAAAGATACAGAAACCAAGATTACGCCATCTATTTGTAGTAAAATCAAATCATGCAATTTAGAAAGATATTTGGAAAATTAGGAAATTGATTTTCTTAATCTCTAAGCAACCCTTCATTATCAATTCTATTTAAATGAAAGAATTTTTGTTGAGTCACAAGTTTTATGAAAGTTTTGATTTCTGACAAATAAGGCGATCGACAAAACAAGGTCATTAGAGCTACATATATTACTATAGATTATAGGTTGATTATTTGATATTGTAATAGTGATAAACTTGTTAAAATCTATCCTCAAATAATCATGCACCTCAATATAATCGATATATATACGTTTTAAAAGCATTGAACATTCATTGTACAAATTAACAGGAACCGGTCGACCGGTTAATAATGGTACGGTCGACCGTTTCTGTGTAAAATGCACAATGAACGTGCACACATGCACATAACGTATATATATTTTAAATTCCTGTCTACTGGTCACTTTTTAACCTGTCGACCGTTTTTGAACAGAAAGCAAGTTTTCCAAAAGACACTTCTCTTCTCCAAAGGTTGCATCTCTTACCTTTCACCAAAGATCATATCTCTTAATGGCAAAGAGTTACAACCATTCTTATCTATATAAACTCATCCAATTCTTTGATTAAACAATAACGATTTCATATTCTTTTAATCTAATCTCTGATCTTATTTCTGCATTATAAAAGCTCTAAATTATTTATTGAATCTTTGAAACTATTTCATATCCTTTGATTCAATAATATACTTTCCTTAATCTTTTCAAAACATAATATCGCATACTTTGAGGATAAGATTATAGGAAGGGTGTACTGCTATTGACAAATCCGTGTTTTTCAAGAGCACAAGTTGTCAACAACAATTGTATTTGTTCTTTTGTTGAAGTCCTCTGAGTTGTAAGAGGCAAGTGTTGAAGTCCTCAGTGTATTAGAGGCGTGAAATCCCGTTCGGTTGTTCGGGTGTTGTAAACCTGTTCCTCCGGGTGAAGCGAGGTAGTTAATAGTGAAAATCCAGATAGAAGTCTGGGACTGGACGTAGGACGGTGCTCCGAACCAGTATAAAAATCTCTGGTGTGATTTTTCTATTTTTTTTATTTACTATGCTATTATCATCTATTTCCGCATTTGTATTGTAATCCATATTACACGATCCGTGTATACTATATTAGCACATATAATTGTATACACACCGTACTTTCAATTTTATCTTCATATGTATGTGAGTGAGTGAGAGCATCCACCGTTATCCTTCTACCTCTTTTGTACACTTTTTCTTCAGTGGAATAAAAGAAGTTGTTGGGTCTCCGTGAATGAAGGATATTCATATCTGAACCACGTTACATCTTCTATGTCTCTTATTTCTGCTATTGTTTCTGTGAGAATGCATAATTGATTTATTTTTAAGTTCCGTTGATATAGACAATACTAGATCCTAATCAAATAATCCATTTTCGCTCAAATTAAAACAAATTTCACTACAGTCTGTTACCAGAGCTAGTGTTATTATTTCTGTTTGGATATTAATGGCTACTTCCAGTAAGTCTATTGGTAGATCTGATGTCAATTATGGAGTAACACATTTTGACGAAAAGGAAGATTTTGGTAGTTTGAAGATGAAGATGACGGCTGTATTAACGAAAGAGAAGACTTATAAGGTTGTTTCTACGTTTGAGAAATTGAAAGATGTTGATGCAGTCGATTTGAAAGAGATGGAAGGTGAAGCTTTCACAATAATTCAGTTGAGTCTTTCAGATGAAGTTCTTAGAGAATTCTCTCAGAAGAAGACGACGAATGAATTATGAGATGCATATCAAAACAAGTCTCTCACTAATCAGATTATTCTTCAGCAACAACTCAATTCATTCAAAATGAAGCCCAGAGCCGATCATATGGAGCATGTAGATGCTTTGACCACTTTGATTATGAACCTGTAGGCAGCGGAAGTTTATAGAACTGATGAGGCTCAAGTTGCGATCCTTTTATGTTCCTTGCCTAAGGAGTATACTGCTTTTGCCAATTCCATTATTTATGGCCGCAGTAAAATTAGCCTGTCTGATGTAAAGGCTGGTCTTCATAATGAAGTATTAAAAGGTAGATTTGCGAGCACTAGCTTAGATGGTGATACTGAAGGCTTATCTTTCTAGAGAGGTAGAGGTTAAAGCAGGTCGAAGAAAGGTGAAAGACGGAATTCTTCGCGGTTTCAGCCTAGGGGCCTAAAAAGTTGATTTTTCATTATTGTAAGAAACCAAGGGACTTCGTAACACAATGTCCCTAGCTTGAAGGTAGAAGAAAGGATCCAAACCAAAACTCAGTTTCTACAATAGAGAAATCAGATACAGAAAGTGACACCGATATATTTACAGCTTCTAGCTCTTCTAGGAAGAGCAACTTATGGCTGAATGATTCTGGCGCATCCTATCATATGACACCTGATAGAAACTACTTTTCCACTTACCGTAAAATTGATGGAGGAGAAGTTCTGATGGGTAAGGATGCTTCTTACCATATGATTGGTGTTGGTAGCGTGATGATTAGGATGTTTGACGGTGTTATTCGTATGATTATCAATGTTAGACATGTACCTGATTTGAGGAGGAGCTTGATTTCTGTTGGGGCATTGAGTAGACTTGACTTGAAGATGGTAGTGAAAGGAGAGGAAATGAAGATATCGAAGGATTCCATGATTGTTGTGAGAGGTGTGAGGGTAGGAAATATTTATCTATTGAAGGGCACCACTGTAGTTGGTGAATCAGCTTTTGTTACATTTTTCGATTTGGATTCTTCCAGATTATGGCACTTACGGATGGGTCACATCGGCGAGCGCAACATGAATGAGTTGAGAAAACGAGGATTGATTGATGGAGTTCATCATTCAAAACTTGATTTTTGTGAAGAGTGTGTTCTTGGAAAGCAGATGAATATTTCATTTGGTATAGGAGAGCATAAAGCAAAAGCTGTCCTGAAGTATGTTTATACAGATGTTTGGGGTCCCACCCCCTGTCAGTCCTTAGGTGCAGCCAAGTATTTCGTTTAATTTACAGATGATTTCTATCGTAAAGTATGAGTATACTTTCTTCAGTCAAAGAGTGAAATCATTGCCAGGTTTCGAAAGTGGAAATCTATAGTTAAGTAGTAGTCAGGTAAGAAATTGAAAGTTCTCCATTCAGATAATGATGGTGAATTTGTATCACAGGAATTCCTCGATTATTGTGAGTCTAAAGGCATTAAGAGGCATTACTCTACACCAGGCGACCCCCCAGTCTAATGGAGTTGCAGAAAGGATGAATCAAATATTATTGAAGAGAATAAGATGCCTAGACTGACTGCTAAATTGGAGAAGGGATTTTGGGCTGAAGCTTTATCTATGGCAGCTTTCCACATCAACCACACACCTTTTACTGCCATAGATATGAAGATCCCTGAAGAAGTACGGAAAGGGGAGCCTATTACCTGTTCGTTTCTCATAGTGTTTGGTTGTCCAACTTATGTGCATGAGAGTAAAGGGAAGCTGGAACCTAGAGCTCGCAAGTGTATCTTTCTAGGTTATAGGAGAGGAGTGAAGGGATATAGGCTGTGATGTCCTATTAGCAAAAAGTTCATTATGAGCAGACATGTGATTTTTGATGAGAAAGCTATGTTGAAGGTGGAGCCTTCCTCATCGGATGACAATGAGAGGACATGTGAAGAATGTCTGACACAAATCAAGTCATCTGTTGATTCTTTCCATAGACATTCAGATGGTGTTTCCGATGACGCCGTAGTTGATGAGGGTAATACCGATGTTGGTAAAGAGGATCAGACTTAAGGCGGAGCTCATTCGGAACCTAGGCCTATCAGACAAAGAAGAAAGCTTAAGTGTCTTGATGAGTTTGTTGGATTAAGTATCAAAGACATTAACTTCGATGATATGGCAACATATGCTTTGAATGTTGTCCACGATGAGCCCTGTGATTATAGAGAAGCTATCGCATCAGTTAACAGTTCCAGTTGGTTAGTTGCTATGAAGGAGGAGATTGAATCATTGAAGAGAAATCATACTTAGGATTTGGTGCCTCTTCCCACTAACAAGAGAGCTATTGAATGCAAGTGGATCTATAAAGTGCAAGACGGTGAAAATGGTGATCTCAGATACAATGCAAGATTAGTCATAAAGGGGTATGTTCAAAATAAGGGGGTAGAGTATCATGATATTTTTGCTTAAGTGGCTAGGCATACTTCTATTCATATTATATTGGCATTAGTTGCTTATTATCATATGGAATTAGAGCAATTAGATATCAAAACCGCATTCTTGCGCGGTGATCCGAATGAGGAGATTTATTAAAGCAGCAAGAAGGGTTCATTGATAGTAGCAGACAGATTATGTTTACAAACTCAACAAATCTCGGTATGGACTGAAGCAGTCTCCTAGATTGTGGTATAAGAGGTTTGATAAGTTTATAATTTCACAGAGATACTCCAGAAGTTTCAAGGACCAGTGTGTCTATTTCAAGAGATGTGATGGTGATATGATTTATTTACTGTTATATGATGATGATATGCTAATCGCATCTCGAAGTATGGTTAGAATTAAGGAGTTGAAAGCGGACCTCAGTAGAGAGTTTGACATAAAGGATTTGGAAAAGGCACAAAGAATATTGGATATGGAGATAAGCGGGGATAGGAAGCGGAGAGAGTTAAGGCTCACTCAGGCGCAGTACATCGAGAAGGTCCTCGCTCGATTTGGAATGGAGAAAGCCAAACCGGTTGGTACTTCATTAGGCTCTCATTTTAAGTTGCCAAAAGACTTATCTCCCATATCGGAAGAAGAAAAACTGTATATGGCTGATATACTTATTCCAGTGCTATTGGTAGTCTTATGTATGCGATGGTGTGCATAGGACCGGATTTGGCCCATGCAGTGGGTGTTGTGAGTCAATATATGTCTAATCCAGGCAAAATGCATTGGCAAGCAGTGAAGTGAGTTCCTAGATATCTTCGAGGCACTTCTTCGGTGGTCTTGTTATATGGTGGAGTGGATGGTGACATCTCTCTTAGAGGTTACTGTGATTTTGATTATGCCGGGGATAAAGATGCTAGGAAGTCAGTGTCGGACTATGTTTTAACACTTGGCATAAGCTCAATTTCATAGAGATCAAAGCTGCAATCTATCGTAGCTTTATCAACTACCAAAGCAGAGTTGATATCGATTGTGGAAGCAACAAAGGAAGGATTATACTTACTTCAGTTGTTGGATGATCTTTCAATGGTACAGCGGACAGTAGAGCTATTTTCAAATAGTCATAGTGCGGTTCACCTTATAGAGAATCAAGCTTATAGTTCACGGACGAAGCACATTGATATTAGAGGTTTCTTTCTTATGCTTGAGGAAGAACAAAGCAAGATAAAATTGTTGAAGGTGAGTACTTTTGATAATCCTTTAGATATGATGACAAAGTCACTTCCAAATGACAAGTTTAAGCATTCCTCAAATGTGTTTAGTTTGATCCTGTTACTTGAGCGCCATAGGGCGCTAGACACAACAACTTCTATGTTGATTGCTTCATGATGATATGATGAAGAGAGATTGTTATATTTGAATCAAGATGGAGGGCTAAATATGGACGATTCAAATATTTGTTGAGGAGGAAAGAAATTGATTAATTGGTTCAATCAATCAATTAATTTGGCTTGCGTATGGAAAGATATGAGAGGATATTTTGGAAGAAAACTAATTAATTAGTCAAACAATTAATTAGTCAATGCATTTGTTATATGAAGAAATAAATGGTTAGGCATGGAGAATCAATCAATCAGAGGAAAGATATGGAAACCAAGATTACGCCATCTATTTGTACTAAAATCAAATCATGCAATTTGAAAAGATATTTGGGTAATCAGAAAATTGATTTTCTCAGTCTCCAAGCAAACCTTCATTATCAAGTCTATTAAAAATGAAAGAATTTCATCTTTATATGTATGTGAGTGAGTGAGAGCATCCACCATTATCCTTCTCTCTCTTTTGTACTCTTTTTCTTCAGTGGAATAAAAGAAGTTGTTGGGTCTCCGTGGACGTAGGATATTCAAATCCAAACCACTTTAAATCTTCTATGTCTCTTATTTATGCTATTGTTTCTGTGAGACTGCATAATTGATTTTTTTAAGTTCCATTGATATCTAAATAGACAATACTAGATCATGATCAAATAATCCATTTCCTCTCAAATTAAAACTAATTTCACTATAGATTCCATCTATTATATATTTAGAGTTGATGCTTGGTATGCTTATTTAGATACTTTATAGGTAAAGATTTAATTTGGTTTGGCTATGACCATCATCATTTTAGTTTTCATTTTATATATGCAAAGGATGAATCATGAACATTGATTGTAGTTATTTTCTATTGTTTATCGTTCTGTAAGTGCTCTGATTTTAGATGTATGTTCATCATCATCATCATTGTGTTTTATGATAATTGTTTCTTATTTTCATGAGAATTAACCCCTATTTTACCAATGCGTCTTAAAATAGAATGGTATTTGATAAACATTAAAATGATTTGATTTTATGGTTTTACTTCATTTTTAATGAAATTATGGCTGTATGTATTTTGTTATTTTTCAAATGGACTCATTAATCCTTCCTATGTTTTATTTTATTTTATTTCTCTATGTATATATGTTCTAGTTCTTTTACGTTGCTTGTTTTTCGGATATCTGGTTATAGGAAAATATTGATCCTAGGTTCATATTCTTGAATTATTATCTAGTAGTGGTGGAATGGATTTATTTACATAATGACTTGAATACTAATTTATATGTATACTAAATCGGATGCTTTCAAAGTTTATTTTTTAGTAAATCTCACCTAAGTTGACATTATCATTTAAAATGACTTCAAAAATACAGTATGGATTTGTCATAGTGAAAAATAACAAAAAGAGTGGCCTTATGACGCCACAATTACTTTTGATCCAATACCTTGTGCAATAACGGTTAGCTTTTCACTTATTTATGATACGATTAGACATTAACTTAATTATAGAAGTGATGTAATTTCATTTTTCCGACGGTTTATGGGAGTTCTGATATCTCTATTAAAATCATTTGGTCTCCTAAATTAGCAAAAATTTAGACATTTCGTAGCTAATACTCCTATTTAGTTTTTAGATTTTATGTCTTCGTTTATAAGATATCGTTAAAGGAAGAAATAATTCTATGGACGTCAATACTAACACCATGAAATAAATTGTAGCCCGATCATTCTTTAATAGCATTTATTATACAAAGCTCAAGATCGTATTTTTTTGTTTGTTCATTGACATCCTATGGTCTGAAGTATACTTATGTTAACATTTAATTCTCTTTTGGTTAGCGATGCATGGTTTTTGTTTTAGCACTCATTTAAGGCTTGATTTTGCATGATTAGGAGTTCATCATGGGTTTTATAAACAATTATTTCATACATAATTTTTTATAAGTTTATTTTTGAAAATATTTATTTTTTATGGTACTTCGTAGGCGACGAATAATTTTTTTTTTAAAGAAAGAGAGTGTTGGACTGCTAAAATTTAAAACATATTTAGGAATTACGAGAGAAAGTTTGACCATTGCTCTCATTCAAGATGAATTAGACAACTATAGCAAAAGGAAAGTTAACCAAATAAATTCACTTATGTTTCTTATAGATTGCAATATTTATTTGGTTATTAAAATTTTTAATGTTGAACTATATGATGAGATTAAATGAAATTTATTTTATGGTTCTTATACTCTAAAATATTGTTAATAAAATTGCAAGCCATGCATACATAATTAATACGTATACACATGCATGCACATAAGTACTGGAACGTGCACACATGTATATAAATACATGCGTGTGCACGCCCATACATACGTTTATATACACATAAAAAAATACGCACACACACATATATATAACTGTATGATGCAATTAGCTGAAATTATTTGTATAGTTTGGACGCTCTTGAATATTATTAGAAAATGATTTCCATGTATGCATACATAAGTAGCACATATATACAGATATGTACATTTGTATGAATACACAGAAACGCATACACACATATGTGTACGTATATGTATGTATGTATGTATGCACGTGCGCACACATATATATATGTATGTAAAAGGTGTGTCAGTTCAATGGAAGGCTTTTGTATATGTTAAATGTGTATATGTATATGCTATTGTGCCGCAATGTTTCTTTGATAACATCATGTTTTTAAAATGTGGTAATATGGATTATATATAATAAAAATTGTAGCTAGATCAAATTTATTAACAATCGTCACATTCTTGGTCTCATCGACTTGTTTTTCTGCCTTTGACTTTGTCTTAGATTCCAGACATCATGGACAAAGAGCGAAAAGATCCTCCCCCACCAAAACCGCCTTCACACCATCATCCTATGAAGAAGAAGTTGAACAAAAGGATGATGAAGAAGCTTGGGAATCTGAGTCATAATATGTAGAAGCAGCATAATTCGAATTTGAATCATAACCCGAACTAGATGAAAAAGAAGACCTCTTGAAACGCAAAGCTCTGAAAAAACATAATCAGCCACTTCACAAAGACCAGCTAGTCTAGCTCTTAACCGAATCCCTGCCTCATTAACCCAGTCTCCACTCATAAATCATTAAATAATCCAAGTCTGGCCCTTCGATTGCATTTAAAAAGCACGGCCTCATCAAGTACTGCTGGGTCGTCCTAGATTGCATCACCAACCAATGTGAAGGTTATAGCTTTATGTTGTTCAGTACCACAATGCTTCTTACATCGCATTTAAAGGACTTAAAAAGTTATTGGGACTCAGACTGCTACCTTTCAATTAGCATTAAAAGGAAACCCCTCAGTTGGTGGTTGTAACAACCCACATCTTAATGAGCCCAAATTTCGAATAAATCTAAACCCAAATTCATTAGGGCATGGATAATTGGTTTGGTGATATGTAATAAACATAAATATATCAGAGACCAATCAATATAAACTTACAGCAGAATAGAAAAACATAATACAACATAAATACTGACTAAGGCTACTACCTTGAAATCAATAGTATCCTTGGATATGTAATTGCCTTGTCAGCGTCGAGCATGAATATGAAAACTTCTCCATCTACCGTTTCTGTCTAGCTCCACTAAACTGCTCCTTTAATTCTATTCTGTGAATTGTAATGAGAAGGAGGTCAGAACAACGTTTTGGTGGCTAGAAAATTGCATACTTTATGCATAACACTAATTTATGCCGATTGATTTAAATTTAAGTGTTATGTCTATAACTTATGGATAAACCTTTAAATCTTATGTGCGTGCATAATATGCCTAATCTCCTCCGAGGTATAACTATATACATGCATATATACAGATATATTTACTACTAAACCTTGGCCACTTAATACTTCTTAAATATGGAGGAGGCAGACCCAATGGCAATTTAATACCTCAACCCCGAAGCGGGCCCTTCGTAACATAAACGCTAATCAATCGGTCCTAACTATAGAGACCAATTACCCCTTGATATGGCTTTATACTATAATTATCGTATAAGTAACATATCTCAAAGACTCGTCTAAGGGTTAACTAGCCTACCTTTGAAAAAAAAAATTATCTAATTAAACTATGAGGTCCGCGAGTATCTCACATGGATACTTTGCTAGTAAGGGGAAAAATCCACCAGAGAGTAACCCGAGTCTTCGCTACCGCATGCCCAGGACCATTGGTGGTCATAGCTTATATGCCAGCTCTACTACAAAATACTGCTCCAATAACAACACTGACATAGTCTGCCGACCTTCTACAACCGAAATCATGTTTAGACTAACCAAAGTAAGTCAAATAAAATTCCTTTTTCAGTTACTTAATACCTCTTATTAGAAATGAAGCAGACCTCATTTTCTTAAAAGTACTGGGACATTTAATACTTCAAATTTGAGATGAACCTTTTGTATATTTTCTCCTACCTATCCGCAATGCATATCTCTTTCCCCATAGGTCCTACGATTGGAGATGTCCTACATCAGTAGCAAGTATACACAGCTGCCGGTAACCTCTAGGTGAAGGAAAGACTTCTGTTGTGTAACTCTATTGACCTTGCATCTCAACCTACTAAGCGAAACCAATCATCCTAAGCGTAAATGTTGGGCTAGGCCTACTAATTCACGCTCGCTTCTAAACGCGTAATTAAAGCTATATAATTTCCTACTATGAAAAATTATATTTCCTCATAGTATTTAATCCTTATCTTATACGCTTGTTACGTATATTCCTTAAATGTCGATTGTCCATAATAAATAGTCATTATTATTATACTTGGACAATCTCTAATGGCGTTTATTGTTTGCTCTAATTCAACCTATTATGCGTATATTTTCTTTTTCCATAAATTTTGTATTCAATCATTTAACCAACCCATAAATGCATTTATGTCCCTATTTAATTCCTATAGCTCCTTATTTATTGCCTATTTATTGCCCTATTACCTCCTAGTCCTTTATTACGACTAGTAACTAGTTGTCCTAATTATAACTAATATTAATATCATCATAAATAATGCTATATATATATAGTTTTATTTTATCCATGTCCATGTTTTAATTTATCAAATCCATCCTTCCCAAAAAGGACCACCGTTATAGCTTTCCATAAATTAACCGAAAGTGAGACCTTGCTTCATTTGATATTACAAAGAAACGTTACTTCTCTTTTATTGAAATTACATGGAAATTACATGGAAATTGATTCTAAATTGTACCACGCTTCCAATAAATTAAAACATAGAAATTCTCGTTCTAAGTCAAATTCGGGCAATCTAAAATAATGCTAACATTTGACAACCCAACTATAAATCTGGAATAAACTATACAACTTTATCGACATTCAACTTCAACAAAATTTTCTTATTGATTTTCAAATTTTCATATTATGGTGTAAATAAAATCCTTATTGCAATTACCTATATTACAGAATATGTAGACAATATTCCTATATGTTCATTTTAAGCCTACAAGTCATCAAATCTTATATAGGCATAATAATTAAGTAAAATTCAATGATATAAATTTCAATGTTATAAATAAATTATATAATTTCCACTCACCATTCATGCTTCCCAAATCTGCCAAATCAGAATCCATTCCTCTGATTTGACTCCTCCTTTCCAATCCAAAGAATGTGTATGAGAAGGTATATACATACTATTAGAATTACGGATTTGAGAAGAGATGTGGGGTTAAGGGGAATATGGATTTATAATAATGCAATTTACTTTTTTCTTTCGCAACATTGATTCGCTCCTTCTCTCTTATTTTCCGCCCTTCTCCGATTTTCATATAAATATGAAATATTTTATAATTTCTAGAAATAGTGAAGAAAGGAAAATGGAGAGCTTCGCTACTATGATCAGAAAATATGAGAAAAGAAGTAAGGAGTAAGAATTGTATTTATAGACAATCGAATCAACTATATCCGTTGGATTAAAATAATTAAATCTGAGTTGTTCGGCCAAGGTTCAACCCTAATCGTCACTTCAAGGTCGATCAACCACTCCCATACAGGCAGTCAATCGCTAGCACTCGACCGACCCAAGGAGGCGGGTCAACTGATGGGTCTGCATTTAATATTATTTATTTTCTTTTTTCGTTTTTAAATATTTTCATTTCAAAAACTTCAAATGCTGATAACCTCTTTGTTTGAACTCCGATCGGAAAACTCCAAATATGAAAGTTGTCCAGAATATCACCATGAACGCAATGTTACAAATTTCATGATCAAATTCTGAAGTTGGTTCAAATTCCACTTTTCAGCCTTAATAATTGTTTATTATTATCCTAAATTTTAAGGGGTGTTATATTCTACCTCTTAGAAGAATTTCATCATCAAAATTCCCCAATGATCGAATCGTGGAGCATTGTACGCAATCACCCTAAATTATCCAACCAATTAGTGTACAACCAATTTTGCAGCCAAACGTGTACAAATACGTATCGTATCATAAGATATAAGACATGCATGCTAAATAATTCTAAATCGGCGCCTCATTTATGAATGCATTATTTTTAAAAAATATTTAGAAAATATGCTACAAACATCCTATATATATTAGCAATTCTATATATATGTAAGTTTTTAAAAATTCTTTTTTCACACAATTATTTCCACACTCCTACAAATATGAGCATGGTTCAACCAATTTTACATCCAATCCCCACCATACAAATTTCTAACACATCAAAATTTTCGTTTCCTAAACCTTTACTTCTATGCCGAAAAAGGAATTAGATGGACAATTTTACATTCCCCATCTTTCTGATAGGTACCAATTCTGTTGTACCTTAGAACTTTCTTTATTACCCTTGAATTTTCTCCAAATTTTCCAGATACAATGTGCATAAGGTGGTTTATTTTTATATTTTAAAACGAAATTAACTTTAGAAATGAATTTCGTTTACTATCAACAAGGTATAGAAATAGAAATTTCAAGACTAAAATAGTTATTTCCCTCATTATGGTCACCGCTTAATCTACTGCCTAATGCATTGTTAAATTTATATCTACTAACACATCAACCCTTCCTACTCTATGCATATGGCATTTGAAAATTATAAATTTCATTTCCCATAAAAAACCTTTTTCCCTTTTTAATCAAACTTGCAAAATGATTTTTGAAAAGTCAAATTCCCCAAAGTATTTAAACGCCATTTTTCTTTTAAAATATTCGAATAAAAATTTTCAAAAGCATTTGACCGCAACTTTTCAAAGGAACTTTTAATAGCATTTAACCAATCAAGCCATACCTTAACATAATCAAAATTCAGTATGATTTAATGCATGTGATTGACCCCTAACATTGCATAATAGATCCTAGACTTTGAAAACCAATTCCTTTATTCTAAATGACGACCCACTAGTTTATTTATGAATTTTAACCTTTAAGGGATAAGGATACTGATCCATGATTTTGCAACAAACTTATCATGTCCTTCACTCATTAAAATTTATTTTATAAACTTCCAGTTTTGCATCGCATTTACAGTTAGTTAAGTGTCTAGATGAGATTTCCATATTTATACTATTTCTCCCAAATATATTATAGTCAACATATCCAGAAACAATAGTTAATAAATAAATAGGAACACATCTCATAATATATCGTACGCGTCTTTTATACAAAGAGACAACTTACAATTATAAGCCAAACAACCAAAAAAACAAATGCCGAAAGAAAAACAACAACACAACCACTAACCTAATATTACCTACGAGTTATGGGATGGTCTCGATCCTCTACGGGAACTCGAGCCATAGCCACAACCCTAGATTAGGCAAAGCATGACAGCCATGCACCTGATCTCATGGCTTTGGCACCACTATTCGGCTCGTATCTCCTGTAGCTTGGCATCGATCTAAATCTGGGAGTCTTGGATCGCCACTGGCTCGAAGCTTTGACCCTACGGCACCCTATCCCTGCCCCATTACTGTTATGCTTGCTCCTCTGCTACTGGTGCCTCTATCTCCATTGGCTGCTCCATAATCCCCATTCTTCTAAGAGAAGATATATCAAATAGGATGGGAGCCTTCTTCTTAACCCATTCTCCACAGAGGCTCATCTATATTGCTTAAAGATATGAGTGAAATGATGGAAATAGGTAATGTAACTCCATGGAGTCCTTACTTCTAGCTCCATATAATTGCTCATGATCGCACCAGCCCAGTTCACTACAGTACCACTCATGATGGCTTAAGTGGTCTTCTACACTAGTGGATAAATCTGGTTAAAGTTCCCCGCCTTTGGAATGATATTCTACTGGACAATACGAACATGAGGCAGGATATAGGCTGCAAGTTGTCTGGCCTCTAGACACTGACAACTCCAAGAAAGGTCCACTGTAAAATCTCTGGATCAATAGTCTCAATATCTACCAAATCTGCCCCTTCCTAGGCTATTACCAAAATATTCCCAAAATCATCATCTGAAAGATTAATTACTACCCCTTTCACCTTTGATATAAGACTACTGATACCTTAATCAAACTCACATGGCAGATTACCATTAAATAGCCGTATGTAGTGCAGGCAGCACTCCTGCTTCAAGGTAACATGGCTTAGGATTGGTGCTAAACCTGCAATTATGAATAGATCCTCTAGTCCAAAGGTGGTGAAGTCCAGGAATTTCACCAGTCGTCTTTGAAGAAAGATAAAGTTTGCCGAGGCTTCATAGATGTAAATTTTCCGATCGTCTCGATCGAGCCATGAAATCTCTTGGGGAGTAAGGTTCAACGGCACGAGGATATGCCGATGGCTAGTGATGGTGCCAAGGACTGAGTTGTGGTCAAGGAAGGGGAGTTTGGTTTCTAATTTTTTGAGAGAGGGGGGCTTGGATCTGAAACATGTGGCGGCTGCAGACTTTGGGGGGAAGGGGCGGTGCTCACTGTTGAGTCGAAGGAGGAAGGGGCGATGATGGTAGTACACGACGATTTAGAGGAAGAGAGGGGGTTCAGAGGGAGGAGGAAGAGGAAAAAATGAGGTGGTCGAAGCTTGGATACGGCTATATGTGGCATTCAATGTTCGAGTTGTGTATTTTACCAAACAATCGGTCGACCAATCTATGGTAATTGGTTGAGCGCTAACGGTTAATCGCTATCAGTCGACCGGTTGCCAAATTTTGACTCCAGGATGAACCTGGACTCTCTTTAGGTCGAGTTAAATTTATTAATAATATCAAATAATAGTATTCTTTGCACCATTTTTTTCAATCTGACATGATCCGTACTACTCCATGAAATCCCCGCCCTCTACATGATGGTGCCTTAGCCTTTTGTCTGGTCCATCAAACTCTATTCTTCTTTTATCTCGTAATACACTTACCACTAGTGCTTTGGCCATCAACTACCTTGAAAAATCCAAAAATTTTAGCTGTTATTCTCCTTATTTTCTTTATCTTTATACGGGAATATTCCTCCTATCTTTGCTATCGGGCATTCCTACCCTTCCCAACACATACCCCATCCAAATCAAGTACCATTTCCATGTACCCACCCCTTGAAAAAAATTTATAAAAACTTTTGATTTTATAAATAGAAAATATCATTGAGCTAAGCATACATTCTATTTCCCACTTATTTCAAAATTGAAGAATTCTTTATCAAAAACCTTTAAATCGAAAACTTTCGATTCAACCAATTTTAAATTAAGAATTTAAAATTTTACTTACTTTTTCAAAACAACAAATTCTTATCCTTTGAAAAACCCATTCAAAATGTTTCAAGAAACTTTCAAAACTCCTTTCGTCAAATTCTTCCACATCAGGTTAGAATCAGAAATGGACTTTACTTCTTTGGCTCACCTTCATAAAATCTACTTTATCATCCTGTGGTGGTTAAGGTACACCTTCTTGTAGGAACTTTCTCTCCTCCTATTATACCTTACTTCTGGATATTTGCAACATATAGCTTCTTACTTCCCATTTGTCTATGTAATGACCCGTGTAACGTCCCGCCTTTTCGCACGTTTTAAATCGACACACGTGCCAATTCAAACCATACGGAATGACGGATTGTTATGGGGTAAATAAGAAAAACAGAGAAGGGAAAAAACTAAACAGAATCTCACAGCGGAAGGATAAAATATAATAATAAATATGCAGTTCACAAAAACTGTTTACAAGATATTTGATTCTTCTTTACACAATAAATATCAGAGTTCACATACCAATAAATATCAATGCAGCGGAACACAGTGTGTAGTGGAACCATATAATATAATAATAATAATAATAATAATAATAATAATAATGAAATCTTTGTCTTCGTCCTCCAGAAATAAAGTCTTCAAATCCTGAAACGCTCGGACTGACCCGAGCGAATTTGAAAAGACAAAAACACTCGAGTCAGAACTAAAAGATCTTATGTAAGTTAAATTAGCAGAAATAAATATGAATGCAGTAAATCAAGAGATGCTCGGGATTTACATCTCCTAAGGACCCGTTAAACTATTTACTATGTAGTATATTGCGCTATTATAATAGTGTCTTATTGTAAAATAAACTTACTTTTAAATAACATTAAGGCTTTACATTTTCCACCTTAACACGTAATAGTCACAGTAGTCCATCCAATATCATAGTCCCTCCTAATCGGGAAGCCACCAGAGGATACCACACGGGCTACGGGAGAAATCCAAACTCGTACAAGGCTCGATAGGGTAGGTGACACGGCACAACTAGGCAATGCCAAGGTAGATATACCAATTGCTATCCGGGCTGGTGGAAACGCGCAGCGCACAGCTGCCGCCCACCTCGAACAAACTCCCCCAAAATCAAAAATAAAGGTGTCCACCGAATCAATCCAAAGTCAAAGTATAGTATCGAAGAGGAGTGTCCGATCAGAGGAATGACCTCATTGGCCCGAGAATCGCTCATGTTTTAGCCACCTTATGCCAACTCATGGGAGTTGGGTCCACGTACTTACCTCAAAGGAAACGCCGCCACCAACCTACTTCATTCTGGAATCTCCACCGCGTACACGGTTGTTAAAGTGGTTTTCGGAGTTGGCAGAGAGTATGACAACTTCCGATCCCGGTCTCTTCAACAACCAAACGTTATGATAACACCGCGGTCATTTAAAATAATTTATGCTTTTAAAACCCGAATAAAATATCCATTTCAAAACCATATAAATATGATATCATTTCCTTTTAAAACCCAAAACAATATGATATCATCTTTATTTTCCAATATATTCTTTTCCAAAATCATAGGGTTTTTAAAAAAAAATATTTAGAAATCAAAACTCTTGAATATAATATTTTCAAATTATACTACCTTGAAAATCATAACTTTGAAACAAGTTTCCATTTCTTAAATGGTTAAATATTAAATTACTTTTATAAAACAAAATAGCTTCTTTAGATTTCACAAATCAATTTCAAATATCGATTTAAACTACCAAATACCATTTCAATTTTTATGTTTCAAAGCTTTAAATATTTCACCATTTCAAAACAAACTCATTTGACAAATCCATATATATTAAATTCAATTACTTATTTTTTTTGACTTGAAATATTTACTTAATAAATTCAATATAATTTAAGAAAAACCTTTAACTTCACATAACTGGAAAATCTTTCAATTTATTTTATATTCATTTAAATCAACCTGATATTCATTTAGATCACTTTACACAAAAATCAAGTTATAAAATCATATCCTTTAAAAATTCCAACTTTTTATCTAATTCCAATTTAACTTAATATTCATCTTCCAACCTTATTCTCTTTTAAGTCAATGAAACTCGAGAAATTAAATTTTAAATATATGCTTAATCTTATTTGATCTTAAAATCAAACTTTATTTTAAACTTCAAATCAATTTTATACAAAGCTTAAAACCTGAAAATTACTATATATATATATATATATAAATAACCAAATCAATATCCATAAACCATATATATATAACTTTACAAAACCATAGAAAAACATTTCAAAAATAATTTTATATATTTACCGCGGTGCCTGTATATAATTTCCTATCCTATGGTCAAGTGATACGAATGTTTATCATTTCAATCCGCAATTTAAAATGAAAAAAAAATGCGGTTATATATATCATTTCAAACCGCAATCTCGAATGAATGAAATGCATAGCAACTTGCAATTAATAAAATTAATCATCCATTCATCCATTTATCACATTCATCATCCAATTTCAAACAATCATCAATATATAACAGGTGATAAATAATGGTATCAATTACCAGTTTATGCTCAAAATAAATTTAATAACTGTTAATTGGTAGTTTATATGCAAAAATAAACGTAAATTTATCTGGCAGTTAATATGAAATAAAATTTAACATAACTATGACTGGCAGTTAATATGCAAATAAATAAATTCTAACTGTCAAATTTATATGCAATAAATTAATTAACAGTTATATTAAATAAATACGATTTAACAGAGATAATGAATAAAACATGCCAAACAGTCATAAATAAATCTCTACTCATATCTAAAGTCAAATTAACAAACATAAGAAATTTTAGAAGTTGTGAGTGGGTTAAAACACTCACCTTTTGAATTTAAATCGAATTTAGATCCGATTTAAACCCAAAAATTTGACCGTCTCAGAATTTGTCCAAACCAGCGTCATCAGGTCCGAAATTTTATTACGATCCCTAAACGAGAGAGCCACATCACTGTCCCCTTTTTTTTCTGCACGCTACAGTCATCTTCCCAATACACGAAGGAACCTGTGCCTGTGAAACCCAACTCCTATTCGTTGACCGTACTTTGACCTCGCCTTGCCGCCCCTAAAACGCCACCGAGACCACAGCAACACCTCCACCGTGCTTCCCCGACCCAGCCGCCTCGGCCACATGGTCGTGCCACCGCCGCCGCCATGCTTTAAAACCCTAAGTCAAGAGATGCACGAGATCCAGCAGTTGAAATCCCAAACCAAAGACACCGATGTGAATCTCATGTCACTCTCCATCAAACCCAGAAAAGGTTTGACGATCGGACGAAGTTGTTCGTGGTGATAATGAACGGTCGAAAATAAATGGCCCTGATCTGGACACACAGAAACTCCAATCGAGAAACGGACAGTAGCAGCAGATTACGCTCTTCGAGAACTATGACATATATTTTTTGAGAATTTTCTGAGGTGTTTGAAATTTTAGCTTTGATTTGTATTTGAAATTGGATCTGAAATTTGCATCCATTGAGGAAGAGAAAGAGTTGAAGAAGTGAACGTACAAGAAATGAGCATAGAATGGAGGCTAGGGTTTATCACAGCCTATTTATAGACAAACCGCAATAGAATAGGTGGGCATGAATTATAAACGTGCTAAACGGTAGTTGGTCCAAAAAGCCCGTTCTGACCCCGGAACGAAATTTGTTAAACGCATATATCCAAATAGGTGTTTTAAAATATTCTGAACGCGATGGAAAAAGTTTCACGTCCAAATTTGATCGTATGAAGAAGTTATGCTGAAAACAAAATTCTCAAATTGATTTCAAATTGATTTCAATTAAATCGATTTCAAGGCGTTTCGTGTTCGTACGATCAAACGACAGGTCCGATCGATACAAAACTTGAAACCTTACAAAAATTCACTGATACCGATCCGATGAAACTGGTTTCGTCGAAATCCGAGTCCGTGGCCAAAATGGCTATTTTTATATTAAATAAATAAATAAAGAATTTGTAAATAAATCCAAATTAAATATTTCAGTTATAGAATCGACAATTTATCACCTATATACTTTTCAAATCATATGCAATTATTTAAACAAAATTTATTATCAATTTAGAGAAGATAAATTTATCAATTGCAGTGTCCCATCTTCAATTCCATTTATATTCAAAGTTATAAATTAAGTTCCCAAAAATTCCTATTAAATTAAATAATCAATGTTTATCCCATCTATAAGTTTTTAAGTAGATGGATTCCATGTTGGATTCAAAATCTATATTTTTAAAGTCCTTGAATTTTAGTTAAATCTCTATAAACGTAATATTTAAATGTTAATTTCATTTCTTTTGCAATACTTTAAATTAAACTAAAAAATATCACTTTCTATACTTTAAATCTATACTCCCATTGATTTATTAAATTTGCACTTATTATGCATACTTTTTAACAACTCATTTATGACTTCGCATCTATTCCCCAAACTTCACATTCTATTGTTACATAAATTTGCATTGATTACTATTTATTATTGATAAATTAAATATTTGCATTGGTTTTGCTTATGCTAAAATAATTTTAATAAATAAGGTTTCAAAACAATCAATAACATTTCCTTAGCCCAAACCCCGTTTTCCAATTATTTTCCTTCAATAATTCATGTCGCTATAAATACTTACATTTACACTTTATAGTTATTCTAATATACCTATTCCAACGCTCTTAACCCTTATCTTTACGTTCACCCACTTGTAATATTAATTATATTTGTTACAATTCAATGTTGGCATTTATTACTATTTATTTATTCAATGTTTACTGCCCCTTATTTCAATTTCTTCCATTTACAGTTGCGACATCACTATTCACAGTTACTTTTGTATACTCCTTCCCTATTTAAACCAAATATAACAAATTCTAATTAACTCCAATTATTACCTTTAAATAAGTCATAACATTCAAATATCTCTACTAAATTGGAACGTTTCATTTTAGTTTATAAATGATCCGCTTGCATAATTCTTTAAATTTATTGAATCTTATGCAATTTTACTATAAATCAGTTTTAAATTACCATTAACTGTACATTCAATTACTAATCAAAGTATTTATTCATAAATAAATTCGATATATACGCTTGTTTCCTTCTATTTGATTTATAACCTAGTATACATTTTCCTAAATCCTATTTCATTACATTCATTGATGGGTATTGCATTGAAATCAAATTTATTAGCTTATATCACAATATTACCATTAATTACAATTTGCTTACAAATTCTTATTCAATGCCCTAAATAAATAACATATTATTAAATACTTACTCTTGTTTTCTCATATTCCATCAAAGATCAAATCACAACTTTTTACATTATTTTATTGAATTGGAATTCCATTTTTAAATTGTTAACCTTTAATTACAAACTTATTTATTTAACCAATTTAAATCTTATGAAATTTACGGGTCGTTACACTCTCCCCACTCAAAACTTTTCGTCCCCGAAAAGGAAAGGAAGGGAAAAGAAGAAATAAGAAATCAATATATCTTTCTTAAATATTAAATTTATAAACAAATAGGCTTACAAAATAAAATAACTTAAAATAAAATATACCAATTTATACCCATTTAAATCTTTTATACGTAAATTATTAAAGTTCGAAAAACATTCTCAAATTTTCGGAAAATTTTGGCAGCGTCTCCTTTGTACGGAGAGGCTCGGGAGAAGATATAATATCCCAAAATATAATAGTTATATTACATATATTATCCAAAATATTATATCCCAACCTGGAAAAATATAAATTAGCGCTTTAAACCATAATCCGAAACGTACTTATTTGTCGGGCAATTTACGCTTAATTTATGGAACCAAAAGCAGTAGCAATTGCTTACATAACCTGCATTTCACTTATATAATCCAAAGGGTTAACAATTTATATAAAGTGAAATTAAGCGGTTTCAAACACTAACAACCAATCAGTACAACAACCATCAAAACAGCATACACAACAAATCCAAAACAACCATTCAACAAACAAACAAATAGTTTTTCGGATTCAAAACTTGAAATTGTACGGAATGGAAATAACTATCAAGTGCATCATTTACTCAACAGTCTTAGATGGAACAAAATAGATTATTTATTCATCCAACAATTTCAAATTCCCTTACCCAACCAACCATAAATCAAATAATAGAATTCAAACCAACAAACCAAATTAACTTATTATAAATTTATTTCATACTTTAGCTGTTTAGTTTCCTTTCTTTCATTACGTCATTTATTTTCACTTACTAATTACTATTATTCATTCATTTATTATTGCATGACCTCTTTTATTTACACTTTAATTACTTAAGTTTATAATCATCTATTTGTCATACTTACCTTTATTATATTTTACTTGGTAAAATTTCAATTATAACTTAAGTTTATAACATTAAATTCTCATTTAACAGCAATTTCATTGAATACTTTTACTACTTGTATAATATTCTATTACAATCTCTTATTAAATATTTCAACTTTTAAAATTTGGTAAGTTATATATATATGTTATTTAAGGATGTAATTGAAAATTATGCAAAAAAAATTCACAATTCTTTTAATTAATTAATGGTTCAATAATTATATCTTTGTTTTATAAGTTACATATTTCAAATTACCTTCAATTCCTTTTATTCTATTGTTTTTAATTATAGTAACATTTTAATTACACTTAAATTTATAACCTTATAACATCAATTCTTATAAATAAAGAATTTCATTAATTCATTTACTAAGCTTTACAATCATTTATATACATTACTTATCTCCCTATTATTAAATTTTTACTTTAATTAAAGGTTCCAATTATTAATTACTAACCTTTCATTTCACTACAATAATTGAAACAATTTATTAACAGAAATTTAAGAATTTAGATACCGGGTTAAATTTCAAATTATTTTAAAATAACAGATAAATATATTATTACACTTATATCTCAATTTATATTTAAAACAATTCAAAATATATATAAATATTTTTTTCAAAAAAAGAATCGGTAGTAAAACTACTACAGTGGCCTTTCCCCCTCGAAACTCGAAAATGAATGTCGACGATGCGTGCACTCATCACCGAAATTATTTTCCAGCGACACAGAGGAAAGTACAAAACTTATTTTCTCCAAAATCTCCTTTAAACAGATCTTCCGTATTTCAATTTATATAAGAAAATACTTATAAACAATATTATTATATTCCAAAATTTATTCGAAAGAAATTTCAAAACCCCGGATCTTAAGTTCTAAATTTCCAAATTTCACTGATTTTATTTTTCAATCTTATTTATATTATTAATTATACACTTTATTACCTAACAACCAATCTATTACAGCCAAATATAGATATTATTTTGAAAAATTATTTTATAGAAAATATAATAGGTAAAATTATTTCATTCACCTATATTAAAAACAAATATTATGTCGGTCTGTCCTATTAAGTGTTTAGAAATCCCTATTGATGTCATAGCGACCATGCACCAACCAGAATTTATAAATACGATACGGAACAGATTAACACAATATAAAAACCTTTTTATAACACTAACAAATACGCTCCCTCATATATATACACTCAGCGACTCCCATAGGGTATTACTACCCTATTAGTAAAGAGTCAAACCCCACAAAGCTAAGGTTTATCGCTAAACCAAAGCTCTGATACCAGATGTAACGTCCCGCCTTTTCGCACGATTTAAATCGACACACGTGCCAATTCAAACCATACGGAATAACGGATTGTTATGGGGTAAATAAGAAAAACAGAGAAGGGAAAAAACTAAACAGAATCTCACAGCGGAAGGATAAAATATAATAATAAATATGCAGTTCACAAAAACTGTTTACAAGACATTTGATTCTTCTTTACACAATAAATATCAGAGTTCACATACCAATAAATATCAATGCAGCGGAACACAGTGTGTAGTGGAACCATATAATATTATAATAATAATAATAATAATGAAATCTTTGTCTTCGTCCTCCAAAAATAAAGTCTTCAAATCCTGAAACGCTCAGACTGACCCGAGCGAATTTGAAAAGACAAAAACACTCGAGTCGGAACTAAAAGATCTTATGTAAGTTAAATTAGCAAAAATAAATATGAATGCAGTAACTCAAGAGATGCTCGGGATTTACATCTCATAAGGATCCGTTAAACTATTTACTATGTAGTATATTGCGCTATTATAATAGTGTCTAATTGTAAAATAAACTTACTTTTAAATAGCATTAAGGCTTTATATTTTCCACCTTAACACGTAATAGTACCAGTAGTCCATCCAATATCATAGTCCCTCCTGATCGGGAAGCCACCAGAGGATACCACACGGGCTACGGGAGAAATCCAAACTCGTACAAGGCTCGATAGGGTAGGTGACACTGCACAACTAGGCAATGCCAGGGTAGATATACCAATTGCTATCCAGGCTGGTGGAAACGCGCAGCGCGCAGCTGCCGCCCACCTCGAACAAACTCCCCCAAAATCAAAAATAAAGGTCGCCACCGAATCAATCCAAAGTCAAAGTATAGTATCGAAGAGAAGTGTCCGATCAGAGGAATGACCTCATTGGCCCGAGAATCGCTCATGTTTTAGCCACCTTATGCCAACTCATGGGAGTTGGGTCCACGTACTTACCTCAAAGGAAACGCCGCCACCAACCTACTTCATTCTGGAATCTCCACCGCGTACACGGTTGTTAAAGTGGTTTTCGGAGTTGGCAGAGAGTATGACAACTTCCGATCCCGGTCTCTTCAACAACCAAACGTTATGATAACACCGCGGTCATTTAAAATAATTTATGCTTTTAAAACCCGAATAAAATATCCATTTCAAAACCATATAAATATGATATCATTTCCTTTTAAAACCCAAAACAATATGATATCATCTTTATTTTCCAATATATTCTTTTCCAAAATCATAGGGTTTTTTAAAAAATATATTTAGAAATCAAAACTCTTGAATATAATATTTTCAAATTATACTACCTTGAAAATCATAACTTTGAAACAAGTTTCCATTTCTTAAATGGTTAAATATTAAATTACTTTTATAAAACAAAATAGCTTCTTTAGATTTCACAAATCAATTTCAAATATCGATTTAAACTACCAAATACCATTTCAATTTTTATGTTTCAAAGCTTTAAATATTTCACCATTTCAAAACAAACTCATTTGACAAATCCATATATATTAAATTCAATTACTTATTTTTTTTGACTTGAAATATTTACTTAATAAATTCAATATAATTTAAGAAAAACCTTTAACTTCACATAACTGGAAAATCTTTCAATTTATTTTATATTCATTTAAATCAACCTGATATTCATTTAGATCACTTTACACAAAAATCAAGTTATAAATCATATCCTTTAAAAATTCTAACTTTTTATCTAATTCCAATTTAACTTAATATTCATCTTCCAACCTTATTCTCTTTTAAGTCAATGAAACTCCAGAAATTAAATTTTAAATAAATGCTTAATCTTATTTGATCTTAAAATCAAACTTTATTTTAAACTTCAAATCAATTTTATACAAAGCTTAAAACCTGAAAATTACTATATATATATAAATAACCAAATCAATATCCATAAACCATATATATATATATAACTTTACAAAACCATAGAAAAAAAATTCAAAATTTTTTTTATATATTTACCGCGGTGCCTGTATATAATTTTCTATCCTATGGTCAAGTGATACGGATGTTTATCATTTCAATCCGCAATTTAAAATGAAAAAAAAATGTGGTTATATATATCATTTCAAACCGCAATCCTGAATGAATGAAATGCATAGCAACTTGCAATTAATAAAATTAATCATCCATTCATCCATTTATCACACTCATCAAACAATCATCAATATATAACAGGTGATAAATAATGGTATCAATTACCAGTTTATACTCAAAATAAATTTAATAACTGTTAATTGGCAGTTTATATGCAAAAATAAACGTAAATTTAACTGGCAGTTAATATGAAATAAAATTTAACATAACTATGACCGGCAGTTAATATGCAAATAAATAAATTCTAACTGTCAAATTTATATGCAATAAATTAATTAACAGTTATATTAAATAAATGCGATTTAACAGAGATAATGAATAAAACATGCCAAACAGTCATAAATAAATCTCTACTCATATCTAAAGTCAAATTAACAAACATAAGAAATTTTAGAAGCTGTGAGTGGGTTCAAACACTCACCTTTTGAATTTAAATCGAATTTAGAT